>CM034078.1:12782507-13382507 GCA_019845555.1 Aristolochia fimbriata | reverse complement strand
GATTACAGTTGGCAAAGATTTAGATGTTCTAATACAATTGGCTACTCATGTGCATTAGATTCGTGGTAGTGGGGATTCTCATCTTTAAGGCGCTTTCATTTCTAGGTTCAGGTCAAAGATGGTTGTCAATTTTATTGTAATAGGCTCCTTAATGGATAATAATATCATATTACTAATTCGTCATCAGCAAGTGGTCTTGTATGTAAACCAAAGCTCTTGGGTCCTTTTGTGACACCAACAATAAGATGCTTGTTCATGTAAGTAAAGCCTGGCTTAGTGTTTTGAACATTCCTTGAGCAGTGTTTTTCAGGTGGATCTACAATAAACAGGTTCCTTTATAGTTAGTTCTTGCCAAGGACTATCTGGTGCTGCAGTCTAGTATTGGAAATGGTGTTTTCAACATCATTTGACAATATTTGCATTAGTCCTCGACTCTGGAAGATGTGCTCTTTGCAATCTTTTGCCTATATAAATGTATTATTGCGATCTGGTAAGCAAAAGGATTTGATTATTTGTCGTTGACAAGTAAAATATAAAAGGGGAGTTACAAATTAACTCTGGCTTACAGAAATGGGGATTTGGACAGGGTTTCTTATTTGCTCATCCTAAATGTATTATTGCGATCTGGTAAGCAAAAGGATTTGATTATTTGTCGTTGACAAGTAAAATATAAAAGGGGAGTTACAAATTAACTCTGGCTTACAGAAATGGGGATTTGGACAGGGTTTCTTATTTGCTCATCCTAGGCCGAGTACTATTCATTATATATGTTGAAGGCTGAAGTATAATGTTACAATTGTTTTAATATGAGACCTAAGGTGTTTTAATTATAACACCGGCCCAGAATTAAAACATCTTTATATGTGTCTAGTAGGGTGACACTACACTTTGTTAATAAATGTACTATAAGACAGTACACATACCGAAAGAAAGAGAATCCAATTACTAGCCTATCGTGATTGGATGTTAAAAAAACCTCTTACTCGATAGCTTCACTCGAGATATCTGTACTTTAATTTGTTTTTGTTCCTCAGATCGGAATCAATGACATTGTCCTGCAGGGATTCCAGTGAACGTGAAAGTGAAAGGATCAGTAAGTTTCTTGTTGTTGGAACAGACCTGCCATTAGTTGAAGATTAATAGTTGTAGATTAACAGATATTCCTTTTTGATTTATTGAAGATTAATAGGTGGCCTGGAAATTGACTTTGATAGCTTTCCTAACCTACCAGTGTAAGTTTCTGTAGAAGGATTGTCTTAAAAGTGTGGAATTTCTCAGCCTTGATGATGCTTCTCTGAACACCTAGAAGCATTTGGAGACTAATTTACATAAAGTTTAGAAAACTGGGAACTTGGAAGGGTAGTTGAAACCGGAAGGCCAGTGCGAACGGCCGATTGAATAGAAGGTTAGGCAGGCACGCATGAGCATCTCAATTCTCAATGAATCTGAACTCATTTTAGTTTCCTCTATATAAACTGACCACATTCACAGAGAAAGCAGGATGACTTGGTTGTAAAAAAGCCGATTCAGTCGACTTGGATATAGTGCAGGATGGGGCCAGGAGGACTGGGAGGAGGACCTGGGCCAGGTTGGGGACCTGGTCCAGGATGGGGACCCGGAGTAGGCCCTCCAGGCGGTGCCTTCTGTGGAGGTCTGGGTACTCTCTTGTCTTCATGGTGAGAGCTTCTTCACTCACTCCTCTTCTGTGGAGTAACATTACAAAAAAGTCTTCTGTAAAAAAATTAATGATATTAGTTTGGGTGTTGGGTGTTTCAGCTTTTACTTCCTCTGCTGCTGCTGCTTGCTGCAAGACTGCTGCGGTCCATTCTTCTTCGGAGGACCCCCGGGAGCGGGAGGACCAGGCGGGCCTCCTCCCAGGCTTTTCTGATTATAAAAGGGCCTTCCCCGTTCTTCCTGTGTCAGATTAGTGACCGTTGAGCCTTAGCTGCATGCTCTCTTCATATCTTGCAAATAATAAATTTTAGTTCCTTCTCGAAACCCGATTGAGAAATTGTTATTCGATTTCGGTCTCTCTCCGTGCATAGAACGTTGATAAGGCCGGAATCTGAATCAACGAACTTAGAACCCAAGAACGACGCCCCTGTGCCGTAGCCGTTCGAAATTTTGGTTGCCTCTGAAAGACACCATGATTCGTCGCAAAACGCTTTTGTCGAAAGGGAACAAAACGAGTCGATCAATACGTACAAGCAACGGAACCAGCAGAGTCTTAAAAAAACAGAAAGAAAAAGGGAAAAGTTTCGCAGTCCAATCGGTATCCTCCTCGAAACACGGCTCCCATTAATAATTTATCCGCCGACGGCTGGACGGAAAGGGGCGATCGGGTTGGTCCGACTAAATTCAAAATCAATCTTTAATTTGATTATCTATACAGGGAGCAGATGTAAAATGATTTTTCATTCATTTATCTTTATTCATTTATATGTTATACCGATCATAATTATAATTTTTTTCGCAGGGCATTGAAGTGACCATAACGATGAGAAAGAGGATAGAGAAAATGCATAGAGTAACGACCATGATTAAAGGACTTGAGAAGGTGACTTATAACTAGGCATTATGTTTGGGTTTAAGGACTGAACGATATTTATGTTCTCTAGTCTTTTTTCAGACATCTGTTTAATTTTCGTGTCATTATTCTTTCTTGATTTGAAATCCAGAAAAATTTCTTGTTTTTTCTTTCTTTACCTTTTTCTTTCTTCTTATCTTTGTCATCAATTTTTTATTTTCCTAGACAACGACGACCTTGCGTTCTCTATCATTTATCTCTTCGACTGTACAAATATATTTATTTATTAATTTAGATTTATTGTACTTGCAATTGGGCTTACAATTAAGTTTATATTTTGGTATCAAAGCCTAACTATTTGTTTTATCTTTCCTAATTGAAGCGTTGACAATATGTAGCTTGAGTAAAATGAAGACTCAATAACTTTTTATCAATAATAACATAACAAAAGTATTCCAGTCAGTTTCGTCTGTGCCAATATTAAAACATCGAATTGAGATATGAAGGGAGCTCAACATTCATATTGATGGGATATGATGAAGATCAATTGTATTATTGGATTCCGTAACCTCATTTACTGCAGATTTAATGCCATGTTTAACACTTCTTGATTTAATTCTATCACTGATTTATCTACTCCGACGAAGATTCATCGCGGATATTATACACCATACTTTCTTTAGATATATTTAATATTTTTATCTTCTCCGGCGGCTCCCAGTCAGAATCTCCGGCTGCGCGCGAGTCCCGACCGGCGACTGTTTCGGTCGTTATCCCTTTCAGCCACGATGACTCAGCATTTTCTCGAATTACTCGCACCCGCGTGTACCCACCTCGAGTCTGACGCGGCACCGCCCCCCCAATCAGCCACTCGGCATCTGGCATTATCCGAAATAGGGCACCGACCGACACCCCGGGCCCACCACCAGGCCTGTGGACTCCCACAGTACGATTCTCCGCCACTCGATCGTACGCGCCACCAGGCCCACCACCCGACTCACGACTCCCGAGCCACTTAAAATTCGCCGCGCGTTTCCGAAACCGCCCTCGTGTCGTACCCTTTATTACGCGGGATACCTGGCGAGAAACGGCTTCGTTCCGGGCTGCCGCCACTTGAATCCTGCGAAGCGCCGAGAATAATTAAAATTAAAGCTTCTTTAAAAAAATTTCGTATTTATGCGGCGGAGAGGAAGCATCCATCGACATGACACGTGTTAAAGACCTTTGCGCTTTTAATCGTTTTTCTTTTTTTCGCCGAAAAAGAGCGTTTCTTCGGTTATAAAACTACCGAACGGCCTCCGGGGGCAGGCAGACACTTCTCCGTCTTTGAATGAAACTCGTCGCCGTTGATTCAACGCGGTGGTGGTTCTTCTTTGAATAAATTCTCGTCGCTGGGTTCCATTTCCTCTGCTGGGGTTTCAGTTTCGTTCAATTAGTTTCCCTGGTTTTGGATATTTGGGGTTTTTTGAATTCCCAGAGCAGCGCGTACCTTCCTCTTCTTTCGATCGGGTTGCGCGTTTGGGTATTGGGATTGGATCTGTCCCTTTTTTTTTCCCTTAGATTTCGAGCTCGGATGGAGGTCTTGGCGGTCGGATGTTCGCAGACGAACGTCGCGAAATCGGAGCTTCCGCTTCGGAAGCTCGGGTTTTGTGAGACGAAGCAGATCTCCGTGTTTTCTAATCGCGTCGGCTATGATCTGCGGAGGGGATTGAGGGGAAATTCCCTCCGCGTCGCTTTGAAGACGATTAGGTCGGAGCTCAAAACGTATGAAGCTTCGGATCGCAAGAAAACGCTCGAAAAATCTGTGAGTTGCATTGTTTGATTTCCTGTTTGTCCAAGCAGTTATCTTTTAATTTTTCTAGGGCAAAGAACCGCATGGTTTCGATTATCTCCCTTATTTCAACCTATTTATTAAAGAGTTTATAACCTACCTACCGACCCGAACGACTAATTAGTAATTATTCATCTACCAGAACCTCTGCCTTGGGTCCCCTGTTTCTTGGCGATTTTTTTTCTCCTCATAGCCTGGTAGTTTGTTTGAAGACTGATAAGATGATCTTCAAACTAGTATATTTTCTTTCTGATCTCTCCTGACAAAATTGGGGAGCGGGGATAATAAGGCACGTATTAACGGATAAGGTAGAGAGAGTTGCTTCAGCTTGAGAAGTTGAGATAGACTTAATTAACCATTATCAGGCGGGTCAAGCTGATCGCTCCCCGTTCCATAAAATTAGGGAGCTATTATCCTGTTATCCACCACCATAAACGAATAAACGATTGTGTGGACGAAACCGTGAAATGAATCTTGTTGGCGGATTTACCCGTGCAATTGCTCCAGTCCAGGCCCCTCCCAGTCCCGACTCGTTCCAAATTCGGGTCCAGGTTTGGGACTCTGGAGGCCGAGTCGACCAGCTGACTCGCGAGTTAAAAGAGTTTGGTGGATGGGTCACCCTGCCTCTGTTTCTCCATAGTATAGATGGACCCAAATGATCTATTATGGTGTCCGTCAAAACAGAGCTACATACTTTTAAAAGAGAAAAAAAAAAAAAATTGTGATAGAAAAATACAGTTTTTTTATTCTATCCAGAATCTGAATTAGTTTTGGTTTGTTTCTAAACCAATCCGTTTATGGGTCGGGACTAAAAACTGAAACCCATCCATGACTCTGGTTCTGGTTCGATGGTCAAATCGGTTATAGAAACACTGTTTCTACAACACTCTGCTCTGCTCTTCTATGTCTGCCATATTAGGTAAATTGAGATTTATCAAAACTCGTAGCAATGTTTGATATGCAAACTCACTGATATGAATTTAACTTTGGTGATTGATCGAAAAGGAATTGCTTTGCACAATACCAATGGAAGGCCAAGTTTTTGTTGAAATGAGCGGTTGGAGAAGACGCAGACGATTGACTCATTTGGATGTGGTTGCAGGTCGATCACGTAAAGCTATTTGTTGGTCTTCCAGTAGATTCGGTCTCGGACTGCAATAACCTCAACCACACAAAGGCAATAGCAGCAGGGTTGAAGGCGCTGAAGCTGTTGGGAGTGCAAGGAGTAGAGGTTCCAGTATGGTGGGGGATTGTGGAGAAAGAAGCCCAGGGAGAGTACGATTGGTCTGCCTACCTCACCCTCGTTGAGATGATCCGTGGTGCAGGTCTCAAACTGAGAATCTCCCTCTGTTTCCATGCCTCTGGCGATCCCGTTATCCCACTCCCGCAATGGGTTTCTAGGGCAGGCGAGGCCCAGCCTGATATCTTCTTCACGGATCGATCGGGGAGGCGCTACAAAGGGTGTTTGTCTCTGTCTGTCGATGATCTTCCGGTGTTGGACGGTAGAACACCGATGCAAGTCTACGAGGGGTTTTTACAGAGCTTTCAATCTTCTTTCTCTGCTTTCCTCGGTTCGACAATCACGGTAATCAAACGCTTCTTCTTCCCCCATTTGAAGTTTGAATTCGTATTAGGTCCGGTTATTGAATCTTCGAATCTGACAGTAATTTAATCTACTATTTCAGGACGTCTCGGTGAGCTTGGGCCCGGACGGCGAGCTTCGTTATCCTTCATTCCCATCGTCGTCGAAAAGTTCTGACCGGTTTTCTGGTGTGGGAGAGTTTCAGTGCTATGACAAACACATGCTCGGCCAACTGAAGGAACACGCAGACTCGTATGGAAATCCATTATGGGGCCTCTCAGGTCCACACGATGCGCCTACCTACAACGATTTACCAGAATCGAACGGATTTTGCAAGGGAAACGGAGGCTCCTGGGAGACTCCATACGGCGATTTCTTCCTCTCTTGGTACTCCGAGCGGCTCTTATCCCACGGCCACCGCCTGCTTTCTCTCGCTTCTTCCACATTAGGTAGTTCATCTGTATCGGTTTCCGGTAAAGTCCCGCTGCTGTATTCCTGGTACAACACCCGCGCGCGCCCCGCCGAGCTCACCGCCGGCTACTACAACACGGCGAGCAGGGACGGGTACGAAGCCATGGCACAGATGTTCGCGAAGAATTCCTGTAAATTGCTCCTCCCCGGAATGGAACTCTCCCACCAGAACGTGGCTAAGGGAACGCAATCGTGCCCGGACGCACTGCTCTCTCAAATCGCGAAGACGTTTGAGAGACACGGGGTTGAGATTTCCGGCGAGAATTATTCCCCGGTCGCTCGAGCGTCGGGGAGCTTCGGGAATATCAAGAACAGGGTGATGAATTCTTCGCCGTCGGTGGGTTCGTTCACGTATCAGAGGATGGGTGCTTATTTCTTCTCCCCGGAACATTTTCCTCTGTTTACCGAGTTCGCCCGGAGCCTCAACCGGTGGGAGCTGCATTTGGACGATTTGCCGGGACTAGAGACCATCTCGTCGCGGCCGAGTTCGGAGAAGGGTAAGGATTTGCAGATGCAGACTGCGTGAAGAATTCCCCATCGCCACTACGCTTATGTATGTATATATATATATATATATATAAATATATATAAATATGTATAAGAACAAGTAAGATACAGAGCAGCGATATATTTATATATTACCAGCATAGCATCCAAAATTGGTACAGACAGACGCTTGCAATATTTGTCAGACATGTATAAATAACTAGAGTTCGTAGAAGTAGTGGAGCATGAAGCACTTGACAAAGCCAGGCACAACACAACGCGCTGATCTCCAATTTGTACCGTTCGAACGCATTATTCGTTTCCGACCCATCAAAGAAAACACCGAAGGAGCTTGTGAAACTTCGTCTAATTCACCTCATCTTCACCAGCATCGTTATCATCATCATCATCTTCTTCATCATCTTCTTCTTCATCTTCTTCGGCTTCGGCTTGGCCTTCTCTACCTTCTTCTTGTTCAGCTACATCAAACTGATCAACATCTTCGTCGTCGAATCTGTTTTTAACTAAAAGCCAGTCGTGTAGCGGAGAGGGTTCAATCCATCGAGGTTCGATCCAGACAGGATCCTGGCATAGGGGTAGTGAGTTGTTGTGATCATCGAATCCCGTGACATCGGTCAATGGGTGGTGGTGTCCGAAGGTGAGAACAGGGCAAGTGGAGCCGTCCCGGAGGAGGGTATCAAAGAGGAGGAGATTCTGCTCCTCGTCGTCGTCGGTGGCGGCGTCGAAGGCGAGGGAGGTAGTCCGGCCGAGGTAAAAGACTTTTCCGTCCAAGTCCCCGAGGAGCCACTCCCACATCCCAGCCGGCCGCATGAGGAAGACGCAGACGGCCCCCGTGTGGACGTCGACGAAAGCGGCGTAAACCCTGAGGTGGGAGACGAGGAGGTATGCGACCCGGAATGAGTCGAAGTTGAGCGGGGGGCCCCTGCACTCGATGGTGGAGAATTTGAGGAAGTTGAAGACGAAGAGTCGGCCGCAGGGGTCCATGAAGCAGAAGAGGTGGTTGCATGAGACGGCGTGGGTGAAGGGGCCCCAGGACCAGAAGGTGCGGCAGCGTGCGAGGGTCCAGTAGGCGTCGCCGCGGCCGCAGTAGCAGATGATGATCTCGTGTGGGTGGGTCTGGTAGATTCCGATGACGACGCACTCGTCGTCGGTGGGGTGGCCGTCGAAGCTGGCGGGGGAGATGGACTCGATGTAAGGGAGGTCGATGGTGGCGCCGGAGAAGGGGTTGAAGAAGAAGAGGCGGGATTGGGGAGGGGAGTGGTAGAGGAGCCACCCGTGCCGGGACGCCACGCACACCGCCCCCTCCACCACCCTCTCCGGCCAGTACTGCTCCATCCGGTACGTCCTTCTCGTCTTGGGGTCCAACAGCAGCCGTACCTTCTTCTGCTTCTCCTCGTTCTCGCCGTCGCCGCCGGCGGTGAAGAGAAGCCAGGGGCGCTGCTCTAGTTGGGGTTGGTCCTCCCCCGCCGCCGGGGCTTGCCGGGCGGCGGCGCGCCAGAAGGTGCAAACCCCCCTGAAACTCAGCTGGTCCAATACGAATGGCAGGAACGTCAAGATTCTGAGTAGGACGTCTGTGCAGAGGTCGCTCCATGGACGTTGTTCTCGTTCCCCTCCACTGTAGCAGCACTCTTCTCCACCACCCTGCACCACCTCCATCTTTCCCGCTTCCTCCTCTCCTCTAAATTAATCCCAAAAACCATGAGCATCCACAAAATCAACTGTTCTAAATTACGTGTTCTCAATTTAATTAATTAATTAATTAAACCCAAAACTCATCCAATTTCAATAATAATAATAATAAACTTTCTCTATGGATTTTCATTCCAAAGAAATTTTAACACTGCTTTTTATTCTATACAATCAATCAAGTAGTAATTTCTTAAAAAATAAAAATGGCCCATTTTTGTTGTAAAGATATACAAATTAACCAGGAGAAATGCTGATCAACTACTTAAATTAGTGGTCACATACACATTAAAATTATAAAAAAATATATATATATATATATATAAAAAAGAGAGAGAATTTTACTTGTTTTACTATGAGAAATAATTGAAATTTTCAATCAGAAAATTTTATTTCAAATGCTTTCCTAGAAAATTAGTAGAAACTATTTTGTAAAGATTACGGTACTTCGTCATCTTGTTTCCCACAAATATATATCCTTCTATCTATATTCCTTTGTGTAAATAAACCTGTTCTTCCCAATCTATATATCTTAGTTGTTGATCTCACTCTGGATTTTTTACTTCTGAAAAATAACTTCAAATAAAAAATAATACATATAAAAAACTTAAATTAATTACTCTATGTAAGTTAAAACCTCAAAAAACAATGCTTCATAATACTCAGGTCCCTTGATATATATATATATATATATATGAACTGTAAACAAGACATTAACAATAGCAAAATCTACAAAAAAAGATAAATTTGTGATCAAACGCTGCAAGAATGGTCGAGCAAAAAGTACATAATTCCAAATAGTCGGATATCAAAGCCTTACAATTCCAAATGCTCTTTTCCTGATCAAGAAAGGAATACAGAAGAATATATACGCACTAAAGCAAACTCACTCTCCGTACCTTCTTCTTCACTGCAAAACGTTTGGAGTGGGAGAGATCTCCTGAACAGCCACCTGCATTAATCCAAGGCTTGGGGAGAGCGAGAGAGAGAGAGAGAGAGAGAGAGAGAGAGGGAGATATATATATATATATATATATATATATACATATATAAGAAAATTAGCCGGAGGAATCTTGATCAGAGAAGGAAATCTGAGAGTGGGAGGGAGATTTCGTCCAGAACAGAATACTTTAATACGTGTCCCTTGGACTTAAGTTTTTAGGCCAGATGCTTAGTGTTTGATTGTGCATTTATCACGACAACGTCTGGTGAGTTGTACTGATTGAAGACCATATTTGGACCTCTTATGACTAAACCGACTAAAGACACCCTCCTCCTGCACAAGAGCAGATTTTTGGCACTGTTTTTCACTTGCTTTTGCTGCCGGTGAAAAGGGACAAACAAATTTATGGTTCAAATATATATTTCATGTAAAAGTTGAGTTTCATCATGTAACAAAAAATTCGAAAGATATCGGCTTGAATTTCTCCTAGTTTTTCAGGGTTACGGCTGTAAACTTATCAAAAACCAATTAATTTTTATTAACATATACAAGTCTTTATATACATGGGTTACACATATACGGAATGACCAAATTGCCCCTATATATGTACACATATTACACTAATAACCTATATACACATATTACACTAACATCCCCCCTCAAACTCAAGGGGGACCAAGGGAACACATCTTGAGTTTGGAACACAAATACTGAAATCGCGACTTGGTGAGCGGTTTAATAAACATATTCGCAACCTGATCCTGGGAAGGTATATAGTACAGCTGAAGAGTACGCGAAACACAGTGATGTCGAATAAAGTGGCAATCAACTTCAACGTATTTGGTTCTTTCATTAAACACATCATTGTGAGCAATTTGAATGACACTTCTATTATCACAATGAAGTGGAGAGGGAGTGTCCAACTGCACACCCATATCACTAAGAAGCCAACGAAGCCAAACGAGCTCAGAAGTAGTGTTAGCAAGAGCACGATATTCGGCCTCAGTACTCGAACGAGACACAGTAGACTGCTTCTTGCTGCGCTAAGAAATCAAAGAGTCACCCAAGAAAATACAATAGCACTGTAGTAGATCTCCGATCGGTAACATCACCGCCCAATCAACATCCGAATATGAGAGAGATGAAGCTGCGAAGTGGAACAAAAAAAATAATCTCGGAACAAACCGCCTTTAATGTATCTCAGAATGCGCAAGAATGCAGTATAATGAACAGAACGAGGAGCAGATATAAATTGACTAACAACATGGATTGCATAGCTAATATCCGGATGAGAGATAGTCAAATAGAGTAGTCCTCCAACTAATTGCCTGTATAAAGTAGGGTCAGATAATAATTTACCATCAGCAGGCTGAAATTTAGCATTGACCTCCATAGGACTGTCACAAACCTTGCTATCAGACAAACCAGCTCGATTAAGCAAGTCAGAGGCATACTTAACCTGAGAAAGGCCATAACCATCATCAAGCGGAATAACTTCAAGGCCAAGAAAATATCGTAACTGGCCAAGATCTTTCATCTCAAAACAAGAGCTAAGATAGCGTTTGAGATCAGAGATGCCCTGTATGTCATCACCAGTAATCATCATATCATCAACATAGAGTAATAACAGAACTGTGTCAGACGAGGACTGACGAATAAACAAAGCAGAATCATGACTACTCTGTGTATACACAAATTTAACTATCTTGGAACAGAAGGTGGAAAACCAAGCACGAGGTGCTTGTTTGAGTCCATACAATGCACGACGAAGCCACGCATACCTGCGTAAGAAGGATGTGAGGAACCCGGAGGAGGTACCATATAGACTTCTTCAGTGAGTGCACCATTCAAAAAGGCATTCTTCACATCCATCTGAAAAAGATCCCAGTAACGAATAGAGGCAATGGCTATCAACACACGTACTGAAGTCAATCGAGCCACCGGGGCAAATGTCTCCTCGTAGTCAATGTCGTACTCCTGATTATATCCTTTGGCCACAAGACGGGCTTTATAACGATCAATAGACCCATCAGCCTTAGTTTTAACCTTGTAGAGCCACTTGCAACCAATAGGAGACTTACCAGGAGGAAGAGAAACAAGGTCCCAAGTATGAGCTTTGTCTAAGGCTTGCAGCTCTTCAGCCATTGCTTGCTGCCAGAGAGGATCAGAGGACGCTTCCCTATAGGAAGAAGGTTCATAGACAGAGGTAAGAGCAGAAAAGAAACAATGATAGTCATTGAGACGTACCGAAGGTCGACGAATGCGCAAAGACCGACGAGGTGCTTGAGGGAGGGACGCCCGGGGCCAAAGGAGGAATAGGCTTAGACTGAAAGGGTTTAAAGAAGGCATGTGCACGTCAACTGCAGGAGGCGAAGGGGACAAAGTATCGTCAAACGACGAACCTGCAACAGAATCAGAGCTAGCAGAAAGTAATGGAGAAGAACCATCAGGAAAAATATCAAAAGCAACTATAGGAGACATAGAAGACTGATCGGAGTGTTTTGGCAAGGAATAAAAGGGAACATGTTCCCAAAAGGTAACATGGCGAGATATACGTTGTTTGTTAGCCATAGGATCAAAACACCGAAAACCTTTCCGTTCAATGCTATAACCCAAAAAAATACACATAGCAGACTTGGCAGATAACTTATCGAGCTCGCGGTCTGGCAAGAGCACAAAGCAAGTAGAGCCAAAAACACGAAGAAGAGAATAATCAGGAGATGCACCATAAAGACAAGTGAACGGGGTAGAGTTATGCAAAACAGGTGAAGGCAGCCGATTAATGAGATAAACAGAGGTTAAAACAACCTCACCCCAAAACTGTTTCAGAACAGAAAAAGACAACATGAGAGTGTGATCTGTTTCTACAATATGCCTGTGTTTACGCTCAGCAACCCCATTCTGTTGAGGAGTATAGGGACACGAAAGTTGATGCAAGGTACCATGCGATTGCAACAGAGAACAAAAAATATGAGAAACATACTCTCCCCCAGAATCCAAACGAAAAACCTTTATAGACTTGGAAAATTGAGTATGAACCATAGTGGAGAAGTTAACATATGCATTATAGAACTCAAAACGAGCATGCAATAGATACACCCAGACGAAATGAGAATAGCCATCAACAAAAACAACATATAGGAAGACCCTCCCATGGTCGCAACTAGAGCAGGACCCCATATATCAAAATGAATCACATCAAAAGGAGCCAAAGAACGGGTCTCGATCGTATGAAAAGGCAATGCAGTATGTTTCCCAAGTTTACAATTAATGCACTATAAAGACGCAGAATAAACAGAACCCAAATTTCCAGATGAAATCATTTTATTCAAAGTAGAACGAGATACATGGCCTAAACAATTGTGCCAAAGTATAAAATCTGAGTCTGAAGTAACAGAAAGACTACAACGAGAAAAAACAAAATCTGAAATGTCTAAAGTATCTAACTCAAAAAGCCTTCCAACTTTATGCCCTGTCCCAAACACCTTCCCCGTTGACGGGTCCTGTACCTAACAACCAAAAGAAGAAAAAACAACATCAAGACCAAGATCACACAACTGACCAACAGATAGGAGATTCATGGACAAAGCAGGAACATGAAAAACGTCAGAAAGATGAATTCCACGAGATGTACAGATAGAACCAGAATAGGAAACAGAAAGCGTAGAACCATCGACAGTATAACTAGAAGATAACGGAGAGGAAGAAGTGGACTTGAAAATAGTAGAATTAAAGGTCATGTGATTCGATGCACCAGAATCAATAATCCAAGAAGACTTACCTGAAATGGCAGACAAAGCAGAGGCTGAGGAAGTACCTTGACCAAGACCTATGAGAGCCTTGTTTATCATCTCTTCAATATCACCAAAGGTCGGAATAGGACTAGGAGAGGTAGAACGCTGCGAAGGCAATGAGTCATCCTGAGCGGCCGAAGCTGCAGTGGTGCGACGAGTGGAGGTAGAGTGTGGCGACTTCTGGAGTTTAGGACAAGTGAACTTCATATGCCCAAACTCTTTCTGAGTAATTGCACTTTACCTTACTCATATCCCGAGTAGTACTAGGTTTGCCTTCGGAGGAAGAGAAAACTTCTGAGATGTTGTGGCAAAAACTGTATCAATACCACCCAATGAGGAACTGAAAGGTCCCCAAGTAAGGCGACGAGTCTCTTCGGCTAACAACTCCGAGAATGCACTCTCAACAGACGGTAGTGGAGACGTGTGCAGCATAGAAGAGCGAATGGAGTCGTACTCATCACGAAGTGCCATCAAGAATTGAACCAAGTGAGCTTCCTCAATATACTTTTGAAAAATAACTGTATCTTCCTCATATTTAAACTGGGGATCCATAGCTGCTAACTGATCCCACAACAAAGACATTTGAACATAAAAATCAGAGATAAACTGATTTGGCATCTGTCGAAGAGAGTGAAGATCCATTGCTAAATTGTATTTCTGAGCAAAATTAGTGCTCATATACCGTTTTTCCAAAAATGCCCAAGCATCATGGGCACAATCAAATTTACCAATCTGAAAACTGATGGAAGAAGACACTGAACTAACAAGTAAAGTAAGTGCCTTAGAGTTGTTAATTTCTCATTCATCAACTGCTTTCAAATTAGAGTTGTCAGCAGCAAGAACCGGCTGTGGGCAGGCACCAGTGACATATCTCCACAAATTTTTACCTTTCAAGAAAGTACGCACAATAGAGGCCCAATGAATATAATTAGTGTCATCAAGCTTCACTGGCACCATCTAAGCAATATCCATGCTCGTGGCCATTACGGTCCCAAAACACACACAAAAACAAATAGGGCAAAAAAAATGAAGTGCAACAATCCTAAGCCAAAAATTGAACCAGCAATCACCAAAATCCCAAACAGACAGTCGCAGCCAACCACAAGGCAACACAATAGGAGGATTTTCAACTCCCACACAAGCAATCGCAAGCCAAAAACCAAGATTCAAGCAACACACCTGAGAAAGAAGCAATAATTGCTGAAGAAGAAGAGTTGCAAGGTCAAAAGAGCACAACGAATCCCAAATCACGAAGACACAGCATCGCGACGATGCAACCCGAATATGGGTTTTCAAAACCTCTCGCAAACTCCAAATTACCCTAGCCCAGGGTTGAAGACGACCGAGTCACAATGAGTCGACTCGGTGACGTCGAGAACTCAGACCGAGTTGGGCCCGAGTTGAGCCGAGTTAGTCTGATTTTGACTGTTTTGTGACCGAGTCTGAGTCACGCCCCCTCTCAACAAAACACACAATTTTCTGGCTCTGATACCATGTAAACTTATCAAAAACCAATTAATTTTCATCAACATATACAAGTCTTTATATACATGGGTTACACATATACAGAATGACCAAATTGCCCCTATATATGTACACTTATTACACTAATAACCTATATACACATATTATACTAACAACGGCCACAAATGGCGAACTTGGTATGTGAAACCATGCTAGAGATCGATCGAGGAAGGAGTGGAAATTTTTTGTGAGGATGCTATATCTTGATCTTCTTGAATTTCTTGTCTATGGCTGCTAATTACATTCCTTTTCTTTGTTTAGTGCTAATTAATGTGTGATATCATGGTTGGCTAACGGACTTGTTCCTGTGTTCACATTAAGAAACAAATAAGAGGAAAGGGATTTATGTGTTCCTTTGTTTAAACAAATTAAGATTCCATGTTTTAAAGCTTTTCTCAAAGTAAGAAGCTATGA
This sequence comes from Aristolochia fimbriata, assembly GCA_019845555.1. Classification (NCBI taxonomy): domain Eukaryota; kingdom Viridiplantae; phylum Streptophyta; class Magnoliopsida; order Piperales; family Aristolochiaceae; genus Aristolochia; species Aristolochia fimbriata. Next base: position 13,367,228 of record CM034078.1, on the reverse strand, counting down.
AATACAAGTTTTTTTAAGGTTTCTTATTTCAAAAAAAAAAAAATAAAAAAAAAATCATGTTTTAAAGCTTTTCCTCAAGTAGAGAGAAGAACAAAAGTTGTTTCATTTGATAACTTTTTGAAACGAATGCTTGCTAATTAAGGGGGAACTTCCATGTGTACAGCCCCTCCCTTATAGAGAGAGAGAGAGAGAGAGAGAGAGGAGGGTCAGCCTTTCCCTTTCATTTTTGTGCATGTTTACTGACTGGTTGAAGTCAAAAATATTGATTTCCCTTGATAAGCCAAGAACATTTCTACTCATATATCAGCGTGAATTAATCTCTAACACATCATATTGGAAAATATATATGACATCGAATCGAATACTAGGATTATGATATTTGAAACTTATCCATGTTCTCTATAAGTATTTATTGACTTTAAAGCTTGCTCAATTATTTTGCATATATAGTTCAGCATAGAATTGTGGAATTATAAACTAGAATGTGGAATGGTAGAACTATAAACTTAGTGATTGCATAGAACCCCCACCCTCTGGTGTTCATTTTCCAGGTCTGCCTGCAAAACTTAATGAGATGGTTCTCTTGAAGCAATTTATACTTTGTGGGATGCTAATGGACTATATGTCAAACTTGAATGTGGACTCCACCAAATACCATATCAAACTTCTCTATACTGCCCAATCGGCCTCCAAGCAATTCAGGGAAAATAACAAGATAGCAGATGAGCTCACACATTTATCTTAAGAAAATCGCACCTATACGCACCCGGGTTGAAAGTGGAGCTTTTTCGCAATGCTTTGGAATCTAGGGCTTAACACACCCTAACAAAGTCTCCTGGTTTATGAGTAACTTCTCCTCGTATGCTTAGTTTCTTTCATTTTTTTTCCCCATCATTCTCCTTGGATTACTCGCTTGTTTCAAAAAAAATTTATGCTCTCTAAACTTGCCGTTTCCTGGGCTCCACCAACTCTGCCCCGAGGAACTAGGAAAAGGTTTTAGGAACCCACAAATTGCTGCCGGCTGCCGGACGGGAAGAACTAGGAGAAGAGGTGGACATTGTCACATATAAGCAATAACTGGCAGTAACTGCACTGGTAAGAAAAGTATCCCATACAGTGGTGAGAACTTGGCAGATGAGAGAAGATCACAGAACGCTGCCTGTCTATTTGATAGATAGGGCCACTCTGTCTTCTGTGCCCACCTCAGTCACGTCCAAAACCACTTTGACAACAGGAGCATCTCCAGTGACAAAGCGTCTACCAACCTGGAGATTATTAGACCCGGCCCCCTCGTCTTTTAGAGATTCTCATCTCCAAACTTGCAGTTTGAGCCACTTCTCATAGCTAGAGGCAATAGTGTGTATAATTTGTTGATGTGGTCGAGGACCCAGTTGAGCCCTACCAACACTGGTGACTGATAATGGCAGCATATGTGAGTTTCACCTGGTACATTAGGTTCCCCACTTTCACAAGCAAACATCTGCTCCAAGACACTAAATGTATTCTCATCCGGTGAGGAGAGCTTTCCCCCTCGTCACAACTTACTAAGCTACAGAAGCCCAATAATAGCTTCAGACACGTTATCATGTGCGCACTAACATGCAGACCATATCTTTTGTCCATTATGATGCATATAAAGAGATGGGCACAGCAAGCAAGGGCGCAGGAGATATTTAAATGTGCAAGTGCAAAGTGACACGGAGCTAGAGAGCCACATATTTGTCCTTTCAAGCAAAGAATCAAAGTGACCGAGGCCCTGCAAGCCAGAGTTGTAAACTCGGCATTTCTTTTCCTTCCATCAGTAATTTCAGAGGTTGAAATTTGTTCTTCAGAATACATAGAGAATGCCTACTGACTGATAACACCACCTTCTTTAGAAACTATGTACACAATTCAAAAATATACACCAGAAAATTTTTATACCAAGAGGTAGGTTTAGAAACCAGCTTGAGGTCAAACCCAAATGCAACTGTCGCTCTTGATCTTCTTCTTGATTCCATGCGCTAATATATCTCAAGGAAATATTGCTGGCCTTTTAGACTGCACTGTGAATAGAATGGTAATGCTTTCAGATGCAGGTTTCTCAGGATATGCATCAAACAGATGTGCATCTAACAGGCTGAAATGAGAAAATGATACTCAGGCCACATTACTCGGTGAAGAAAACAAAAGGGAGTGCATGTAACATGAACACTAAAATCATAAAAATAAAATTTACAACCTCTAATCTACAGGAAGGAGAGGCTTGTACTAGTTCATTCACATGCAATCTTGGTGTCAAAGCTGCTTAGACAGATAGCAAACGCCTGAAAAGCGGAGATTGGGTAGCGGTAATCCATGGTGAACAGGTCCTTCCCAACTTTTCCAAATTGGAGTAGGACCTTCTCATGCTCTTGCCCAGCTGGTCCGTTTTCTGGCGAAGCGACCAGCTGAAAGTTCTTTACAGAGGCAACAGTAACTCTTCCCCGAAAGTTCAGGCACCAGCACTGGAGCTGCTCATGCCACCTTGGGGCCTTGTTTTTCAAAACAAGAGCTCCCTCCCTCTGACCACCAGTAAGAGGTCCTGACATCTGACTTTCCGAACGAGTGGACTTTGATCTAAAAAACGGGAGCGAAAAAGAATCAAGAATGTTGAGAGGAAATTCTGTCTGGGTGGGAGCAATCCCCCCTGGCTGAATTGCAGAGGCAGGTATAGAATCCATGACACACTGCATCCTCCTTGGGCCCCTGCTGGTTTTTGACAAAGACCATATAACAGTTAGTTTTAATGATTCTAACTACATGAAATGCAAGGAATGTCACACATAAGAAAATAGCAGAAAGGCCACGAACAAAAACCATAAGTAAAGCACCTGGGGCTCATACAATTTTTTTTTTTTTTTTAAAAAAATGAAAATAGAAACTTGAACATAGAGCAAAACAGCTTGCAAGGTACAGAATAAGGCCACGATATTCTCCCAAGTTGTAAAACCTGAACATGAAATGGTCTATTAAAAATATTACTTGTTCCATTTCCAACAATTCTTCTTCAGCAAATTGACAGTAGAAAGGCTTAAATTTAGCTTTCTAACTAGATAGCTAAACACAACAAACAGAGCTACATGCTGCAAGCATTGCCACAAATCACTCAACAAACACCATACCTTGTAGAAAAGAGACTCACCTGGACCCTAAAACATTCAGCTCATAAGCAATGTGAGCAACTGGATAGTTCCCAGCAGGAACTCTAGGGGAGACCTGTCTCAGGGCTGCCAGTCGAGTGGAACGACTTTTTGAAACTGCAGCTCCAGCATGTGGAGGCTGTGCATCATACACTGTGAATTTCGTTGCCAAGAAGTTTGACCTATCCAAAAAGGGGAAGATCATAAATTCTACGGCTCGATCTCATCCGCATCACTCCATACACCGCATTATTATATCAATCATGCGAACTAATTTGATTCTATTACAGCAGAAATCATAAGATAATAACCACAAGATGGTGAGGATGAAATTAATGACATTTGCCAGAGCTTCATTCTTATAACAATCAAAATCAAGTTATGTGAAAGTGAACAACTCACCGCAGCTTTCCTATGTACGTGCTGCTTCCTTTTGACATGTCATCGGCATCAAGAGAAATGATGTAATCAGTACATGTGGGACGACGACATTTGCGAGCAGCAAGAAGGAACTTGCCATTGTCAGTTAGAGCTGTCCAATAAACAGACACGATAATCAGCTTTAAGAAAGAAGGGCACACCTGAAAAGTCTGATACAAGAAAACCAGTTGTGAAACTCAATAGATAAACAAAACTTACCTTGAGTTAATCCCAGAAAAAGATGGTAAGTTTGAGTTGCTCTATTTCGCTTTATAAAACATTGCACAAGGGTGTCCCTCGGGCCCGGCTGCCATACAGTGTAATTACTTAGAAAAGCATACACTGAAATATTTTTTAAAAAGAAATTCAAACTTGAACAATTCCATATGAAAATTTATCCCATCTCAACCTTTGAATCTCCTTTTCCTTTACATTTTTTTTTTTTAAAATGACGAATACATGCATACTAATTTTCAAGACAACAAAAAAGGGCAAATAAAATTTTCAACGCCAGATTTCAGACAGAAAATTTGAATGCCTCTTCGCACTATGCATCTTCCCAAGAACCCAACCAGTAAAATAAAGATGATTTGGCACGCATAAACAGAAAGGGAACGTCAATACAAAAATTCTATGACCCATTCAGAAGAACATCAGTTTTTATCCAACTCAAACTTAATACCGTAGTATAATATTATCTCCTCAGCGAAAAATCAAGAAGTAAATTTTGTAAGAACAAGAGAACGGTTGAATCTTATCATGTCCCAGTTAACTAAAGTCTGATTGCGGCGTCTGGGTCCTAGTTCCACCGTGAAGCCGGTGAGTCAAACTTCCCAAGCTCAATCATTTCTCAAAGAGTAACATAATGCGCCTAAACATTAGGTACCCATCAATTAGGAGAAATCATGCCAATTACTAGAAACAAGATTAGTAAGGAATACTGAACCGCCACTTTTGAGACCCAAACAGAAAAGAAGGAGAGAGAGAGAGAAAGAATGAACGGACATGACTCGAGCATAATAGAGGAGAAAATAAGAAATGAAATGATAAAGCAGATGCAGTGAAAATATCGATCAGGGCAAACGAACAAAATAAAATGATCACAAGGAAAACCTAAAATGCTCTCTCACCTGTTTTAGGGAGATCGGGAAAGTCAACTTCCCTGATATTTCCGGTGTCTTGACGATCTCTTTGGTGATTTCCCTCCAACTCCTGCAAACCCCTGCACAAGCAACGACATGCTTCCGCGGAGGCCAGGAGCTCTCCGACGCCTCTAACCTTACAAGAACATCCCTCAAGAGCTCCGGCGGCATATTAGCCCAGCAACTCTGCTTTAACCCATCAATCACGGGCGTCGCGTTATCATGGACCACCCGATGAGATCTCGACCTCAGGCCATACCCAATCTTAACGTCAATCCCTTTCCTTGAAATGCTTCCGGATTCTCCCTTCATATCTGAGGCTTATTTCTCAGTCGCTTAAAAATCCCTCCTTTCTCCGTCTATAAATCGTTACACCTTCGAATCAATAACATAATGGTCTAAGATTTTTTCCACACCAAATCTTTTCCCGTCTAGAGCTTCATAACTCGAAACAAACAACCAAACGCCGCGGAGGAATAATCAGAAGAGTCATCCCAGAAACCTCCAACGAACAGAAATAAGAACAGGTTTGAGTATGAAGAAGATTAAGGTGAAAGAAGGCGAATCCCCACAAACTAGCACAAACCACAGTAGCCGGACGCGACGTGATATTAATATATCATACACGACAGTAGAAAGTGGGCGAAGAAATATTCAGCGATCCGTTGCTTCAAAGCTACCACGCGAAGCCGCTTAAGATAAGCTCCAAGGAATCCGCTGCTTTAAATAAAAGGTAACACCAGAACATTTCTCTCATCTATCAGATCCTCAATCCTCAAAGCTCGAAAAGAACAAAAAAGAAATTCAAACCAAATAAAAATCAGAGACTTTATCCTAAATGTCCCGAAAATGAGAAATCACATCAATCGAAAGCTCCGATGAAGCCGAAAACGACGAACAATGCGACGAATCCACCCCGCGGAGAGGACACGTTTATTCCTCCCGGAGCTACGATTGGGCTAAGAAAAATAAGAAAAAAAAGATCTTCTTCTATGTACACAACACAACTCCATAAAAATGAGAGAGAAATTAGCGGTTTTGGCCGATAAATTGTCCCTCTCTTCCCCTCTCTCCCTGCATTGGGGGGCTTCTTGAGTTCTTTCCCTCGCAGAAATAAAGAATCAGACAGCGTTCCGCTTATTCATCTTCTTTATCATTATCTCTTATAAATAAATTTAAATTTAAAATAAAAAATAAAAATAAAAATAAAAATCTCGGATCGTCGCCAGTCCCACCACGACGCTTCCCCGCCTATGTCCGCGGACATCGGGGAAAAAGCCTCGGAGCCACGAATATGCCACTCTCTTCACCGTTATTTACATGAATACCACCATGAGCCTTTTCTTTCTGCCGGTATTACCCTCCACATAATCACAATTTACAATCTTCAGCGATCTACCGTGGCAAGAAAACCCCACACGTGTTGCAAAACACAGCCGAGTTGACGGGTCCGAGTCGGATGAGTCACAGAGTGGAACCTCACTCAACCAATCCTAACTCGGATTTCAAAAGGAGTAGAAAAAACCATGTTATGTAACACATGTTGATAAATAACATATTAAAATTTTAATATATTATTATTAATTACTAATTTTCTCACCCTTAAAGAGAGAAAATTGACAAGAAATTCAGGAAAATTCCCAGATTAAGCAATGTTTTAAAATTCATATTTTTGATTGAATATTATGCCCTATAATTTGTATATATTTTATATTTTCATAGGCAATAAGATAAAGAAAAAAAAAGAGTATTTTAGTTGTGCCGATTTATATGAATTGGATTAAGTCAATAAGAATCGAACTGGCCTCCGATTCTAGTTCAACCGCCGGTCCGATTTTTAAACGACTGAGATTAAGATATAATTACAATTTTTCATGATTATATTTATCTAAAGTTAAAATTGCTTAGGAATAAAATTAGTAAGTGTATTATCTTAAACAACTCACTAAATTTGTGAATTGGTCAATGCCAGTGGATTTTGTTGAATAGTTGACCCACTGCTAATTTGCTCCTTAATCCAAATCCACCTTTCAAACCCATCAACATATATTTCTAGTTATTGTTCTAGACATAAGAGTCCCATTGGTGGGAGAGAGTTGGTGATGCTTTCCCTAGAAATTATGCAACATAATATATGACCTGTTATATTCAAAACCAATAATTTCAGTTAGTTTTATTTAATCATACATTTTTTTAGACTTATATTTAGAAAATAAATAAATAAATATATATATATATATATATATATATATATAAGGAATATCTTTTCATTAAATGAGTCTTTTGCCCCGTTGTGTCTGAGAGGTCAAAATTTTGTTTTAAATGGACCAATAAAATGGGGTTGCCATTTGATAGAGACTACTCACATTCGAACCAATGGTAAGGTTAGGGTTTCATGGTACTTCACCAGGCCAGACCTGAAAAAAGTGGGGATGGGTGCTCCTTTATATATTATAGAAAAGATTGAAATAAAGAAAAAAAAAAAAAAAAAAAAAAAAACCACCGGGTACTTCATTGTGGTCCAACTCCATCACATTTGTGTCCGGTGTTTTTAAAAATCGAACTGAACCGACCAATCCGGTTCGTTGAATTATAAAAATCAACACAATTAAAACACTTCTTTTGTCTTTGTTATTTATAGAAATATTAAATATATACAAATTATAAAGTATAATATTCAATGGTTGAACCATTGGTTCTACCCGGTCTAACTGGGTTCGACCAAAACCGAACACACTACAAGTTCAATGCCCAGCCCGGTTTTTAAAACATTGCTTGTGTAGTTGTGCCAACCCATAGTAGGACTGTTCAAAATAAAATAATAATAATAATAAATTTTTTAAAAAAAAAAAAAAAAAAAAGTGGTTATGCTTTTACCCTATAAAAGAAATAGCCTTTATTATAAGTCTCCCCCCATCACAGACATGTTAGATGGCAAGGCATGATAGCGAGGGGTGGGGCATTCTACATTTCTATGAGAGAAAAGGCAAGATGTAGGAAAGCAGAGTGGAGTTCACATGGTAGGCTTTTTAGTTGTATGTGGATGTACCTCAAAACCATGACAAGGAAACCAATCAATTTCATTGCTTTCAAATATTAATTTGGCAACCGGCGTGACCAACTCATCCTTGTTAATAAAATGGGACCTTCTCCAATTGAGTACAAGGACGGGGGCACATTATAATTTCCATTACAATTATTTACATTGCAATTTTCATTTTTCGCTTTAAATTTTTGATAATGATTTATCACGTAAATACGATAATATCTTTTGTCTTCCTATTATTGTGATTTTTAATCTAATCGGATGTGATTATACATTTTTAACCAGTTAATTCACCAAATAAATAGTTTTTTTGTTATATAAATGAAATGTATTATGTATAGTTAGAAACATGTCAAATTCTTGAATTTTATAATCGAGGAAAATGAGTCTGGAATCAAGTCCAGCTAAGGTTGGCTGCACCTAGCTTTTTTATTATTTATTTATTTTTTTCCCTCAATAAAGTAAATTTATTTTTTTAAAATATCACAAAAAATATTGAGAATTTGAGATAGTATATAAAACATTATAAAATACAAAACAAGTTATTTTTATATTTTTTATAGAAAAAAAAATATCAGCCAATATTTTTTTTCCCAAGTCCAAACATAAATAAATGACAACTAAGAACTTTTATGATATTATCCCAATCTTAATCGACTAACGTTGAAGATAGAGACTATACATGAGAGATTATGATCCATTACTTTATTATGTTTTTAATTGACATACGCAAATCATATTACTATTATTGATTTTTTTAGTAATCACTTCTCCCGAAATCCGATAAAGACTTCTTTATAATAACGAATAATAAAAGAGATATATGATATATCACTAAACTTCCTTTTAAAGAAGTGATATTAAATTAAAGCAAGGGAAGTTGGTTGCGTCAAGGTTTTATAAATGTTAATGATGCATTAATGTTTAATTAATCAAATTAGTAGTGGACAAATTAAGCAGAGGTGGCACCGAGGGACGGCAACGGCGTTGGGATGATGGCCGGAAACTACCAACGGCGGCCGCTGAAATAAACCCATAATTTAGAAACGAACACTAACCAACCGCGACGGAAAGTTTTAGAAAGAAGAAGAACACAGAGAGAAAAAAAAACAGTTTCTTGATAGGAACATGATATAAAATTGGGCTGATTGTTAATGACTTAAAAGATTAGATTACAAGGGTTTGCCGGAGTAGCAGTTTTTTGGTTGGATAATGAATGTTTAGACTTAACAACATGGAAAGCAATGATCAAAAGGTACTCTTAAAATATTGTTGTTGTCTTTGTTGTTGTAGTTGAGGTTTATGGGTAGCTTCTATTTTATTGGGAAACTGGGTTACTGAATGATAATGTGTAGATGATGTGGGTACTTGGTACAAATTGAGTTTATTTATCCCACTCATGATAAGGGTTTTTCTCTTTCTCTTCTTCTTCCCCCATCTTTTTGAGTTTTGACCCACTTTCTTATGCTAAAAAGGAAACAAGAGGGCAGAGACTTAGAAGGGGTTGAGACTTTCCCCTTCCCCTCCTTCCTCCTTCCTCCTTCCTCCTTCCTCTTCTCTTCACGCTGCTTCTTCTTCCTTCCTCTTCCCTTTTTCTCCTTTCTACAGCATATTGATACGGGAGGCCGACAGGCTGTTGGATTTTGTCATAGCAGGGGAGGCAGAAGGGGGAGTGGGGGACCCTGTTCCTCTGTTTAGTTTGGATGGGTTCCATTTCGGGAGCCTACGAAACTTCAAAGCGTTTCACTGTTTCGATATTTATGTGTTTTTTTTTTTTTTTTTGAAATCAGAAAATACAAACGTTCAAATACCAACTTCAATAAACTCCTATAATATAGAAAAGACCCGAACCCAAGACCTTCCACATTTATGTGGTATGTGGACAAGCTGAACATTGATGAATTGGGTAGTTAGACAACAACTAGTTGTCTTGATCTTGTACTAAAAAAAACTTACATTAGGTTAGGAGAGGAAAAAAACTCTTAGTAGTTTAAAAGTAGACAAATGGAACCGTATCCCACATAATTGACTACCAAAATAAACCAACAAATCTGGTCATTCTTAATCTGAATGATTCAATTGAAATTAGTCTATGTATACCCTTTTCAGCCCCTGCACGTTACATCCATTTTTCTAATGAAAAGAACTCCTTCGTCCAACAAAAAAAAAAAAAAAAAAAAAAGGGGGGGGTGGAAGAAGAATGAAAGATATAACCAACAGATTCTACACGGTGTAGTAAGTAACCTGATTAATCAAACGAACTGGAGTTGTTTTTTAAGAATGCAATAAAGTCACATAAAAGCAAGCATTGATGAAAGCCACCTCCAACAGCAGAGAAATATTGCAAACTGTACTGAAATATTCATAATAAACTTTCAAGAGAGGTACAAAGTAAGGTCCTGTTTATGTTGATTAGTTTTCTTTCCATGTCAGAAGTAAACAGAGGCTGGTGGTTGGTGCATGAATTTCTACTAATTCTCTTCAAGCAGAGTCTATAATTAACGCGGAGAAAAGGCCAGGACAAGGAGGCAATGGCCCGAAAACTCAATAATTCAGAGGAAGAGATGGAAGTAGGAGGAACCCACGAAAGCAGGATTCCTGGCAGTGCCACCCACCGTCGACCATCGGCCATTCGGGTTGAGTCCACTACATCTCATGGTGGGTCTCAGTGTCTTCGACTGATTGGTCTCAGCCAAGTCCTGTCTTCAACACGTGCAAGCCACTGACGCCATTATTTTACTGAAACAGTGGCTTTGTTAAGAGGACGCACAGCCTCCGTTCCGAGTAATTTAAAGGATTAGAGAATCATCAAATGATATGCTTCGGATTCGGTTTTATCATAGTCAAGCTGCGAATCTCAGCTTTTCTGTTGCTTCACCCAGTTTTCACTTTTGTTGCTGCAGGTTTAAAGCTAAACTAGTGTTGTTGCTTAAGGCATCAGTTGGAGATTAGCACGCAAAGGCCCTCAAACCTTTCTGGTTTTCTAATACTCCCTCCCCATTTCCCAATACGTACGTAGATTCCTGATAGTTGTTTAGTAACTTTTGTTGTTTGAGCTGAAAGGGAAAGAAATTGACTGAAAGAAGAGCATCCGCCTCATACTTGAGGTGCCGGAGGGGTTGGTGGTCACTGGTGGGTAAGGGGGAGAGAAATGGGGAGTGGTAAACTGGTAATGGAATGAGATAGGATCGTCCAGAACCCAGTGGTGCTTACCTACCACAGGGGCCAAAAAAATATTCCGTCTTCATTTAGAGTGCAGAGGATGATGATGAATATTGATGAGGGATGATGGGTACCCAGCCCGGGTGGGGATTGCCCATTCCCTGGACTCCGGGGCATTAAAACAAACAGATAACAGGCAGGAGTGTAAAATAAGCGTTGAAAGGACGATAAGAGTTCTCAAAAGATAACCAGTGCTTTATCAAAAAGACAAAAAGCGCTTCAGACTTTGAGGTCCTCACCTTCGCCCATCCCGCGGCTTTCATTTCTCCATCGTTTACATCACACAAGGACCCCTGATTGGTCCCGGCGGTTACCCACATTGCAGTGAGACGAGAAAGCAGAGGATCATAGCTTTTGTTTCTTTCTCGCGGTGATACAAAGGCGCACATCACGGGCAGGCAAGGCAAGGCAAGGCAAGGCAAGGCAAGAACTGTTTATTACCGAAAGTGGGAAAGGCATCCATGCGCGTTTGATTCTAAACTGAAATGACCAGTGGTGAGATTTCATGAGAAGCAGCAGGCAGACTGGTTAGCAATTCTCTATAAGCTTGTCCGCGGGTTTCGGGTAAAGGCACCCGGTTTGGTAGCATCTCTCTATCCGATAAAGCTGTCAATCCCTCTGGCAATAAAGGTCCAGCAGCTGCTGTCTCTTGCAGGGATATATGCCCCCCACTCCGGTTCGTATCATCTGGAGTGGCTCCTACACAACGTCTTTAAAGTAGCCATAAAAGGGATAGGGAAAGTGCACTAACGTTTCGAGGGGAGCCTTCCCTCTTTGGACTCCATTAAAAGCTTGCAGAATGCAGATTGACCAGTTGGGGTGTGAAAGCTTCGCCCCAGCGTCTTGTCCTGTCCGCGCAGGGACGAAGAAGAAGAAAACATGTTATCTGATCTTTGCCATTTTGCCGAGACGGGACAACTCGGTCTGGTACCTCTCTCTAGAGTCTCTACTCGTAATGACTACTGCCACAGAATTGGAATCTGAATCATTATGGAACAGAGGAAGGAAACGTAGGAGTCGAATGAAAGACATATTCTGATATTTACTGGGGAAAATTAAAACATCAACAAACAAGTGAAAACTCGAGAGATGACATTATAGTATCCTATTTTACTGCCCTTTCTTTTTTTCATTTTCTAATGAGTTTCAAAGTAAAACTAGGGTTGCTAAGCTTACCCTTCTATATTCTAATCCCCCCAGTTATTATATAAATGAGAAGATCTCCTACACTACATTGTTTTCAACACTTACACAAGAAACATAGAGGTTATTTCATGTATATAGACTCTATACCATAATTTCTCTTTGTATACTATTTTTGTATTAATATTTACGTGTCTATTGTGTTTAAACTTTCTGTATTTTTCCAAAAATTTTCGGTCACCTACTGAGATTTGAGCGTAGTCGTCCACTGTTTGACACCCACGGTCCCATTTCATTACACCTTCCAGTTTTCCACCTCCTTTTCCAGTAAACCGAAGACTGCTAGCAATTCAACGTCAATGAGGGGCACCCACTACTTTGAAAAGCGCCTCATGGTTCCAAATTTTTATCATTTCCGGTCGTCATCAGCAAGCTGGTTCTTGTCGTTTCAGAGCAGGTGGGCACTTCTTCCAGTTTGCTCAGTGATTTTCAAGAAGATCATAGAATATGTTAGTGGATATGCCTGCGGACTTAAAAAATCATAAAATATCTCTGGCGACCCTGGATCTTCAACGCTCACACGAATGAGGACTCTGAAGTCTGTAATTGCATGATTCTCGTTTCAACAAAAGCTAAGCATGAAGGGAAACGTATAAGAGAAGGGTGGAAGGGACTGTTGCAGGCACAGAGGACCGACAGGGAATTGCAAAAGCTGTAGGTTCTGCTGTCTGGCAGTATTGGGTAAATGGTAGTGCGGCTAGGAAGAAAAAAGACCAAAAGGCATTTCTGTAGATTCACACCCCCAAGAATCCCTCCAGCTATTGGTGAGTTTACTGCTGAAGCATTTCTAATAAATAAAACTATAAATACAGCTCTTGGTACCTAATTGGGTAATTTTTCATTTACTGTTTAAGAGTATGGAGTTCGGCAGATCCAATTGAACGGGTCCAGAAGAAAAACTGGGATGAACAAAAAACTGTGGTTCTTGCCCTTAAAGAAACGTTGCATGCCCTCATATAACTGAAACACTTCCATTAGGCTGCTGTACAGATCCCAGCGTCCCACCTGCAAAACCATAATAACACAGATGCGAAGAGGAAAAATTTCATTGTAGGAAATTAAAACATGGAGACTATGGTTAACAAGCCAAAGACAATCAGGTAAAGAATGGGTAATATAAATGCAAAAAACACTAAGCACTAGACTATTATAAGCTAGATTTTGATTAAAGTACACAAGTTGAAAGATCAAAAGCACAAAAAAGTTGGCAATGAGAATAGATGCAGATAATTCTGCATATGGTCTTTAGGTTTATTCACTTTTGACAGCGCTTTTAACTTTTTTCTTTGGGTTTGACAATGATGATGAGAAAAGGAGAAGAGATATTGCTACTTTTGCCTACTAAGTTTTCTATAGGTGTTTAAGAAAATAACTTTTCTCTCTTTCCACCTCAAACCATAACAATCAAGTGAAATCTAAAGAAGATTTATATTGTATTATATTTATTACCAAATCTCAGAACCCTTTATTTTGTTGATTTCCTTTTTTGTCACAACTGTTTAGTAACTTCATTATTGTTTTTCCTATATCTGTCCCTTTAGCTGGGAAAAAACATAGACGCACCATCCGGATCTAGGTCTCTACTTTTGACCTATTTAATGGAAGGATCAAGCTTGGATGTTCCAATTAAAGGTTCACTCCTCCCATAAATTTCAATGTCCTTTACTAGATTTAAATTATTAAAAAGAGAAGAAAAGGTTGTGCAATTTAGCTAAGAAACACTCTTTCATTTCACTTTCACTTTTACTCAATTATTCTCTATCTGCTTCCTAGTTATTCTTCTGTTTTGCTCATCATGACTTTACGCAAACCTAAGTTCCTCAAATCTGTGTTTATTAATCTTTTTTGTTTGTTAGCTCCTGGAAACCATCATCAAATTAACAGGTTGCTTGAACTCAGTTATTTAGACAAGCAGGGACTAGAATATTATTTACCTGTTAATTTTTTCCCATGCATTTCACCAGAAATCAGTAAGAACATATTTTGCAAATAATGGAAGAAAAGATGTTAAAGCTGTAACTACCAGAGTTTCCAGGGAAAGAGTATGTAGTTGGAAGATATCTTGTCTTCATGGCTCCTTTAGAAGCAGCATCAGCAGCTTGAAACTGGTTGGAAAAGCCTACAGCTGCCGCTGGATATCCCCTTGATGTTCCCAAACACAGTTCTGAACTTTGTGCCAGTATCTGATCAGGTTTTCTCGGAACAGGGATTTGATCTGCATCACTCTGTTTTACAACACGAAAATGTAAAAAAAAACTGGGATTATCAGATATTAACAGGTTGACAAACATCATCAACATTGGGAAACCATGCCTTCAAAAACAATAAATTTGTTGCCTATCTCTTCATTTTGGACAAGCGACAGGAGCAAAAGGCGTTTGTGCTTTGAACAGCAACTTTTCCTAATCTGACAGTTCTGTTACATGGTGGTCCCTTTCCTCATGATGCAGTAGCTAATGAAACTTGATATTGCAAGTAGAATGGCAACATGGTTTTTGTTGCCTTAACAAAAAATGTCAGGGTCAAGGCTGTGCCCTGAAATTGACTTCCAAATTTCACCATGAACAGGTAGAACTGGGTCAGATTAATTACCCTGCAATGTGAGTTCAAGCAAACCTTATCCTTTTCAGTCAACAGCATTTTCAGCGTAAAGCAAACCTGCCGGTGAAAGATCTCTTTTGTTTACATAGATCATCATCTTACAATATTAATTAGTATGAGTCAGCTCATCTGTATACTCTATAGAGGCCCAAATTTCTTATTTTTAGGACAAGTTCCAAAAATAGAAAGTCTTAAAGTACGGCTTTACTAAATGACACTTTCCTTTTTCAAGATTGATATTTGGGGTTCAATTGGACCACAACTTACTGATATTATCATGAATCATTACTCATATAAAAACTTTGACATTTGGTAGACTTCAATTAGAAAGTCTATTGTTTCATGTTCTGTAACTAGATTATTGGGAGGATGTTTGTATGTCGAAGTGCCATGGGGGATTGGGGGTAAACACCTCAACAATAAAAACAAGGGTCAGCTAGGAAAAAGGTCCTGGAGGACAAATCATTGCAAGGATTCACCGTGGTGTACTTATGTAGTGCAGAAATTTGGAGTAGACTCAGCTTCTTGGATTTTGAGATGGAAGTCCCCTACAAGTCGATGATTTGGAGATACATCTTCAATTTGTATCTGAACTTCCACTGCTGCATCAGATTTTTGGTGGGGGACGGTCTTCGGACAGCTTTCTGGGAAGACCCTTTGCTACTAGATGGACCACCAGCTTTTCCAAGTCTGTACAGGGTGGCCATAGCACATGATGCCTTTCGTTGCAGACATTGTGGGGGAAAGTGTTTTGTCCACTAGTCATTGGAGTAGAGTCCTCCGAAAGGAGCTCAGGGACATTGAGGTAGTTGATTTAGCAGAATTGAGCGTACATTGCAGCAGTTCTACTGTTGTCCCACCATTGCTGATGAGCTAGTTTGGTCTCCACGCCCCCAAGGTTGTTACTTTGTGTCCTCTGCTTATGCCCATCTCATGGGGGACACTCTTGATCCTCACTAGGCTAGTTTAGCTCGGAAGTTAGAAGCCCAACCAGAGTCAATTTTTCACACAAGACTCTGCACAAGAAGATTCTAACTAGAGACAACCTATAACGAAGGGGAGCAGACCTTCCATCATTTTTTTCCCTCTTTGTGATAGTTGCCCCTGAGATTGTTGATGACCTCTTGTGGCAGTGCCTCGTTACCAGGAAGACACCGGGTTGGTTCATCTATTTCATATGATGCAGTGCATGCTTGCATCAGTAGTGGATATCCCCAAGGAAGACCAACTACTTGTCTCTCCTTGAGGGGTTGCATGATATGGAAGCCGTATCCTGCATTTACACCTTGGGCGTACTGATCTAAGAGGAACTGTTGTGTATTTCAGGGGAAGAAGTTGGACATGATGGGAGTGGTTTTGGGTATCCGAGAAAAGATATTGGATGGCTCATGTCTCAGGACACCTTCTGAGAGATCAGTGGTGACACATTGAGGATATCTTGGTAGCTGGTGGCCACTATGGGATGTGGAGATGCTACCACAGAGCTAGTCACTTGGCACCCCTGCCTATTGGGTTGCTCAAGCTCAATTTTGATGGATCCTCATTGAGGAACCCAGGGATTCCCAGAGTTATCTAAGATCCAAAGGGGATAGTTTTGCTAGCTTTCATGGGTCCCCTTGGCCAAGACAATTCTATGCCTCTGAGACTAATGGCCTACTGCCCAGGTAAAGAGTTTCAGAGATTGGTTCTTGGGCAGATTGGTGTTAAGGGGGCTCTAGCAATGTAATTGACTGGTGCAAAAAGAAGTTGAAAGCATAGCGATGTTTGCTGTACTTGTATAGGGAGATATTGGAATTAGCTACTTGTGTTGGGAAAGATTGGATTTGTATACCATGTTCAACAAACACACTTGCAGACACACTTGCTAGTGAAGGGTTTCCCTTCAGTTGTAAACGGAATCATGTAATTTATTCTTTTCACATAATGAAATAGAAAAAGCTCATTCCTAGAAATAAAAGAGCATATATGAAAAAATAGCTTTAGCAACTTCTTTGTAGGAAAGCACTATTTATCACATCAAACCACAATTACAAACGTTAGTAGGGATAACTTCCTATTTTGAGGTTATTTTCCAACAAGGATAGTTTTAGTAAGTTCGAATTACAATTATTTACTACAACAGACAACATAGGAAGTTCCTATTTTTGCTGATTTATATGCCTGTAAAACGCTTCTATATGTAACTCTGCAAAAAATCTTTGCAATTGAATAAAGTTTCAGCTTTTGCTATCTATCGGATAAAGTTGTCCTTCGAGTTATTATATCTACCTGCTATTTCCCAATAACTGTAAAAACCCACTCTGTCCTTCAAGTTTGACCCGTTAAACTTAAAACCAGACTTTACTTTTTCTAACTTGTTTCCAAATCCCAGTAACCCACATTCTAGAGGAAGCCTCCTATTTGTAATTCCTTGAATCTAGACCACAGTGCCACGGCTAGCAATGTATGCATGCAATAAGGGATCATTTATAGTTTCTATAGTTCACTAATTCTCAAAGCACTATTCTAAAAAGATAATCATCACAAAAAAATGATCCACTAATCACTCTGGAAATGTTTTCAAGTGACAACATTTCAGAAATACCTTTTTGTTGACAACAATTCAATAAAATTAATTATGCTGCCAATGTTGTTGGAAACTTTACAAGCATAATCAAAGTCCTGCATCCAACTCAAGTGATATGATAACAAATTCAAAACGAGCAGACATTCATCGAGGTGATGCCAATCAAAATTAACAATATGCCAAAAACCAAAGCTTTAGATGCTAACATATAAGCATTTATTGCTGACGTGAAAAGAAAAGAAAATGGTCAACAAAGAAAAAAAGTTATAAAACAAGGAAAAATAAGATGGGTAACCTTATTTGGATCCGTGTCGTCCTTCCTTGACCCATGCAGCAAATTATCAGCAGGTACAGACAGAGAAGAAAAGGTGGAAGAGCCATGTGCGGTCCCTAGATAATCAAAGCCAAGCTCTTTTGCTAATGCTTCATTATAAAGATGTCCAATAGCTGTGCGGAGACGATTTCTTTTTGAGTGATACATTTTGGTTGCAAGAGGTAATGGAGAACCTGATTTTGAGATCTCAAACATGTTACTGAGCAGAAGAAGTGAATAAGATTAGATAAACAGGATATAATGAATTAATTTTTTTTAAAGATATTTAACAATGTTTTTTCTCCTAGGTCTTGACCCTTCTGTAATTTTATAAATCCAGTTGGCCACTTTCCAAAAAAAAAAAAAAAAAACAAGTCATGCACCAACCACGTCCAAAAAGATGTGGATTCAAACCACACTTTCGTGCTTTTATAGAAAATACATGCAACAACAGGAACAATGTACGAGAATAAGTATATGATTAAATAAAAGAAGATGTGTGCATGTCTCTATTTTTGAGAGAGGCAAATTCAAACTACAAACCTCTCTTAGAAACAAAGCTGATTATAGAACAAAATGTAGGCAGTAAAGAGTCTCGAATTCAGCTACATGTCTCAAACTAGTAGATTGAGACCAAGTTGTTGTAGGAAAATAGACCACATTGATTTGATTTTGGAATGATCATACTTATTAATTAAGAAAAAAATACAAATTATACAAATCCTTTTGAGAGAGATCAGCACAACCCGTCAATCGTTATAGTACAAAGCCAACTAAACCATATTGCCCAAGTGTACGTTCTCTATAGCCCGATACCTTGTTCTCCACATTTTAGACCAGTTTTGTCTATTTTGGCCTGAATGTGAAGGAGTGCTGATCAGTGAAAAGGTCTAAAATAGTAAGTTGAGTGGGAAAATGTCCCATTGTCAGAAGTGTCAACAAAAGTTAATACCTTTAAGGTTGAGACTAAGTATCAAGAAAAGTTAATGCCTTTAAGGTTGAGACTGAGTATTCTAAGTGGATAATCATTTTGAGATGGGACTAGGCTCAAATATTAAATAGTAGTGGAGCATGTTGCCCAAGGCCCATTTTGTGGCCCAGGGTATTAGTGTGTCGTGGGCTATATGAGGAGATAGCTAGAGTTATTGTAGCATGCTTTATTGAGAGTTTGTACCCCACGACTTCAGCCTATTATGTGTGACCTTGGATGTAAAGGGGTATTAAGTGGGATAAAGTCTCACACTGAAAAGAGTCAATAAATCTAAATGACTTATAAAGTTGAGCAATATGCATCCTAGATCATTAGTTATTATAAGATGAAATAGGGTAAATCTTTACACTGTGCTTTACATCTTACACCAGTGAGTAGTTTTTTTTTTTTTGAGAACAACTGCTTCACCAGTGAGTCGTAAAGTGTAAGATACAAAGTTTCAGGCTGAATAAAATGACACATTTTCTCAATTAGAAAATAATAATAATATGTATGTCTTGGTCATTCCATTGGTGCCTTCCTCAAATTCCCTTCAATCATTCATTTTCTCAGTAGATTATTATTCATGTTCAAGAACAAAGACACACACATAGAGTAATAAACAAAAAAATAAAATTTATGTTATTGAAAGGGAACAGCTCCCACAATGAAACGTTTAAGCTAATAAGGTTGAACAATAGCCACCGGAGTGGCTAATTAACTTTGATTGAGAGAAAACTCAATCTTAAGTGGCTATGATGTTGTATCCTTCTAAGGTTTACTTTTATTTTTTGCGTATCCTTTCTTTGGTAGTTTTAATGAAATTTTGTTATTTCCAAAAAGAAACATGGCATCAAAGCTGGATGTGTGCATGAGTTGACACCAAATTTGTGTTTCCCAGGTTACTTGAGGATTGTGGGCATTATGGGGCAAGAGTAAGTAATATGGCATTTGTATAGTGGGTTCCATAAGCTTTGAGGTTGCATGTTGTGGCTCCATAAGGAGACAACTCTGTGTCACACACTCCTTTAGGAGTTTGTGGCCATATCTCATGCCCGTTATGAGTAAGCTTTCACTAGTCTCAAAGATCAAGATAATCCCAGGTTAGTGAATGACAATCATTTCACTTGAGATCTGCTCCATTTCACAATATGGTGCATGATCAGGATGGATATAAGAGACATTTTGCTAAAAATCATCTGAATAACTCTGAACAACTATAATTCATCAATTGAACTAAACTCCGAAAGATACCTCCTTGAAATGGCCCAAAGAAACATTTGATTAGTGATATTCCAACAAATGCTCAAAGATTTTTCACATAATTGAAGTCAATAGAAATCAAAAGGCAAGGTGTTACTCAACAATTACGTGTCTCTTGACAACTTGGTGCTGCCTCTGTGACCACACCGCATAGTCTGTCTATACAACTTAACTGCGGTAAGGGCTCAACTCCCAACCTACAAGGCCAAATACAAACCCTCAGTGATATCCAGATAGCATAGAACTTATTGAAGAAATTAAACATGAGCGGCTAAAATGCTAGCATAGAACTTATTGATGAAATTAAACATGAGAGGTTAAAAAGTTGGTGAATATTCAATGCAGTTCCAATAGCAGTGAAAAACATAATGAAATTCAATGTATAGGGAAATAACAGACAGAAAACTAACACAATTCAAAACTTTGATCCATGAAACTTCATTTTCTAAAGTCCAGAATCACAGATGCTAATGATTCAAAAGTAAAATTATGTCATAAGAGGGAAGGTGAACATACAACTTATTACGTTTTTTGGAAGAAGACATTGCACCTGCTGAATGATTTGTGCTTCCACTAATGATGGGACCATCCCCTCCCTGAGACACATCTATAGGTGTTGATGTTCCTTAGATACACGAAATTATGCAAGAGGATTAAAGGTTCACAGTCAATTTATAGTTAAAATGTCAAAAAAAATATTTATAGAAGGAGTAAACATGCTAATAAAACCAAAAAAAATCTAAATAAGAAACAGAAAATAAAGAATGAATTATGGACACTAATTCATCAAATAGAATCAGATAAGGATGGGAGAGCACAAGTAAACGGAGAACCAGGTCCATCAGTTCAGAAAGGAGTCAACACACACACACACACACACACACATATATCAAAGATTTATAATTATAAAATACCCTCTAAGGGTTGTTTAATTTCTTTTCCTAGCGAATCCCCTCCTTGGTTTTACATTTCTTGGTTATCCAGAGTATTTTTCACACCAAGGAAATCTCTGAACAAAATATTTCCACAAAATGACAAACTAACATACTAGATGCTGAAGAATTACGCTTTGAATCCCTGGACAGTGAACAAGCAATGCCATGATCATCCATGTTTGACTCCGAAGCAGCAGTTTCATTATCCCCATCTATGGATTCAGATCTTTCTTGCTCTCCAAGAGTTGTACCTTGATCTAGGTGATGTATAAGGACTAAAACCTGAAGAAAATATCATAGACAAAATGCAGTCCTATTCCAGACACAAGTTCAGGAATGAATAATATATTTACGATGCAGGGACTTGGTGTAGCGAATAATTGATGGAAACATAAGGTCTTATTTTCAAATGGATACTACTATGCAATTAAAAAAATTTAAGAAACAAAGATAAATTATATATTTAAACTGAAATAGAGTGCTTCTCATTATTTGGGACAAGACATCCAGTAAATAGTAACCAACTCAGCCAAGAAATTAGCATGAATGATAGAATGATAAAGTACATGAATTTTTTTTAAATGAAAAGTTCATGAAATTAAAAGCATTACATTCTTAAATTTGCCACGAACTAATGAATTTTCCACCACATTTTGCCTGCACATATCTTAGAGAATACACACTAGGATCCTTGTTTAATGGGTTTCACAATAATTTTTTTTTTTAAAAAAAAAGGTGTGCTTGCTTTAAGGTCCCTCGTCCCATGCCCCTAAAAAGACTTGAATCCAATACCTCCCACTACAAATCCCTCCATGTGACCAAGTGGGGGGAAAAGGGGAGGTCTCCTTCAAAGCTGCAAAATGTAAAGATGCTGACCATACACCAAATCACCATGAATAAGTCAAAAACACCGAGGAAGAGATGTCCTTAGTGTAAAGCATAATATAATGAGAGCTCAGTCTCCTTCAGTAAGGAAAGGATTTGAAAACTGCAGAAATCACTAAAGGAAAAAGCACTTGATGTTCAGACTCAGTTCAATCACAACAACTAAAAGGTATAGAGTATATAAAAAGGACAAACTGAAGAATCTTAAATTAGACTCCCACCTTTAGGGGGGCCTACCCTTCGAACTTCCAAGTTGAGTTTAAGTCTATATCCAAAGGGAGAGGCCAAGGGGTATTTAGGAATTCGGAGGGGGTAGTCCTGTTGTCATTCGCAGGTCCGTTGGGGATTGAGGATTCAACATATGCCGCGGTCCATGAAGTCCTTCATGCGCTCAGAAGTTTCCACTCTCATTTCACAGGGCCTTTGTTGGTAGAAGGGGATTCAAGCAATGTCATAGGATGGTGCAAACAAACTTCTGCTCCTCCATGGAGATTTCTTTACATTTTTTTAGAGGTTTTTCACCTTGCCTCCACACTCGTTCAGGAGTGGCAATGTATCCCTCGGTCTGCCAACTCATAGGCAGATAGCTTGGCTAAAGAAGGGGTTCAACTCTCTTCACTAGATGTGAGAGTGTCCCCATCACTTGTACATTAACTCTTATTAATCAATAAAGAAATCAGCACTTTTGATACGCGGGAGAAGCCTTGCACAAGCCGACTCGAGCAAAGTTTTCAAGGGGTTGCACTTGACAACGCAACCGCACACAACGACGCATGACCGTAAAACCACAGTAGGTATATAAAGACCCTTGCAGTATGTAGTATAAAGACATGGTGTATGGTATAAAAACATGGCCAGGACCTGAGGACAAAGGCCAGTTATGCCTGGGTATAAAGACCAAATGATATGTGGTATAAAGACTATAATGTATGGTATAAAACGAAATGAAATACGGGGGAATAAAAGAAAAACCCATAGGGTGAAATGGTATAAAAAGCCATAATGGTAGTATAAAAGACAGCCAGTATGTGTGTGGTATAACCAGCCGACGAATAATAACGGCTTGCACACGGACGACGAAAACGCTGTGGCGCATGGCCCCTGAGAAGCCACATCGGTATGCAGACGCTTTTCTTGTGAGGGCACCATGCCCGCTGCAGGAGCACACCGCACGAAGTTGTAGGGGCAATCTACCTTGGTAACTTATGTGGACAAGCGGGACCACATCATAAGTGACAAGGCAAAGTAGGGCTTACTTGGACACAAGAAGTTCTAGAAGGAAATGGACGGCTGAGATGAGCGATGGCAATAAAGCAATCTCAGCCTTTGATTTCTAGGGTTTTGGGAGAGGAAGTTTCTAGAATGCCTCTCCCCTTAATCCCACATTGAGTAGAGGGGTTTTTTGTATCTTGGCCTTGTGATATAAATAGGGCATTGGCCAGCCCATTGTAAATCATCCTTTCCTTGATTCATTTGGAATACAAGCTATAGAGAGAAGTTTCCCCTTTCAAGTTCTTAGTTCTTTCTCTTCCTTCCACTTTGGAGTTTCCCCTTGGCCTAAGTGTCCTTGAGAGGGCCTTAGTCAAGTGAGAGAGTTGTGAGGCGATAATCGCGATCCTTGAGGAGAGTCGGGTAGGCTTACTATCCCTTTGCGAGTTAAGGGCTAGGCCGGCACAAGGTTCGGTTTTAAGTACTTGTACTAAGTACTAAGATCCAACCGCGTGACAAATTGGTATCAGAGCTATGGTGACTTCCGAGGCTGAGATCGAAGTTCAACAAAGGCAGCCAAAGGGTAACGAAAAGTTGTCAAAGAGTGAACAATGATTCTTGTCCCTTGAGGAGAGGCTGGACAAGTTGGAATCGGCTCTATGCGAGAATGGTCTTGAGGATTCAGAGGTAAGAGAATTCGATCCTAATTTTGCTAAAAATATGAGAGATGATATTTTCAGCACGTTTGAGATGTTTCGTTCGGAGATGGACGAAAAGCTAAGCGGAATGAGGGAGATGATGGAGGAAATGCGATCACATGTTCGTGTACTCGACCGCGCTTTGGCAAACGGAGGGTCAAGCGCCGGAGTTGAGTCAAAGAAGGTGAAGGTACGAGAGCCAAAACCTTTTACGGGTGTTCGGAATCCGAAAGTCATAGATAACTTTCTATGGCAATTGGAAAATTTCTTGGACGCATCAGGAGTGGAGTCGGAGAGGCAAAAA
The DNA here is from genome assembly GCA_019845555.1 of Aristolochia fimbriata. Classification (NCBI taxonomy): domain Eukaryota; kingdom Viridiplantae; phylum Streptophyta; class Magnoliopsida; order Piperales; family Aristolochiaceae; genus Aristolochia; species Aristolochia fimbriata. The sequence continues at coordinate 13,343,290 of CM034078.1, read as the reverse complement.
TTCAAAGTAGCCTCTACGTATCTTGACGATGATGCAAACTTATGGTGGAGAAGGAGAGTAGATGACCCGGAGGCCCGCACAAGTAGGGTCAAGACATGGGAGGATTTTAAGAAAGAACTTAAGAATCAGTTCTTTCCGGAGGATGTGGACTTCCAAGCTAGGAAAGAGCTTCGAGCCCTCAAGCAAACGGGGACGATTCGTGAGTATGTTCGATCTTTTTCTTCCCTTATGCTCTCGATTCCTAAGATGACGGATGAGGACAGGTTATTTGCTTTCCTTGATGGATTGCGTCCTTGGGCCCAAAATGAGTTACGAAGGAGGGAAGTTAAGACTTTGGCTACAACCATCTCAACCGCTGAAAGGTTGACGGAGTTCGAGAAGAAGAATGGAGATGCTGCCCCCAAGAGTAACAAATCTGGTGCCAAGGACCAGAAACCATATGAGAAGAGAAAGTTCGAGAAGGGTAAGACTTCTACATCGGAAGAGAAGGGCCCTAAGAACTGGGAGAAGAAGAGAAACAGACATGACAATGGTAAGTCCAAGAAGGTAAGATGTTTCATTTGTGGAGAAGAACATTATGCTAGGGACTGCCCAAAGAAGAAACTCTTGAATTCCCTCACGGGGGAAGGAGAGACCAGCCACGATGATGGAGAACTACGAATGGGTTCGGTGGCATTGCTTAACCCAGTTCAAGCAACGGGAGGAAAGATCACTACTCAATCGGTACGACCAAAACGAGAGTTATTATTTCTTGATTTAACTCTTCATGGTAGCAAGACGAAAGCTATGGTGGACACGGGTGCGACTCATAATTTTATTTCGGGCGAGGAGGCTAGACGACTCAACCTGAAGTGGGAGTCGGACAATAGTCGCATGAAGGCTGTAAATTCAGCAGCAAAAGCGGTAATTGGTGTGGCCAAAGCTGTTCGTGTTACCTTGGGCAATTGGGAAGGAAATCTTGACTTTACAATTGTGCCAATGGACGATTTTAACGTCATTTTGGGGATGGACTTTATGAACAATTGTAAGGCATTCGTGATGCCATATCTGGGGTTAGTAGGAATCCTTGATGAGGGTGGGCCTTGTACTCTTTCCGAATCACAGTCCAAAGATGTAAAAGGCAAGGAGGCAATGCTAACCGCCCTACAGCTTAAGCGTGGTCTTAAGCAAGGGGACCTTACTTATGTTGCAGCTCTTCTTGATGACAAAGGAGGGATCGTTCCTATTCCAAAAGATGTTGTTGGAGTATTGGACGAGTTCAAGGATGTCATGCCAAAGGAGTTGCCACCAAAACTACCCCCACAGAGAGGTGTGGATCATGCTATTGAACTTGAGCCAGGAGCAAGGCCACAAGCCAAGGCAGCATATCGAATGGCTCCAAAAGAGTTGGAAGAACTCAAAAGGCAACTGAAAGAGTTGCTAGAAGCTGGATTCATTCAGCCCTCCAAAGCACCTTATGGAGCACCGGTGTTGTTCCAAAAGAAGAAGGACGGGTCAATGCGGTTGTGCATTGACTATCGAGCATTGAACAAGGTAACAGTCAAGAACAAATACCCTATTCCATTGATTGCTGATCTCTTTGACCAGTTGAAGGATGCAAGGGTGTTTTCCAAGCTGGATTTACGTTCTGGCTATTACCAAGTTCGGATTGCCGAAGGGGACGAGCAAAAGACTACTTGCATTACGAGGTACGGGTCATTCGAATTCTTAGTCATGTCATTTGGCTTGACAAATGCACCAGCAACTTTTTGTACTCTAATGAACCAAGTCTTTTCCCCTTTCCTAGACAAATTTGTGGTCGTCTATTTAGACGACATTGTTGTATATAGCAAAAATATGCAGGAACATGTAAGTCATCTGACAGAAGTGTTCAAGGTGCTGCGGAAGAACTCTCTCTATGTGAAGAGGGAAAAATGTTTCTTTGGGCTAGAGGAAGTGTCTTTCTTAGGACACTGGATTGGTGGCGGAAAGATATGGATGGACGAGAAGAAGGTCATTGCCATCTCCGATTGGACCGTGCCAACAAAAGTCGGGGACTTGAGAAGTTTTTCGGCTTGGTGAACTACTACGTAAGATTCATCGGGGATATTCAGCTATAGCAGCTCCCTTTGACGGATCTTTTGAAGAAGAAGCAAAAAAGGGGACTGGACGAACAAGTGCCAATCTGCCTTTGAAGCCTTGAAACAAGAAGTTGTCAAGGAACCTCTCTTGCGATTGCCGGATTTCACCAAACCGTTTGATGTACACACCGATGCCTCAAATTTTGCAATTGGAGGAGTCTTAGAGCAAGAAGGGCACCCCATTGCATTCGAAAGCAGAAAATTGAATGAGACGGAGCAAAGGTACACCGTTCAAGAGCGGGAGATGACCGCCATAGTGCATTGCTTGCGCACCTGGCGACACTACTTTCTCGGATCCAGGTTTGTCGTTAAAACCGACAACGTTGCTTCAAGTTATTTCCTAACCCAAAAGAAATTGAGTCCCAAGCAAGCCAGATGGCAAGATTTTCTAGCTGAATTCGACATGGAGCTCGAATACAAAACCGGTAAGACAAATTCAGTGGCTGATGCGTTGAGTCGGAAGGCTGATCTTGCCGCAATGCAAAAGAGAGTTGTGGCTGCCACTTCGCAGGTGAGTCCTTCTCTTGTTGAAAGGATTCGCAGTGGGATACGTGTTCATGTACAAGCACGCAACCTCTTGGAGTCGGCAATGATCGGAGGGACAAGGAAATTCTGGTTAGACGATGGTCTATTGAAGACCAAAAGAGGCCGCTTGTATGTGCCAAAGCATGATGGTATGAGGAAGGACATTCTTCGAGAATGTCATGATACCTTGTGGGCGAGACATCCGGGGCAAAGACGGACTATAGCTTTGGTGACTCGTCACTTCTATTGGCCGGGCCTCGAAGAAGACGTGGAGGAATACGTTCGTACATGTCTTGTGTGCCAACAAGACAAGGTGGAAAGACGCAAGCCAGGGGGTCTCCTTGATCCTTTGCCTATTCCATCAAGACCTTGGGAGTCTGTTTCAATGGACTTCATCTCAAACCTCCGACGGACGGAAGGAGTCGGTGCCATCATGGTTGTGGTGGACCGTTTTTCCAAGTATGGGACCTTTGTAGCCGTATCCGCTGATTGCACCGCCGAGGAAGCCGCAAAAACATTCATGTCCAACATTGTGAAGTATTGGGGGGTGCCTTCCACCATTATCAATGATCGTGATCCGAGGTTCACTGGTAAGTTCTGGACTGAACTGTTTAAATTACTTGGCACCACTCTCAACTTCTCTACGAGTTTTCATCCTCAAACCGATGGGCAAACGGAGCGCATAAATGCTCTTCTTGAAGAGTATTTTATGCACTTTGTAAGTGCCAATCAGAAGAATTGGCCAGAACTTTTGGACGTGGGCGCAATTTTCATATAACTTGCGTAAGAGTGAAGCAACCGGACAGTCCATTCGAAGCTAGCGATTGGTCGTCAACCACCCATGCCCCTCATCATTCCTGATCGAAGTGGGAAGAGTGCTGCAGCCCATCTCTTTATCAAGCAATGGAAGGAACGCACGGAGTTGGCAAAGGGGTATTTGCACAAAGCCGTGAAGAGGATGAAAAAGCATGGTGACATGAAGCGGCGGGACTTAGAGTTCAAGGTGGGAGACCTTGTACTCGTAAAGATGCGGCCAGAGCAATTTCGTCACATAAGGACGAAGAACAAGGGGCTGATAAAAAGGTATGAGGGACCATTTCCAATTGTGGCACGAATTGGAAAGTTAGCTTACACAAGCCGACTGACGCATGACCGTAAAACCGCAAGCGCGCGGGGCGCAAAGGCCAGCCGACACACACGGCTTGCACACGTACGTAGGCACGCGACGGCGCATGGCCTGCAGAAGCCACATCGGCGCAGACGCACCTGCGCAGGGGCACCCATGCCTGCGCAGGAGCACCTGCACGAGTTGTAGGGGCAATCCACCTTGGTAACTTATGTGGACAAGCGGGACCACATCATAAGTGACAAGGCAAAGTAGGGCTTACTTGGACACAAGAAGTTCTAGAAGGAAATGGACGGCTGAGATGAGCGATGGCAATAAAGCAATCTCAGCCTTTGATTTCTAGGGTTTTGGGAGAGGAAGTTTCTAGAATGCCTCTCCCCTTAATCCCACATTGAGTAGAGGGGTTTTTTGTATCTTGGCCTTGTGATATAAATAGGGCATTGGCCAGCCCATTGTAAATCATCCTTTCCTTGATTCATTTGGAATACAAGCTATAGAGAGAAGTTTCCCCTTTCAAGTTCTTAGTTCTTTCTCTTCCTTCCTCTTTGGAGTTTCCCCTTGGCCTAAGTGTCCTTGAGAGGGCCTTAGTCAAGTGAGAGAGTTGTGAGGCGATAATCGCGATCCTTGAGGAGAGTCGGGTAGGCTTACTATCCCTTTGCGAGTTAAGGGCTAGGCCGGCACAAGGTTCGGTTTTAAGTACTTGTACTAAGTACTAAGATCCAACCGCGTGACAACTTTCCTCAAAAAAAAAAAAAGGGGAGAGGCCAAGGTCCACTGATAGGAATATGAGAGTTAAGAGGAGGCAGTTATATCATGTCAAAATATTCTGAAAATGGAGCTTAAAAAAGGTTGAAGACCAGAAAACATGCCACCTAAAAACGAGCTTAACAAGTAATTTTTCCATCACTTCCAACAGATGCTGCCTACCATTAAAAGACAATCATCTGCTCTTTCAATTTTGCATAACAGTTGCTGTAAAAGAAACTCAACCATGAGAAGAACAAATACCAATTTAAAAAAGGATTCACAAAATTAGAAAAAATGTAATGGATTCACAAAGTGAAAAAAGAACGTATAAAAAAACACATGGAAAAGCCGAAATTAGAAATTAGAGCATCTGAACAGAAATAAAATAAAATAAAATAAAATAAAATTGATAATGCCTGAATAATGGTCAATCAACTTTTCCATGAAATGGTAGAGCATAATGTTAAGGATGTGATTAGCATTCCCTTCAAAGAAATGCAACGTGTAATCAATATGTTGCAGAAATCGGTAACTTTAGATTAACCTAATACCTAGAAACAACTTAACTGACATTAAACCACAATGGTGAAGCAATGCACATCATTTCAACAAAGAAATAAACACACTCACAAAATCCTTCATGTTTCCATCACCTAATTGCAAGCTCAGATGATTATTTTCTAGATACAGCAGTTGTTGGTACGTCTTACAGTATATTGTCCACATAACAGGTTTATTAGGGTAAGGACTTGGGTTCAAGTCTCACTGCTGCAGGTAATCTTATGAGTTTTTGTAATCAATATTCAAGACAAAGAAAAAGAGGATAATTTTGTTAATTTATATATGCATATCTCAAACAAGTTGGCAACAGCAAAAAGAAAACAGCAATAGCAAAGAAGAAACAAACATTAGTAAAAACATGGCCATGCATTCCCACCTTAAAACTCCAATCATGATGAAATGGTCCCCTCTTCCTAAGGCACCTTCTCAACTTTGACGGCTCTTGATTCAGGAATCTCGGACATTCGGTGTTTAAAAGCATATTTAGAAATGTTGCTGATGTCACTATTCCCTCTTATACCAGTCTTTTAGAAACCCCGATTAAAATCCAGCAGAGCATTCTAGACTGAAGCAGCGTATAAGTCTCTTTCAGAGTCATTTTTAAAGGAGCTCATTCATTGAATGGGATTCTTCCAGTGAGATCAGCTAGACTTCAAGGAAAAAGCTGCCTTAGTGGTGGCATTGGAATGCTTCCTCTGCGCTGTTTCTTTTGACCTTGGATATAAGATCTGCCAATTCTATAGCTGATGCATTAGCCAAGGGAGGGGTTTCTCTTCAGCTCCTCAACTGTCAGACTCCCTGCCTTTAGTTTTGCCTTCGCCTTTAATGAAAAGTGGTTTTCTCATAAAAATACAAAAATATATAAAATGGTTTGTTTGTTTGCAAGAATAATCTCATGAGTTATTTGTAATTTTCTATTGATTTAAATATGCAAATCTCAAACATGGTAACACGATGTTTAAGCATCCAAAGAGAAAACTACTATGGCAAGAAGAAAAACAAAATTAAGAAAACATGGCATGTCCAGATGCAAGCATGGAGGATACTCTCATGAGCTGTTTGCATTTTCTTCCGCCCTTTTCTAGGAGGCTTTTTATGCCCAGTTCCACCATCAAGCCCCAAACCAATCTCTCCTGCATAATTTAGAGACCTGCAGCGTGCTGTAGAAAATAAATAAATAAAAAAATCAGTCCCAAACCAACTCATATTAAATTCTGACACTTTTTTGTAGAAATGTTAGTGATAAAATTTCATATAGTGATGAATGAAGACTCGATGCAGAGGTTACATGGCACGCACCAGGCAAAAATAAGTTTGAAGTTCATTGCAATACGATTGAAACCATGGTTGTGCAACTCAGCTGAGTCACAGATTTCAGCATGGGTGAGTCACTAAAGGGGGTGTGAGTAGTTAAAGGGAGGTTACTCAGCTGGCAACCTCAAACCTAGGTAGAGTCAATTTTTTGACAAACCTACTAGGTAGACTCAAGTGAACCGAATAAATCCCACCCCAACTCGGGTCATAAACTTAATTATATATGAAAGACAAAACAATCGCAATTATATATGAAAGACAAAACAAGAAGTGCTCAGACCTGCATGAGAAGCATATTGACTGTCTTTAATAGGCTTCTTACAAGCATTGCAACAGACCTTCAATATAAATACCAAAATTAAATGATCAAAGTCCATAACAGAAGCCAAGAATAAAAACTAAAAATATGTAGCTTCACATGAATTGGCGAAATATCCAAGCATTTATAGATTCCCAAGATGAGAAAGATGCTTGAATAGCGGAAAGTTATTACAATATATGAATGAGGTACATGTAAGACCTCAAGAGAAATTAGGGTAGAATGTCTAAGCAGCACAAATTTATCCAAATATTGAGAGCTATCTACATTACCAGATGTAGAGGATCAGTCAGTGGCTTGCAATCGAATACATGCATATCTGCAGACAGAGAATGTGAAAGGCACCTTTCAAATTTCATCAGAAAGAAAATTACAAAATAACATTAGTCAACAGCTCAAAGTAGAAAAATCCTAATGATCTTCACCCAGCAAGTTACGGCAACCATATTAACATACAGCATTACATTATAGAACCGCTTATGCCAAAGAAATGTGTCGGCTAGGAATCACAATGCTGATGGTTTTCACTAATGCAAGATAATAAGTCCACAACAAAAAATCTATGAACATTAAAAGGGAACTACCGTGCTTCACTACTTCGATTGTTAATTAAATGCAATATACTCATATGTCACCCCTGCTCCCATCTTTTGCATATGTGACACTCCATTTCCTTCATAATATGACAATATTAGTAATTTGCAAAAATCCATTGTATATCACTCCTTTTCTTTTGCGATGGAGATGGGCTTTCAAATAGCTAGATATCCTAGAGAAGATCCCTATTTAGCTAAACTATCTGAAAAGTTATCAGGTGCATGAGAAACATGTGTCCATTCTATTAACCTTCAGGCAGCAATGACTGCAATTTCATCAAATATTTGTCCCATATTCAGGAAGGTCAATTTCTCTTGGAGATCCAAATGATAACATTTGCAGAACACCATCCACAATAGACGGACCCAAGAACTTTGGGAAGTAGTCTCATACACTGCAGAAGAACCTAAACCTCAGCAACTAACAATGACAAGAGGCCTAGAAAAGAGAAAACATAGCATCACAGCAATCTCTAATGCTCCTCTGCCAAGGGGCCACAGAAAAGAAGGATGTACTGTACACAAGATGACTCAATGTCCCTCCAACAGTTTTTTCATTATTTTCTCAAAAATTAATCAAAAAATACCTAACACATAAAAAGACAATTTACTATTGTTAAATCAGGCCCTGTGTATCCCAAAAGTAGTAATCAAAATAAGAACCTTCTTAAGTTCTAATTGAGTATAAGTCCCTTACCCTCAATCAATGTGGGAATATACTTAACACTCCCCATAAGCTTTCTTATCCTGTCTATGAACGCATTTAGGCGGATCATATGTACGCATATTTGCCCTGATACCAAGTTAACGTTGAGCTCGAATCTATCCCAAAATGAATCAAAAATATCAAGAGGTCTCTATTCGCATAATAAGGATGAGATTTTTCTTCTCCCAGATCTTAATCATAATGTCTTGTCCTTATTAGATATTTTATGATTATCTTGTTGGGCCATATAGGTGGCATGTGTATTATCAGCAATCATCTTGCTGATGTTTTCCCTAAGTCTCGATTTCAAAGATCAGTTCTGGTAACTGGGCGCTATTCCCATTGGTTTTGAGGTTTTCCTTTCGCCTTTTTCAGATTAAAGAAATTGCTTGCTATCATGGAAAAAAAAAATCAAAAAATAACAGAGCACATCAAAACAGATGTAAGCAGCAACTCAAACCGATAACTAGGACATAATTATTACCTTCTTCTTCAAGCAAGTTAGGTTCATCTGCCTCTAGTAAGTCTCTGTAAATGGCTTGAGCAGCTATCTTTTCATGGTCTGCTTCATCTTCAAAAGACCACAAGGAATTATCAAGTTAAGAAGTGGCACACATAATAAGAATGAATTCTTTACAATTGTTCAGCAGTTTCTTCAAATGTGTTAATGACCTGTCAAAATCTAATATCGTCATTTCCTAAAACTGAGAGATATTCTTTGTCAAGTTTTCATGTTAAAAATCAAGAGGCAGCTAAAAGAAATCAGGAATCCACTCAACCCCAATTTTTACTTTCTAGTTGCCTTAAAGCCTGGTTTCTATAATAGAAGAAAAGGTAAGCCCCTAATCAAACAGACCAAAACTGTGCAGGTACCGCTTCATCAGTAGACCGAGATACATAATATTAGGGGTTTCAGTCCTTTAGATCATTAAGTAGGCTGCGAATTTTCTCCTCAGAATCTCCAAGAACCACAATGTAACAACCAACTCTGACCTTTTGTACGACAAAAGATATTAAATCAGCTGCATGCGATAACCATACTCCAGCTGTTTTACATTGCTTTTTTTAGCCTGGCCAGACTCAGAATTTTTTTTTTTTTTTTTTTTTTTTTTTTGAGGAAAGTGCATATATAACTACAATTTAAACCCAACACCCCTAAAATCCCAATGCCCCGAAAGAGACTTGAACTCGAGACCTCCCATTATAACTCCTCCCACGTGTGACCACTGAGCCATTGCTCAAGATCACATTTTCAGCTAATATTTTCGACAAAGTCAGTGAATTTTAAAGAACTTTGAAATACCTGTTCTTGTTTCGGGATAACTTCCTACAGCAAGAAGCCTCACCATAGCTGCTTTCCACCCTCACTAGGCTTACATTAATTGAAGTCTGAAGACAAGCATAACTATGAGATATCTCAAACATTTAAAACTGGAAAACTTAAACAGTACAAGCACTTCCTTCTGCTCCAAAGCTTTTTTTTTCCTTTTCTCCATTTGACTGGATAAGTTGACAGATAAAAAATAATTAACCTAGTTATCCAAAAGAGTTTCAGTAATCTAAAGAGAAAATGAAGGTAAGGTTCCAAAATAGAAGAGGCAACGTAAATTTTAGAAAGTAACAAAAAAGGTCCTCTTTGACCTTGTTCACAGTTTGAAATTGAAAGCTATTGATGAAAAGCCTAACTGACAAGGGTCATATCCTGAATAACCAACGCAGATGACCATAGCACATTGTTATGAGCTGAAACTCTTGAGCTGTAAGATCCATAGATCCATTAGAAATGATACTTCCATTATTGCAAGGTCATAGACAAACCACATATATATTTTTTTTTAAACATGACATGCATCCACATCAGCTGACTCTTCAATTCAGTCACCAGACCACATTGTGCAACTGAACATTGTCAAAAAACAAATTTCAAAGTCAGGTCTTATCTTTTTAGCTATTTGGCTGAAGCATGAGCCCATACAACTGAATACGGTCCATTTCTTCAGTGTGATCAAAATAAAATTAAAATATAAAAATATTTTAAAAAATGCACATCAAAATTAATCATCAATAATCTTTTTATTAGGAGAATGTAATAAATGTCGGAGCTCATCTCAAACAGGCGCTGAAATAATGCACTGTAAAAGACGGGTCATTAAAAAACAGAGCTCATTACCCCTCCATAATATTAGAAAAATAAAACACAATTAGAAGAAACCAGAAAAATAAAACACAATTAGAAGAAACCAGAAAAATAAATAAATAAATAAAATGAATTATAACAATACCTTCTAACGAGAGCACAATCAGAGAGAAATATATGCTCCTTGGCTCCCGCAAAGGCAGATTAAAGGGCTACATGTCTACAATTCTGCAATGACGGAGAAGAGTTCAATACGAGCAACCTAACCGTCAGAGATGGAAAAGAGATAATCGAAACAAAAGGCAGCTTCCCAATTTGTCAATCCCTTCAACCTCTATACCTTTAAAAGAAGGTCAGAGGAAGACACACGTAATGACATAAAGGGAAAAAAACAGGGTTTGCCGAGATTGAGGGATAAAGGGGCCGACAAAAAAATTCAAGCAAAAAAGACCATGACAAATGACACTCGGCAACTCCTGCCATATCCAAAACTCCGAAAACACGAAATAAGTGAAGAAAAACAAACAAACAACTAAATTAGATTTTTTTTTTTTTGGAACTAAAAGTATAAATTTTGCTCTCAAAACGGCGTCGAAGAAACCAAACAAGCAAAATTCAAAAAAATCTAGCTCAACACTCGCAAATGATACGTCTTAAACACACAATTCGACCAGGAAGCACAGGAATGGCGGTCGCAAGCCAACCAACAAGATCCTTTTCAGAAAGGCAGTGCACTACCACACCACACCCAGCACGGCAAAATAACAAATTCTCAAAATAAAGCAAATAATCACCAAAAGCCAACGTTAAGCGTCGAGTATCGAACCGACACCAGATCCAAACGCTGACGATTCCTCGACAAAACGCAATCGAGTGCCAACGTCCGCCGGTCCCACGTTATGATCAGAGAAAAGAAAACTCACAGTCACAGAAGCGGGAGACTTACAACGATTACTATCCCGATAAAATCAACCCAAAAATCCTGTCAATCGGAACTTCTCCTTTTTCTCCCCTCTTCTCTCCTTGTCAGGGAGAGAGAGAGAGCAAAGAGGGAAAGCACCGCGTCGGACGTCGGAAGATCGTTTCGGCTCGTAATATGTTTACGGCAACTACACGCACATGCACGCCTCGAAATTCGTTGAAACCATACCAAAATGCTACAACGCGCTAATTAAACCGATGTTAGATCCATCATTGTACCGAAGAAGTCCAAAATGTAATGAAAAAGAGATTCGATTGTATGTGATATTATATTCCTTAATTCCTATGTTTTCCGTTCTCTTAGATTGAGACTAACCTAAGCATGATACCTAAAGGTGGCAAACTAAGATGATGTAACAAGTAATACAAGTGAGGGCCAAAATGATAATGAATTATTATTATTTTTTTTAATACAAATCTTAAAAACAGAAGAAACCAGTGTTTTGAAAACCAGACCGGACCGCCTTGTCCGGTTCAGTTGAACAAAAATTGGAGGCCAGTTCGATTCTTATTAATTCGATCCGGTTCATAGGCACAACTAAATCACTTATTTTGTCTTATTGCCTATATAAATATTAAATACATACAAATTATAGCGGTATTTGAAAAACAGGATCGGACCAGCCAATCCAACGCTATTGAACCAGAATCGGAGGCTAATCCAGTTCTCACTAACTTTGTCCGATTTACTAAAAGCGAACACAACTAAAATACATTTTTGTCTTATTAATTATATAAAAATAAGTTGTAGGGTATAATATAATATTTAATGGAAAAACCATTGGTCAAACCTGGTCTAGCCGGATATACTACTGGTTCGATTGGTCCAACCCGGTCTAACTGGGTTCAACCTAATATTCAACCTGTTTGATGGTCAGTCCGTTTTTTTTAAAATTGGCTTAGGTGGTCTTGATTAAAGTTTTGATTTATGTTTTGGTGTACCCAGCCTAACCATAAGAAGTCCTTAGGCAAACAGGCAGCCCATTCCCATGACTTAGCCCATGGGCGCGACCCATTTCAATAATGTGACCCAGCCCAGTGACGAGAGGAGCCGAAGTACACGACCCTACCCGTTCACTTGAACACGAGACAAAGCCTAAATGCTCGCTCATCCCATGCCCAAGATCAGCTCAAGCACTCACCTGCCCACAACGCCCAAGCCCATGATCTTAACTCAGCCCAATAGACGCAACACATGTTAACCTTCATAGTATGTATCAAATCTGCAGAGAATAGTACCATCTAATTATACTACCAGCACACATCCAATATTTATGTACCACAACACCTTTGACATGGGCTTGTCATTGCTATTTGGTAAAGATCTTTAAAAGAGGAGCCCCGGATCCGCTGGCCAAAATGCGTTGTGGCCAGCGCCAATCACAGGGTTAGCCTCGCATGGGCCCATGTTTGGGCGCCCTGTGATTGGCGCTGGCCACGCGCATTTTGGCCAGCGGATCCGAGTCCTTAAAAGAGTCCTATTTTGAAAAAGCTTCGTTGTATAGCTTTTTAAAAGATTTAAAAGCAATGTTTACAAAACCGGACCGGGCCGGCGGTTAAACCAGTAGTTTGTCCCATTACAGTCGAGCCTGTTAAAAAGGGTTGGACCACCGATTGAACCATTGAATACATTTATATATATCTAATATTTCCACGTGTAAGGAGAGGAAAGAAGTCCTCCACTTGCGCTGAAATGTATTGAATTAGACCTAGACAATAAGAACCGATCTGACCTTCGGTTCTTGTTCAACCGGGCCCGACCGGCCGGTCCGATTTAGCTAGTATCAAAATATCTTTACAGATATTTAAATAACAAAAGATCTCATCTTTATGACCCACGAGCACCCTCACGTGCCCACATAGCCAAGGGCATGGGGACCCACAGCCTGCCTGCCAACCATCATTCATTCTCTTCTTAAAAACCCTTAAAAATTGAGAGAAAAAGAAAGAAAAGTCTGTACTCTTCGGGTACTAATAATCAGAGGCAGGCAAACTAGGAAGAGAGAGAGAGAGAGAGAGAGACCCAGGAGCCCTCCGATCCATCATCGCACTTGCCACCACGCCCGGCCACCGTGGGCCCCCTGTACTTCCGCGCCGGGCCCACGTTGCCTAGGGTTCTTCCGTCATTCCGGACGCAAAAAAGGTTTGATGAAGCCGACACGGACCCGGCCCGGGGTACAAAAAAGTGGAAAAAAAAAAAAAAAAAAAAGCGGTTTTGTTTTTTGTTTCGCTTTAATCTTTAGTTCTTTGCCTTTGTCGCGTCGTGTGGGTCGTTTCACGTGACCCGGGCCCGCCAAGGGTCTCGTGAGAATCTGGGGGTACGGGCTTGGGGTCGTTGGATCCTCGGCCCGTGATGCCCAACCACGTCCAACACCATTATTATTATTATTGTGACGGACGGAAGAGGAGGAGGAAGAGGCCACGGACGTGGCTTGCGTGTGCCCCTGGCTCGCGAGTCTCCCTCCCCGCCGTCGTCTCTGTTTAACTTATTACGCGTTTTGCCACATCGCGACTGATATTTTTTCTTGCGGGTTACGTAGGCGTGGTCGGAGGGGGCTGTCGCGGTCAACGGGAGACGTCACTCACCTCAGACGTGGAAGGCATCGATCGAGGCAACGAGGGAGGAGAGATGCCTCCGCCTCGTTACTTCTCGCTGAACGTTCACGACAAGCACGGGATTCTCCTCATTTCTCTCTCTCCCCGGCCAGCAACGGATATAGCCAGCTAGGGCACGTTTGCACATGAAGCAAGCGTTAAAAAAACCCAAACTCCCGGTTAAATAGCAGCGTATTTTAGCAACACTTTGGAGTTTAGTGCTGCTTCTCATCGACTCTCCTCTCTTCTCTCATTTGCTCTCTCTCTCATTTTCTCTCTCTCTCTCTCATTTGCTCTCTCTCTCTCTCTCATTTGCTCTCTCACTCTCTCTCATTTGCTCTCTCACTCTCTCTCATTTGCTCTCTCACTCTCTCTCATTTGCTCTCTCTCTCTCTCATTTGCCCCTCTTTCATTTGTTCTCTCTCATTTGCTCTCTCTCATTTGCTGTCTCTCATTTGCTCTCTTGCTCTCTCTCATGTGCTCTCTCTCTCTCTCTCATATGTGCTATCTCTCTCTCTCTCTCATATGTGCTCTTTCACTCTCTCCCTCTCTCTTCCTCATTCTCAGTTGCTCTTTCTACTGTCCACCCTCTCTCATTCTCTCTGTGAATTATAAATATCTGATCCTAATTTTCACAATGTTATCCATTACAAGTTTTTTCATAATGAACTCTTTAGAAATTCTTCTTCGGAAAAACATCATTTTGGATCTATATTTTAGCCTTTTCTTGCATCCAAAAATAGTTTATAATTAACTGCCAAAAGACCTGGAATATATATATATATATATATATATATTACTCGTGTAAGTATTAAGTAATGAATATGTAATGATTCGCGAGTTACTATCTATCATTTCTGTATAATAATCATAATGAAGCGAGAGGTTTATTTATTCATTATTGACATCGAAGACATTGAATAAATGGGTTTTTAATGAAAATTAATAGTCAAGTATTTGATATATATTCAGATCTTAAGAGATAATGACTTGATAATTAAGGGGAGCCACCGTCCTCCGTCATCCCTCTTTATCCGAAACACTATTGTAACATACTTTGGAGTTTTGGGTCTGTCTTCCTTGTTATCGTTCGAATACCGATAAACCATAAAGCCTCGATTGGATTACAAAATTAATTTTGATATCCGATCGAGACGTTATAAATGTTAATTTTTAAATAATATATTATGTTAATTTAATAACTTTAATTTATGATACAAAAGAAAAGTAACTCACGGAAGCCAGAGATCAAAACAAAGTTGTCCACAATTAGCAGGCACGAATTTAGAAGGAGAATAAAGATTATGAATAAAATTAACCGAAAGACAAAATCAAATTAAAGAGGGAGGCACTTAATCTGAGGAATGGCTTCTTAGTCTGACTGGTAATTCATTGCGTGTCAAAATGTAGCTCTCCCTTCTGTCATGAAAATAAAAAAATAAAAAAAATAAACAAAATAAACAAAATAAACAAAATTTAAAAAAAAAAAAAAAAAAAAAATAATAATAATAATAAAAAAAAAAAAAATGGCGATATTGCTGTCGTCTGTCGTTTTTTTAATTTGAGGGAAATTCACTTTAACAGGTATCCATTATCCATACCATCTGGGCTTTCCCAAAATCAAATAATAACAAGTCTCTATATAAGTCATATAGTACATCAAAGTCTACTTATGTTATAACAAGTCACTGACAATATAAAAGTAATGTTATAATCTACTTATGTTGGCCTCGATCATTTCCCATTTGGTTATCTTCAAATGTAACTCTTGAGCTATTTTTAACCTTACAATTATTTTATTATATGCTTACTCTTTTAGTCTTTTATATTTTAAAACAAAAGTCACATATTAAAGATTACTAAATATTAAAGGTATAATAATACTTAGGATAAACCAAACTAGCAATATTGTTTAATTTGGAAGAGTATGTATTAAAATGATAGTTCATTTCAAGATTCCTATATAAAAAAGCGTAGCCAAATGCTGCCAAAGTAAAAATTATACAATTCTCTACATTTTTTAATATAATAATATTCAGTGGTAATAAAAAAAAAAAAACAGAAGAAAAATAAATATGAGAAAAAAAAAAAAGAAGCTGACAGGCCTGCTGCACGCATCAAACCCGTTCTCTTCCAGAATTCAGAAGACAGGCCCGATTTTATAAATGGGAAGGCGACAGAAAGAGAAATGTAGCCGTAAACCGTTCGAGTTTTAAATAGTAAAGCCAGGAATGCTCACAAAACTGAACTACTTCCAACCATGATATATACCGAGGCCTTCCTCTCAGTCATCTCTCTCCCTCTTTTAATTCCTAAACTAATATCGATCCAGATTTCCCATGTGAGGCCTGCTGCAGTGCCACACTCTCCTTCTCCGGCCACCCAATTCAACTACTCTCTGGGGGATTGGGGTTGCAGTCTTGCAGCAGATGAGAGTTCCTTTCAGGCCAAAACAAGCCTTAAATGTGGGATGGAGAGTTTTTGGCTCCTGCAGGTCTGCATGCTTCCTTTGGTGAAATAACTACTGACGTTTGTTTGGTTGCTTACTAGGGTGGGATTTGAGTGTCATGCATGTCCATCTTTTCTTATTGCCTGAATCGATCAGTGTTTTAAAAACTGGATCATGCACACCGGTTGGTTAGACCCGATTGAACCAGAAATATTGATTACCTCTGTTTCACAGCACAACTAAATCACATCTTTTCAGTCTTATTACCCATAGAAATATTAAGTATATACAAATTATAAGGTATAACATTCATGTTAGCTAGGTAGGGATTTCTATTTCACGATTAAAAAGAAAAAAAAAGTACTTGTAGCTTGTCTATATACTCAAGGTGGTAGATTGCAAACATCTCTTTTGAGATTTATGAGCTAGAGACAGAGCCACACTTGATATCTATGAGGTGGATTGAGTCTCTAATATTCTTGAAGGGTCTTTGTCTTTTCTTATCTCTGTTGAAAGCTATGGATATCTAGATACCACCACCTTACCCACATTAACATGCATGTGCCACATGTTAAGTAGCAGTTTAAAAAAATGAATTATAGATAAGGGTTTAACATATATATAGTGATTCCTGATGTGATGAGACGCCTCATTGAGTTCGTCTCATCTGCAAAGTGACAGAAGAAAGAGAACCATTCGTACTAAGCTAGTACTCTCTCATTGTCCATCCTCCACTTTTTGCAACTTGCATATATATATATATATATATATATATATATATATATATATATACACGAAAGCATCTCATCTAGTTATATACATGTGTGAAAGGAGAACTTGTATTTATTTTTGTAAAGAAAGAAAAAAAAACAATCTTATAATAATTAAAAATCTAATTTCATAATAAAGTATAAAAGAGCGAGCAAAAATGATTTACTATTTAGATAAGTGTTTTAGAAACCAGACGACTGAACAAGGCTAGTTTTGTTCTTATTGACTTTGGTATGGTTAAATATATATTGACACAATTAAAATATTACAAATTATAGGGTATATTATCTGTTTTTCCGCCATTCTACAAAAATAGGCGTGACCGAGAGAATAAATCAATTTACGATAAAAAAAAATTTATCGTATTTAAGGCAACCGCATTTTGGTGTCTACACTATCGAACCCATAGTCATGTTCGGCCAAAATCTACTAGTTTTATGGTTGGTCTGTTTTTTTTTTTAAATTGATTTAGATTTATCTTTTTTTTTAATAAATATTTTATATAAAAAATGTATTTTTGAAAGTTATAAATATTTTTCGGCTGCATAATTAAAAAATGCTAACACTAAGTATTTTCTTTTATGTATAATAGTGTTTATACAAGTACGAGTCTACAAATAAGGAAACGGGTGTTAACTGATAACTGTAGTTGTACCGGTCACGGGTGGAGAGAGACGGAGCGTGAAAAGATCCGGTTGGGTTGACAACGGTAACCGAACGGGTAATTTTTTACTGCGGGGAAAAGAGAGAGTTACGGGATTACTACGGGATTACCCCCGGAAGGCAACGAACCGGCTTAATCGTTCTAGAAAAGGAGAGAGAAGGAGAAAAATTAAATTAACGAGCGATGGAGTCACGGAAGAGGCGAGAAGGAATTGGAATGAAAGAGGCGGGGTAGTTAGTAAAAATAAGAAAAAAAGAAAAAGGGGGAAAAAAATGTGGGGTCGGTAGTTTTCCAGAAAAATCGGGGGCATAGCTAGGGTGCGCCGTGTCATTGATTAGCTAACAACACAATGATATTGATGCGCTTTGTTGTAGTTCCTTGCTCTTTCTCGGGCCTCTATTTCTCCCGCTGAAGTTCCTCTTTTTCTCGACTCCGCGAATCTGCTTCTTCTTCTTCTTCATCGCGGGTGTCATCTCTCTCGAAAACCGATTGAATTGAGGAGGCTTTGCACGATAGGTTGTGCCTTTTGGTTTCTCTAATCTACTGTTTCGTTGCTCCCTCGGCCCTGCCGGATTTTCTTTGTGAGGTGTGTTCTGGGCGTTACGGGGACATTGACCACTCGCGTCGCTCCGCTTTGAATACGGAGAGGATCGTTCAGTTATCGGATTTCCACTGCGGCCGTCTGCTCGTCTCCCTCCGCTCGAGATTTCGCTCGCGGTTCGGGGAATCGGGTGTCGCTGTGGTTTGTCCCGTTGTGCTTTTTTTTCTTGAGAGTTTGTTTTGGAGTCGTTGTTTCGCGATCTCGGAGCGGAACCGCCTCTCTTTTGTCGGTTTCCGGGGGATACTAGGCCGTTTGATGGTTGGGTGTCGCGGGAGGGATCGGAATCGCGTAGGCTCCCCTGTTTCTGCTTGTTCTTAAATCTGGAAGTGGAGAACCGGATTCTTATTTCGTGGTTTGAAGCGTTCTTCCGTAAATCACGTCAGTTGATCAGGAGTCTGTACCCCGGTTGATGGAAGCGTGATCGCCTCCGTCGTTGAAAGTTTTGATTTTTCCGAATCGGGCTACTTGGACTCGGAACTCGGTGCCGTGGATTTTACGCGTTCGGTCGTGCACGGAATTACACCGGGGGTGGATGTGTTTTCTTGCATAACAATACGATGCTGAGATCCTACATCATATGACAATTTTGACGGGTAGACGGTGCTCCGGAAGAGGAGCTCATTGATTTGTAGTTAGATTCATTCATAACTTCGCATTGGGCTGGTATCTGATTGAGGGTTGGAAGCATGGCAGTCGATTTGGGATCACTTTTGGTGAGGTTGCAGACGCTGTCAACGACATCGGATCACACTTCTGTTGTTTCAATAAATTTGTTTGTGGCACTCTTATGTGCATGTATAGTGATTGGACACTTGCTGGAAGAGAACAGATGGATGAACGAGTCTATCACAGCCTTGGCTATCGTAAGTTTTTTTGTTTTCATACCTCATGTTCTGGTACCTGCTATAACCTTCTGAACGAGGCAGTGGTTAGCTTTGAATTAACCCTCTTAATTTTTGTCTTATAAACAGGGCATCTGCACTGGAGTTGTTATTCTGCTTACAACCGGAGGCAAAAGTTCTCATATTTTAGTCTTCAGTGAAGATCTTTTCTTTATATATCTTCTTCCACCCATTATCTTTAATGCTGGGTATGTCATACATTTATAGATTCTTCCCAAATCTCCTATTCTCATTTTAGCTTTGAAACTATCCAATGTCTGCCTGTGTCAAAGGCTTTATTTAGTGGTGCTCGTTTAGGCGATTATTTGTTCTCCTTTGACTTCAGTTAATGGATTTAATTTTCTTTAGAGCTTTTGATCCAGAGTAGTATGCATAATGGAATTGAGAGGACTATTGTTCATTCCCTTCACCAACTCCAAAGTTCATTCTCTGTAAACAACTCTATTTTGGTTACTCTAAGAAATTTTCTTATGGTTTATAAAACCACCAGTTTATTAAGAAAACCACCTTCCCCAAGTTTACTCCTACATTTTTTGCTACTAGAATCTACTGTAAACATTGTGTTCATGCTCAGTTGCTCTTAGGGCATATGAAGAGTAGATTTTTTTTTCCCCTGTTTTACTTTAAATATTCTTCAGTACAATTACTATTTTCATTATGAATATTTCAAACTACGGGTGATCCTAACTTTATATAACTGGATTGATGTCTTATTGGTTCTTTCTCTGCCAGGTTCCAGGTAAAAAAGAAACAATTTTTCCGCAACTTCATGACAATTATGCTATTTGGGGCTGTTGGAACACTAATATCATTTGCTATCATTTCATTCGGTAGGTTATTGACTATTTCTCTGTGCATTGGCTTTTAGCCATATCTTTTTTGGACGAGAAAGAAAATAACTGGAAAAAGAATAAAAGTTGCGTTGTTTGTAGGTGACATGTATATTAAGTTGCTCTGTCTTTTTTATCATTGTCTCATTCTAGAGTCGGATTTTCTATTCCTTCTTTCAGTCTCGTTAAGACAAGATTCTTACATTCCTTGACTTGTCATTTCTCATTTCAGGTGCCACAGAAATATTTAAGAGAATGGATGTAGGCCTCCTTGACATTGGAGATTATCTCGGTATTATTGAACATCTATGTCCTTTTCTTGTCTTCTCTGATGCAATGTATCGGCTTTGCTTTTGATTCAGTGTTTATATTCTTATGTACATTTACCCTTTCAACACCAACACTTGCAGCAATCGGGGCAATTTTTTCGGCAACAGATTCTGTGTGCACCTTGCAGGTATGGATCTTTCAATACTCAGCTGCTCCCTAGTTCCATAATTCGGAGAATAAGTTGCAAGTAAGTACTTTTTTTATCTGGCAGGTGCTTAACCAGGATGAGACACCTCTTCTCTACAGTCTTGTCTTTGGGGAAGGTGTTGTCAACGATGCGACTTCAGTTGTACTCTTCAATGCAGTTCAGAACTTTGATCTCAGTCACATCACTTCCCAAACTGCATTGCAGTTACTAGGCAACTTTTTGTATCTATTTTTCACAAGCACCTTACTCGGAGTTGTTGTAAGTTTTCCCTCTGTTGTTTTACATATATGTTTATGGTATTAGAAGTTTGTTTAACTCTGAACTTCTTGTTTTATCAGGCGGGACTGCTTAGTGCATACATCATAAAAAAACTCTACTTTGGAAGGTTTGTCAGTAGCAGAACTTTTAATTGTTTTGGCCTTCTTTTGGTAATATTGTAGTAGTTAGCTAATTACTGGTCACTTTTAACAAGAGGGGAAAAGAGATCTAATGAAAAAGGGAGCATAGGCTGCCCTTGTGGACTTTAACATTTTAAAATAGAAACCAATGCCAGAGATGTCTTGATTTATGCTACTTGGCTACTCTATACCTAGGGGCTGGCACGGGTCATGTCGGGGTTGGATTTGGTCTTCGATCTCAACCCAAAAACCTGTGCCATATAAAACTCAGTTGTCCCCACCCCATAAACCATCCCTCCCCTGTTAACCCGTCCCCACCCCGTGAACGACCCATACATGCTCTGCTAACCTGTGCTGTTAACCCATCCCTACTAGTGAATGCTCAATCCCTCATCTCTTGTCCCTACCTGGGTCTTCACATCCCACTGCCCACCTTGTCCCAATCCTGACATGCTCCTTGCCCTGCCTCATTATAAAACCCTAAACCCCACAGAGTTTTTCTTTCCTATCTCATTCCCCAATCTGCTGAGGGGGGTTTGGCCCCCATCCCTAGGGTTTTCAGATCGGTTGGATCTGATTCCCTTTGAGACCCGACCTTGTTCCTACCCCTAATTTTTGCCTAGTCAGATCCTAAAAGAATGCAAGGAAAAAATTTATAGTAACAAAACATACTAGACGTTGCCTATGCATATCTGTTACTATCATAAAGGCATTCCTTTCCTACCTGGATAAGTATCCTGCTTTTAACCTTTATGTAAACCGAGTAAACCTTGCAACTGGAATGAATCTTAGGTTTGAATATTTTAGGTTGCTTCCATGTGTTGAAGTCATGCTCTCTTGAGTTAGTGGTTTGATGTGGAAATGATGACCAGTCTGTTATCTCTCTCTCTCTCTCTCTCTCTCTCTCTCTCTCTTTTCTTTTTTTTACTGTTCTGTTTCAATATACATGCTATGCGTCTTTCCGTTGCACTGAACAACAAAAATTCAAGTACCATATTTCAACTCTTTAGTTTGTTTTGCTTGAATTTTTGGGTAGGGCAGCATATTTGTTTTCTTTTTTCCTGAATCACTAGTGTTATGAATTGGCAGAATCATTCTCATTGTCCTTGGTTTGTGTTTTGAACATTTTCCGTGCAGGCATTCCACTGACCGTGAAGTTGCAATTATGATACTCATGGCATATTTCTCCTATATGCTGGCTGAAGTATGTTTTGCTTCTGCTCTTTGTTTGGCTCCTTTACCTCTCTATCAAGATCTTCTACTCCATCTGACTTCTGTCTATATATTTTGCAGCTGTTCTATCTGAGCGCAATTCTTACTGTGTTCTTTTGTGGCATTGTGATGTCACACTATACCTGGCATAATGTGACTGAAAGCTCTAGAGTTACCACCAAGTATGTATGTTAAATGGCCTTAGTTTCTGTTTATTTCAATCTACATTTGTTTGTGTTTTTCTTCTCTTCTTTTTCTTCTGTCATGCTCTATCATTAATGGTTCACTTGTATCTCTTTATTGCTACAGACATGCATTTGCAACACTGTCCTTCATTGCTGAGTTATTTATCTTCCTATACGTTGGCATGGATGCATTGGATATAGAGAAGTGGAGATTTGTGAAAAGCAGGTAAAAACATCTCTCATCCAGTCAAATACTGTCATGACAGTGTCATTTACTGAAAGAAAGATTTATTATTTATAAGAGATTGCTATGATGCTTGATCAAATGTTTTGATGTTCCTCTGCTGTTAACATATAAAATCACTCTATTTTATATTGGGTGTACTGGATGGCTCCCAAGTAATTTATTAATTGTGTTCACACACTATTCTTTCTTTTGCAGCCCTGGAAAATCTGCTGCTGTTAGTTCAATATTGCTTGGCTTGCTTTTGGTTGGAAGAGCAGCATTTGTCTTCCCTCTGTCATTTCTTTCCAATTTGATGAAAAAATCCCCTATTGAAAAAATTGGGTTCAGGCAGCAGGTGAGTCTACCTTTTTAAAATTATTTTGAATGATTCATCCACCCAAAAACTTGTCAGGTAATCAGATCTGTATGTGCAGATTATTATTTGGTGGGCTGGCCTAATGCGAGGTGCTGTATCAATGGCGCTTGCTTATAATCAGGTAAAGTTTTAAAATTGCATCTATCTTTGCTCATATACATACAGAAAAAGTCACATAGACCTTGCATTCATGTATTTTAGCATTGTGCTTTAACTTTTGGAGGATTTTAACGCCTTAGGAAGCTACATGTTTTGCATTTTGCAGTTTACTCGATCAGGTCATACACAGCTGCGTGGGAATGCAATCATGATCACAAGCACCATTACTGTGGTTCTTTTTAGCACGGTGGTAAGCTCCCTCGTCCCTTGATATTCCGTCTTTGTGCAAATACAATTAGAAGCATTCAACCTCTTTCACTTCATTGTTTGTGACAGATCACATAGGCAGAGTTTATGAATTGCATGTCCAAGATTTTTTTTGAGAAAAGATGATTTTATTGATAATCAATATAAATTATAGTAACAATTTTGTCCAAGATCAATAATCCATAGTAACAATTTTGTCAGGTTAATTTCATAATCACTTTATTTAACAACTTGACTTCTTTTAGGTGTTTGGCTTGATGACCAAGCCTCTGATAAGGCTTTTACTTCCACCTAATTTGAAGCGCATGAGTAGCATTTCTTCTGATCCCGGAAGTCCAAAATCCTTCCTCTCTCCACTCCTGGGCAATGGGCAAGGATCTGAAGTTGACGCAGGAGATATCCCTCGTCCCACCAGTCTCCGTATGCTACTGCAAACCCCCACACACACTGTACATCATTACTGGCGCAAGTTTGATGACGCCTTCATGAGGCCAATGTTTGGAGGTCGAGGCTTTGCTCCATTTGTGCCCGGATCACCAACAGAACGGAGCGTCCACACTGCATGGGAGCCTTGAGAAAGAAAAACGAAAGAAGAAGAATTGCAGTCAGTGTTGCCTCGTGAATTTTGGTTCAAATGTGCATGTGGTGTTGCTTGGCAGTGACAGTAATCAGCTGGGAAGCTGCTGTATTCTGGAGAGGCTTTGGGCTTGTAATTTTGCCTGTTTAAGTAATTTTTTATTTGTAAAATCGTGTTGGGGATGTTTATACCGTCTTTCCTGCCATAATCTCTTTGAAGAGTGTATTATTATTATAGAAATGGGTGTAAATTATACTCTCATTTTTTTGTCTCTGTTTCATGTAAGTTATTTTGCGTTTTTTTCTTGTAATTTGTATGGCTTAAGACAATAGAAGTTTTGTTTGTTTCCTCTTACAATGCTGTTTATTCTTTTCATCCACATTATCAAATATCAGACCATAACAGGAAAAAAAGAAGCAAAAGAGAGAATCAACATCCCAACAGTGTAATATCTTCATCATAAAAATGGAGGTAATGTTTACCAGTTACAAAACAGTCTGCCATTTGATGATCTCCTACTGACGGCTTCTGTTCTTCTTCTAATTTAGCACTGCAATCCCACCGGCTGGTATCTTTACTGTGCCATTTACTTGGCCACAAGGGCCACTACCGACTCGTTTAGCCACTAGTCCCACTCGAGCCATCTCATTACATGGTGGTTATCCTCTTTTATCTCAAGCAATATCCTGTGCTCAAGACGATTCTCTTACCAAATGCACCATTTTGACAGCTCCTAACAGCTTCATAACCGTAGTGACACGATCATCTTTTCCACGAACAGCTTATATCTATCACCACAGAAAGACTTCACCATCATTTCTGAGTACAGTAAGGCATGGGTTCAATAAGGCAGATCCTTTCATCAGGCAAAAGAATATTTGCCAGAAAACTACTGCTGAGACTGAGACAACACCAATGAACAGAAAACAAGGATAAATATTGTGAAAAGGACACTTTTGGCTGCTCCTATTCAACGGTCAAGGAATCCATCTTCAATATTGTCTTTTACTGCATAACAAAAGGCAAGCAGGGTCTTGATTTTATGGACATTATTGAAATCCAACAAAGGCCTAGTATAATATAAATTTCATAATGAGACATTTCAGATTCAACCGTGTAATTCTCCTGATGTCTCTGGGAAGAAAGAATCCTCTTTTTATGCTTTGTGCAATAGAATCAGCCACATACAAAGATTAACATTTTTCAGCATTAATGAAATCACCCATGTGACAGTATAAAACTCAAAAGTAGGAGGTAAGTTGACATCACATTGAGAGAAATCTCTAAATGTTTTCTCAGAATATGAACAGTAATACTGATGACAAAATCAACTAGGTGAGAGGCCACAAATTATGTAGGGCCATAAATTATGTAGGGCCATTCCAGAGAGTAGATATCATTACGATCTAGTAGGAAGAAGGGCTTGAATTCTATTATTTTAGGAAATGAATACATGTAATAGAGTCCTCACGGGCAAACAAAGCACCTGTTCAGCCCTAGTGGGTTTCCTCATTCCTCATGGCCGCCTGTTTCATTTCATTTTGAAGATTCTCTTTCATCAATCTTTGCTGTTTCAAGTGCTCCCGATGACCTTCTGCTAACATTTCGACAAACTTTTCTTTTATTGCAAGCAAGGGATCCTTGTCAATCAACTCATCTTTATCGTAAGCTTCCCTCAACATAGCTGTTTGAAGACCCCCTTTCAGAGATACATAGAAAATCCCTGAGTGCCTAGTAAAAGTATTTGCAAATGCATTGGAAAACCTGTACTCTTCACAAAACTTTCCCAGTATAGGCACAGCCATCCTTTTAAGAATGGATAGAGAAAGCAACTCGTGAAAAACCCCAACACTTCTCTTCTCCATCTCTGGAGAAGCTTGGTCTAAATGAGATCCATCCGTGTAAGGTGATACATACGGAAGTTCCATCCAGTCTCTAACCCATTCCCTCATTTCTTTCTTCAGAAAGAAACCTGATGGAAGATTAACATTGAACGACGGCCTCACTCGGATTCCAGTTAACTGAGATTCTTCTTCGGCTCTCAATTCTATAACCGACTTTGCAAAGTCTGCTTCCCATGAAACTAGTTCCAGGAATGACTTTCCTTCTCCCGGACAACCAACCAAACGAAAATGGTTTGGATATCTGGGCACCAAATTACATAAAAAATCATCAGGAAGCCCAAAATCCCTCTTTACATGTACCAATTTATCAGCACTGACCACTTTATCCTTGGACATCATTAAAAGTTTACAGAGCTTAGCCACTAAGAGGGGCTCATTTTTCTCTCGGATTAGTTTTTCTTCGTTCAGAAAACGGTGAAGCCTATGTCCGACACGGATAAAAGGGACAGGCTCAGTTTTGGGTTTGATCCTGTCGAGATAGATATCAAAAAGACCCGGGTTTCGTTTGAGAAAGGTTTTGACCTTAACAGGAAGACGTAATCTCTCTCGCCTTTTCTCCAAGTACCGAACAGGGATGACCTGACCAGGTTCGTTTAATACCTCTTTCACGACTCTGGCACACAGCCGCCACAGCTTGTCCTTTTCGATGGCATTGTCCAGGTCCCTGTCTTTACGCCAAACCACACTCAAGTTCGAAAAGAATGCAGATTGGGTGTAAACCCCGAGACCGGTGGATTGAGGGGAAGTAGAATCGAGGAAGGAAGAAGAAACAAAGATGTTGGGAGAGAAACTCCTTTTCTTCAAACAGGTTCTGTACATAACTGGAATTCGATACTACGATACGGACAGTAACACAATCCTATTCCGACGGAATGGAAAGGACGAGCTTATGCGTCAAATTAAAGACTAACTCACCCTAGTCATTTAGAACAGGAATGATTTAAGCCCCAATTCTTCCGGAGTGGTTAACTTGACAAGAAGAATAACTATATAAGAGCCAGATACAAGACTTCATCCAGGAGGAGAGAAGAAGCAAAGAGAACTAAACTAGCGAATGGACGGCGACGTACCTTTGGGGTATTTGAACTGGGTGGTTCTGTTTGCCGCTCGAGATTCTGAGCGACCTGGTGACTTTCGAAGTTCCAACTTC
The DNA here is from genome assembly GCA_019845555.1 of Aristolochia fimbriata. Classification (NCBI taxonomy): domain Eukaryota; kingdom Viridiplantae; phylum Streptophyta; class Magnoliopsida; order Piperales; family Aristolochiaceae; genus Aristolochia; species Aristolochia fimbriata. The sequence continues at coordinate 13,316,474 of CM034078.1, read as the reverse complement.
TGGGAGAGAAGCGGTACATCGGATATCGGAGTTCACACGGCGAAGGGAACTCAAAAGTCCATGTTCTTTAAACGGTTCACGCTTTCATTTTTTGTATTAAAATTTAAACAAAAATTTATTTTCTATTATACTTAATTCATTTTATGTATATTTTAAGAGTGTAATATAGTGAGTAGAGTGTAGACGTTATTTTCTGTGTTATTAAATCAATTAATAATGTTAAGATAATGATGTTGAATAAATTGAAATGATTGATAAACGGACCTATATAGTAATATTTCTAAGAATTAAAAAAGTGTATAATCACCCTTCCATATAATATTATCAGCTCATTCTATATTTGATATAAAGTAATAAACCATTTTCTTGTAAACATAAATTCTCATTTGTATGTGTAAATATGTACCTCATATATGTACCCTCTTTAGTCTGATTTGTACGTGCTCACATTGAACAGTTCACACGATGAGGTAAGATTGAAACTAGTTGCTTCTGTAAGAGTACTTGAATTTTATATCATTTTTCTGTGATATAAGCAAAATAATAAGAGGAGAAAAAAACACAGGAAAAAAATCAGAAATATGCTTAATTTCCATATATGTTCTAGAAAATTAGTTCTTTACATTCGACTCAAGAATATTACAAAACCTTTTCGTATCCAACAGAGCTCATGCAAAGGGGATATTCAACTCTAAGCTAATGGTATCAAGACTTGAGTGATCTGTGTCAGTTACTGATCCAACTTTCCAGCTGAGAGCCTGCCTCACGTCTCGCCGAATCTCACCCCCGTAGAAAATAGCCCATGTACATACTGACCAGAGCAACGAAACAAACGAACAGGAAAGGAAAACCGACTTGAACTTTTGCACCCTTTCTGCTTCTTAATATCGCCTACAAAAGTTAGATAGGAAAATAAAAAAAACTAGGAAAAATCAATTCAGAAATAGGAATGACATAAATTAAAATAAAATACTTACTACTTCATGCTTCAGCACATCCCTCTCTTGGATGACAGTTGAATTTTCTTCTCTCAACCGGATGATTATCTTCTCAGCCTACAAAACCATTCTACATTACTAATCTACAGCATGGCCTAGATAGGGACGAAAGAGGACATATAAATTAATTATCAAATATATAAGATGAAGAAACATATGGATAGGTCTTCTATAATCATGCTCCTATTCTTGACAAGTGAAGAGGGTGTCTAATAAATTAACGTTCAATCCGTTAGTCACTCATCCACTTCCATTATTGCCGACGATAGGAGCATGAGATGAGAGCATCCAATTGGCCCTAACCTAATATTTGGGTAAGATAGAGTGACACATTCGATAAAAAACAGACTCATCCAACAAATACAATATGTAGCAAAGACAACACATGAAACATAGGAAACATTTGTCAAACTAAATTTTACTTTTTGCAAAAGATCGGTGTACCTCAGTCAGTCTAGGTATCACTCCATTCAGCTCTGATTCCATTAAACGAGTCTTCCGAATCAATTCTTCAACTTTTTTCTCTATCTGTGCAACAAAATTAGATACAAATTATGAATACAGCTCAAGAGAAGGAATATGTGAAACAGCATGAAATGTATCCACTGGTAGTTTTAAGTAAATTGTAAATGGTCTCGTCAGTTAAGCAAACTGCACGACAATGGTTGCCAACAGGAAATGACATTCGGTCTAAATGTGCTCCATGCAAGGACCGGTGTTCGCATTACACACGGGACAAGAGATAGTAGTTACCAAAAAAATTTCTACTAGTAATTCATAATTGAAATGAACTTTATCTTATTAAAATCAAGCAACAAAGTTAATTAGTAAGTGATGGTATTTTGAGAAATGCGAGGTGGCGATGAGGTGTGATTTATGTGTTGAAGCAAGGATGGGTAAGAAAATTCAGCCCCATAACTAGAGGTCTGGAAATGGATTTCACAGTTCACACTCATAAGCACAAAGCAGACAAATTTCCAGGATTAAAAAGTATATTAGTCAAGCCTTACCACACTTGGGTGCTCAATATTACATGGGACCTGATCTTGGAGAACTGCTTCATGAGCAAGCTCCTTCTTAGAAGCTCCATTGGACAGCAGGGCTTCAAAAGGTGGTTCCTGTTTCAAAGCTTCTTTGGATATCAAAGCTTCAGGAACTGGTTCCTGTTTCAAAGCTCCCTTGGTTATCAAAGCTTCTGAAGCTGGTTCCTGCTTTGCAGCTCCTATAAGCGGAGCTTCAAAATTTGCCTCCTGCCTTACAGCTCCCTTGATCACTGGAGCTTCAAGATCAGATTCCTGCTTCACAGCTCCCCTGATCACTGGAGCATCAAAGTCTGAATCCTGCTTTAAGGATCCATTAATGGGCAGTAGAACTGGAGAATGTGGGGGACTAACAAGAACCACTCTCAACTTGTTCTCCTGGATAAATCTGCCACTCTCTTTTGCAAACTAGCCAAAAAAAAAAAAGTTAAAAATATTAGAAGTTGAAAAGTCCATAAGCACCATGATAGAGTTCTTACTACAGCGGGTGTGATGTCTTCTTCCGTGGAGCCAAAAGGAACAACTGTGCTTTGAATCAGAAATTTGTCCTTGCATTGCATATCTTCTGGAGCGGAACGCTGAGCCTGCATCGTAACTAGATTCATAGCACAGAGCAGTAAGCATGTTGTTGAATGTAAGCTTCCGCTAAGGAAGGATTCCAGAGGACACAAACTAAATTCATACTCTTATACCTATGGTCTGTTTGCATGCAAAATGCAAAAGAGAAATATGAGCCTTTCATGAGGGTTTAAAAGCAAACATCAAATTAAAATACACATGCAGATTATATACATAGATTGACCAATGCCTAACCAAGAGAGGTGCACCAAATCTTTTATCGAACCATAAGTAGAATTGAATGACTGAAAATTGATCTTGTCTAACTCTTACATTGAGTTTAATCTCATGCCTACATGACTGATGTCATTTGAGACTTTCTAATCTTCATCAAATATAAACATAAATTACACATAATGGCATATTTTAAATACAATTAAGTGGGATACTTGTAAACAGTTGACTATTTAAAGAAAATGATTAGGTGAAGCCATGGTTGGCTGGATTTGACTCCAGCCTCCTTCACTACACAAAACATTAACCAAACGAGGAGAAAAAAATGGCATTGGGTAAGTCTACTGCCATGGGTAGATAAAAAAGTTTACCTGCCACCCACTTGGGCAGCTAGATAGCAGAAGAGATATAAAAGAGAGACAAGGAAATAAAAACAAATGGAAACAGAAATTTAAATGACTTTCAGTTTAAAAAATGAGAGAGAAAAACAACAACACATAAGACACGGACATGATGGGTGACCTAATTATACTCATTTTGTTATAAATGAAGGTTTGAAATTTCCAAACAGGAAAGTTGGCAGCAGAATTGAAGAGCAAACACCAAAGCGTTCAAGAAGGCACTCGTTCACAATCTATATCACAAAGTTTAACCCAAATAAAGCATGAACATCATGGCATTGAGTGGTAAAGTTGATTTCCAGCTTTACTTTCTGCTATAGTTTCATCATCTACTAATTCAAACTTTTGACTCTATCTCTTCGTTATTACATAAGAATTTCCAGAAAGAATGATAAGAATAGCATCCTGCTCAGTAATCTTGTATCAATAAGTCAGATACAATAAAAATAATTCTAACCTGTATTCTTGTATAAGTCAGATACAACAAGAAAGACAAAAAATCATAATCTGCTAGTTTCCCCAACATCCCACAATGATTTCAGAGCTACCATTTGTTCTAGTATGCAACCTTTTAACAAGAACTTTGCACTGCCATCTCTCTATGAGTAAGATAAAATATTAACACAAAAGCATTCCGCTTTCTTAATATTTTGTTTGTTTGCAAAATAAATCTCTGGAGATGGTGGAAGGGCTGACACAAAATTATAGAATATTACTTAAAACGTTAACAATCAAATTTTTTAAATATTATTACGTTCACTGCAATTTGAGCAACAATGTGAGGGGACTAAATAATGATGTTTGTAAATGGAAATGATGCAAAAACTGTTGGTCCTTAGATCACATGCAAATATGTTCTAAAACAGAAGGTTTATAAATTTATTCATGAAAGAGAGAAACGAACCTGTAAAATCACAAATAGAATTTGGTAAAACAACTCCAATATTTGGACGCACACAATATTTCTTTGGAGATGTAGTCTTGACCTGTAACAAGTGTCACACAAAGTAATACTTTCAGATATCAGATGCATTATCAAGATAAAAATGTTTAAACCTTCATAAAAAGCAATTTCATGGAACAAAATTTTTGGTTAAATAACAAATCTGGTGTAATAGTAAAATAATCAAGATAACGACAAAACAATAAAACCAAAGAAAAGACTTCACCACACAAGGATGTAAAGTTACAGTAATTAAATAAAGGAGAAATGGAGACAGATAACCTTATATAAGTAGCCCTAGGAGCAAATGTGCAAATTGTCCTTACATAAGGAATACAGGTAAAAGTTTTATCCTTTTTAATTTAACCCTTGGCACATTGTGCATTACAAGGACATTTCAACTATTGTTTGCCTTAAGCATATATCCATGTAGAATATTCATATCAGGACAACTGTCTGGCAAAGGCAAACGCAGTACATTCATGAAAAAGTTGCACTACTACTTACACACATAAAAAGTGGCGCACATGATATTATTACATTGGATCTACAAATAATTGGAGAATTTGCTACTCAATCTGTGTAAAAATAACAAGGGCAAGGACATTGTTTAAAGAGAAAAAATTCCACCTTATATGCAACATATTGATCAGTATTGTTGACAAGTTGAACTGAGCAGGAACTTTGCTTTTTCACTTCAACTGTAAAAGCGATATGAATTGTTAGATAAGAGAATTGAGAATAGGCACCTGATAAGAAGACTGTCCCAAAACCTTAGGCAGGCAATACTCACAGGCATGAATCAGAAACTGAAAACTGAAATTTTTATGAAAAAATGTTCATAATTTTAGAAATGAAAGACAAGCATCCTTTCCACGATCTTCATTCAAGTAGAAATTCATGAATTAGGATACTGGTTGAACCAAGGAGGCTCGCCAGGATATCACATACTAACTCAGCTAGAAATGATACGGATCGGGGACAAATGAGTAGTCCATTCTCTCGAATAATTTCTATACCTAAATTTAAACATCTATTTAGGCACCCACTTTTGAATTAGCTGTAATAAAGAAAGCTAAAAACCAGTCCAAAACCGCGTCCACCTTAAGCTGTACTTTCACAACATTAAAAGGATTGGGTTTAAGTACCCCATAAATTTTGAAGAGCGATCACAGCCTTTTAAACCATTTCATTTGGACAAGAAAGCCCAAGGTATATGTTATTTTGCTCAGCCAGAAGATTTTTCATGATAATTTTAAACAGTTTAAATTTAAATACTTCAAATTATAGACAGTCTTCACTGTCGACTATAGAACAAAAACTTCATCGCCCGGACATTCCAACGTCCTCATCAGCAAACCATCTGATCTGATTGCAGAGTTCCAACGCCCATATATTCACCTATAGAAATCTAACCATACCTCCTCCTGACATTTCATGTCAACCATTAGCAAACCATTTAGTCTAGCTGTAGAGAGTCACCAGCCTGTGCAAACAATTACCTCGAGATTTTGTCGAGCGGCTACAATTAACTCATTAGAAAAAAAAAAAATTAAATTAAAAACCTTGAACTTACACGTGAACTTCAGTTCGTTTGGTTGGATAGTTAAGAACTCCGGCGTCATGGTTCTTCACAGATCCAGGACGATCCAGCCGTTTCCTCTACCTGTAAACCAGAAACGAAACACTAGTACAGTAGCCAAAATTGAAGTTAAAAAAAATAACCAAAGCCTTCCTCCACCAAAAATTACCTAGAGAAGACTTCATCTAGACCAAAACATTCTACAAAAGGAAAAACAAACAGAGCAGAAACTTCAAAAAACGGAACCTCCATTCAAAATCCTCTGCTCTTAATTCAATTCAAACAAACGACAGACAACAAAAAGACAGAAGCCAAAAGTTCCACCAAAGTTGACGACCACAGCTTAAAAATGAAAAACAACAAACACACCTCGTCCCCTCCGGATCCGAAGCACTCCACCGAAAAAGCGCCTTTAAGAAAACATAAAACGGCAAAAAAAAAAAAAGGATCCAGCGATCACCGCCACCAGAAAGCCACGAACCGTGCAGCTACAGAGAAAGAGGAGATATCTTTTCGGGCGACGAACCCTAGGCAAACCGGCCAAGAATTTAACGAGAAAAATAGGCCAATAAATAATATCAACAGTCCGGACTCAGAGTGCTCAGACGTTTCGTACTCCGCACCATTATTTCCTCCCCACAGTAACTCACCTTCAACTCCGATCGCACCGAAAACGCAAATTCAACAGTCTCTGAAAACAAAGTGTGCATTTCACGTCATTTTTTGTCTAATCGTCTGAAAATTTCCGCTCGGACTGTAAGAGAGAGAGAGAGAGAAGGAAGACGAGTTGGTTGCGCTCGGGTGGGCAGTTGTACCCACTGCACCTCTGATTTGAGCGTAAAGCTGCAGAGTCCACCACATCCCAAACCTACCCCTCGGCGCAACGTCAAAAGAAAACCGCCCGTCAGGATTTGGATAAAAGAACAAGGACAATTTCGTCCACAAAAAAGAGGTTAGTTGCGGTTATCTTACAGTGGGATTGGGGAAGTCTTCATTTGTTCTCTCGCTGTCTTTCTCCTCACGTGAAATTCTGGAAAACAAAACAAAAAATAAATAAAAAAATTTTACTCCGTAGCCCGCACGTTCAAACAGTGCTCCCGCATAAAGCGGGGCCCACTCCTTTGACTGAGAATAAAAATTCCACCAATAGGACGTGTTGCACGATTTTAATCAACTGTAGCCGATTAGCAATAATTACGCAATAAATTTATTATTTATTAATTATGAAATAAACGGAATCTGTAAGCGGGAAAGGCTCTGGAAGCTTCTTTATGTGGAATTTTAGTTTCCTAGTCGTTCGTCTAAAGCGGCTTTAAGCCTTTCCAAACCGCAAATGGAGTTGTCAATGGATTCGGGTATAATCACGGATTAGGATCCGTTTAGATCAGATCTGTACCCGCATTAGTGACTAATTAAAATAATAAAAACATGCATAAGTTTGGGCACCTTTATTTTCTAGATTTGGGTTGAATAATTATTAATATTGGTCGTATTATAAGTATATCATATGAATGGTATAATTTTTCTAAAAGTGTTTCTATCATACCCCTTAGATATCTATGAGGATTTATAAGAAATTACTGAAATAACTTCAGTAATCAGGTAATTGGGCCAAAATCAGACATGGGATGGGTTTTATTCCTGATCTGTTCTATTTAATAAACGGCTATCTTGACCACCCTAAAAAGGTTGGTTTGTTGTTTAAATTGGTTAACCTACTGGTCAATTTTAATTACTCGATTTCAAATTAAATGTGTACCATTAAGTAAGGACTCTAAGGTATCTACATAATTGAATTCATTTAAATTTTACTTGTTGGGACCCATAATTAAGATCAGTGAATTTAAGACCGAATCTAATAAATATTTCAGCTCGTAAAAAATTGTGCCTCGTTAATTGGTATAACTAAATTTGCTGCGCCCAAGGCGTAGCCCTGGGCTGCACCCCGCTCTCACAATGGGGTAAGGCACCCGGACCCTCTATGAGAACGGGCAGCCAGGGCTACGCTTTGGGCGCAGCAAATTTGAGTCCTGCTTATTCCAAGCAGAATTTAATTATCTGTGTCGGTGTTTTAAAAACCAGACCAGACCGGGCGGTTTGCCCTGATTGAACCATAAACGAGTCTAATTCTTATTGACTCTGTCTTGTTCACTATAATACACACAGCTAAATCACTTCTTTAATTTAAGCGGCTGGTCTGATTAGTTTAAGTCGGGTTGGAGGAGGATTCTGGCCATGGTTAGTTTAAGTGGCTTACTGATTCAGGGTAAAATGAGGGGTATTTTCGTTCCTCTATTCATGACTCAATATTTTGCCAACATGCGTCCATGGTTCAATATTTAGCCCATACTTGAACCACGAGTTAAAAATCTCTTCAATATTAAATATATATAAATTAGTTGAACCATTGGTCTAACCAAAATTAACCGAGTTTTAAAAAATTAGTAAGTATGTCTTTTGTGAAGTCAGAGATAGTTTCAAAAAGATAGAAAAATCATGCATAAAAAAGTTAAACACTTATTTTTCTCAATCACTTAAAGTCTAGAGTTGCAAAGAGAAAGGGAGAATAATGAGGGATCACCTACCGATAATTTCAAGCATAATGCAAAGAAAGATTGGTAATTATGTAGATGATCTTTTCTCTTGTGAAGAAAAAAAGGGAGCGAAAATTTTATAAATATGAAATAAAGGAAAAATAGAGAATGAAAGTCATATAACCAATTCTTCTTAAATTTTTTATTCGTCTTATTCTCACTCTTTTGATAACAAGTTGCTGGAAATGACCAACTCTAAAACTAGATCCTACCCTTTTCTCGTGGGAGGCCTTTCCATCAAGGAGAACTGCTAAAATAGAATCGGTAACCGACAATGAAACAGGTACACCAAACTTGCAACAAAACAAGCATTTCATTTATTTTTTATTTATTCACTACAAAATTTGAAATCAATTTTAGGTTAATGTCTTGTATCCATATTATAACTTCTTTAACTTATATAAATTTATTAAGGCGTAAGAGAAAAATCCAAAAGAAAGTAACAATAAGCTTTGCTTTTTTAATGTAATAGAGACAAATCAGGAGCCACGTACCAAATTTGTTATTAAACGTAGAATAAAGTGTTAAAAACCGAACCGGGCATCCAACTAGCACTACGTCCGGTTTTGATTGAACCCGGTTAGACCGGCAGTGAACTGGGCCGAGTCAATAAAAACCGGATTGGTCTTCGTGTCTGGTTGGACTGGCTGGTTCGGTTCGGTTTTTAAAACACTGATGTAAGCACTTATTTATATTTTGAATCGGATTTGAGTGTAGAAAAATATGTGACAGTAATTCTTCTCACACGTGAACCATAGTAGTTCATGCTTGATTGATAAAATAGCAACACGATAACCAATACATAAATTTAAAATAAAATAAGCACCTTTAAAGAATTAATTAAAAATTAAAATAACTTATTTACTAAAAAAATTATTATATTCGATTCATATTTTACAATACTTTGGTAAATGAGTCACCTTGGAGACAACCTATTTAATGATAGGATTTATTTGAACTAGTCCAATCCCCTATGCTCCAGCCCTATGTGGTGCTATTATAACCATATTTGGAAGTCTAAAATCTAGTCTACCAAAAAAAAAAAAAAAAAAAAAAAAAAAAAAGGATTTGCAAAAACATAAAATGTTTTAAAAGTGATTGTAACTTTAATGCGCGCCCTAAGCTCTTTGGAGGCTAAAAGCTCTTATTTTTTTTAAGATAGAACAGCTTTTACAATAATAGTTATGTTTAGGTAAACTTAATAAATATATTTTTAATTATAAAATTTTAATTATTTGAAATAATAACATTTTTCAAAGCGTTATTTCAAACAGTTTTTTATGTGTAGAGAAATGTTGCAAAGTAAAATATTCCTACAAATTGATACTTTTGGTAAGTGTGGTGTATAATCTTTATTTTAAATATACATTCGAGTATGGATGTTTTAGTAACTTAAATTTAATCTTTACCTAATGATTCTGTTTTTCTTATGAAGCTTATGGTATAAACTATGAAAGGTATACAAAAATGGAAGAGATTGGACAAATAAAACCTTTGTATGTTTATTGTTAAAAAATAAAAATATTTTCCTTCTAGAAAGAATATTACAGAATATCCACAAACGAGTTGGGTCGCGGGTTAAACCAACCCGTCTCAGACTCTCAGCTAACTCGGCCCAGGTCGAACTCATCGGTAGCAAAAGCGTACAAAATTCGGCCGATAAGCGACTCTACTTTAGTGTCGGGAAACACGTTTCGCCGTTTCCGTTCCGGAAATCCCTACGTGAAATGAACGGTCCAGATCGGATCGATCCTCTGTGTAATCTCCGCACCGAATTCATGCAGTCACTGCCGCAGAGCCACTTAACTCACACACGTGTGGAAAAGGTGGACAGCGTGTCAAATAGGTGACGAGAAACAGGTACACCCCAGTTGGAACCTGACGCGGCACGACAGGCACGAGGGCAGTTTCGTCAAAACACGTACCGGAAAAGGGTTTTCCGAGTCCATCAATAAACCCAGGTCTCCCGCCGAGCCCAAGCATCGGCGATACAAACGAAGCTCGCGACCCCCTATAAATACACCAGCTTCATTTCTCGACTTCCAGTTCATTCACGCCCTCGGTGTGTTCATCGCTTTGCTTTGTTACGGTTTTAGGGGTGTCTAAGCTCCCAGATCTCGGATCCTCTTCACTTCTGCTCTCGCTACGCCTCGATCTATGGCTGCGGTTACAGGAACCTCGGTTTCGTTCTCTACCGTGTCTCGCTCCCTGCAGAAGGAGCGGGTAAATTTCGCGATCTTAAGCTCTGCTGTTCGATTTCATTTTGGTGTTTAGATCTGAGGTTTAAGGCTCCTTGTTCGGTTATCTGTGTTGCCGTCTCCTCGTTCGGTTATGTGGTGGATCATTAATTAAAGTGTGTGTGCTGAAGATCGTGTTTATTTTATGGTGTAGGTTTTAGATTGCCGGAATTCAGATCTGCCTGTTTTTTTAATTTCTTTGTTGTATGTTGCTTTGCTCCGAGTAGCTTAGTTACTGACCGTTTTGTCGAGCTATTGGCCGTCACAGTCTTTTCGCCATTTCCTGCTCAAAGGATGTTTTGAATTTCAAATCCTAACCTTTTTATGAAATTGTCTGTTAGATTTCTCGTCAATGTAGAAATTTAATAAAGTAAGAAGCTTGGATGATTGAGGTTGTCGTGAAAATCGTGGGAGCGGGGAACCGTATATAGACTAGTCAAATTTTATAAATATTATGCGTCTCTGTTTTGTGGTTAAAACTTGTTCCTTATGCGAAAGCGAAAGCATCTTAAGTCGTGATGGGATTGCTGAAACCTCCAAATTTGAAGTTTCTGCACAATATGTGCTGCTTGAGTTGGCCGAATCAGTTGTCGGCCTTCTATAAGATGCTATGTATTTTCATTTATATGCTTGTTATCATTTTATACGAATCTTTGATTATAATCTCTAATGTTTGTTGACATTTTCCATAAAATTTTGAATGTAGCGTTGAATACTTCAGATTCTGTTTATTTTATGGTTTTTGTGTTATTTTGCATGTGTGTTTAACAGGCAATGACCACGCTGTCAAGTCTGAGGTCTGTCTCCTTTTCCATCCCAAGGAAAAGCTTTCAATCCCTCAGCGTTCAGCGCTTCCGGGTTTCCTGTGCGGTATGTTGTTCTATCCGTGGCTTTGATTTTGTTTATTGTTATTTAATATTACGGAGTTGTGAAAATAACTTTAGTTAGAATATGTGAGCAAGCCTACTTCGAGTCTTACGGTTTTCCTGTATAACTGCATTAAGCTATCTTTAGGTTTATGCTTAAGTGGTGAACCTGTTCATTAAGTGCACAAAAGCTTTTGCCCATACCCTTGCTGACTTTAGTATTCCTGATATATTCATCTATGCAGTGATGATATGATGATAAGATATTATGACTTGTTTTTGCTATCTTTTCTTTGTTCATCAAGTATTCAACTAATAAATACTTGTATTTTAAGCACTGAATCATTTAAATGTTATGCTACATTTTCTTTGTATTTTTATGATGAAATATTTTGACCTTAGGTGATGGTAGGGCAAGGTTGATGTCATGCAATTTGTTATTGGATCTTCTTCAGAAACAGAGAAGATCCATTTTACTGAATCATGTATCGGTCCTAACGTTTGCATTTTAGTTTCTTGAGTAAAATCTTTTTATAGTTAAAATATTGCTGGTTTAAAACTTTGGGTTAAAATTGCCTTGTTTTGCAGAGGTCCTAACATTTGACTGTTCCACTGCTATTTATCGAAAACATTGAGCTAGCCATAGGTGAATCGATTTCTTGAAAAATAAATTAATCATTGTTAGAGCTCTGATGAGAAGCTTTTACTATGTTTTTGGTAAACTTTTACTCTGTTCATGTTAATGTTCACGCAAGGCATATCTATGTCTTTGGCTGCATGAGAGGCTGAAGATGCGGTTAACTGAATTTTCTTTTGGGTTTTGGTGATTGAAAATAATTTTCTTTTACAACTTGAACAGGCCAAACCAGAGACAGTAGAGAAGGTGTGTGAAATTGTTAAGAAACAATTAGCACTGGCTGAAGATGCATCTGTCACCGGCGAATCAAAGTTTGCTCAACTTGGTGCTGATTCACTTGATACGGTAATACCTTGATTTCTGTACTTTTTTGTGTTGTCATGCTCAATAGTTTTGCTTTCCTGCTCTAGATCAACATTTTCCGTTGTTTTCTGTTAATCCATTTTAAATGTTGTAAAGATTCTTGACTTCGATCTTGCTCTTCCATTTATTACATAAGCCCATGTCATTGATTTGTTGCTTTGAATTAATTAACAGTTAGAGCCAATCTCGTTTTTCCTCTTTAAATATTTGTATATCTCTGTTTAAACGTTTTAATGTTCATTTCAATTTTTTTTTTTCAAAAGATGACGGATTACCTTTATTATAATGGAAACTATGAAAATAATGCTCTTACCTTAACTATACTGGAGATGTTGAAAAATTTTAGTCACTTATCAGAGTAAAAATTTGTATAGCCAGGTTGGCCTAAGTTAAATGGCTAGGTGGGTCTTTCTCGGGATCATCGTCTTTTTATGTAGTTACATAGAATGCCTGCTTAACTGCAGATGGTGAAATCCATCCTGTGTATGTTACTTTTACATTTTTACCTCGATGGCCTTGGGCGTCATGCTTCCGAGATAACTGTAATGATTAACTTGCATCTTACTTTAGGTTGAGATTGTGATGGGATTGGAAGAGGCCTTCGGGATCTCTGTGGAGGAAGAAAGCGCACAGAAGATCTCAACCGTTCAGGATGCAGCTAATCTGATCGAGGACCTTGTTGCAGCTAAGGCAAGCTAAGAAGAAATCATTTTTAGGTGTTTGCGGTTCAATTATCTGGTCCAGTATACTGGCAACCGCTTATAGAGGAGGGCTTTTTTTCTTGATTTCTCTTAGAGATGAGCTTAGTTAGTCACCCTAAATTGCGCTCTTGCTAGGGCTTGACGACCCCTATTTTCGTACTCTATATTGTAGCGTCAATGTAATTTCCCTACTTGGTTGAAGTAGAGTTGAGTTCTCGGTAGATTTAATGTATTTTCCCTACTGGTTAAGCTTAAAGTTTTCGTAATTTACATCGTAGAGTCATTGTACTCTGCCTCCTTGTTTGGTAGTAGACAAGAGTTTTTCCATCACAATAATTTCCTGTATTCATGGTGGTGCTTAAAATTGTTCTTAATGTGGAAAAGCGTCTCTTTCTAAAACAACGTTCGAATTGTTATTTGCAGTTTAACAGGCGAAATTGGATGGTATTGTTACCTACGAGATAAAAAAAAGCTTATTTCGAATGCACAAAATCTCGTGCAGTCATGCAGTTGATGCTCGTTGGTTGTTAGCCATATTGATGCTTAAACTGCTCACCCAACTATGGAATTAAAGATGTTAATATGAGGCCCAAACCCTACGTGTTAGCCCAACCGATCAGCTAACCTTGGAAAGGTGTCGTACTTTCGGAGATGGGAGGCAACGCAGTCTGGACTTGGGAGCACCATTCAAATTAAGTATGGATGTTAAATTGCACACGGAGAAATAGTATGGATTCACGCAACTTCGTGACAAGTTCTCTGAGATTCGGGCCTTAAGAAAGAATTACAGTTCTTCCAGGATTCTACCACTTGGGGGAGAATAAGAGTTTATATTTCTGCTGTCCTCGAAAGAATCATTGAACACCATTCTCAGTACTCGTCATTCGTCAATGCCAAAGTTCATTAACTTCTTGCCGACTGGAGTCACTGGATTGTTCTGTACTTGTCAATGTCAACAAGGATCAGACAGAGGTTAACCCAGACCAGACTGGATCTGGCCGGTTGGTAGCTTTTCTGATTTGGTGGCATCATGTGACGCTGTGGGGCATCAAAATAGGTAGCGGTCCCGATGTCATCACTCAACATTTCAGGGAAGTACTCCAGCACAAGATAGAAAGACAAAAGCAGTGACTCCTGTCCTCAGCGGTGCGGAACGCGCGGAAAGGAGAAGGAGCGTTTGGTGCGGAAGTACAATAAAAAATCAGTATGTCCGTGTTGCATTTAAGTTTGATTAAAATTTAAAACATTTTTATCTTAACATATACATTGTTCAATAATTTTTTTTAATAAATAACCTTGTTTCCGCTCAAAGATGTTGTGTTGTGATTGAGAAAAAGAAATACAGCAAAACCAGTGTTTTTTCTCACACAAGTATGCGCATAAGGGATTTTGTCGTCTGAAAAAGGGTCTCCACAAGGCCTGTCGAGCGATCATCTATGTTAACCTTTCTTTGATGGCGAGACGGGTTGAAGATCTATCTATGTAATCGTAAAGGCATCTTCAGCATAAGGTTTATAGAGGGATAATCACTATAAGCATAATATTATGAAGCAGAGTTTCTTCTTAATGCAATCTTTACAGAAAAAAATTGAATTTTGAGATAAGCAGGTATTAGACAATTCAATGTTGAAACAGCTGATAGGAGAGATAACAAGGTGAAACCGAAACCAGGGCAAGGAGAACCCAAATCCAACAAACCTAAGTTGTATATAATATGATCCCCTTAAATATAACAGAAGGTGGACTTTACTTGCATAACACGGATCGGATTATAAGGCCACTAAACGACTCCTCGAGTGTCAGCAGCCGCGCTCCAACCGTCATATTTTCGACCGTTGGAGACTTTGCACTCACCCCGACTACGCTCCATGTCAAGAAACCATATCCGTCTAATTAAAATGGAGACGACGACATATTACATGAAATTTAGGGCTTCGAATTCCTTCCCCCCTCGCCCTCATCTCTTATAAAAAAATTCTACATTTTAATTATTTATCTTTTTTGCGGCGGGATTTTAAATTATTAATTAATGTGTTAAGCGTCTCTCCGAAACGAGGAAGATCAGGGAGCGTTGAGAGGGAAAGACAGAATTTGGACCTCGAGAGGTACGTTCTGCTTATATATAAATAAAGGCACGGAGACCGTAGCGAGTTAGCGAGCGAAGGGGGGGGAAGGGGAGTCGATCGGCTTGAAATCTAGCTACTCATCGTCTCCGCCCGCGACAAGGTATCTTCTTTCTCTATGCCGACTTCTGTTTATTGTACGTGTATTTTGAGTTTCAGTGGAACGAAACAGTGGTCCATTTCATGCCATCTCATATTCTCATTCTCTCTCTCTCTCAATCGGTTACCGGTGGATTGCTTGATATGTCGTTATTTATCAACGCGACTGCTTTTTACAGGAAGAAAAGTCCTTTCTTTTCTTTGATTGTTGTTCGATTAGTTGTCGTTTAAGCGGATGAGTAGTCGGTCACTGCCGCCGCCGGCGGATCGCCGGTGGTTGGTGTATTTTGTAATGATGCCCTAGGATGAGGCTTGAGAAATCAGAAATGAGAATCGTCGGGAGGGTAGTTTGGTCAATAAAGGTGTTGTGAGTGTTGGTCTGCGGGCCCTTGGGGGGGAGATCACTGCCCTGCGTTTGAATTTCTCCTTCCTCCATGATTTCGAGTTGACGAAAATAGCCTCCCGGAGACAGGTGGCGACTGGCGGTGGATGCTGAATCTTCAAGCCAGAAGACGACGACTCAGTTGTCAAGGCGAGGAGAGATTTGAACTTGAAGACAACGGTGGCTGACGATTCATTCGTTCGCATCCGTTACGCCGTTTCCGTGGCTGACGGGGAGAGCGTTTCCACTTTCCACTAAATTTCAAATTTGCTTACTCTACTCCCGACTCTCGAGGCACTCTTTGACTTCTGTCACCAAAAAAGGATAATTTTCAAGTTTCAAATTTGTAAATTTTTGGGAAATGGGAACGATTCAGTGTCTGGAAATAGAAGGAATTTATAGTCTTTGATTAATGGCAGTGCTTCTCTATAAGTTCCCGGTAGCTACTAGCTAAGCGAGCTGCTTTTTGTGTTGGTTTGTTGCAGGTAAGATAAGAAGACATGATGTTGCTGAAGAAGCCTTCTTATTCGTGGTGGTTTGATAGTCATATCAGCCCGAGACGATCCCCATGGCTTCAATCGACTCTTTCGGGTATTTACGCTAATCTGCTTCGTTTTCCTGATAAGATTTGGGGATGGTTTTTGCTTCACTGCTGCCTTAGTCTGTCGTCCACATGATGTTCTCTCTCTGCTCTGTCATATCTGTTCTGATTTACTTTGTTTCGGGAAAGTGTTTTATTTCATTCAAGTTGCTGATTCAGAGTCTTGTTCTCGAATTCCTCTCGGGCTTGGATAATAAAATGAACGAGAAATGTCCGTGTGTTTGAAATTAGCATTTTAAAGTAAAAGCATATGAACAGCTAAAAATATATTTTTATTGTTTTTTGCAACAATTCTGATTTCCCTGTTTGAAAATACTTCTGCTGTTGTACTTCCTTGTATTTTATTAGAGCTGGATGAGAAGACGAAGGCGATGCTCAAGCTGGTTGAAGAAGATGCAGACTCTTTTGCTCAGCGTGCCGAGATGTACTACAAAAAGAGGCCGGAGCTGGTGAACATGGTGGAGGATTTTTACCGAGCACACCGATCACTGGCAGAGAAGTACGACCAGCTCAAATCAGAAACTGGTACCAGAGTCGTTCTGACTCAATTAGGGTCTCCCCTCGCTAAAGAAAACCCCGAAAAGCATCTAAAATGTGCATCGGACAAATTCTCTGTGGCCTCAACTGATTCCTTTGATTCGGAGTCCGAGATCGATGACCCCGACCAAGAGGAGGACAACCAGGCCGATTCGGACGCAGGAGAGGAAGTATCGAGTACGGAAAGAGTGGAATGTCTTACTGGGAGCGGAGAAGAACTAAACGAGGGAAACCGGCTCTGTTTTTCTGCTGGGGGAAACGGTCGATTTTCCAACCTGAGAGAGGAAATAGAGAAACTCAAACAAGAGAACGCAAAACAGAGGGCAGAAATCATCAAGAAGAACGAAGGGCAGGCGACCTGGCAAAAGTTCACGAAGGAAGCGCTGAAAGCCAGAGACAATGAAGTGTTGAAGCTGAAGGAAGAAATAGAAGAGCTGAAAGAAGAGAACAGAATGCGGAAAGCACAACTAGGTGAGAGAGACGAGGAGAAGAAAGAGGTAATCCGGCAACTTTCGTTGTCCATAGACATCTTGAAAGAGGAGACTCTAAGATTGAAGAAGTGCATCAAGGACTCCAAGAAAAAGAGCCCCTCCGACCTCAGCAAATGGAAGGAAATCTTTTCCGGCAAGCTGTTTAACCTGAAATGTCAACCTTCCGTAGTGGCCTTATAAAAGAATTCAGGCAACAACAGGTAAGTGTTGCCAAAATCATGTTATGACTTCAATCCCAATACTTTAGAGGAATTGTGGTAGTATATTGTTGTAGTTAGCTGTTTATATAACCTGTCAGGATTTACAAAGTTCCCCTCTTTTTGTAGTCATGGTTGTGGGGAACCTTAGAATCTCAAGATAATGTAATGTAGACTTAGCATACATATTGCATTATGCACTCAATTCATTGAATTCTTTGTGGGTGGGTATGGTTTGTAATGTTTAGCATCTGTTCTCTCTTATCTTACCCCTTCCCTTTTAGTTGCTTACTTTTTGCTCTTGGATATTCTTTGTGGGTATGGCTTGTGTTGTGTGTGTAAGGGTCCTTTAATACTTGTTGGGACGTCCAAATGTAGTGGTAGGGAGAGTACCGTCCGATTTGTTATTTTTAAAGCTTTATTCAAATTTATAAAGGTCAATGTGTGGGTTACTTATACGCGTAAGAACCAAAATCTTAATGAGAAATTTGTAGTGGTTTGAACTTGAAATGCTCTCGGTAAAAGTTAATTTAGATTGATTTTGATTCTACTTGAGAACAAATTTGTAAATACAAACTACCTATACAAATGCTGCTCCTAGCGGTCTTTTAAGACGTTTTAAATAGAAATTTGCGTCAACGTATATACGATCGAGCTGCAGTTGGGTTTTGATGTAATTTTTATTCTAAGATTTTAGGGCTAATAACAACAAGATTAATTTGAGCCAAAATGATTGGTCTTCAAGTACATGCAATATTTACAAAGAGTACCAAGTCAAAACCTTAAAATTACTTTGCTTAATTATTTAAGATTCTAATTTCAACTTAAATTTATGTTCTGTCAATTTCTGCGAATTCAATGTGCTTTTTACAAATTTATGCCGCTCATTCATGTAAATTTTCTTATTCAATATACATATGCCTCCTTTACTTTCATTTCACCCAGCCTTTCAACAAAACCTCAGGTTTCTATAGGGAAAAGTATTGTTATCTTACAACAAATGCCTCAGATTCTCCGGAAGCTTGAAAATCTCTTCCCTAGTAGTGGGTTTGCATTAATCTGATGGGTCGTCTATCTTTATAGTGTTCTGCTAAGTTATTCAATTCATCTACAATGACAGTATAAGCCACCTATTGCTACTTTAACCTGCCTAATCAACATTCTCACGTTCCTTCCAATATATATAAATGCCTTCAAAGTTTATAATCTTTTGGACATGTAATGCGAGTCATAATACTTCCGATTAGAATCTCAAAACATTATAAAAAACATAATTAGTTAACATAAGATTGAAGGATGTTACTAATTGGTGTCGTGGTGTAGTTGGTTATCACATTGGACATGTAATGTGAGTCATAATACTTCTGATTAGAATGTCAAGACATTATAAAAAACATAATTAGTTAACATAAGATTGAAAAATGTTACTAATTGGTGTGGTGTAGTTGGTTATCACGTTAGTCTAACACACCGAAGGTTTCTAGTTCAAGTCTGGGCAACGCTAATTTTTTTTTTATAATTTTTTGGACATATAATGTGAGTCATCATACTTTTGATCAGAACCTCCATACATTATAAAAAATATTATTAGTTAACATAAAATTAATGAATATTACCAATTGGTGTCGTGGTGTAGTTGGTTATCACGTCAGTCTAACACACTGAAGGTCTCCGGTTCAAGTCCCAGGCGACGTAATTTTTTTTTTTTTTATAATTTTTGGACATATAATGTGAGTCATCATACTTTTGATTAGAATCTCAAGACATTATAAAAAAATATAATTAATTAACATAAGATTGATAGATATTACCAATTGGTGTCATGGTGTAGTTGGTTATTACGTCGGTCTAACACATTGAAGGTTTCCGGTTCAAGTCTGGCGATGCCAATTATTTTTTTTATAATTTTTGGACATTATAATGTGAGTCATCATACTTTTGATCAGAACCTCAAGATATTATAAAAATATAATTAGTTAACATAAAATTAATGAATATTACCAATTGGTGTCGTGGTGTAGTTGGTTATCATGTAGTCTAACACACTGAAGGTCTCCAATTCAAGTTCGGGCGATGCTAATTTTTTTTTTTATAATTTTTTGGACATATAATGTGAGTCATCATACTTTTCATCAGAACCTCAAGACATTATAAAAAATATAATTAGTTAACATAAAATTAATGAATATTACCAATTGGTGTCGTGGTGTAGTTGGTTATCACGTCAGTCTAACACACTGAAGGTCTCCGGTTCAAGTCCGGGCGACGCCAATTTTTTTTTTATAATTTTTTGGACATATAATGTGAGTCATCATACTTTTGATTAGAATCTCAAGACATTATAAAAAATATAATTAATTAACATAAGATTGATAGATATTACCAATTGGTGTTGTGGTGTAGTTGGTTATCACGTCAGTCTAACACACTGAAGGTCTCCGGTTGAAGTCCGGGCGATGCCAATTATTTTTTTATAATTTTTTGGATGTATAATATGAGTCATGATACTTTTGATCAGAACCTCAAGATATTATAAAATATATAATTAATTAACATAAGATTGATAGATATTACCAATTGGTGTCGTGGTGTAGTTGGTTATTACGTCAGTCTAACACATTGAAGGTTTCCGGTTCAAGTCCTGGCGATGCCAATTATTTTTTTATAATTTTTTGGACGTATAATGTGAGTCATCATACTTTTGATCAGAACCTCAAGATATTATAAAAAATATAATTAGTTAACATAAAATTAATGAATATTACCAATTGGTGTTGTGGTGTAGTTGGTTATCATGTCAGTCTAACACACTGAAGGTCTCCAATTCAAGTTCGGGCGATGCTAATTTTTTTTTTTATAATTTTTTGGACATATAATGTGAGTCATCATACTTTTCATCAGAACCTCAAGACATTATAAAAAATATAATTAGTTAACATAAAATTAATGAATATTACCAATTGGTGTCGTGGTGTAGTTGGTTATCACGTCAGTCTAACACACTGAAGGTCTCCGGTTCAAGTCCCAGGATTTTTAATTTTTTTTTATAATTTTTTGGACATATAATGTGAGTCATCATACTTTTGATTAGAATCTCAAGACATTATAAAAAATATAATTAATTAACATAAGATTGATAGATATTACCAATTGGTGTTGTGGTGTAGTTGGTTATCACGTCAGTCTAACACACTGAAGGTCTCCGGTTGAAGTCCGGGCGATGCCAATTATTTTTTTATAATTGTTTGGATGTATAATATGAGTCATCATACTTTTGATCAGAACCTCAAGATATTATAAAAAATATAATTAGTTAACATAAAATTAATGAATATTACCAATTGGTGTCGTGGTGTAGTTGGTTATCATGTCAGTCTAACACACTGAAGGTCTCCAATTCAAGTTCGGGTGAAGCTAATTTTTTTTTTATAATTTTGTGGACATATAATGTGAGTCATCATACTTTTGATCAGAACCTCAAGACATTATAAAAAATATAATTAGTTAACATAAAATTAATGAATATTACCAATTGGTGTCGTGGTGTAGTTGGTTATCACGTCAGTCTAACACACTGAAGGTCTCCGGTTCAAGTCTGGGCGACGCTAATTTTTTTTTTATAATTTTTTGGACATATAATGTGAGTCATCATACTTTTGATCAGAACCTCCATACATTATAAAAAATATTATTAGTTAACATAAAATTAATGAATATTACCAATTGGTGTCGTGGTGTAGTTGGTTATCACGTCAGTCTAACACACTGAAGGTCTCCGGTTCAAGTCCGGGCGACGCCAATTTTTTTTTTATAATTTTTTGGACATATAATGTGAGTCATCATACTTTTGATTAGAATCTCAAGACATTATAAAAAATATAATTAATTAACATAAGATTGATAGATATTACCAATTGGTGTCATGGTGTAGTTGGTTATTACGTCAGTCTAACACATTGAAGGTTTCCGGTTCAAGTCCTGGCGATGCCAATTATTTTTTTATAATTTTTTGGACGTATAATGTGAGTCATCATACTTTTGATCAGAACCTCAAGATATTATAAAAAATATAATTAGTTAACATAAAATTAATGAATATTACCAATTGGTGTCGTGGTGTAGTTGGTTATCATGTAGTCTAACACACTGAAGGTCTCCAATTCAAGTTCGAGGCGATGCTAATTTTTTTTTTTTATAATTTTTGGACATATAATGTGAGTCATCATACTTTTCATCAGAACCTCAAGACATTATAAAAAATATAATTAGTTAACATAAAATTAATGAATATTACCAATTGGTGTCGTGGTGTAGTTGGTTATCACGCCGGTCTAACACAATGAAGGTCTCCGGTTCAAGTCCGGCGACTTTTTTTTTTTTTATAATTTTTGGACATATAATGTGAGTCATCATACTTTTGATTAGAATCTCAAGACATTATAAAAAAATATAATTAATTAACATAAGATTGATAGATATTACCAATTGGTGTTGTGGTGTAGTTGGTTATCACGTCGGTCTAACACACCGAAGGTCTCCGGTTGAAGTCCGAGGCGATGCCAATTATTTTTTTATAATTTTTGGATGTATAATATGAGTCATGATACTTTTGATCAGAACCTCAAGATATTATAAAATATATAATTAATTAACATAAGATTGATAGATATTACCAATTGGTGTCGTGGTGTAGTTGGTTATTACGTCAGTCTAACACATTGAAGGTTTCCGGTTCAAGTCCTGGCGATGCCAATTATTTTTTTATAATTTTTTGGACGTATAATGTGAGTCATCATACTTTTGATCAGAACCTCAAGATATTATAAAAAATATAATTAGTTAACATAAAATTAATGAATATTACCAATTGGTGTCGTGGTGTAGTTGGTTATCATGTAGTCTAACACACTGAAGGTCTCCAATTCAAGTTCGGGCGATGCTAATTTTTTTTTTTATAATTTTTTGGACATATAATGTGAGTCATCATACTTTTCATCAGAACCTCAAGACATTATAAAAAATATAATTAGTTAACATAAAATTAATGAATATTACCAATTGGTGTCGTGGTGTAGTTGGTTATCACGTCGGGTCTAACACATCGAAGGTCTCGGTTCAAGTCCGAGGCGATTTAATTTTTTTTTTTATAATTTTTTGGACATATAATGTGAGTCATCATACTTTTGATTAGAATCTCAAGACATTATAAAAAATATAATTAATTAACATAAGATTGATAGATATTACCAATTGGTGTTGTGGTGTAGTTGGTTATCACGTCAGTCTAACACACTGAAGGTCTCCGGTTGAAGTCCGGGCGATGCCAATTATTTTTTTATAATTTTTTGGATGTATAATATGAGTCATGATACTTTTGATCAGAACCTCAAGATATTATAAAATATATAATTAATTAACATAAGATTGATAGATATTACCAATTGGTGTCGTGGTGTAGTTGGTTATTACGTCAGTCTAACACATTGAAGGTTTCCGGTTCAAGTCCTGGCGATGCCAATTATTTTTTTATAATTTTTTGGACGATAATGTGAGTCATCATACTTTTGATCAGAACCTCAAGATATTATAAAAAATATAATTAGTTAACATAAAATTAATGAATATTACCAATTGGTGTTGTGGTGTAGTTGGTTATCATGTCAGTCTAACACACTGAAGGTCTCCAATTCAAGTTCGGGCGATGCTAATTTTTTTTTTTTTTATAATTTTTTGGACATATAATGTGAGTCATCATACTTTTCATCAGAACCTCAAGACATTATAAAAAAAATATAATTAGTTAACATAAAATTAATGAATATTACCAATTGGTGTCGTGGTGTAGTTGGTTATCACGTCAGTCTAACACACTGAAGGTCTCCGGTTCAAGTCCGGGCGACGCCAATTTTTTTTTTATAATTTTTTGGACATATAATGTGAGTCATCATACTTTTGATTAGAATCTCAAGACATTATAAAAATATAATTAATTAACATAAGATTGATAGATATTACCAATTGGTGTTGTGGTGTAGTTGGTTATCACGCCGGCCTAACACACTTGAAGGTCTCCGGTTGAAGTCCGGGCGATGCCAATTATTTTTTTATAATTGTTTGGATGTATAATATGAGTCATCATACTTTTGATCAGAACCTCAAGATATTATAAAAAATATAATTAGTTAACATAAAATTAATGAATATTACCAATTGGTGTCGTGGTGTAGTTGGTTATCATGTCAGTCTAACACACTGAAGGTCTCCAATTCAAGTTCGGGTGAAGCTAATTTTTTTTTTATAATTTTGTGGACATATAATGTGAGTCATCATACTTTTGATCAGAACCTCAAGACATTATAAAAAATATAATTAGTTAACATAAAATTAATGAATATTACCAATTGGTGTCGTGGTGTAGTTGGTTATCACGTCAGTCTAACACACTGAAGGTCTCCGGTTCAAGTCTGGGCGACGCTAATTTTTTTTTTATAATTTTTTGGACTTATAATGTGAGTCATCATACTTTTGATTAGAATCTCAAGACATTATAAAAAATATAATTAGTTAACATAAAATTAATAAATATTACCAATTGGTGTCGTGGTGTAGTTGGTTATCACGTCGGGTCTAACACACTTGAAGGTCTCCGGTTCAAGTCCGGGCGATGCCAATTATTTTTTATAATTTTTTGGACATTATAATGTGAGTCATCATACTTTTGATTAGAACCTCAAGATATTATAAAAAATATAACTAGTTAACATAAAATTAATAAATATTACCAATTGGTGTCGTGGTGTAGTTGGTTATCACGTCAGTCTAACACACTGAAGGTCTCCGGTTCAAGTCCGGGCGACGCCAATTTTTTTTTTATAATTTTTTGGACATATAATGTGAGTCATCATACTTTTGATTAGAATCTCAAGACATTGTAAAAAATATAATTAATTAACATAAGATTGATAGATATTACCAATTGGTGTCGTGGTGTAGTTGGTTATCACGTCAGTCTAACACACTGAAGGTCTCCGGTTTAAGTCCGGGCGACGCCAATTTTTTTTATAATTTTTTGGACTCATAATGTGAGTCATCATACTTTTGAATAGAATCTCAAGACATTGTAAAAAATATAATTAATTAACATAAGATTGATAGATATTACCAATTGGTGTCGTGGTGTAGTTGGTTATCACGTCAGTCTAACATACTGAAGGTCTCCAATTCAAGTTCGGGCGATGCCAATTATTTTTTTATAATTTTTTGGATGTATAATGTGAGTCATCATACTTTTGATCAGAACCTCAAGATATTATAAAAAATATAATTAGTTAACATAAAATTAATGAATATTACTAATTGGTGTCGTGGTGTAGTTGGTTATCACGGCAGTCTAACACACTGAAGGTCTCCGGTTCAAGTCTGGGCGACGCTAATTTTTTTTTTATAATTTTTTGGACTTATAATGTGAGTCATCATACTTTTGATTAGAATCTCAAGACATTATAAAAAATATAATTAGTTAACATAAAATTAATAAATATTACCAATTGGTGTCGTGGTGTAGTTGGTTATCACGTCAGTCTAACACACTGAAGGTCTCCGATTCAAGTCCGGGCGATGCCAATTATTTTTTTATAATTTTTTGGACGTATAATGTGAGTCATCATACTTTTGATTAGAACCTCAAGATATTATAAAAAATATAACTAGTTAACATAAAATTAATAAATATTACCAATTGGTGTCGTGGTGTAGTTGGTTATCACGTCAGTCTAACACATTGAAGGTCTCCGGTTCAAGTCCGGGCGACGCCTATTTTTTTTTTATAATTTTTTGGACATATAATGTGAGTCATCATACTTTTGATTAGAATCTCAAGACATTGTAAAAAATATAATTAATTAACATAAGATTGATAGATATTACCAATTGGTGTCGTAGTGTAGTTGGTTATCACGTCAGTCTAACACATTGAAGGTCTCTGGTTCAAGTTCGGGCGATGCCAATTATTTTTTTATAATTTTTTGGATGTATAATGTGAGTCATCATACTTTTGATCAGAACCTCAAGATATTATAAAAAATATAATTAGTTAACATAAAATTAATGAATATTACTAATTGGTGTCGTGGTGTAGTTGGTTATCACGTCAGTCTAACATACTGAAGGTCTCCAATTCAAGTTCGGGCGATGCCAATTATTTTTTTATAATTTTTTGGATGTATAATGTGAGTCATCATACTTTTGATTAGAACCTCAAGATATTATAAAAAATATAATTAGTTAACATAAAATTAATGAATATTACCAATTGGTGTCGTGGTGTAGTTGGTTATCACGTCAGTCTAACACACTGAAGGTCTCCGGTTTAAATCCGGGCGACGCCAATTTTTTTTATAATTTTTTGGACTGATAATGTGAGTCATCATACTTTTGAATAGAATCTCAAGACATTGTAAAAAATATAATTAATTAACATAAGATTGATAGATATTACCAATTGGTGTCGTGGTGTAGTTGGTTATCACGTCAGTCTAACACACTGAAGGTCTCCGGTTCAAGTCCGGGCGACGCCAATTTTTTTTCTTTAATTTTTTTCCTATTTCTTTAAACTAAGCACTTGTTTCATTCTTAATTGGTAAAAAAAAAAAACTGGCAGCAAACAAACATACTTTGCACTGCCACTTGTCTTATAAACATATTTCATGGTTCAATGTTCAAACCACTGAATGATGGTGCCCACTTCCCACACCCATGATTACCCCTTTCTTATACACAATCATTGGCCTCAAACAAAAAGGAAGCCTTTGATGGGTTGATAAATCAAGATTGTGAATCTTCTTTAAGATGAAAAAAAATAAAATAGTGCCTTTAAAATCACTACATCAATGTTTTGTTTTATGAAGAAAAAGGGGATGTTGGGACAGCTCTTACTCCCTCTATACTTTCATGAAAAGATTACTATATGATGCCAGTGGGTGGGAAAATGAGCTGAATTTATAGTGCTCTAAGGCAATAAAATAGCCAAAACTTCTTCTTTAACTCTAATGTTTTGAATCACTACTTTCACATTGTAATAACATTTGCAGTCAATCCTTCTAGGATAGGTGCTCCCAAGTTTCATATAAAGGTTTGATTCCTTTTTGTTTGTGTTTACCTCATATGTTCATTCATTGTCGTACCCGGTTAAGCTTTTTATTTGCTTATTTTCATAATAGAATGACAGTATATAATGACCCTACAAAAATATTGAACTTGCTCGAGTAGTTAGACAAATTTAAAAGAGAAAACACCCTTTTAGTTTTCACCCATTTTCACAGGGGGTAGATTTATCCCACAAAATCCTTGAAGAAATGTTGATATATTCATTGGGTCTGTCTTTCTTACATACGTCGAAAACAGCGGAGATTCGGTTGTTTTTCCACGCAAAAGGGGAAGTGAAGTTTTTCAAAATGAAAAACCAATGCTTTTTTAAAGAGAAAATCATGGGTTTTTACTCAAATCTGTGCTTTTGCATGGAAGACACTGGTCATCTTGTAAAATTGTAGTTTCTTTACAAAAACACTGTTATTCAGGGGCCGGTTCCCTGCTTTTTAACCCTGCCTGGTTCCAGCCGTACCCTCCCTGACCGGTGTAAGGAAATAAGAGAGAGATTCACGTGATTGAGCGACCCCATAAAATAGCGACATGATAAGGTAAGATAATACCCTTTGCGGCTTTGCCCGCCCACCCACGGCCCCTCCTGCTCCAGTGCTACACTGCTACACTTCTACAGCTGCTGCTTTTCATTCACCTTCGCAGGATATGCGATCGTGAATCATTCCAACACAAAAACATCCAAACACTACCGGCCCTGGATCTAAGTAAAGAAAAAAAAAAAAAAAAAAAAAGAGAGAGAGAGAGAGAGAGAGAGAGAGAGAGAGAGAGAGAGAGAGAGAGAGAAACTCGATCGCGCTGTCAATACTGTAACCTCGATCACTTTTTTCTATGCATGATGATTAAATTCGTTCGATTATACAGAACCCAGAATGCAAAACGGCGGAAGGATTATCAAAGATGATCGAAGTGTTGCTAATGGAAAGAGAAAAAAATAAATAAATAGGAAAGAAATTTGGCCACTGTAACCAATTAACCTCACTTTCTTTTGGTTTTTATATATGACGATACGCGCGTTCAATTACTGCCTCATTATTCATTCCACCCATCACAAAATATGACATAATCCTCTGATACATAAACAATCAAATGTACAAAATCCAGAAAGGCGCAGACATTATATCAAAGAAGATGGAGTCGAAATCGAAATCGAGACGGCCCTGTATCTGATGGAATTGATCAGGAAGAAGAAATCAATCAGTGCGTGCTTTGCGCAAATGTGGCGTTTCAGTTGATCACTAAGAGAAACATAGAGGAGACACATAAAAGCGCCGCCGAGACGGCCGGGAAAGTGATCCTGGAGACGGCTGAAGTGGAGGCGGCCATGGCGCCGAAAGCCCCACCCGGCGCGAGCGCCGAACCAGGCCCCTCCGCGTCCGGGTTCGGCGGGCTCCGACTCGACGGGATCGTCGGCAGCGTCCCGCTCGGGGAGACGGCCTCGCCGGGCTTCGGAGACGGCAGCCGAGGCGTGATGTCCGGCGACAGAGCCGGCGACGAGGCCGGAACGCCGGGGAGTAACGCCGGAGCAGCGGAGATGGCCGAGATCTCGAGGCCCGAGGAAGAGGAGATGGAACCCACCACGACCGAAAAGGGGCCAATGCAGAGGAACACTAGTACTGCAGCTGCGGCTCCTGAAACGGGAGACGCCATGGGAACAGAGACTCCTGCAAAAGCGCAAGCGCGCGCAAAATCCCGTGCGACAACGAAATGCTGGAGAGGGAGAAGAAGGAGATGACTTTGTTATTATTGAAGGCTCCTGGGAAAGTCAGGGGAAGAAGAAGGAGATGGATGGAATTGGAGTGGGGACATGGACACGCGGTTGGTGGGAATTGGGCGATTGTGCCAGAAACGCAGTTCGGCATCTTCTGCTAAGAGACAAAGCAGAGACCAACTGTTCTGTTTTGGAGCTTTTGGAACACTGAGACTGGTTGATACCATGTTTCATGGTCCGTGAATTCATTCCCTAACCTGAATTAATTTCTTTTCTTAAACACACACAGACACTAAGATATGTTATTGACCGATGGAGGAGATTGATGAAGTCTAGCAAGTGAAGATGTCTTATCTCGAGGATTTACTCGGGAGGATGAAAATCAAATAGGAAATTTATCTTAGCCTCTTGGGTCTAAGATCATGTGTTCCATAGTAGTCAGTAGAGGTCAGTGTTTTAAAAACCGGATCTGGACAGGTCGGTCCAACACCCTTAACCAGAACCGGAGGTCAGTCCGTGACCTCCGGTTCTGTTGAATCCGGTTCACTCTAATAGTCCCAACTAAATCACTTCCTTTGTTTACCAATAGAAATATTAAATATGTAAAAATTAAATGGTATAATTGTTTCACCGAAAATTTGCCGGTCCGTGAAAATTTGCCGGTCCGCGAAGAGGCGCGACCGAGAGAATATTTCAATTACTCTATAATAATTTGCATTACAGTGTGTTGCATATCAGGGAAATGCGAGTACAATCTCTTAATAATCCTCTGATTCGATCTCCGTGTGAATTTGATGAAGTTTAAGCTTCCGCAAACGAATGTCGAACTTGGGTTGTATGAACGAGTGTGCACGAACTATTTTGGCTTCGGTCGGTCAGACGGAGGTACTTGTGCTCTGCGTGTATCGACTTGTGACGCGGCCAGTAGTCGTGTAGAGCTGCTCCAGGCTAACGGCGACTGCATGGCTTCGATGATTCGAAAGAACTTCTCTTATGGAAAACTTTCCAACCCTTGAGACAGGGAGCTTCTGGCTAGAACTTGTTCAGTGATTGAGGAGTTTTGCCTGGGATAGGAGAGGAAGAAAGGGGGAGAGGAAGACTAGGATCGTAGCCTCCCTCCTTCGATTGAAGACCAAAGATTGGTCGCTAACTGCTGAGTTGTGTGAAGAGCCAACGAGGCATGCTGACGGGTGTTGACTGTACTGATGACGTGACGACAAGGATGGACCCAAAGATGGGCTGCAGCGAAGATCTTCACATTTTGACGAGGCCTCTCCAGAATGACCTGTTGTTGGATGTCAGTTGTTTGGGCTCGGTCGAAATTGGTCTATGCATATTTTGATGCATACAATAATATTCATCGGTTGGTCCAACCTGGTTTAATTGGTTTCGACAAAAACCCAACATATTACCGGTTGATTACCGGTCCAGTTTTTTTAAACATTGGTAGAGGACCAGAGCTACAAATTTTCTTTTTATATTTTTAGATAATTTTATTTATGAAATTGGGTCTAATAATCAATAATCATATTATTGATCGAGTCAGGAATCCCATTTCTCAAGTAATAACCTCGAGATTTAACTCCTGTTCCCTGACAACGTTGTCATTTCGAAGTTCCTAGTGTTTGCAACTTTTCGCTTGTGGGGAAGATAATTCCAGTATGGCTAAAGTCAAAGGCCCGGAATTAAGGAAGATTTGACGCTTATGCAGGTACTGAGGTGCATGTGGGTACTACATTCATAGGGCTGTAACCAATTCATCTACAGCCAGAAAGCATATATATATGAGGCAGCAAAACAACCATATATCCACAGACCGCCTTCAAAAGATATAATCGCTAACGTTACCCTGAGGTGATATCAGAGGGTTCCTTATAGAGAAAAGGTGGTGTCCTTTTTCTCTTTAACAATTATGATATTAACAATCATTTTTTAAAGATATTTTCTATAAGTTTTTTTATCTTTGTATTTATGGAAGTAAAATGAATAAGGATTAAGAAAAGTTTGTCTCAAGAAAGATAAACTCTCAATTAAGAAAAAATAAATACGTCCAAGTGAAATTTAACAAGGTGGAGAATATGCATCTAATGAGTCTCATAAAAGCTTCGGAAAGTCTATAATTATAATTTATGCATGATGTCATAAAAATGCAGCTAAAAGACATGCAGCATTTCTACTTTAAAAAACTCATCAAATAGAGAGTTTACTATTGGAAATGAATAAATGATCCGTAGACAAGAAAATATCAATCTTCGTATGAGTCCAGATCAGAGAAAGAGAATCCAAGGCTGACGCGTTAGTCTTGTTGTTTTGTTTTGTTTTTTTTTTTTTGCTTTATTTTTGCGACAAGACAAAGTACAGAAAGGATCTACGGCAATTAGCAACCATAGAAAAAGCGCTCGATTCAGTGTAGCCATCCAACCTGTTTTAATAAACAGTATAAAGCGCCTTTCACCATGTTTGAACAGAGAAACCAGAGGAAAACCTAAAGACAGCCAGATCACAAAAAGCTGCTTCACGGGTTAAATTTTTAAAATTTGTTATGAATTAACCGTAACATCTCAAGAACATCAAGACCAAATCCCACTTTCGATCAGACCAAGTTCTTATCCAAATAAATGGCCATTCCAGACTTTCCAGTTCTAATAACATTAATTTAGAGGAGTCACTTCCTTCGTTAAATGCAACTAAAGGCCCACAAGAAGCTGATGTTGACTAACCATGCACAGGAATCTTGCACACTGTATAGGTTTTCGCTAACTTCCGTCAAAGATCCCTGTTAGCTCTTACCGATAAAATCATGGTACTCTTCGCAACTTCAACCTCTTTTCTTAAGCAAGCATACAAAATTAATCAACCACTTGTCAGTTAAAAAAGCAGAGTTTTAGAACCGCATTCTTACTTTCTGAATCCAAAAAGACAACTTAAATAAATTTAAGATGCTTGATCAACATATTATGGCTTAAACTGAAGATACTAATGAAGGTTTTAAAATTTCTCACTCAAGCCCCTGATTGAAACAGAAAAAAGGGTTGCATTTATTCTTGATTCCGTCCCTCATCTGAAATCCACATAAATTTCTAAGGAAGAGGAGAGACATAATTTCTAGCTATGCTGATTGCAAAGTCACAGATTTTGCACGGACTCTGACTGGCATATAATGACAGTACTCATTCATGTTGCAATAAGAAGCAAGAAAGGGGCTTGTTGAACTAAGAATATTGACTAAAACTCCCATATCGAAGGCAATTCACCCAGTGATGATGCTTTTTATTTTTACATTAAAATTATACATACATGCTGACCAAAACCATCTGGTTAAAAATCAGCTTCAGATTCATACATTCTCGATGATAGAGTACTTGCCCAGTTACCTGGTCTGAAAGGGTAGTCTTTGCAGCCTCTGGACTTCACAAGTGATGCTGTAAGAGGGTCTGTTCGCAGTCTCTGGTATCCACAGGTGATGCTGTAACTTCTACAGAAACGAAACAGATCATAGTATTGCAATAACAGA
Organism: Aristolochia fimbriata; assembly: GCA_019845555.1. Lineage (NCBI taxonomy): Eukaryota > Viridiplantae > Streptophyta > Magnoliopsida > Piperales > Aristolochiaceae > Aristolochia > Aristolochia fimbriata. Next base: position 13,284,509 of record CM034078.1, on the reverse strand, counting down.
TATCTAGTACTACCAAAGAGCACAAAATGTGAGACGCTCTTACACTTTCTTTCAGTAAAGGATGTTTCAGTCCAGAGTTGAGGATCCATTTTCTTTTGCTGATAAAGAGGACTTTGAACTCAAACATCGGAACACCATCAAGTTTCCCCATACAACATCCTATCCATACCCTTGACACAGTTCCAAGAGAACAGATACTTCCGCCAGTGAGCAAAACAGATGACCCTAGTAACATTGTACTGGGAATCTCTTGACGTAAAACAAGTTTTAACAACAAAACAAGCAGTCTGAACAACCTTACAAGCTTTCATATATATCGATGCAGCCTTTGCAAATCCAGACCAGCTTTATCTGCAGCATCTCTTACCTCAGAAATTCTTGAAGTTTTCATAACAGAAATCAAAGATTCAATTCCTGTGATTGATGCTAGATCTATGGCCAGTATCATCCGCTGAGATATATACTGTTTGCATGCAAATATAACAGCATACAGCAGCCGAAGCAGTAATAAGCTCAAGGTCCCATGGTTCCATAACTTCAAACAGGAGGTGATCTTGTTGAGGTTTGTAAGCAGTCCAATGGTGGCCTCTCTTGGAGCTGCCTTAAGCAACAGGAGAACACATTCTGAGGCTAAATCTGCAACCTGTAATTCTTGCATCTCTATCAACTCCAACAAAACACCAATATTGCAGCCAAAATCACCAATGTCCTTGATGCAGTTTTGCAACTCCATACAGGACCCTGTGTCACAGGCAGATTCAGCTAACAGAGATGGATCATTTGAATAGGATGTTGCTGTTTTGCCACCTATACTCCGTACTATAAAAGCTTTACATAAACAAAGTGTAGGCTCCAGAAAATCCTCCAATCCTTTTGCTTTCACAAAATCAAGAAGATTCCCTATCCTACGTACTACTCTTAACTGAGAGAGTATCTTAGTTTCCATTTCAGGGGCAGAAGCCAGAGCAAGGCAAAGCTTAACGATGTTTACATTTGCACCAGAAAAGTCACCAAGTAGAAATTCGAAGCACTGAGAAACAGTTTTTAGATGAAGAATATCTGAAATCTTGACAAAATTGAACTCAATTAGCATTACCAAGAGCTTCTGTGCATAAATGGGAATAGGATCTTCATCCTCTATCATAAGCGGATAAAGGGGAAGAAAATATGTATTTGATAATGACTTCAGATCATCTGTCCTGTGTATCTCTGATGAATCATGTGTCTCATTTAAGAAGACAACTATCACATCAAAGAGAATTTTCAGGCATAGAAATCTGGCATCTCCATCTTTGTTACCCTTGTACAGGACAGCTAAGCGAGGGAGAATTTGGCTGATAAAAATATGAGGATCATCTAAAACAAAAGAAGGCTCCTCAGTGATTGACTCAAGAATTCGCAAAAGAGTTATTTGGAAATCGTCTCTTCCCTGCACAATTACAAATAAAAATAAATTTCTTACGGAAAAGGAGTATGTACTATAAAGAAGTTGAAAGAGTGTAAAAGGCAATCTTTAAGGACAGCATTCATCTCATTTTGTTCAGCTGTTGACTAATAAAAATAGTAACTGAGGTTGAAAGGATTTCTGAAAATGATTGTTGGCTCGGCAATCGATTCCAGTTAACTCTGGCAATCATTGGCCAGCACTCATAGAGCAGTTTTAACCTTTCGAGCTTGATGGACTTCCATCTTCCCTCTCGTTGTCTTTATTGTTTTCTATGGAAGAATATATCATCATTTAAAACTAACAATAAGAACAATTATTAATAACAGGAAAGATAGTAGTATTTCTAAAACATGTCCTACATCTCTTACCACACAGTTTCAAGTGAAATTTGTTTTCTGTAAAAGGATTCATGTCCTAAAATAACAAGAAGCACAGGCAAACATAAACAAATAAAATAAAAGCAGGCGAAACTTAAACCTTCATAGGTTATGGACTTCAGTTCAAATGTTTCCACTGATCACTAGTATTAACTAACTTTGAGTTCCTACCTGGAAAGGTGACTCCAAGAGCTTTATCAAAGTTGTCAACTGCTGCAAGACCTGACCAGTAACCACCCTGTGCTTGAACAAGGAGCTGCCAATGAGGTGAAGAATAACTGGAAACAAATGAAGATTAGTCTTTTGATTGGCTCGACCACTTAGGAGAGAAATTTGCCCATGCCTTTTCCCTCCCATGATTTGCTGTATATCTCCAGAGACATTCTCAAGAAATGCTGGTACAGTAGCAACAACCAGCGAAACAAAAGCCTCCATGCATTTCTGCACATAACTGTCTTTCTCTTTTGCCAGTCTATCCACCCCTGAGAGTAATCTACCATTGCAAAAGAGAGAAGCCAACCACCTCCTACTATGTTTACTAAGTACAGCCACAAAGATAAGTGCTTTCCCACGCAAGACTTCACTTCCCTGGTCAATAAAAGAGACAAGAGTTGGCACAAGGTTCTTTTCCTCCATCAGGGACAGAAGGTGTCGGCCCATATTACTGAACATGTGCGCACTAAGCAATGCCATGTTCAGAAGGTTAAAGCTGATTTGCTGCTCGCGAGGCCCACCTCTAACTAACACAGATGCCGTATCCTTGAAAGAGAGCTTCTCTAACACAGACTGAATACTTGATGGGGAGAAACGCGCAAGCCGTACTAAACAAGATCCAGCAGTCAGCCTAGTGTTCTCCTGTTTCCCAGGGGCCCTATAAATGTAGCATAGATTACCAATCACATCCTGGCTAGTAAATCGCGCAGCCCATTCTTCTCCTTGGCTGCAAATATTTTCAATAGTTCTCAAAGCATATAGCTGGGTCATATCATCCTCTCCTTTCCGCAAAATAGATGAGACCAATGCTATAAGTGAATTTGGAACCTGAAAAAACAGCAGAAAGTTTATGTTTTAGAATTAAATCCTATTTCTAGGTGGTGGATAGTTAAAAATTTATCAATGAGCTTGTAGACAAGCTCCAAGCTCTTAATGCAAACATTCACATTTCACAATACTCTAACCTGCCAGATGCAAACAGGTCGGCTTTCTTTGGAAGGTGACTCTAAGATGTTGCCTTCTCTAGCATTGCACTCACTCTGAGTAGAAATATAGAAAAGCAGTTCACCCAAAGCTGCCATTGAAAACCTCCTTACTTTCTCCTGTTTGTCTCTGAGGCCGTCTGTCAATGCACCCATTATTCCTGAGCTTGCCAAATCAGTGTCAATGAAAGTAGAATGACGAATGAGCATGCCAATCGCTGAAGCAAGTTGCACCCGCAAGACAGAAGCTTTTGACTGGCGAAGCATTTTGACAAGGACAAGCATCACTTGTCCATTAGTTAGTATATTTGCTGCATCAGTATTTCCACTTAACATCTCTAAGTATCTAATCGTGTTTTGCTTTTCAGAAACTGGAGAATTGCCATTTAGAACTAATGCAATGCGGCTTATGAGAGAATCGAGCTGCTCCGAAGATAACTTGGCAAAATCAGAAACTGGTACTGCATCAAAAGGAAGAAAGGGGATTGAATCCGAAGACTTCTCTCCCTTTCTGCTTGGCATCACCGGACGGACTGAGAGATCCGAAGGATGCCACTGAACTTGTAAAATACTAGCAGAAGTAGTGTAATCTGGGTCAGTGGCACTCTCTACACCTGCTTGAGCACGGGGAGTTCTTCTCTGAAAACCAACACTGGGAGGCGTTGCAGATACTTCAGCAGTTTCTGAGCATGAACCTTGATCTGGTGTTTTTGACTCATCCAGCACAGCCGCATGAGTGTCTGATTGGTTTGCATTGTTAATTGGCTCCTCTGTTTTTCCTTCACCTTCTGTTTGATGACATGGGGTTTTTTCTCCATGAATATTGCATGCAGGACTATCAGTACCATCAGGATCATCATGCCCATCCTCTTCTACATTCTCACTAAAATCAAGTTCCATATCGTTATTCAAAATTTTGACTTCAGCATCATTGTCTGAGCTCTTAGGTTGGGGCCTCCTGTAGTTCTCCTTCTCATTCTCCCTCTGCAAATTTGATTTTGCGATCCTTGAGAGTCTAAGCAGATTCACTCCCTTCATAGCATTTGTTAAGTTCTTTGCTTTCTCATCAGCAACCTTGGAAGAGGCTTTAGGAAGGGCCTTTTTGGCATTTGCAGAGTTCTTAGTTGGAGTCTCAAAGCCCCTAATAGAATTCTCATCCTGTTTACGGACTCCATTGTTGTCTCTTTCACGAGATTTGGAAGGTGTCCTCTGGTGGAGAGGTTTATCACCATTTCTTTCTGAAAGATAGGGCTTAGCAAAGAGTTGGAGCATGCTATCAAAAGCAGGCTGAGAAGGTAAAGGCACTGGCGAGAGTTTTGATCTCCAGAAACCATGTTCACATAGCTCATGCCACTGTACTCTTTCAGCTGGATCCTTTATAAGTAGGCAATTGATCAAATCAACAAACAAGCTGCTAGGATTACCTGGGAGAGGTGGTACTTGATCTGAAAGGATAGATTTCACAAGATTGGTAAACTCATTTGCCACAAATGGAGGCCTCCCAGCATAGCACTCATAGAGTACGCAGCCAAGTGCCCAGAAATCAGATGCATAAGAATGAACGCCCCCATCTTGAAACAGTTCTGGAGCCATGTAGCAGGGTGTCCCACGTTTTGCTTGCGGCAGCTGAGTGGTAACACAAAAATTTTAAAATTAAGAAAACCATCACGCAAATTTGCAAAGATATGGCAGGATGAAGGAACCAACCGTGGAAGTAGAACTCTCCGATATATCACTTAATCGTCTTGCCAACCCAAAATCACAGAGCTGAAATACATACAGAGCAAAGTCATTGCAATAAATTTAAACCAACAACTTCAAACAGCATGTTAGGATAAATAATAATAATAATAATTCTAATCCAAAAGAAATACTTAAAATGCTAATAATTAGAGGATACCTTCATGCGTCCATTCTCATCCAGCAGGATATTTGATGGTTTTAGATCACAGTATATGATTCCCTTCGAGTGCAAATACCTGAATAACATTGCTTTATTCATTCAGTTTAATATTTCAATAAGATACCTAAAGTGCAGAAGATTAGAAGCATATGAAATATTACTGAAGAGCTCTGACAAGATCTCGCCCTAGGTCATGTATAGATTCTTCTGGAAGCTGACTGTCCTGTGGAGTGAGCCACGATTAACATGAAAGGACCAAAATTTGGAATAGGAAGTAAACATGAAAACTAACCTGCCAAAACTAATGGATAACTACCCTGGTCCTTGGACCAAGATTAGGACATACAACAAGAAGTTATGTGATAGGCTTTTGGACCAAAAGATCAGGAGATATGTGTAAAGAAAGGAAGATCACTAATGAACAGTATTAATAAAGCATAATTCAGCAAAGAAAACTTGATATAGGGATAATTTTTCAATCGTAAAGCTTTTATTAGGTTAATATTGCAACTCATCACAAGATAATTCTCTAGTACACGAATTGGTGAAAAAATCCTTTGCCCATTTGTATAATGGAAAGTGAAAGGTGCTCAACAGTTAATTTTAGTAACAACAAGAGTTTTCATTGAAATGTCTAACTACAAAATTTACGAGCATGAACAGCTGATTATTCTAGTGAATTGCTTTAATTGGCCTATACGCAGTAAAGAAAATTCCAAAAGCTCCATAAAGCAACTAAATTATGATACCTGCTTCAGTAAACTCATAAGATCTCCTCCGACACAATATTCCAAGACGAGCCACAAATGTGCAGAAGTTCCGTGCCTAATGTTCAAAATTCACAAATTATGAGAAAGTAATGCACACAAAAGAAAATGTTTATTGATTATGTCATGAAGTTTAAAAGAGAATCATTGGCTAATGCAACATACCATGAATAAAATTTTAGTATATTTGGATGATCCAAAGAATGAAGTATTCGGACCTGCAAATGAATGAGTTATCAATACTGACTTAAGCAAGAGAACAAGCTTTATGTTTGTTTTTTTTTCCCAACTTGACAGCAGTTCATAGATCACGAGCAGTAACACAATCATTTTGTGGATCCAGCAAAAGATAAGCAGCAACTCACAATTTCTAACAGATATGTGTAACATGTGTACATGAAACACCAGAGTCTGCTAAGGAAACACAATTCAGGAACTAGACAGAAAAAAGAACCACCCAACAGCATGTTATGGTAATTACTGCTAACACTAGAAAAACTGGTATGTAAGTGTTTGCTATCCAGCTAAAATGGATGACAGATGGAATAAAAAACCTATGAGAAGGATAACCAATTGATAAAATGCAATGAGTTACGAAGAAGATAAGCCATACAGGAATTGAAGAGAAAGACTGGGTTAAGTAAATGTACAAATAGAACTTCATTTCTTTGTGCATTAGCCACCAGCCTTTCTGAAGAACTAGGCATCAGTTAAGAGGAAATCAAAGGAGCGGTTGACAGGCTCTGAGTCATGAAAATTTGGTATTAGATCCAGAATCTTTCTAGGCTTTCTGGTAAACGGGAATTTTTCTAACAATGGTTGGAAGGAACTATACCAAGGTAAACAACCAATAGAGAATGCTTATTGGGAAGTACAAAAGCAAGAAAACTTTAAATTCCATATGCATGGATAAACCACATGGCACCCAAGAAAGATATTTTTGTACTGCATCAAAGTGTCAGCATTGGATTGTTGCGGCTTACTGTGGAGCAATGCTCTTTTGCCCTGTCTGTATGCTCTCGATTTGCTTTTTCTTCCCAAAATCGAACATGACAAGAATCGGCCTTTATGAATGATTTTACTCGTCCTTCAATTGTTGAATACAGAAATTAACCTTGCTTATAGAAGTTTGAATTTGCATGGAAAAGAGTTTCCAAATTTTTACAAGCTATAGACATAGAACAGAAACATGAAGATGTTATCATGCTTCCAAACTTGTACTTTCAGCTACTGCATTGGTGTTACGATAGAGACTCTTTTCTCATTATAAGATTAACAAGCACACTTTTCTAAGAATATTTGTCTCTTCTGCATATGAGCTAAATTATGACTCTCAGGGCCCTTTTCTGAAATTTGCCGTCGGGAGTTAACTGCCCTTTGTGTCCAGAATAACTTATCAAGATGCAGACCCAACTAATGACAAGTTTCAGCAGATTCCTAGCATACCTTTTAACGGGAGACAGATAAAACCTACAACTCAATAACTCGACCACCAGCACACATAAATGTGCTGCATACCGAGTTTGACTATCATAACATAGAAACGAGCTTTAGAAGATCACTGAGTTTTCTTGTAAGACTGTATGCCTGTTTATGGTTCTCATACCCGACGCCAAGATAACTGACGATTATTTATAACATGTACGGAATTTCCGCACGACGAATAAAATATTGCTGAAGCTAAAGACAGGAGGAAAAAAATATAAAAAAATTGAAGTCATAAATAGGCATACTTCTTGCAACACTTTGCTCTTCTGTGACTTGTCAACGCTCTTGACGGCGTAATACTCGATACTCTTCTTCTTCCTTCCTTTGTAGACAGTCTGCCAAAAGGACGAGTTAATTTAGGTTTTTTTTTTTTTACTAAAGCTGGAGACGGAACTCAGTGCCAAAAGCTACAACAGAAAACACAACAAAACACGGCAAGAGGAATCTTACGGAGTGTTTGCCGCGCCCGATGGCTTCGTAGATGTGGTAGTGATTCATGAGGAAGCTGCACTGATGATTTCCGAGAGCAGAGATGAAGTATGCGGAAATGGATGGGCGCAAAACAAAAATAAAGGCAGTTCAGGCAGATGTCTGAAGTGAGGAGTGAGAAATCCGAGGAGATGATTACCCTCCGAACGGCAACACAGATCTGGGGGAGGAAAAAAGGAAAACCGAATTCAAAATGAAATGTGAAGGACAGTAGACCACTCCTGTTGTTTTAGGCGGGAGAACAAAATGAAATTGAGGGCCCGCTCCGCTTGGATAGCCCGGCCAAAGAGGATGTGAAAATTCCGTGTGTTAAAAAGAAGACGGCCTAAGTATGAGAAGCGCATAAAAACCATGGCACGTGCCAGCAACACTCCAAAGTCCAAACATATGATAATACAAATATATGATAAACACTCCAAAGTTCAAACATATAATAACATAAAATAAAACTTAAATACTAATTTGTATCATATATCCCTTCAAACAATTATTATATTTCAACGTTACTAATATTCCACAATAGTAATAAACAATATGATTTATTTATGCATGTAGCTATATATAGTTACTACTTAATTAATTGTTGTTTTTTTCCCTTACACATATACTATGCCATCATCATTATCTATTCTTATTTATTCGAAACGACTTACGAAGGGAGTGATTGAAAAACTGAAACTATCATAAGGCATTAAGGCTGCAAACAAATTAATTAAATCCATTGTTTCAAAATAATATAAGAAACAGAGCTTGTGGATGCCACCAGCAGCACCACGGGCAAAAGGACCGGGTTGCCAAAAAAAAAAACTCTTACATCGAAAGCGGATACCTAAATAAAAATGAAAAAGAAAAAGAACATTCCACGTAGTTATATGTTTAAACCATTGCACCGCGAACAATATGATCGGCTATTCCGGAAAGTTCCAATATGTTACGATTCCAAGGCGTTAAGGGAGAGGCAATACGTCTCGTTTTAAAGACGTTTTCGCACTCATTGGCGTTTCTACTTGTGTGTGTTACTGCTTCGAAAGCCGCATCTGCCTCATAGACTCTGGCCGCCTTTACACCCGCTTTCAGATCGCGAATAACTTGCTTGTATAATTTGTTACAAACATAGAGACACTTTCTCTCTGTTTGATTTTCGGTCTCGTGAATCAGACGCAGAGAGTGTTTGCGAGTACTAGTGACGTTCTTTAGCAGCATGATGACTACCGTAGGAGCCATATCGACGGCACAAGACCGTGAAGCCTGGGAATCCGCCATCAGGGTCGAAAAACAGAGGTCGTAATTCGGAATATCGCGACAGACGTCCTTAACTGAATCCTCACCTGGACCTGGTTGACAGTGTTTTTCCTCTTCGCAGGAAACAAACAAGGGCGACAACTGAAGAAGAAGAAGAAACCATAGCGCTAGACGACGAGGCAGCAGGGAAGACATGATTGCTTCTTATACAAAACTACTTAAAACTACTTCCGGCGATCTCCCCCAGTCTCCCGTTTGCGGTGATAGCTTGTAATATTCCAGGGAATTTATTTATCTATATAAAATTCAACTAAGAAAAATTGGAGGAAAAAAAAAAAAAAAAAAAAAACAACCGCAGAAAAATTCCGCATCAGAGAGAACATTGGTGATCCAGAGGGGAAGACGGGACGTGAGGGAAAATAGCGGGATTTATAAATTCAGTTAGAGGTCGAATTTTCTACTTGCAATTTTCGAGTCGGAGAGACGTTGAAGTTGTCTTCGATTCCCCCTGCAGTAGAAATCTTTTTATAGTTAGGATAGGAAACCCAAGAATCTGATGCGGGTGTATTCTATATAAAGGAAAAGACATGGTTACAACTTACAACGTTAGATGCTTATATAAGTATTATAATTTTTTTAAAAAATCGAAATACCTTAATTGAAATGCAGCTTCTGTCGGGTTTGGGTCTCGAACCACCTATATAATCCGAAACCGGAACACGAACCCGTGAAAAACCCGAATCGGTTTTTAAACCCAAACCCAAACCCAAACCCAACTCCAACCATCTTTTTACAGAGATGAACCTGACCCAACCCGACCCGATGGGTTTTGACAAAACCCTAACCCGGGCCGACAAAAACTCAATGGGTTTTGCCAAAACCTTAACCCGACCCGACAAAACCAGGATTTTTTTTACATATTTTTTAAAACTTAAGAAAAAATATATAAAAAAATAAAAAATAAAAACCCCTGGGTCGGGTTTGGGTTTGCCGAACCCGCCCCGCCAGTTAGATTTGGCAATCTAAACCCAAGTTTTTCAGGTCAGGTTGGGTCGAGTTACCCATAAACCCTACTCGATGCCTACTACTACTCCTAGTGGAAAAACTCAATGTTAAACAATGTTTTAAAACCAAACCGTCAATGAGTTTGATTTTGGTCAAAAGTGGTTGGACCAACACATAAACCATTGAATATTATACTCTACATTTCATATGGTAATCAGATACAAGAGGTTGGTGGTGTGATCATTAATGCAAGATTAGTGAATATTTAAAAATTTAGAAGTTTCCTAAGTTATTTGTGTAATTGTTCTTTATATTTGTTTCACCGAAAATCTACCGGTCCGCGAAGAGGCGCGACCAAGAGGATAAATCGATTACTTTAGAATAATTTGTGTTACAGGTTGTGGTGTAAATATCAGGAATTGTGAGTACAATCTTCTATGCTTCCTCTGATTCGATCTCCGTGTGAATTTGGTGAAGTCGAAGCCTCTGCGAACGAACGAATGTCGAACTTAAGTTGTAAGAACCAGTGTGCACGAACTGTTGTGGCTTTGGTCGGTCGGACGGAGGTATTTGTGCTCCGCGTGTATCGAGTTATGACGCTGCCGGCGATCGTGTAGAGCTGCTCCGGTTGAACTATCGGGACGACAAACGATGAAATGTTTGGCTTCGTTGGCTCGGAAGAACCTCTGTAAGTACGAGAGCTTCTCCTCCAAAAAGGGATTTGAGTCATTCGGTTTGGAAGAGAGTTCTTTTACTGGTCGGGATTTAGGAATTGATTTCTTCACCCTATGGACAGGGAATTTCCGGCTATTTGTAGCTGGTCTGTATGGTCGTTGAGAGGAGTTGCTTTGGAATGGGGATCGTGATCCTCATTCTGCTGTAATATTGAGGAAGACGAGGGAAAGAGAGAGACCAGGATCGTGGCCCTCTTTTCGCTCATTCGGTTGAAGACTGAGTGGTGGGCTAACGATGCATGCTGACGAGCGCTGAATCGACGATTCTTTGCCAACGAGGTGCCGACGGTGCTTGTGACGTGGCGATGCGGCTGGACTTCGTAGTGGGTTGCCGCGACAAACTTTGATGACGATTAAAACCTACCCATGGTCTTTGTTTGATGGACCGATGGGTTGTTGGGCTTATTGAATTTGGGCCACGCACATTTCAATGCGTACAATATTTGTTCTCCACAAGGATCATATTAGAGTTCCGGTTATTTGATAGAGTTTTCTTACAAAAAAATCAATCTCCAGATCCGTCAATCTTCAATCCGTGTAAACTCAAACCATGTCTCCTTAAAATGAGCTGGTATTTATTGAAGAGGGGGTTGATTTGTTTTTTTAACTTTTACCCTTGCAATTTTGAATTTCGACCAATAAAGAAGCACCATGCGTCACGGTAATCTTTGTTTTTCCAATTCGCTCAGATCGCGCCACATGTCATAGGCTAAGTACAAGCTTCATTGGATCGCACCGTGAGCACAGGGTTGAGTAAGCTTTTGGTGAGTCGCGTATTCAATGTGTCCACTTCTAATTGGATTTTGTCAGCATGTGTCGCCCAATCATCGCTTATGTGGGCGCTGATGTGTCATTTCTAATTGGGCTTCGATTAATCTGAATCAGGCCTAATTGACCCAATTTAATTGATTTGGGTTTGTTTTGATTTGAGCTAATCTTGACAATTGATTTGGTTTTGGCGATTACATCGAAATTTCACACTTGGTTTGGGTCAATACTTCATTTGTAGAGGTCAATTTTGAGAATTTTGCCCGAATTGATCATGAAATTGTGACGTTCTTGACCGCTAAATTGTGAACGTCGATAAAATAAAAATTACGCCTTCGATCGATGATCTGATTTTGCCCATTGGTCAATATCTAGTCAATTATTGAACAATGAAAGTCAATTTATTGATTTTGACCTCAATTAACGAGAAATTGAGTTGATTGGAGATGTAGATCGTAGAATTAATTTTAGACAGTTAAATCTTAGTTCGATTTCCATGCCTATATATATATATATATATATATATATATATATATATATATATATATATATATATATATATATATATATATATATATATATATATATATATAATATTTTATAGAAAAATAAACAAAAATAATGCTTATTAGAGCGAACAGGCCTGGCCTCCGATCCTGGTTCAACAGGGTCGGACGGGTCGGTTTGGTTTTTAAAACTAGTAACGTATTAAATAGAAAAACTTATCCATCTATAATCAATAATTCTCAGATATTACTCATAATGTTCTCTCTTTTGTCACTACTCTTATTCTCTCGCGCCTCTTCTCGTCCCTTAAAAAATATAACTCATGGAAAGTTTATTTTCACTGTTAACCTAACCCTGTCATACTACTGAAGATGAAGATCTTTTTATATGAGGCTTTTAATATAAAGTGATAAACTACTTGTTTCACCGAAAATCCGCCGGTCCGCGAAGAGGCGCGACCGAGAGAATATGTCGATTAATTCAGAATAAATTTGTGTTACAGGGTGTGTTTTGTATCAAAGAATGCGAGTTCACTCTCCTATACTTCCTCTGATTCGATCTCCGTGTGAATTTGGCGAAGTTGAAGCTTCTGGCGAGTCGTCGTTGAGACTTGAGTTGCAGGAACGAGTGTGCACGATCTGGTGTGGCTTTGGTCGGTCGGACGGAGGTATTTGTTCTCCGCTTGTGTCGACTTGTGACGTTGCTAGCGATTGTGTAGAGCTGCTCCGATTGAACTGTTAAGTTGTGACGGACTGCGAGTTGCTTGACTTTTGTGGTTGGAGAGAACTTCTGTGCGTCGAGTTTCTTCTCGGTGAAGGGATTTTCAGACCTTCGTTTCGAGAGAGAAAGAACTTTTGTGTGTGAAGTATTTTCTCGACTAAAATGCTCTCGAACTTGATTTTTTCTCCACCTGATTTCTCCCCCTTGTGATTGGGAATTCTTTCGCTTTTTGTAGCCTGTCCTGTGAAGTTGTTGTGGTTTCTTCATTGGAAAGGGGATCACGATCCCCTTTCAGCTGCCTCCTTTGAGAGGGGAGGAAGACTGAAGAATTTCTCCTCCACAAATGAGGATCGTGCTCCTCTTTCCTTGGTCTTTACCGTTGATGGCCAGACATGATCGTTGGTTGCTGAGTTGTGTAGCAACGTGACAAGGCATGCTGACCAAGGCTGACGCGGCGGCTTCCTACTGACGGGGGCACCGACTGTGCTGATGACGCGACGACACGGCTGGACTTCGCGGTGGGCTGTAGCGATGAACTTCGAAGATCGACAGGGCCTACTCACGATCGTTGTTTGATGGATCGGTGGGTTGATGGACTCATCGAATTTGGGCTATGCACATTTTGGTGCATACAGATTGCCCACTTCGAGACTTGACCGTTCGGGAGGAACGAGCAAGTTTCGAAAATGAAGAACACGACACACACACTTTTTCTTTTTTTTTTTTTTACTCTTTTAGGATCGTTTATCTTTTGTGTACTACTTTTCTGTCCTCTTGCTTTTTTAGGACAATGTATATTTTATGTACACTTGTAAAATTTTTTTTTTTTGGCTCTCTTACTTTTTTAGAGTTGTTTGCTTTTTGGTTTTTTTTTTTTTTTTTTTTTTTTTATACTCATACACGTAGAGTATGTAACGGTATAGAGAGACGATGATGAATACCTAAGTAGAGATATCGCCCGGGTTTGAGCAACATCGGCGAATTGGAGTTGAGCTGGCTGGCTTCTGATGCGCTTTGAGTGTTGTCGAAAGTTGTTTGAAACCTCGGAGAAGGCCGACGCGATAGATTTTGCGAACTTCTGCAAGTCTCGGCGACTTTGGCTGTCGCGCCGGGGAAGAGGTGTCACTCGGCGACTTTGTGTGCGTTGCACTGGTGAGAGGTGCAGTTTCGGTAGCTTGGTCGTCGGACCAAAGAGAAAACTCGAATCCGAATAAGACCCGAGAGGTCGAATTTGAGTTTGACTGATGTCTCGGCGAGTTGCAGTTCCTTCTGCGAACTATATTGACGCACCGGGAAGAGGATTTTGAAAGGAGGTGTGTGTAATGGGACCCATGTTGGCTGAATCGATCCTCCCAACAAATTGGGATCTCTCTGTCGACGGTTTGGCTTCTGCGATGGTTTGGCTTCTACGAATTTGAAAGATAGTCTGCGCTCTGGGTGCTTTGCAATCTCCTTTGAGCCCCGGCTAGTGTCAGAACTCTCCGCGAACCAGGACTTAAAGGTACTGTAAGAAAAACTTCCCGGCAGTTTCTAGCTGAATTCGAGTCAGCCGGGGTTCCCGCTCTCTTTTCTTTCTTCTTCTTTTTCTCTCCTCTCATTTTCAACCTCTCCCTCAATCTCTCTTTTTTTTCACGATTTCTCTTTTCTTTTCTTTTCTTTTTTTTCGCATTTTCTCTTTGTTTTCTTCTCTATTTCTTACCTCTCCCGAGTTGTCTCTTTTACGCATTCCTGGTGTCCGTCAATTTGTCACTGTGATAGACTAACAACGTTTTGTGCATCGTTTGGCCCAAAAGTGCACCTGGCTCTATCGCCGTGTCCAGGAGTTTAATCTGGGTCATCCGGCTCGGTTGTCAGATGCTGGATTCTGTTTGTGGTCGCACCCGACTCGGTCGCCGGGTGCTGAAGTTGTGTTTCGGCTGCATCTGGCTTGGTCGCCGGGACGCAGGAGTGTGTTGCGCGACTTGGCTTGGGCGCCGAAATGCTATGGTCGCATCTGGCATGGTCACCGGGTGCGAACTGTTGTGTGACTGCATCCGGCTTGGTCGCAGAGAAGGTAGAATTTCTGCGCTAGCGCACCCGGCTTGGTCGCCGGGTGTGAGTTGCTGTTTGGTCGCAGCCGGCCAGGAGTTGGTCGCCGGTGCGAGTTGTTTTGAGGTCGCGGCCGGCAAGAGTCGTCGAGTGCGAGTATGTGTCGACCTCCTATTTTTTCTTGCGACTGCTTCTTTTTGTCGCAACTCTTTTTTTTGTTTGGCGACAACTTCTTTTTGTTGCGGCTTTTCTTTTGCGACGGCTTCTTTTTGTCGCAGCCTTTTTTTTTCGAAGAGGAGTTACATACCTGACTCCGTCTGGCTGCGTCCGGCTCGGTCGCCGATTGCAGGAGTTTGTTGCGCGGTACCCAAATCGATCGTCGGGTGTTGCATTTGATAGTTCCTTCGTCACGTTTGGTTTGGTTGTCGGGCGCGGAATTTTGTTGCATCCGGCTATGCCGACGGTCACGAAGCTTCTTTCCTGCGTTCGGTTTGGTCACCGAGTGCATTGCTCCTGTTTTGGTCGCATACGCCTCTGTCGCCGAGGCCTGAATTCTGTGTGGCTGCAGCCGGCCAGAGTTGTCGAGGGTGAGTTCCTTGTGGTCGCCAGGTGCCAAAATTTTGATTCGGTTGAGCCCGGCTTGGTCACCGAGAGGTGGACTTCCTGCGCTAGCGCACCCGGGTTGGTCGTCAACAACTTCTTTTCTTTTGCGACAGCTTCTTTTTGTCGCTTGCTTCTCTTTTTTTTTGTTCTTTTCCGACAGCTCCTTTTTGTCGCTTGCTTCTTCTTGTTCGGCGTCTGTTTCTTTTTGTTGCATCCCTTTTTTTTTGAAGAGGGGTTGCGTACCTGGTTTTGTTGGCTGCGTCCGGCTCAGTCGCCGGCTGCAGGAGTTTGCAGTACAACACCCGGCTCGGTCGTAAGGTAGTGCCTCTGTATTTTTTTTTTCGCGTCCGTTTTGTTGCTTGGCGCTGATTTTGAACTGTGCTCAGCCTGGTCGCCGAACACTTATTTCGATCGCGGCCGGCTATGTTGCTGGTCGCGAAGCTTTGAATTGTGCTCAGCTCGGTCGTCGAGCACTTGTTTTGGTCGCGGCCGGCTTTGTGGCTGGTTGTGAAGCTTTGGATTGTGTTCGGCTCTGTTGTCGGGCACTGGTTTTGATCGCGGTCGTCTTTTGGCTGGTCGCGGAGCTTCGAAGGGTGCTCGGCTCAGTCGTCGGGCACCTGTTTTGATCGCGGCCAGCAGTTTGGCTGGTCGCGGAGGAGGAGGTCATGCCCCCAGTTGTGCATCCTTCTCTCAGAACACAATGCGCGGTGGGCAGGAGACGACGAGTGCCTCTTCTGGCTTTACCAGCTACGGGGAGGATTGTGCATCTTCTTCCTCCTTTCGGTAGGGTGGAGTTAACCCGACCTTCGGCAAGTCATGCTTTCTCATGAGGAGCCTCTCGACTTCGGCTTGGAGTTCCTCTAGTTTGTCGAGGACTCGAATTAAGGCTTGTCTTGACCGAATGGCCAAGTCGAGGTTGTCTTCTATCTCGCTGAATGACGAGATTTGCTTCGATGACGTCTCGAGGTCGTCGCATTCAACGACCGGTCGTTTGCCTTTGTCTTTGGCTGCTGCTGGTTCGGGAGGAGCTATTGAACAAGTTGCCACCATTGCTGGAGGCGCGAAAAACTCTTTTGGGAAGAACTCTGCCAGAGTGACGGGTCTCCTCGTCTTCTTGTTTGCCCCCTGGACGTTGGTCCTGGGAGTTTTCTTTTGGTGTTTCGCGGCTTTTTTGTTTGGCCGCTTCGCCTTAGTTCTGGTGTTCGCCGGTGCCGGTTCGATTTCTCGAATAGGCTTCTTTCTCCGGGTGACCAGGATCCACTCCTCTGCGTCGGCTGCAGCTTCTCCGCGGGGTGCCGATTTTGGTGTGACCTTAGCCGGTGGTCGTCTGTGATTGTGCGGCCGGTTGGAGGGACCGAATTTTGGACGATACTCCTTCCTTACGACCTTTTGTTTGCTTGGCTGCGCTCGCCGATTTGACTTCGGCTTGAGCGGAGACGATGTTTGCCGACGCTGCTCTTACGCTCCGTCGATCGCAATACGGCTTTGTGTTGCGAGATTCATGATTCGATCCTTTAAAGAGAAACATTGCTCGGTTAGTGACCAAGCAGACGGTGATATTTGCAGAAGTTTCGGTCCTTTGATTTCGCAAGGTCGCCGGGTCTTTTGATGTCCGACAACTTAATCAAGTTGTTCTCGAGCAGCTGCTCGAGCATGAGAGGAACATCGGCGTCAGCGAAGGGGTAGGCCTTTGCTTGCCTCTCCTCCAGCGACGGTTTCCAATAAGTGCTCCGAGCGGGAGGCTGTGGAGCAAAGTTTGTTTTTACCTTGCTCCCAACTTTTATTGGTTCGAGAGCGTTCGTCGCGAATGATGCTTTAGTTTTCTCCTTCACGTATGTGGGTACAGTCGGGGCGGCAGATGATGAAACTTCCTCCCCTCGCTCCTCTATGAGGTTCTCCATGTTGTGGGCCTCGGTTGCGAGTTCTTGAAAGTTCGTCGGCCTCCGGCTCTGAATGTAGCACAAGAGCTCCCATTGCATCCCTCGAGCGCACATTTCAATTTCGGCTTCGAGAGATAGATTTGAGCTCTCTTTGCAATTGAGGCTCAAGTTCCTCCATCGGTTGATGTAGTCGACGACCTTCTCGTCCTTCTTTACGCTTTAGATTGGCTATCTCGACCAGAGTGACGGTGCGTCGAGTGCTGTAAATTCGACTGAGGAACTCTCGCTCCAATTGTTCCCAGCTATCGATTGATTCTTGCGGCAATTCGATATACCAATCGAAGGCGTTGTCTTTCAAAGATCGGCCGAATTCCTTGACCAACAGATCGCCGTCTGTGCCGGTGTTGTTGCAGGTTTCAATGAAATGTGCGACATGTTGTTTGGGGTGCCCATCGCCATTGAACTGCTGGAATTTTGGAGGATGGTAGCCGAGCGGCATTGGGATGTTTTGTATCCTCTGCATGTACCGCTTTCGATAGGCCACCGACTTGCTTTCGCTGGAGTCGTTTCACATGGCGCGGTTGATGAGTTCAGTCACCGCGTCTAAAGTGAGGGTAGCCGGCTCTGCTTCAGCTCGACCTCCGTGGATGGCCGTCGGTACGATGGGCTGCATCTCGTCGTCAGAGCCAGGATCCTCTCGCGATGGTTCGGCTGAGCCGCTAGTAGTCGCCCGATTTCGGTCGACCTCTTGCAAAACGCTGGTGTTGTTCGCGGTCGCGCCCATTTCGAGCCACTCCATCATCCTTGCGATCTGGAGATCGCGAGCTGCGAGTTGCACGTCTTTGATGCGCAGTTGTTCGCTCTGTTCTTTAAGTGCAGCTTGCATTTGGCAAGCTGCTCTTCGATTGTTTTGACCGACGTCGTCATTGCGGCCATTTTGACGGTCGGCGTCGACGAAGTTGTTCCCGATGCAGATCAAAGTGGAGAATATTTTGCCGGCGATCGCATTGGGGAATCAGTCGTCGGTGTTCTCGGGTGTGGAGAGGTTGCGGTGGGCGACCGAAAAAGAGAGTCGGCCGCTGTCGGTTGAGCGCGGATGGGTGGAGGACCGGCTGCTGCGGTGAGCGCGGCCAAGAGATCGTGAGAGATAGTCACGATCGGAGATTTATCTTCGGCCGTCGCTCTCTGTACGGAGGAGGCTGATGGTGAATTCATCCTTGTCGCGGAGGAAGAAGTCATCCTCCCACGCTGCTCGTATTGCTGCACCAAGGCAGGGACGATGGAACTCCTCCTGGATGGTGGCGACTGAGCCGGGCCGACAAATGATGCAAGGAGAAGGAGAGTCAGCGACGCCAAGTATGTGGGTTTGGCCATTGCTGGAATCGGCTTGGTTGAGGCCGCGACTGGTTTGGTGGAGGCCGTGGTAGCCTGTGGTAAGAAGACGGCGCTCGGGCGATGCGCGTCGCAGATGAAGGGAACCTGTCCGGTGGACAAGCTCCTAGCCAAGGCTCTTGTAATTGGGCGAGTGGCAGGTGGTGGAGAGGTTGGAGTGCGGAGGTTGGCCGGAGAGACGGCTGCTGGTTCGCGAGCTCCAGCGGTTGAGCTTACGGGCGCGGCAGGGCGCGGCTGAGCGGAGCTAGAGGAGGCAACTTGTTTGCCCCTATTGTTGTTGTTGTTGTTGTTGCCGTTGTTGCCGTTGCTGGCCATGGCTGAAGGTTGGAGAATTTTTTTTTTTTAGCAGAGAAGGAGATGAGAGGTAGGAAATGTCCCACCGGGTATGCCAAATCTGTTTCACCGAAAATCCGCCGGTCCGCGAAGAGGCGCGATCGAGAGAATATGTCGATTAATTCAGAATAAATTTGTGTTAGAGGGTGTGTTTTGTATCAAAGAATGCGAGTTCACTCTCCTATACTTCCCCTGATTCGATCTCCGTGTGAATTTGGCGAAGTTGAAGCTCTGGCGAGTCGTCGTTGAGACTCGAGTTGCAGGAACGAGTGTGCACGATTTGGTGTGGCTTTGGTCGGTCGAACGGAGGTATTTGTGCTCCGCTTGTGTCGACTTGTGACGTTGCCGGCGATCGTGTAGAGCTGCTCCGATTGAACTGTTGAGTTGTGACGGACTGCGAGTTGCTTGACTTCTATGGTTGGAGAGAACATCTGTGCGTCGAGTTTCTTCTCGGTGAAGGGATTTTCAGACCTTCGTTTCGAGAGAGAAAGAACTTCTGTGTGTGAAGTATTTTCTCGACTAGAATGCTCTCGAACTTGATTTTTTCTCCACCTGATTTTTCCCCCTTGTGATTGGGAATTCTTTCGCTTTTTGTAGCCTGTCCTGTGAAGTTGTTGTGGTTTCTTCCTTGGAAAGGGGATCGTGATCCCCTTTCTGCTGCCTCTTTGAGAGGGGAGGAAGACTGAAGAATTTCTCCTCCACAAATGAGGATCGTGCTCCTCTTTCCTTGGTCTGTACCGTTGATGGCCAGACATGATCGTTGGTTGCTGAGTTGTGCAGCAACGTGACGAGGCATGCTGAGTAAGGCTGACGCGGCGGCTTCCTACTGACGGGGGTACCGACTGTGCTGATGACGCGACGACACGGCTGGACTTCGCGATGGGCTGCAGCGATGAACTTCGAAGATCGACAGGGCCTACCCACGATCGTTGTTTGATGGATCGGTGGGTTGATGGACTCATCAAATTTGGGCTGTGCACATTTTGGTGCATACACTACTATTATAATTATACTTAGAAATTTTATTTTTAGACCACTCTTTATTAATCACTTTTGTCATTAAAAATTATTTATTTTTTTAATACTTTAAAAGTTTGAGGGGGAAAAGGTAAGACCAAATGCCCACCTTTTACTTTTTTTTCTTTATGTATTGAATATATTTTTACTTTTGCCGTTATTTTGGGTACTGTTCAAGAAATTAAAAATTTCACCTAGTCATAAGATAGTACCACACAAATTAAACTAAATATATCTATCTCTAAACAACAAACTGAAGTAAAAGGTCAAAAGAATTCAGTTAAAAAATGTAAATACTATGAGTGACCATAAATAAACATAAGAAATCCTCTAATGAAGAATGCATTAAAGACACACCCAATTTTAAAAAGTCCAGTGGGGTTATGTTTTATCTTCGGTGTAGGAACCTTTTTTTCCCTGCACTTAATTTCAACCTTACGCGCCCATACGGTTATCAGCAGTAAAGAACACCCATTAAAAATTAAAATAGCAACAAATTGTACCTCAAAAGTTTAATTAATGAGGTAGAACTGCAGAAGAGTTCCGTTGGGATGGCCCAACCGAGTCAGTAAAAACGACCTGGTCTGAATTAGGGGCGGACATCGGGTCGGGTTTGTTGGGGAACCCGACCCAACCTCACCCTAAAATACTGGGTTTGGATTCCGTAATCCGAAAATACTGGGGTTATACTATTATATTATTTTTTTTTTCTGTTATTTAAGATTTTTTTGGGATTTTTTTGGATCTTTTGGAAAGCCGTGGGGTTTGAACGAGTCAGATCGGGTTCGGAAATGGGTTGAGTTCGGGTTTGGATCTTTAAAACCCGTTCGCATTTCAGGTATTATATGTTGACCCGACCGTGCCTCGCTCTAGTCTGAATCCAGTCCCTTAATTTGACCGGGGTTCAACCCTAATCATAATTAGGTACAGGTTTTAGATAGAAAGTTATGATGAACTCTGGTTTGATCCATTAAATGGACGTAA
The DNA here is from genome assembly GCA_019845555.1 of Aristolochia fimbriata. Lineage (NCBI taxonomy): Eukaryota > Viridiplantae > Streptophyta > Magnoliopsida > Piperales > Aristolochiaceae > Aristolochia > Aristolochia fimbriata. The sequence continues at coordinate 13,263,629 of CM034078.1, read as the reverse complement.
ATTAATCAGATGTTTTTTGACTTAATGTTATTAAGTTAAGGCTGAATTAACCGGCTGATTGAATCCAACTAAGGCAATATTTTAATATTTTTTATTTGTTTCAGGATATACTAGAGTTAGGAGTTAAGACAATGAAGTTATTATTTCTGACGGCTTAATTCAAACTCGATCCGAAGAATGATATAAAAAAGATTTAATGTCATAAGATTTTCTAGTTTGACAATTGGTTGGACCGGGTCATAAGATTTAATGTCATATTTAATAATTGTGGACGGTTGATGTCGCTTTTTAAAAACAAATTTAGGACCCAAAAATACCCATTACTAGTTCACATTGTGACCATTAATTAAATTAAACCGTTTGATATATTTTCCCTTTTTAAGTTCATCAGTTTATTATTAGAAGGAAAAATAGATGATTCATATAAACCCATTCGATGATCCACCCAATAAGTGATCTAGAGGCCTATTACGTATCCACTGCAAATTCTTCTACGATCTGCCTATCAAGTCTACCAAACAGCCCATTTGCGTGTCGGACACTCAGCCACGCTAACTCTTCAAGTCACTTGGCAGTCAGTCAAGTTTGAAGTCACGCTAGCTTTTCAAGTCATTTGACAACTTAGTCTGGTCGGGGTTTAGGGTCCAACTGTAGCGAAGAAAAATGAAAAGTCATCCCACCTCTTGATTGAGAGAGAAAAAATAGGGAACTTCCAAGTCTCCCTTTCACCTCAAGAGAAGCATAACAAATAGATCGGGATTCTCTTTTTGAGGATCGAGCTACATGAAACAAGTGGGCTACACCAACTACAAATAGCTAGGAACTCCAATCACAAAGAGGTTCAAAATTACTTTCACTCGAGAATATCATCGAGCCAGAAGTTCATGCTACCTTCAGATCGTCGAAGTTCACACAGTCTATCGGAACACTGCACATTCACCAGAAACATCACAAGCTGCAATACATAGGACACAAATATTCTTGTCCAGCCAACTACATTTGGCATTGCTCGAAGTTCATCGTCACTCACAGGAAGCAGTAACTTTAGGAGATCGAATCAAAGGAAAGTTAGGAGATCGCACTAGCAAAAAATTTTAAATTCCAAATATTAAATTATAATTTATCTATAATTTCAGTCAATTAATTAATCGGTTGCGCCGCTTCGCAGACTGGCGAATATTTGGTGAAACACATATCACCCTGTATGCACTAAAATGTGAACGACCCAAATTCAATGAGCCCAAACGCCCACCGATCCAACAATCGATCGTCGTGGGTAGGCTCTGTTGATTTTCAAAACCATCCGTTGCAGCCCATCGTCAAATCCATTAATGCTGCCACGTCACCAACACATACACTCCAATCAATAACATACTAGTTCTAGTAACTTTATTGTTGACACTAAGGTAACATATTAGTTAAGTGCTGATGACATAGGTTTTCATTAAATATTATCATGTTAGTTTGTAACTTTGAAAATTGACATAGTTTTTCATTAAATATTATCATGCTAGTTTGTAACTTAGAAAAGTGACATTGGTTTATATTAAATATTATCATGTTAGTTTGTAACTTTGAAAATTGACATTGTTTTTCATTAAATATTATCATGTTAGGATGGGTATTTTTGTCATAAAAGAGTAATTTATCTTTTAAACAATATTAATACACGATGAAAATTGACAATCATTGAGTCGGATGCGATTTGGACCTTAATCAGTTTTCTCAAACTCGGGCTGAGTCAGGTGAGATGGGCGCCAACTCGCAACACACTGGCAGGGTCGAATCCAGTGGGTTTATAAATGGAGCTTCTAACGGGCGTCTCACGATCGGTTGTTCTCGTCGTACCAAATACTCGATGGTCATTATTATTAGTTTGGTTCAATTCCCTCCATTTTTCTCGACTGGCCTCGTACAAAACTCGCCTCCGTTCCCGGAAGAATTCTTAACGGATAAACAAGAGATGGCTTCGTTTCTTTGGAGCCACACTGCTGAAAAGATTGCAGGTTTCCGGCCGGAATCACCCTAACCCTTCAAAATTCATCGAATAGGCTCTATAATGGGATGTTTCTGATGAATCCGATCCCTTCAGCAAATGCATGGGATGTAATTTTCTCTGATACCTGCTGTCGAACAACAAGCCCTTCGAATTGAGGCTTCTTTCTTCTGATAATCTTCATTGGCCCGGTGAGAGATCGGCCTGGTTTCGAAATCTAGAGTTCGTCTCGAGCAAAGAAATTTACATCGAAGGTTCGGATTTTGAAGAAGCCGAATTTTGTAGATTTACAAGTAGGCGGAATTGTGAGTACTATTTCCTTTTGTTATTTTACCTCTGTTGATTTGTTCGGGGTTTCTGTTATTCATATCCTTTTCCTTGCGAAAAAAATTGCAGAGTTAGGGGAAGCTAGAGAACCTGGCTTCGAATACCTCGCTGATATTACGAGTATCTGCAGTAGGTTCTGTTTTTGCATAATCGACGCGCTACTTTTCATCTGAATTAACAATGGATCGCGTTAGAACCAGCAGTCCAGTGTACGCTCATCAGAAGAGCATTTCGAGCCCGTCAGCGTCATCGACGAACTCTCCCACGATGTCTCCAATTCATCGCCATTTAAGATCAGGATCGGCGGGCCTCGGTACTTTCCGGCGGACTCAGAACAATGCAGCAAAGGCCGCGGCCCAAAGGCTTGCACAAGTCATGGCTCACCAGCCAAGGGATGAGGATGACGACGATAGCCTCTCAATTGAGGTCAGCTCGGCGAGTGCCTCTGCGAGAAGGCCGTCGGCAAGTGTAATTTTCTGCCTTTTTCCTCTTTGAAATGTGAAGTGTATGAGTAAGTTTCCCGTCAAATGAACCTGACAGTGAAATGAAATTCCAGAACCTCCACGCAAAAGCGGGTGCGCACAGGCTTTCGCTTCAGCAGGTCGAATACGCGGACGAAGACGACCTCTCAAATGACCACAATTTGACCAGTCTTTCTACCAGGCGGGCACCACGATCAGCTTCTCCAGCGGCAAGTCGACTATCTCTTCTTTATAATTGTTATTAGTTAAGAAAACGGGATAATTAACTAGGATATGTTACATCTGAATCTTTGCATTTTATGGAAAAAGATGCGTTGGACATCTCACGACAGCGATTTCACAGAGTTCTAAGCCAAGAGCTGCTGCTGCACAAAGGCTTTCGCGTGTCACGTCCAGCCAATCTTTGGACGACAACGAAGAGGACGATAATCTCTCAGTAATCGAGTACGGCTCAACCAGTGGACGGTCTCAAAGAACTCCCTCTCCGGCGGCAAGTCGATTTCCCCTTTTTGGTGTTAATTTCATTCTCTATCCACTCGCTGCCAAGATTGTGACCTTGCAAAGAATCTCCAGAATTTTAGTGCCAAACGTGCTACAAAATTTCCGCATGTCGCTTCAAATCAATCTTTGGAAGATAACGACGAAGGTGATAGCAACCCAGCTGACCAGAACTCTGGGAGTCTTCGTGGTGGAAATGCATACTTTACAGGAAGGTCAATGAGATCTCCTTCTCCTGCGGTAATTGGTTTACTAATTTGAACATTTTTTGTTTACTAATTTGGTTACTTTTTAAGTGCATGCATAAGGGTATCTTTCGTCCCTATGAGAGATAAGATGATTTAAGAAGTTTCAGTTGTGGTATTCAGTTTTGTTCAGGGGCACGAGAAGATGTTCACAGTTCACTGAAAATAAGTGGACAGCAATGCATAATTATTTAGCGTTCGGTCATCTCATTTTAATTATTTATTGTTTTTAATCAATAAGACAAGAGGAACATCCCATAATATTGATGGAATGGGCAAGCGAGTCTTCTTTTGTTACTTCAAGTTATAATCTCCACAATCTTCAGTGCTACCTCAGTAGCGGGGGGCTGATGGACGTAGCATGAGCACTTCTTGTACAATCACTAAATTAGATGATACCCCATCTCATTTTCCTGAAATATTAATTTGAGCTTGTTTATGTATCTATGTGATTCCTATGCAGAAGTATGGGGCAAAGACAGCTGCTCAACGGCTTAACCATATGATGTCACAGCAATCAGCTGAAGATAATGGGGAGGAAGAACTGGATTCGGCATCAAATGCCCCAAGCAACAACACAAGTATTCGTGCTGGAAGGACGGCAAGATCTCCTTCTCTTGCATTTTTCAACACGCATTTTTTCTTTAGTTTTCAAATTAAAGAGTAGCTTTTATATGTATTATTTACGTAGTGGTACAAGTTTGGATAGTGTGCTCATGGTTATGCTCTTCTATTAGAGTTTCACAGGCCACATGAGGGTTTTATTGTTTTAGGTCTTGGCTTCAGTACTTCTCTCTAGGTTGTTTAGTTCAAGCAACAAAATGTTTAAAATTTTGATGGTGAAAGCCTTGTATAGGTTCATTCTGCAAACGTTGCTGCTCATAGGCTGTCTCAGATCATGCCCCAAAGGTCAGCCGAAAACAGTGATGAAGATGATCTCTCCTATGAACCTAGGGTATCTAATAGTCCTTGTAATATTGGGATTATGTCAGGAAAGTCAACAAGATCTCCTTCCCCTGCGGTAATTATGTTTATTTATTAATTCTTTTGATGAATTTTATTTAATACCATTCAAATTTCTAAGTTGGATTATTTGATCTCATGTGCTTTATTTTAAGTTTCTTTCTGCAACAATAGCTTACTGAATACTGCAATTTGCTTTATTTTAGTTAAGTTATAATCACATAGAACAGACTTCATCTGCACGTCCTGTATTAGCTGCTCGACCATTAGTTGCAGCGAAGTCATCTCCGATGCTTCCCCCAGGTCCAGCTAAACCATTATCGAGGCCACCTCCCCCTTCTACACCTCCTCCTCTCACTCCCAGTCGAACAGGAAAAAGGTATCGAGGCATATGACATGTAATTTTTCAAACATATGTACTAATTTTTGTTGAATGTTCTTTTTTGTGGTGATGGAGCTATCTCTTGACTTCAAATTTTCACACGTTTGTACTAAAGCATTTGCAGGATAGACAAGTGCTGGTATTTGAATTGCATAATATAGCAAGTAGCTTCATATGTTTGTCTCAAATCATATCAAAATCTTCAATTGGAGAATTAAGGAGAAGATTAAATCAATAGCATCTAGCAATGTTCTGCGACCAATAGGATTAGCTGACTTTTTCAACATCCTTTCTTCTTCATTATGTTGTTGTGTTGCATGTAGGCATTTTGGTTTTGATTCATGTAATTTGATTGAATAAGTCCAAATTTTGACTCTTCTTTAAGCAATCAAGGAAAAGTGATAAGTGCATTGGAAACTGGCAGTTTTCTCTTCTTGAAAGTATCTTACCCCTCCCATCCCCCCCTCTTTGTCCTCGTTGTCCCTTGCTACAAAGGGAACAATTGAAGTTTTATCTGTTGCCAAAAGTTTATTTGTAATCATCTGAAATATTCGGAAGCGAGTTTAAAATTTGATATATGATTTTTATATTTGGACAACTCTTATTTATTCTGCAGATGTTATTCCCTGGTTGAGTTGGGGTTCTCTATGCTTATGTAACATGTATGTGTACAGGTTCTCCATAGATTTGGGAAATTTGCATGAAACAGCCAACCAACGTTCTGCAACTGCACTTCAAGATGAGGTATCTCTCGGTCTCTCTCTGTCTCTGTCTTATTGTCTCTATCTCTATCAGTCTCTATCTCTGTCTCTAATATCTCTGTCTGTCTCTATCTCTATCACTACTGTCTCTGTCTCTGTTTCTATCTCTTGTCTCTGTCTCTATCTCTTGTCTCTATCTCTATCTCTTGTCTCTATCAGTCTCTCCCTCCCTCCCTCCCTCCCTCTTTGCCCCTCCTTGCTCCTCTATCTGCCCCAAGACTTTCAAATATTTATGTTATACTTTGTTTCCCTCTCTAATAGGCTTCCACCATTATCCACCATTGCCTTCTATTATTTCTTTTGATATCTGTAATGTTATTTGTTTTATAAAATTTCATAGGCCTCTGACCTCCCAGCTTTTATTACAGCTTGATATGCTACAGGAGGAAAATGAGAGCATACTTGAAAAGGTTAGATGCTCCTGAAGAAAACCACAACCATAATTTTAATGGACATGTTCTTTATTTAATTTGGAGAACTATTTTAAAAATCCTTAGCCTTTTCCCAGCTCCGGTTTGCTGAGGAGAGGTGTGAAGAAGCAGAAGCGAGAAGTAGGCAACTTGAGCAACAGGTATTTTCTCACGCCTCTATTCCTTAATTTTTTGTTCAATCTTACCTATGTGAGTCTTGAACAGACACGTGGTCATAGATAGCCAACTTTGACATATACTGATATACTCAACATGCACGTTGTTACAACCTCCAGTAGGCTGGTAAAAGAATGATCTATTTTTGTAGATTAATATGGTAAAAAACTTGTCTTGACTATTTCAAGTCTAATTTTGCCTGCTCATAGTTGGTTTCTGTCAAAAGAACTTTCATGCGCATTGGCATAGTTAAGAAGGAAATATCACACACAGATACGTTAAGAAAAGTTGTTGGGGATAAATGTGAATGATAGGCCTTTTAAATGGAGAGTCATTTTATGATGGAGCTGGGGTATCATAAGGCTTTTATGTGCAGTTTGCTGCTTGTTGAGTTGATTGAGTTGCCCTCATCTCTTACCCATTAGCCATGTGTGTGAGCTTGGACACGAGGGGGGAGTTAGGGAGAATAGTTCCACACGATTAAGTGGTAAGAAAATTTGGTGCTTTATGAGGTTGAATAACAGGTCCTCAGAGACAAATCATTTTGGGATTAAGATGAGCTGAACTTTTACTAGTACAATTGACATGTAAACAGAATTATCTAGTTTGTTGATATATGACCTTGCTTTATTGTGGTATTAAAGGTTAGAAATAATGCTGTTAGAGAAATCATACAGCACTAGATAATGTGTCTTCTCTAATAGCGGTCAATTAGGGAAGCTTCAGAATTAGTAAGTTTATTATTAGTAGCTTCTGTCTATGATAATTTTTGGAGTTCTTTCCCAAAAGCTGGTATTCAATTTAGCATACAAATTTTCTTATTGGTAAAAGGAACATCATTGTTTCTCTCTTTTTTTTTTTTTTTGGTAAGAGTGGTTTCTTAGTTGTTTTGTTTTTATGTGCTGGCTACCACTAGCTGTAAAACAGCGCATGTAGATTTAAGCTTTTCCGTTAGAACTTTGAAAACTAGAAACTCTTATAGCTGAAATTGCAGAAGTTTTGTTACTTGTATCCAGCCTTGTCCTCAACTTTATATGTAATTTTAAAGCATTATATTTTCCAAAATTTGCCACCCAAGGCGAAATTCTTCATGTGGAGTACACACTCAGTGATTCTTACAATGAATGCTCTTTAAAGAAGAGGGACCTGTTCTCCTCCCTTATTTGTCCCATGGGCGAAATTATTTCAGAAACTGTGAGCCACTTGCTCATTCACTGCAACTTCACATGGAGAGTTGTCCTCTCTTGGTCGTCACATGTGGTTGACCTATGCAGCTTTCATAGAAGAAATGGAACAAACAAGTATTTGAGCGTGAGCAACACCAATGGCATGAAGCGACTTTCCAAGTTCAGACTAGGGTAATCCAGTGGCTCAATTCATAGGGGAACTCGAAGGACTTGATGGTACCATTCTTCATTCCTCATAGGCCATGGCTGCGGAAAACTGTATTTCAACACCTCTCCCAGTGGTAACTCCTTGGACAACAGTGCCAGCAGGCCTCCTTAAGCTTAGGGGCCAGCAAGGCATGGAGGGGGGTCATCATGAACTCAATGGGTGTTATCCTGCTCTCATTGTGGGCCTTCTTGGGCAAGATGATTCCACCTCCATGGAGGATGGCATCTACATGGTCTTAGATTCTTCGGAGGTTTGATAGCACAGGGAAACCAAGCAACATGATTCACTTTTGCCATCAGACACTAGCATTGTTTTGGAGAGTTTATATTTCTTCAGAGAAATATTGCACCTTGCTACAAGATTGTACACAAATGGTTTTGTATGCCTAGATATGCTAATTCTATGGCAGAGGCTAAAGAAGGGGTCACTGACACTATGTGTTGTTAGGTTTCCTCTCCCATTGTGACCTAGTTTCTACGCACGTAATAAAACAAACAAATTCCTGAAAAAATTTCTTCAAAATTTGGGGTGAGTGTTGGCTAAAGAAAAGAGAATCTTGAATGGTAGACTGTATAAATGAAAGCACAAAACTAGCTAGAAGCATTAGTATTTAACTTAGTAAACATATTGAAGTGGGACAAATTCTCTAGCATCCTCTAATTGGAAACACAGAGACAATACAGAAAGTTGAGAAGAATGGTTGTGTACTTTCATCTACATGGTTCAATGAGGCACGTGGAAATTGCTTCCACAGAGATGAATATGAATGGCCATAAGAAAGTCACTGATTTGGCTCTTTTAACTGGTCATAGAAGACGTGTATAAATGAAAGTCAAAGCAATCAAGCAATATCTATTGTCATCAGCATGAAAATGTTAGTTCCATGGTGTTTGAGGGTACTTCTCAGCAGACTTCTGGATGTGCCCTTGGTAACTTAATGATTGTTTAATATGCATGTGTTTGCATATTTATGTTCTTTCTTTTCATTATCTCTAAGATATCCTTTTTATTACTTTTAGATAGCTTCTCTAGGAGAAGGGGTATCATTAGAGGCTCGTCTGTTAAGCAGGTGAGGTTAGAAACTCTATTACAGTCTTTATTTATTTTATTCCCATACAACTTATCCTTTTCATAACCCATGCAGGAAGGAGGCAGCGTTGCAGCAGAGGGAGGTATGTATAATCAACTAAAAGACAACCTTTGTATTTTTCCCCTTGATAGTTCATGCATTGAGAATTGTTGGGCGTGGATATATGTAAACATGTTTTTTATGTGTCATTCTATGCACATGAAGCTGCATCACAGACTGGAGATATCTCTTGTGGTATCTTATGGCTTCATATCTGAAGTGAATTCAAAGCTGAAGAAGAGGGAGAACCACTGTAGATATTTTCAGAAAGAAGATTTCAATTGGATCCGTATACAATAGATACAGAAAGGAAATTGCAAATAAAGAATTAAATCACTTGGCTAACGCAACTCATTTGTGGTGAGAAATACAAAGTGAACTCCTCCAGAATGACGAAGGATTCACTTAATTGCATGCTGATGGCTTTTTGATCGGGTGCATGTGCACAACTGGATTACTGCACTCTTTTTGGTTGCAGAGCATATGACCAAATAGTCTTTTCATTCCTACTTCTCCTTTTCTCACTTGTAGTTTGGTTGTTCCATACAAGTATGGGTGAGTTTAGCACCATTGTTCTCAATTAGTAGGCTCCCAAGAGTCCACTTTTTCCCTATAGTATGACTGAAAGGGAAAATGCATTGAACACCACCTACATTTGTAGTTATTTGGTCTTTTGGATGCTTAAGACTTAAAATGTTTGGACTCACTGTAAGACACGGTCATGGGCCAACATCTGCCCTAATTCTGGGTTGAAAAACTTGATATTGCTGAGTTATAGCCAATTTCATGTTCTGTTCAATTGCCAAAATTATAGGCTGCTGATTAATAGGAAAAGGACTCTTACCCTTTAAGACCATCGAAAGAAAGGTCTAAGCCATAACACCAAGAGGACAAATGGAGTTAATAAAAACAGTCCCTTTTGGAAAATTTAAGTTTTAGTGTCAGAAATTAAAATCAGTGGGAATCCAAGCTCGCAAGCTCTTTGAATCCCAGGATCAGAGAACTGGGTTCACTATAATGGTTCTATCCTTCAAAGAGCATGTACTGATAAATGTGATATAAATTTGAAGCAAAATGCTGTTGAGGAACCTTTGGTTATTGAAATGTACCTCTTAAAAAGATGACTTCTTTTTTTTTTTTTTTTTTTTTTTTTTTAGTTTATGAATACTTGTTTAGAAAAATGTTGCATGATAACTGGTTAATGATAGATTTGTGGGCATACACTCAGCTCTTGTGGCAATTCATCGAAGCTCCAATCTCTTCACAAAACCTTTTAGATATTGCAATGTTGGTTCAAGGTCTATTCTACAATTACTAGCCAAATTAAACTTTGTCCCAACTAATAAACCCAACTTTATACTATTAAATTTCAATGTGGGAATAATTACTAATTCCCATTTGTGTCTTTTTCTTTTGGGCTCCTACATGTGGCCTTATGAGCACCTATGCTGATACAATTAAAGTTGGGTCCAAGGTCTATCTTAAAATGACCAAGTTAGGAAATTTTTATCTCAATAAAAACCCTTACAGTATACCTTCCACTTTTCAACGTGGGAATGTTCTGTAACAAGTAAATATTTCAGCTAGACACTTTAAAGAAGAAAAATCAATGTCTAACTTGGCCTCTTGGAGCAGAGGTGGAATCTTGCTCCCACACTTAGATGAAACCCAGAGGTGTGAAATGGGCTGGAGCATCTCTTCAATTGGAAAGTTCTGAAGTGTCTGAAAGGATTTATCTTGGGCCCATGTAGTTAGATCCAACTTGCAAGGCTGACTCTGTGGCTAAAGAAGGGGCATCTCTACAAAATCTTGTTATAAGAGTGCCTCATTCTTAAGCTGATGTATTCTTTCCAAAACTTTGGTTTCCACTTAGCAATAACACTGTGTTCTCAAAAAACAAAAAAAAAAAAAAAAAAAAAAAAAAAAAGTTGGAGCTATTGGGGAGAATTTTGACATAGCCTGTAAGTTTATTTATTTATTTATTTATTTTTGTGTGTGAGGGGGGGACTATTTCTCAATTTTGATTGAGACAATGGTTCAAAAGCTCCACATGTGCTTCATTAATCATTAAGAACATAACACCCATCCTTATGTGGACATTGTCCAACAAAGACAAACCGAAGTGCAATGCTTGTGGACTCAGATATTCCATCTACATTTCTATTCTACACTACTCCTGAGTAAAACTGGTTATTGGATTTAACTCGGAAAAGTGATACCATCTACATTTTCTTTTCATAAGAGTTGTAAGAAAAAATCATTTTAGAAGTTTGTTAAACTTCTCAACCATGAAGTCATTTCATGTGTTCAATGTTTGAACTTCTTTCCAAAAAGTTTCTATTCTGTGTATGTGTGCGCTTGCCACAATGCAGTAGCTTGTCCCTTTAATCTTCATGGAATAATGGGGACTTTGACTTCGGGCAGATAAATATCCAATCTAGAAAATTATATGTTTCTTGTTCACCACTAAATTCAGGATTTTCACCTTAAGTAGTTGGAGGATCTTGTAAATTTTTTTAGTAAAATTATTATTTTCCTCACAGAACAACTTAATCTTGATTCTTCATTGCTCGTCGCTGACTCTTGGTTCAAGTGGCTGAAGGGTTACTAATTCCATGGATTTATCTCCAAACATGAGAATTCTACCTCTATAAAGCTTTGAAAATTGTTGAAACATTGAAACACCCTGTTGTTACATCCAGTCGGACCTCTTCTTGGAACTCTTCACAGGTCATTTTGCTTTAGTAAGCTCTCATTTTACAATGGGGGATGAGATTAATAGTTTTGCTTTTATCTCTCTATCCTGAAATTTGAGTAAAATCCTGTACTTGAACAATTGTTTAGTATAAGCAGTGTTTCTAGTTTCTTGTTGTTGAGAGCATCAAGCTTCGAGTGGACAGGGACTGAAATATTTGGTTTGTTGTTGATCATTGCCGATTATGTTAAATCTGGAGGTATAGCACAAAATTTTAGGTATTATATGCTTCAGAAATGGAATTCATCACTTTTTTTTATGATATAACTGAGTTAAATTTTTTTGGTAGAACTAGTCCGCTTTCTGATTTTTCTAGTTCTTGTCAAATGTTTCACGCTTGAGTTACTATTGTTTCTTACAGGCAGCCTTGAAAGCTGCATCCCAGACTTATTCTAAGAATGAAGAGAATGGAAACCCTCGACTAGAATCAGAGGTATTATACATCTGTGTCTAAAAAGCATTTTTCCTCTGTCTAATATTAATCCATTATATTTATAATGTTCACTGTGAATTTGAAACAGCTCCAAGAAGCTGAGTACGAAATCAAGTCTCTTCGAGGACTGACACAGAGAATGGTTCTGAATAGAGAACAAATGGTCAGTTTCTGGCCACTTAAATTTTGTGGTCCCATTCTTATTAAAGTAGTAATTACCAAAATTTAGCTTTTTTTTTGTCTCTTTAGGAAGAAGTGGTTCTCAAGAGGTGTTGGCTTGCTAGATATTGGAAGTTATGTGTTCAACATGGTACTCCATATTTTTACTCTATTACTTTTGAAACTAGGACTGGAAAAGCTCTTTGTACTTTCATCTATTTCATGGATTTTTTTTTCACTGTAATTAATAAAAGCTGGTCATTTTGAGAGAAAATTTGGACAATGTGATGTTTCTGAGTAGATGTACTTTGTCACTGTTGTTCAAAAGGTGACAACGGCCAGGTGTAAAAACCAAAAGAAAAGGGGGATGTTGTCACAATAAATAAAAACTGGTAAATTAAAAATATAGACTTTGAATAAGAGCAATGGTCTAAAATTGCTCGGCCATATCCTTTTTAGGTATTTATGCGGACATTGCTGAAGAGAAACATGACTACTGGTCATCATTAGCACCCCTTCCTGATGAAGTTGTCTTATCTGCTGGTCGAAAGGCTAAAGAGGAAAGCTCAGCAGGTTAGGATTTTAAAAACTGAGAATTGGAGGTTATACCTTGACTTGGGAGTGGAACAACAATGCAATCAGAAAGCATCTTAATTTAAGTTCTCATGGATTTTTTGTTTCCTAATAGAAAAATCTTCTTGACCTTGTCCAGTGTAATTATTGTTGATCTGTTTCTTTTGAGTTCCATATTGATCAGAGAATGATGACCTAGAGGAAAAGTCCAAGACCCCACAGGAATTGAGTGGACTCACTTCGGAGGCGAGTATTGACTGCATGCTTTTGGTCGAAAAGGGCTTGCGTGAGCTAGCTTCTTTAAAGGTTTTTGTTCTATCCTTTTTATAAACTAGCATTTGTCTTTAAAGAGATTAATTTCAGTTTTCGAAAATGCACAAATTTCATAGTTTTCATGGTTTCAGTAATATTGAGTCTTCATCACGTTTATTTGATGTGCGAACTCTTTATTGTCAAAGTTTATATTGGCAAATCTGTTTTATATTGGAAGAAAGGTTCACTCTTGGAATATTCATAATCGAAACCACCAAGATTCACTCCCAATATGTGCTTTACCACATTGAAATTTAGGCTCTGCATTTCTAATGTCCACTAAAAAAACATCTCTTACAGGATCTGGATTTAGAATTCAAATAAATCTGAGATAGGCGAGAAAGAGACAAACAAGATCAAGGGGTATGAGAACTGCCATTAAAAGACACAATGTCATTAGAGGCCAAAGTCGACCATCAACTCTGTTTTATTATTGCTGGAGTTAAATTAATTCACAAGCTGCATCAATCATGGCCTTATACTTGGTTTATACACTTGAGTTGGCCTTTCTACTTTTTACTCTTTAAGTGTCTTAGTTCCATGACAGCCATGAGGAAGACATTGGTCACCTATTAATCCCATGCCCATTTTCTTGGGATATATGGACATATTCCTTTCGGCTTTTTGGATTTCAAATGTACATACCTAGTGCTTTTAATGTTCTGGTTACTTCAGTGCCTCGTCTCAAACTATTATCCTTTTGTCACCCCATTCTTAAATCCTGTCTGCTATTTATTCCATGGGGTACATGGAATGAAAGAAATCAGGAATGTTTTTCCCATGGAATGAAAGAAATCAGGAATGTTTTTCTAATTATGCTTTTAAGTCTCGGACTAGAAATCATATCACTGTTTGGGACAAATCTTTGAGATGTACTTCATCAATTGACAGAGATTTGCTTACAACATTATGAAGTGATGTGGCATTTCATCACTTGTTCTTCATAAGTGATTTAATGAATTCCTCCGCAATTGGCTGTCAGATTAAATATTTGACAGATCTGCTAGCAGTAATCTGGATTTGGTTGGTGTTGGAGGTGTTGTACCGGATTCAGGCAGTGGAATTCTACTTTGGCTTTCTTGTCTAGTGGGTTTAGTGTATACTACTGAGGCTGAATTAAGAACCATGTTGACTGGTTTGAAGCTTTGCAAGGAAAGAACTTGGATAGTACATGTTAAGGGGATTCTCTTCATGTCATTCTTTGGTGTTCGGGCAAAAAATATCCTCCTTGGAGATTTACTAGCATTTTTTAGTCAGATTTGGGAGTTCAATCATGTAGTCTTGTCATGGATTCATGTGAAAAAGTCGGCCAATGGTCGTGCTGACACTTTGGCAAAACAAGGAACCTCTCTACAACATCTTGTTGTTAGAGAGTTTCCATAACCAATTGTATTCTTTGACATTCAGGTCTACTTTAAATAAAATACTTTATTCATAAAAAAAAAGTGTCTTAATTACATGCAATGAATGGGCAACACCCACTGCCGGATCTTTCTGTTGAACTCGGACACAACACAATCAGCATACCCCATTATCTCAAGGTGTCCATATGGTTACACTTCAATACTTTCTGTTCTATACCATGGAATAGTTATATGCCTTGAAGTGCTCTTTCTGTAGCTTCTCCATAAATAGACTCACTACAACCAAAAAGGTATTATAGGTTTGTTCACTATAGCATAATCGCTTCACCAACCAAATTGTGGCACTGAACTCTTTCATTTTGTACACAACTTACCTCATCATGAAGATCAGTCTTACACTCCACCAAGTACACAACTTCTCTTGTGTGTAACTAACATCAGGAAAACGAGATGTGAACTTTAGTAGTTTGGTGCTCACACATGGGATTTAGTAGTGAGAGGTCTTGGACTCAAGTCTCCACAAGGGCACCGGAGTGTATCTGAAGTTTGTATTACAAGAGACTTCATCACTTAAAAAAAAAATTATATGAATTTGGTGGTGTCCTGGTAGCATTATAATATGTACTTCAGGTGCAACGAACAGGTTTCACCCTCCCTGCTCTCATAACTATCTATTGTGGTTTAAACGTACTTTTTATTCTGTCTTTGTTTGTTATATTCTATACCTTGTAATTTTTGTGTTTTTCTATCTCATTCTATGGCATTTTGAAGGTTGAAGATGCTGTAGCACTTGCCATGGGTGAACATAGGAGGCCAAATTTGTTGAAGGCTGATAAACCTGATTCAGGTGCATTATAGTACAAACTTCCATTTCATTCTGGTGATTGATATTATCTTGTCATGTGAATTATGATTTATTATTCTGGTTAGACTGATTGTGTTAGAGTGCCAGGTTTAGCATGGTCACAGATGAATGAGGTCCCTCTGTGTTTTCTTAGTGTTGGGTATCTGTTTTATTTTTTATTGTAAGATAAGAGGGTATTGGCCACATCATGTATTCTTTTACAGATGTGAAGTTAATACAAGAAGAGTTAGTGTTTGTCCTTTACCCTCCCTCCCTCGCTCCCTCCCTCCCTAAAACTCTTTCTTTATACTTTTGTATGTGCCTCAAAGCAGCATATCTAAAGTGAGACCAGATTTCTAGACTCATTCTCCACCACTGAAGCTTGTGACACTTTTCAGGGGAGTGTGTTTCTTGGTCTCCTAGGTCATAAAGTTTGACTTATCTTATATTTGTGCCTGAACTGGATGGTTACTGCTAATTGTTCTGCTTTAATTGTTCACTATAGTCTAGAATCCCAAATTCTGGATTGGAAATTACTTCTCTGTTCTTTTGTTGCAGTCCTAACATTGGAATTTTTTATGTGCATACTGATTTAAATTAGATATGTTGAACTGACTATTAAGGACTTTAGGATAGGTTTGGATTAGTTGGGGGAGAAGTTGTTGGATGGTTTCAACTTTAAGATTGGTTTGGATTAGTCGAGAGAGAAGTTGGCTTTTTTCAAAAGTCTTTAGTCTGAGACCAATTGCTCCACATCATCTAGGACCCAGATTTAGGGTCTGCACAAGGAACCTATTGAGTTAATTTCTTGTTTGGATTTGCGTTTGTGCTATGTGTGATGGCTGATTGGTCGGAATAATTACTTCACATTTGGATTCAAACAGTCAAAAAGTGAAGATTCTATTTCAATCCAGATTACATTGAGCGAACCAAGTGGTTCAAATCATTTATACTAAAGCTAAATCAGTCTAATGTTTCTTGAGGCTAAAACGAAACTTATCTTAGAGATGATCTTCCTTTTGCCAATAATTGAACCACAAGGTGATGATTTCGGAATTGAACTACAAGGTGATGACTTGGTTAAACTTGGTAGGTTAATATTGTGTGACTGAACATTGGTGCTCGAACCATGATTTTTTAAATTTGTTAACTCAATCTAGAAGACCTCTCAGTGACACCAGTCTTGTTGGTATAATTTGTATCGATTTTTTGAGTTCTACTCTAGATATGATATGGTGAAACGCGGAGATAAGACAGTCTAATTATTTTGGTGACGTGACTCATCAATATAGTAGGGGGGGAAGGGGAGTCGACTCCGGACCCAACTTGTATGGCAGAAATCCTTGTCGATTTAACTGAGTCATCGGTTGACCACGCTGTTGGCAATCAAACTGTAAACTAGACACTTCCATGTCAAGACCCCTGACCATGCCTTCTTTTGGAAGCAAAGGAGTCAGGCAATGGAAAGTCAGACCAATCCACCACAATATCATTAAATATGAGTAAAGAAGTCTAATAACCAGTTGTTTAATTAACAGTTTTTTTAAGTTCCACTAACATGCTATTCAAGCTCCTTTGGACTAAATCCTGTCCATGAACAGAGCTTCCGGATGATACACCAGTGGAGGATCAAGCATATGAAGTTGGTAAGTTGATACCCCATGACATATAATATTCTTTCCTTCTGGCTATATCAGTTTATAGGAATTAGAAGTGGACCTCAATATTTTAGCTGTGGAGGATTGATTAAAGGCATCACATGTCTGTCATTTTCAGGGTTGAGTCAGGAGGAATCTGCAGATGTGCGTTTCAAGCAGGTTCATCACATTTTGAACAATCTTCCAATTTTCTTGTGTTAATTTCTATGTTATATTTTCTCAGATTTCATGTTGCAGGTGTGAGAGAGAAAAGATAAAGATGTTTCATATGAAGCCACCTTCATTATATTTGTGTACCCATTAGATTTATAACTCTGAAAAAATTAACCTTCTTTCTTTAATGTCTGCATTCAATATTTCAAGATCTTCACAAGATTTGACCTAGGAATTTTCTTTTAAAATGTTTTAGAAATGATAAGTGGTCCTTTTTCAGACATCTATGTCTATCTTGGAGCACTGATTTCTCATCTCCCTCCCTTCAAGTACTCAACACTCGATATTGCTCGTATTTTGATAATTACACGTCTTATATTATTTTTCTAAGTTTATCTATAATTTTTACCACAAGGAACCCAGTGCAATTTAACCTTCAATGTCGTTTTTGTTTCTGGTACTCACTCTAGGCATGGCTTACATACTTCTGGAGAAGGACAAAAAATCATGGGCTGGAACAGGACATTGCAGATGAGAGATTGCAGTTCTGGATCAACCAAAGAAGTCAGACACCGACCTCCCATGATGTAGTCGATGGTAATTTACCCGAAAACACATTTTATTCTTTTAAAAAATTATTTCTGAAACTTTGGACAAATGACCATATGATTGTTATCATATTTAAATATCTTATCTATAGTAATCATACATTAACAAATTGTAACACATCCAACTCATCAAGCTTCGTTGTACAAAGATTTTACAAAAGCTAATGATACTAATTTTTGCTTTATAAATTCTATTTTAGGTCATTTAACTAAAACTTGAGTTTTATGGTTCTTTTGACATCTGCTGCTTCTCCCTCCACAATTCCCTAATAGTATTTGTGAATAACTTCCAAAATGTTGAAAGCTAAACCTAGGTCTTTGCTTCTAATGCTAGTTCATTAATAGGAGATGATGACAAGAGATGAAAATATTGCTGTGATGTGTTTGTAACATCTTTAATGATCTGTTTGCTTGCTACTATATTACAAAGATTGAAGTTGCATTGTGCCTAAATGATTTGGCTTTTAGTTTCATTACTCATTGGTCATGTTTCGATTTCTATAATCTCTTCAGGTGTCTCTTTTTATTCTGTATCTTCGTTGAAAGAGTGAAAGCGGAGTTATTTAATGTAGTGTATCCGCAATTTTACAGATTTGAGAGCACGCTAAATATCATTTCATTAGAAACCAAGAATTGAGTTGTTAGCTGTTTCTCTGATCCCTTGTTCTAGTATAGTTTGCTTACTGGTCAATCTTATGATGCTCTTCTCTGGTTTGACAGTTGAGCGTGGTTTATTGGAACTAAGGAAATTAGGACTTGATACTCAATTGTGGGAAGCTTCACAAAGAGCAATGGACGAACATTCTGTTGATCTATGAAAGAAGAAGGGTTTGGAGCTGGAGCTTTGGGATAGCATCTTTGGGTGGATTTTTGTCATACTGTTCTATTGTTTCTTCTATATCCCCTCTTCCTTTGTTAATTTTTATTATTTATGCATGGAGAAAAACCTTTTTAACTCCCCATGGCTGGACCAGCTGATTGTCATACTTCTAACTCCTATTTCAAGTTCTTATTTCTTCTTCCTTCGAAAGAGTAACAAAAGATTACGAGAAAATTGAAATTTTACCACTGCAAGCTACCAACGTTCTTATATTTCTAAAAAACAATTAACTTTCTGCTGCTTGTACAACAGGGACAAAAATAGAAAATCTATTGTTGCAAACAATATAAAATATCTAAAATACTTTCATTAATGAATAAAATTGTATCTAAAATTATACTTACCTAAACTTTATTATCAAATTTTTATGCACATGGCATTAGTTTAGAACCATCTGGTCTAATTGTCTCACGAGTGTCGCTCAATTCAGGCCGGCTTTCCTTGACTGGAGGGTCATGGACCGGAAAAACGACGAATTTAATTCTAATTTTTAACTCGAAAAGAAGAAAAGAAAGTAAGAAACAAAAAAAAAAGCTAAAAAAAGTTGAAAACAAAAAAACGAGAAGATAAGTCATCTACGTTTGCTACTGCGAGACATGCCGGCGATGCCGCATCCCGACTCCAGAAACTTCTACATTTGACATGGATAATTTAGTAATTTCGTCCATGCGAACAGATGGCATTTATTGGGTCTAAAATAGGGAACCGTCAGATTCGAAATGGATAAGATCGTATCCGTCAGCTTGTCCTTATTATCCGCAAGAATAACTATTTTTTTCTAAAAGCTCCCTGGCAATTGGCCAAATGGGAGTAGGTGTGTTGAGGGTCCCGCACGAGCGCGCTGTACTCCCTATAAAGGGCGCAGACCGCGCGTAAATTTGGCCATTCTGGAGGGAAACGAACGAGCAGATTCAGTGCCGAAGCAGCTAACTGAACATCTTCTCTCTCGAAGGGGTGCTCTGAGGTAAAATATCCTTCGTGGCGCTTTCTCTACTACCTGTGAAGGATTCTGTGTAATATTGTTCCTGTCCACGGTTATGGTGGCTTGGAATAGTCTGATCGTACTTTTAGGTTGAATCGGACATAATCTTTTGCAGCTCTTCTGTGATTTTTGGGCTTTAACGCTTTTCTTTACCAATTACTGTTGTTCGTTTCGGAATGGTGATCGATCGTGCTTTGGATGATTGTTTTGGTATTTGTCGTTTCGTTTTGCATGTTGCTTGTGCTCACTCTATAAAATATTGGATGATTAGTTTGTTGTTAGCATTTCCTTCTCGTGCTGTCTATATTCTAACTTGAAGTGTTCACAGATCTAGCTTCCTCTTTAGATTTTACAAGCTCGATGTTTTGTGTGTTTGAATTTCAAGTAGCCGATTTTGGTCTAGTTGACTGTGAAGATTGAAATCTGATCGTTTGTCCCGTCCTACTGGTTTTGGCCTCTGATTTTGTGTTTGCACCACGCCTGTCTCAGCTAAACACATTTTATTGTCTTTACGGGTTTAGAGTATCTTTACTAGGAATTTTATGGCGCTTGAGGCGCTTATGCCATCTGATTAAGGACAGGTTGGACTTTGGAATTGCCGTCCATGATTTCTTGGTACGTTTAGGTTTTTCCTGGCGCAGTTTTTAATGAATCGGATACTTGTCAGAGTATATTCACTTGTTATTGTCTTCTTGATTTTTTCTGCTTTTTGAGCGCTACGCTGTGTTTATGTTGATGAAAACTTTTTTGTCAGATCACAGTTAACAATGGTGAAGGCAGTAGCTGTTCTTACTGGAACGGAGGGTGTCAATGGCACCGTGTACTTAACTCAGGAAGGAGATGGTAATACTGATGCATAGTAACTTGATATGTTAGGATGATGTAGGGTTGTTGAGATTAGATTACTAATGGTTTGCTGAATGAGCTTCCACCTTGATTTTGTACGTTTTCTTTTTCAGGCCCAACCACTGTCACTGCATCCCTTTCTGGTCTGCGACCCGGGCTACATGGATTTCATGTTCATGCCCTTGGCGACACTACCAATGGCTGCATGTCCACTGGTATTATTACGTGTTAGACGCTTTTATTCTCATTCTGATAGGTCATAAAGCAAAAAACTTTAAAGGTAAAAAAAAGAATGAGAGCCTGTAATCATTTGCATGCTGAACTAGTTGAAACTGTAGGACCACACTTCAATCCTGCTGGTAAAGAGCATGGTGCTCCTGATGATGAAAACCGTCATGCCGGTGACCTTGGGAATGTAACCGCTGGTGATGATGGTATGTACCCCTTGTCCTTTGTTTGTATTATAAGTCTTGCTTATTGTGGTATTAGTGTTGTCACTGTTGTTTCCTTCAATTTAACTGAAAATTTCGTGTTGATTTTAATGTGTCAGGTACTGTGACATTTTCTACTGTGGACAGTCAGGTGACAGGATGTGTTTCAGTATGATGTGCTGTAATATGAAGTTCCTAGATTGAGTTCCTTTTCTAATGCTACTTCTGATCCTATTGCAGATTCCTCTCACTGGCCCAAATTCCGTTGTTGGGAGAGCCGTGGTTGTCCATGCTGATCCTGACGATCTTGGAAGGGGTGAGACAAGAGCTTTCAATTACTTAATTTTTTCCACACTGATATGATTTATTATTTTCTGTAATATGTAGTGCGTGCTTTTTCTTCTTCTGTCATGAATTTTAGTAGCTACTAGCCCTGTCAGGTTGTCTGCTGTTAAACCAGATCAATTATTGAAGTTAGTAGGCATTTAATAATAGGAAGTTGTGAGGTACTATTTTTATCTTTTTAAATTAGTTGATGTCCATATCTGCAGTGTTTCTCGCTTCACAAAATATATCTGCATTGCTCCTTGCTTTCGAAAAAACATATCTGCAGTGTTTCTTGCTTTCAGGAAAATGTATCTGCAGTGATTCTATTCAGAGTGATTGCGAGTTGCTCTGTTATGTGCTTATTTTGATTATCTGCATTTAAACCAACAAATGAATTTCTTTACAAACAATTTTAATGTATTAAGTGGAGTGGGCCTTTACCTCAAATGATCATGTGGTGGCTTCTATTGTTAAATCATGACTCAAAATCTCTTACAAGCATAAAGCTTTCATTATAAGTAGTACTGAAAACACTTAATGTTTAAAAAGTTATTAAATAATATTTGAACATATAAAAAATAAAGTGTTACTGAACCATATGATTAAATTATCTTTAACTGAAGTTTCTTTGAAATCCCATTCTATAAAGAGCGCTTAGCCTCATCCCCTTAAGTAGACTTTTTCGGGGATACTGAAGTACTTCCAATGTCTGGGTAACTAGGTCCTATATTACATCTACAACTGTGCATTCTATGTCTGTGTATTAGACAGGTAGAATGGTGTAATGACTTGTCTGGGAAAATTTGTATTTTTAGATTGTATCTAGTGTTGTTAAAATATTCTTAAGGTATGGGAAAGAGTCTTCTGAATTCAACTACATCTGGTGGTGAGTCCAATCATTAGATTCATTAATAATGTCCAAACACTTCTTTTGCGTTTTGTTTGTACAGTTGGAAATACTTCCATACTTGTAGATACTTGTGGTTAAAGTCTGGGAAGTTTTAAAGGACTACATTTTCTGAGCCAAAGCCAAAAGCGTCTCTAATCTTTATTTTGATTCTTCTTTTTACCTCGATCAGGTGGACACGAGCTTAGCAAAAGTACCGGAAATGCAGGTGGCCGTGTTGCCTGTGGTAAGTGGTGCTTGTATATTGTATGCATGTTACAGCTTATTTGCATTTATTATTTACGTATTAATATGGCTTAAGCCCGAAATGACTTTTTATTGTTGTCTTATTCCAGGAGTTATTGGCCTTCAGGGATGATCTCTAAATCCATGAATTTCGTTGTGGAGGCAGCGTTGCTAACTGTGGGGAAACAGTCTAATACTACAATAATGAATAAGCTGTGTAGTGGAAGTCTCGTCTTTTGTGCAGGCATTGTGCTGGTTATATGCTTTTAGTCTCTCCCCATGGATGTTGTGTTCAGACTAAGACTTTGAGTCGTTGTTGCAAACATGTAGAAGCGTAATTTTGAGTTTAAAGTTTTGGATCTTCATCTTGGCTCTGCCTTTTACGGTACCCGCTTGGACTCGGTCCGCTCTAAACTGTAGGACATATTATGAATGAATTGATCGGTAATGCTAAAGGGAGTACGTAACGTGTACAAAATAATTATCGCTAAAATTTAAGATTAAGTTATAAAATTTTAGGGCAATTATGTATATGTGTGTAATTATCTCTTAAACTGCCGTTCTTCTGTGGGTCAGTGGCTGCCAATAACGTACTTCAATTCATCAAGGGAGAAAATAAGATACAAGATCGAGCTGTTAAAAAGCTGGACATGCAAACTAATACTGTGTTCCGTTCCCTCAATAAAGTTACAAGTCCAGTTAACAGTATCATTCTATAAGTAAGAATCCAACAATACAAGTTCATATTTAAACCAATATCTCCAAGCTTGATTGCAGTATGACTACACGACAATGAAGATCTCCGCCTCCAGTACTGCTTGTAATTTGCCTCAGCCTTTTGCAAAGGGTAAGTCGACGGGTCCTCGAAGAACCCATCGTCCTCGGGAATAAGTTGTACAGACGCCTGCAACTCCTGTGTCCCACAAGCATCTCAATCGTTAGATCGAGCAAGAGCTATGGATTTTTGCTGACATAAAAACAGTTCCAACAACCAGGTTGTTAGCTTCCAACGTGATTCATGCCCAAAGAAGCCCATCACATCCAAACTCTAAATCTGTAACGGGGACATCGCCTTGATCACAATCGAATGGCTGGGAGTCTTCCACCGTATCTATGTATGGCTCCAATAAATCAGAGGACCTCTCGCTCGGGATTCCATAGTCCTTGAGAATGCAAGAAGAGGCTGCTGTAGCAGATTCTCTTTCTAATACGGCAAGGAAGTTGTCCTCAAACTCAAATACCAAGTATTTGTCTTTACATGCTGCACAGATGGACACCAAGTGAGGATGGCAGTAGAAAAGGAAGAAAAAGAAACACGGTATTTCATCAAGTAATTCATACAATCTACGAGATGTGCCAGATGCCTTATATTTCTGATTCGAGCTCCGTTGAACTTCACAACCTGCCACATTAGGTATTTTCAAAGTATTATTTGAAAAAAACAAAATGAAAAAATGAATTCAGGCTAAAACATAGTGACTTCATACCTGCTGGTTGCTCATGTCTTCATATCCGATGTTCACCTCATTTGCTAGGACCTTTAAGGAAGTGGTATTCAAGTACAAGCCATAAGAAAATGAAAAGCTACGAAAGGCTCTTTTGTTTTACAGTAAAGTAACGCAATTTCACAGAGTATGCAATTGTAACTTTAAGAGTTTTACTGAAAGTTGAAAATAATGCAAAAGCAGACCTGAGATAAGATAACAATCTCTTCTCCTTTGAACTTAGCCAACGAGTATCGTGCTTTTGCTAACAATTTTAACTGGTAAGAGAAGACAGGATCTCATCATTTCCCATTCAAATTGAAAGGATGTGCAGCACATAATTGAAGGATGATTGTACTCAGTAACCGACTTCTTTAGTGGCTTACCCCTATTGCATCTTCACACTCTTCCCTGTGACAATGGGGAAAACCAGAAATAAGGTAACTAAGTTGAAAGAAAGAACATCCACATATTTCTGCTCTATTTCTTCTTAGTCATCACTGTTTAAGGAGGAACATCTCATGTTTGTTAAGAGCTATACATGGAACTTACTCAATGAGTGGTTCTGACAGTGGAGTAAACACCAAACCCGCAACAATCAGATACGAAGGCTGCCCTACTTCAATGTGATATGGTACCTTAAGACAGTGTAAGAGTGCACATTTTAATGTTTGACGCAAAAGAACAGAAGTCACAGAGAAAAACATCCCTGAAGTTTCAAGCCAAATACCAAGTGGACACGAGGTTGAAGAACCACTTGGACTTCCATGTGGGTCCCATTTCGTATGATACCTAGAACTGCTGTGTCACCTGCAAACCTGAATAAGTACAAGATAACTTTTAACTCAAGCTACTTCATGAAACTTGTAAAAGTAAGGAAATACAACAGAAATGCAATTGCAAGCTTCAAAAATGTATGCAAAACGAAAACAATTTCCATGCAAAAGAATAACATTACTTTTGGCTTATAAGATAGCGAAATGCAATACGCTCAGATGTACGAAATGGGACTGTTCCTTCAGAACCTATATGCACACCATCGAAGCTTACAATCACATCCCCCTGTAGAAGACAACATCTACAGACTCATTTCAGGCTATTCCATTAAGAAACTGCTAAATTTATCCAAAAGTTAAAAGATAGTATGAAATCAATCTCTCTTGCAATATATATATATATATATATATATATATATATATTGATGTAGAGAGAGAGAGAGAGAGAGAGAGAGAGAGAGATTAAAAGTAGTTTCCAAACTGGAAAACTAGCTGGCTAAAGCATTAAAAGATTGTATGAAATCATGTAACAGAGGTAGCGGCCAAACAGAAAACCAGCTTTCACCCAGATAGATAGATATGCTCTTTATGCTCATGGAATGAATCCAAAATTCATGAAATCAATGACATTATAATAATGCTGACATAATTTCTGATGTTAAACTATTCATTCCTATTAAGCTTGCTATTTCCTTCTGCTCCTTGGGCAACTTACTCAATAGCAACAACAGTGGGAATCAACATACTAATAAAACTTTCACAATCTTTTGACCCCAACAATAACTCATTCATTCCCTTCAATTAATGTGTTTAGCATTACAAATAACAGAATCTGTGCATGAATGTAGGCTGAGCAGGCCTTCTGAGACAAATTTTGTTCCTATGCAATGGTCACCATAGAATCAAAATGATGATAACTTGTTGATTCATTTAGTGTTTTTAGCAAATTTTTATTTATGTGCATAAATTCACTTCACTAATGCATGGAATTAAAAGTCATGTCCTCGGACCACATACCGCCTTTAGGGCATTATTTGCTGCAGAAGTCGGTTCAACCCTCCTTACCAGAACACCCTGCCATGAAAGACAAGAGACACATACTGTTGCTGTTAGTTCTTCTAGTTCTTGTCTGTTCCACTATGTATACTATAGTTAGCCATTAAGTCCTTCAGCCCTCAGTTTGTGAATGCAGCAGTTTGTATCCCCTTCCCTCTTCCTTTAAGACTATCCATATTTCATCCATCATAAAAAATGAAAGCAAAAACATCCATATTGCCTTACTCAAGAACTGTAAAGCATTTTTCAGAAAAAAACCCAAGTACCAACTACTTTTGGTTCCTTGCAAGATGTAAGCTCGTCCTCCTAGACAACTAAACAGGTAATCCTGAAGAAAGTTGCAACATCTTCTCTATACATTATACTTGTCACATCCATTTCTTCCCTCTGTAGATTTTTCTTTGACAGAAAACAAATGTCACGTGTGGTATACTTTCCAAAAGGGACCTGCTTTAGCAGGTCTAACATTAGAAAATATTCCTTTTTGCTCCTAGGATGCAGTAGAGATACAGTTAACTCCATGCCTAATTCTCTTGCAAAAGAGGGACTATTAACTTCTTAGCTGCCAACAGGCTCCCAATTAATGTCTTAGTATCTTTCTTGTTCTTTGCTTATATAGAAAAATCAATTCTCTTTTCATATACCTCATTAGTCTCCACTTTCAGGCATGCACGTAGAGCTGGATTTTCTAATTTCTGAAGAAGGACACCAAGCGAAGGAAATCCTGAATGGTCAATACAAAAGGGGTTTACATCAGTTAACTCCAGCTAAACTTCACAAAGACAACTAGCGGAATACAGATATAACCAGATTGTTACATGCTCACCAGTGTACTTCCCATTGTGTTCATAGTCATCCAGAAAGTGAGATACCACTGTTGTGGGAATAACATATCCAATATTCTCTGCTTCATCAGATCTGAAAACCTAGAGAAACTGTTTCATTAGAAAGATTTCAATAAATAGAAGGTTTCAAGTGCTCTCATAATCCGTGAACCAATTTTTTCAGGATTAATTGGTGATACAGTTAAAAAGGAAATGAGAGAGAGAGAGAGAGAGAGAGAGGGAGAAGGGGATAGAATGCTAATTGAGCACAAGAAAGCCAGATCCATCAACAAAAGGTACTTAGCAAGAAAGGTTCAACCAAAATAACAGAATAGATCAATTGTAGCCATACATCAGGTGTCTTCAATAGTTTCAACTCTCCCCCATCCCAATTGATGCAATTCCGGACTGCAGATTAATTTTGTGAAACTACTCCAGTGGGACCCAGGTTTAAATTTGTCAAAAGATAAGGATATTTTGGTCATTGACTATGCTGTATATGTGAGGAATATGGTGTAGGAAAGTTATATTATCTTAGTGAGTTGTTAGCTAGAGGCAATTATATAGTTTTAATCTGTTTTTGGACGTAGTAGTAGGAAAGGGCATTTCTAAAATTTGGCTGCAATTCACTTGAGTGAATATAATTTGGGAGGGGTGAACTTTTTCGCATCCAAGTCAAGCTGTGTGAACAGCCTTTCCCTCTCTTCTTGCTCTCTCAACTTCCTCTTTCTCACTCTTCCTCAATTGCAATGCAAATATTCATGGTTTTGGAGCTAGTTGTAAGTGTGGCCAAGGCCCAATCTGTGTTTCTTTAGCATTTTCAAGGAAGCCTCTATAATAGGAAACTAGTTTATTTGGGAGTTATATCCTGGAGTTTGTGATCCCATATGAGACCACTATGTGTAAGCCTGCACATGAGAAGGAGCATTGCATGGGAAATAGTTCCTAACTGAAAAGTGTAAGAAAAGTGAATGGACCGTAAAATTGAGCAACAGGTCTCCTAAATGGCTAGTCTATTAGAGATGGACTTGATCTTGGTAAAATGCACACATCATGCATGATTAACAAGTCACAACCTTCAAAAAAATGAAAAGAAGCCAGAGGTATATTCGCGACATATAATACAGATATCTTTTTTTTAACTGATGTAATCTTTATTTATCTTTTGAAATCACATAAAGAATGTGACATAAAGTGCAATGAAACTTTTAAAGATACAGTAGTTGATTAAGCTCAATAAGGATCCTATCCATTGTAACCCCTTTGTTCTTGAGGAAGTTGAAGTTTTATTTCATAATAAAATTCATAAGTACATCACTTCATATGAGTTACATCAGGTGGGTAGTCTCACTGCCATTGAAGTTAGTGTGACTCCCTCCTTTGCTAAAGCATCAGCACATTGATTCACTGATCGCATTACATGTTTCCACAATACTAGATTGCTTAAGGACCAAATCTCTCTAAGTAGTGATAATGGTCTCCAGGGCTGGTATTTCCATTTTTGGCACCAGCCAATGACATTTCGAGGGTCTCCTTCCACTTCAAGTGGCTCTGTAAATTTGGCTTGTAGCCCCTTCAGCACAACCAGCACCTCTGCCTCCGTAGAGTCCTTTTTCCCAACTGGTCCGCAGTATGATAGCAAAATGCTACCATTACAGTCTCTGAAGAGGCCTCCAAACATTTCAACCCCTTCCTTGGGCAAACAGTTAGCTTCAGAATACACAGACCTTGGTATTTTGGTCCACGCTATACTGCCAGTCCACAATTATGGTGTCTATTTCATCAAAGATGGTCTTTAATTTCCAAGATGGGGGGCACTTCTTGCTTACCCCACTGCTTGCTTCCCCAATCGATTACAAAAGCTGACTCGCCCTCAATGATTAGGAGCTCATAATTTAGATATCTTAAAATTACATATTTTCCAATCCTCAAGATATAAGCAGCAGACAAAGCATAAATTACAAGACAAGGGTACCAGCAAACTTATTGGGCTATCTATATTGACAAAAAATTCAAAACTGAACCGCAGGGAAAGAGTTTTACATTACAGGAAGGTACCAACCTGAAATGCAACACCTATGCACTCCCCCTGATCATTAAATGCAGGACCACCACTATTTCCTATAAAATAACAAACCTTCTTCAGTATACCGGATTGTAAATCCAGAAGAAATGAGAAAATAATAAATAAATAAAAAAGCTGCAAACACTGAATAGTGATTGTAAGATCCGAAATAGAAAGTATAAGGCCACCAACCAGGATTTATTGCGGCATCAATTTGAATCCCCAGTAAATCAGAAGAACCATGCGCATATGATGTGACCTGTAACAGAGATGACAAAGCAGATATTGCCTCAGGAAAGGCAACAAAAAACAGAAGTCAAAGCAAACAAGAAACTAACAGAAGCTATAGAAGTCACATTAACTCATCAAACCTCTATTCGGGACACCACACCCTTTGTCACTGATATTGTGTCACCTCCAAATGGATATCCAACAACAGTAACTGAATCCTGCAATATTAAATGCATTGTAAGTACATTTAGTAGAAGTATAAATCCTTATAGACTCAAGAACAATAGACTAATACTTTTCTTTATATATTTTTTTGAAACAGCTTTTCTTTATATATTCAATCCCATTGGAGAAAATAATTTCTTGAACACGTCAATGTACTAGTGGAATCAACGTAAAACATTCACACTGACTTGTTATTAATTTACAAAAAATTAATTGGATACAATTCACCACATGTATTTCTATTCTTTTGAGAAATTATGCATTTCATTAAGGCCAACAGCCAAAATCAAAGCATAAGGATAACCCCTCACTACCAGATTAGAGAGGTGCCTTCCTTGGCAGAAGATCAGTGATACCATAAGCTGACAAAGCACATGATGTCAAGAGGCTACAAACAAACGAGCTAGAGATTTAATCTCATTACAAATCACCAAAGACGCCATAGAGGCACTTTGGACCGTCAGCCAGCAAAAGACATTCAACGAGAAAGTATTACTTTTTTTTTTTTTTTGAGGAAGGCGAATACATTTTATTCCCAATTACAAGTTTTACTCCCAATGCTGCTGTGGAGACCAGAACCCAAGACCTCCCGCAGCAATAACTCCCATGGGACCATTGAGCTACTGCCCAAGACCCAGAACGTAAGTATTATTACTTAAATACGAAATACTGGAGGCCACCGTAATTCTATACTGCAAAAGAATGGAGTAAGCAAATAATGTTCGAGAACTATAAGGTTCCAACTATGAAATCCGGGAGGTCACCCCCAAGTGGAAGGATAGAACTAAATTTCGATGGATTGTCTCTAGGTAACCCGGGGCTGGCAGGGGTAGGAGGAATTCTCAGAGATCATAATGGAAGAATATTAATGAAATATGCAGAGCCAATGGGGGTTGGCACATCTAATGAAGCTGAATCAATGGCCCTCCTTACTGGGGTTACATTATTTCAGCAGCACTATGAGGGGTCACAACAGATTCAAGGGGACTCCAAAAGTAGCAATAAGCTGGGGCAGTAACAAAAGTTCACCCCCCCTGGAAGCTACAACAGGTGTATGGTGAAGTTCAAAGTATACTAGTTGAATGGAGAATTGCATGGACTAAGATTCCAATATCTGCAAATTCAGAGGCCGACAAGCTAGCAAAGGAAGGAACTGCAAAGAAAAGTTTGACAGTTAAAACCAATTCACGTCTACACTGATTCCATGTATTGCTAGTGTATGACTAATTTAAACAGATTCTACAATTTACAAATTCCTTTCAGAAAGTAATAAAATCTTCACAAGTTCAAAACAAAGTATTACTTAAAAACGAAAAAACAGTATTACAAGAAAGAGAGATTAAGTTTATATTTAAATATATTCAGAATGAACGAGCACAGAAGTGAGGGAGATGAGATAGAGATCTGAACCTGAAGACATGGCAAACGGCCGAAACGTAGAGGTTCAGCACCTCTCCAGAATTCCTCATTTTCTACAGAAAGCAAAGCAATGTCACATTCAACACCTCTTGCCAAAACCTGCAGATACAGATTCCTGAGGAAGTGTCAACTCTGAAACCTCTAAAACTGCAATCTACACAGCTAATTCACAAACAGTAAGAATGTTTTTTTGTTTTTAAAGGCGAATAATTGTATTGATGTATAGTAATGTACAAGCAGTAATTTACTAATATTACATAAGCTCTGGCCTATTAAGACTACACATTATGCTCTGGGGATATACATTATTACATTACTGGATGTTATGAGTTAAATCTTCCACCGACTGCCCAACTTGGAGTCCACTTCAAACAGTAAGAATGTGAAAGGGTACTTTAGAAAGAGGACAGAATTTAAGCTATTTCACAAAAGAACAGATAAAACCATGTGAAACCACTTTTAGCAACCTGTTAAAATTCACCAATTTCATGTGTTTGAGCTATAGATTCCAAAGTTTTATTTATAAGGGGACAAGTTGTAACCATTTACAGAGGTTTTCTTAGCAGCCATCCCCATCCATATCCACTTTGCAACAATTGCGGAAGATCCACTTCCCACCAGTGTGTCCCCGGAGCTCCATGATGCTGCATATTTTTCTTCCCTCCTCTTCATAAATGCCTACATGTATTTGACTCCTCAGCAATGTTCATGTTCTACCAGTAGAACTTTCTCTAATCAGCGCTTCCAATGACTCCACCACTCCGATAGGCCATCCACTGGGATTTTTAATTTAGAGCGGTAAGAAGATTTTTTACTGCAATCTTCAGCATAACCCTTGCCGTGAAACACGTATTCCCATCCATCGCCGAGGAAGCTAGTTTTACTTTTTCCAGTACGGCTGTTCTCCCTTCTGTCCATGGTTGCCAGCAGGTTGCACCAGGATTCACTTCCTCTCGCGTGCTCACAGTTAGCTTCAAAACCCTTATCCTAACTATATTAAGGATAGGCTACATAAATCCTCTCTCCAGTACTCTTTAGTTTTGTAAATAATATCATTAAGAGAGTGCAGGTTTTTTCTTCCTACTTTCATCAATGCTATTTTAGTTGTGTTCATTAAGCACCAGTCCATCAATCAAAACATGTGGGAAAGAGGAGGGGACTTAATTAGAGTATATGGAAAAGAGGAGGGTCTTAATTAGAGTATCTCAATTTGAAACTCAAGAATTAGAATTTGTCCTCTGCAACAGGTTTTTTTTGCTTTAATCCAAATTGTCCTAGTATACTCAAAATGGAGTTGTCCTAATGTTTAGACACACATAATGATCATTTAAACAAATAACTTAAGAATTTTTAAGAGGACGGCAGAGTATTTTATTAAGGAAGATACCTTAGCCACAAATTTTCTGTCATCACCCCGCCGTTTTACTTTGACCTGAATTTATTGCAAAAGGTTAACTTGAACTCTGAATACAAGTAATATGAACAAAGCTAACATGACCAACCTCCTAAGTGAACATTTATAAATTGAAGTCTCACCCAGGTGAGCAGTAGCAACGATTCAAGAAAAATATTATGCCAGTTTCCAGTACTCACATGAAAGGTTAAACCATAGTTTCATGAAGCCAAGACCAAAGTTCTATGAACTGAAAAGAATAAACTTGAGGGAACCAAAAGCATTCTTTTCCCTCTTGCTTCATTTGACAATAACTGATTTAAGATCACAAAAATCAGAGATAGTAGGTACCTGGATGCATGCTCAATAAGAGAAGAGGAGCACCTAACATCTATGGAGATTGGTTCGCATATGAGACCTTCAAACTAGTTGTCAGATCTTATAGGTTTCAGAGTCAAATATTGCAGCAATTATACAGCTTCTTAGTCTTGTTGCTGCTGGCCTATGGGCTTGATCAAATTGTGCTTTTCTCCCAAAAGAAAAAAACATATACATGAGTCTTTTGTGAACTATGCACATGTTTCCAATTCCTAACATTTTGGCTAACAGTATAAGCTGATAGATTGTAGAGTTCTGCTCAATCGTAATCAAGACATTACAGTTCCAAAAAGAAATTATATTAAAGAGGTAAAACCTTGGGTAAGGGTTAGAAGCATCTCTGCTTGCATAATACAAACCTGTGTACCATGTTCAACACAGTGCGCATTTGTCAATAGCTTTCCATCCCCAATCATAAAGGCACTGCAATATATTCTCTTTGTTAGCATTTCATGCAAATCCACATCCATAATTCGTTTATACATAAAAAAAAAGGAGATAGTAAATGGAAACAAAATGAAAATTCTGCACATGCGAAGAAAGATGCTGGTCAAAAGAATAGTAAAGGACATGCCTCCCTGTACTTGTGAACTGTCGTTGTTTTTGCCAAGGAAGGGAATAATCAGGAGCAGTGTGAGTGCAGTAAACCTAGTTAAAGCAGATTGAACCAAAGAAAACTTTCAGGAAGCAGAAGACAATCGTATTTATTGAAAGTAGATATCATGGACAATTCCGTGCCATTTAGAGAGGACAAATATACATTTACTAGAAAAAAATTAAAAAAGCAAAGAGTGTCAATCCATAAATAGAAGGGGGGCACTTCATGTGCATAATATGTCAATGGCAGTGCGAACATTACCAGGCAAGAAACAGGTTTCTTGGGTTTTAAAATGACCAAATTCCAACTATCGATTGAAAACATTGATGTCCAGACAACATCATATGAAGAGATTACCTTCACAACAGCATTTAGGAAAGCTGTATCTTGAAGATTTCCTGGGTCACTCACCTGAAATGTCACAACATCCATATTAATCTTTAACAATTTTTATTCACAAGGAATTGGAACTCGTCCAGAAGAAACTATAACAAAACTATTAAGTTGCAAGACATGTATCTTAAAAAAGGTCTGTCTAAAATATCTGATAAATGCTCCGTTTAGGATCAACAACAGTCATGTAATGCATCCTCAAACGAAAGAAAAACCATGCCTGTTGTTCCTTTGCATCATACAGTGATGCCTTCTTATCCTTTTTAGAGAAGCCAAGTGATTTAAAAGCTCTGGACTGAGCTCCCTGCATCTCCTGTTCAGTACCACTTGGTGAATGGGCACTTCTGTCTCTTGCTCTATCAGAAAACCTTTTTTGCGAAACACCATCTATCTGAATTAGTAATGAGTGCTCATCAGAGTATGGCCTACTAACATTTTTTAATAAAAAATTAGAAAAAATCAACAGAACGTGAAGTGCTATCGCACATGCATGTGCCTGCGTCTCACTGCAATGGTTATGTATGCTAGTATTAGCTTGCAGTAGCCAGTACCAGGATTTACAGCCTTTCTTTAAGATATAGACTCCTGAATGGTATCACAATTCCTTTGATGGCACTATAAGATCCTTTGTAGCTTTTGCACTTAGAAATTAGAAATACTAGCCAGCTTCAAATAACAACTATGAGTATTAAAACATGAACTTTCGGTGACCGTCACAACATAAGACTTATAACAGTCATACAGATAGTGAGTTTCAGTATTAAAAAATGGCTTGAGTGAAGGATTGCAGTGAATAAGAGTAAGCTGTCACGAGAAAAAGGCTGGATAGATGTAAGGAAGGAAGTATGTCTTGCCGTCGCCCTGTGGTGCGCACCACTACAATATCTAACGAAAAGATATCATGCGACGGCAGCCTGGAAAGTCTAGACATTCTTCAATGTTTTACCGCAAAACATAAGGATCCTACAAAACACAACACGACCAGCTCTGCTCTGCTCTAGAAAATAATCAGTCCATCACATTCTCGACTGGCGGAGAGGAAGACAAGAACAAAACAGGAAAAGCTCAAAACACCTAAACATACGCATTACCTCGTCGGTCTTAGTTTTCGGAGAGGAGCCATTTCCGCCGGTTCTTCTCCTGGAGAATGTAGCCTTTCCAGGAGACAAAACTCTCCGAGAAGCGGGGAAACGGATAGAAGACGTAGCTGGATAGAAATAAGAGGCATCCGTGGAGGAGAAGACCGAGAAATAACAGCTTGCGGCAGCAATCGCCATTGAAGTGTAGGCGGAGAAAGTTCTCAGGTTCTGCTCCTTATCCTTTGCGGGATACCTTTCTCGAAATAGTATACGAGTAAGACGATTGGATTATCGCTCTTACCGTCTTACGGGACGACTGACGTGAAATCTTTTTGTATTAACAGCTCCGGGACGAATTATCATTTGTTTGACTCGGCAATGCAACTCTCGATTCACATGGTCCAAACGATTTCATCAGATCTTGCCTGGTTCGGCCCAATTCAACCGGGTCCGACCGCTGCTTTAAATTTTAGTGGTCTAAAAGACTAAAACTACTTATTCTTTATAAAACAATAATTAACTAATTTATTTATAGCGTGTTCATGTCTTTGACTCTTTACGGTATTTAATAACACAGATATGTCAATTAGTAGAGGGCCGAGTCAACTCAGATTTTGCCCTCTCGTAGTCGATTGGGGGGAGGGAGGGGTGGGTACACCTACTCCCGAACCGGAACCGCTTTGAGAAAAAGGATTCAGGCGGGCGACTCGGGTTTGGAAAAACGTGCGACTCGGGTTTAGAAAAACGTGCGACTCGGTCTGAAAAAAAAAAATTAAAATATAAAAATAACTACAAATGTTTTATATACTCAATTCGATGTATAATATGTTATATTTATTAGTGTGAAAGAAAACAAAACAAAAATAGCATGTTTAACATGTATAACTCTACAATCTGTGCAAATGCAATGCAATTGAATTGAGTGGTTTTAGTTTACAACCATCACTTTAATACTTGAGGGAACAGTAGCTCCGTGGTCCCATAACGAGTTATACTGTGGGAAGTCTTGGATTCGGATTTTCACATCTCCTATTCGTCATTTTAAAAAGAAAAAATAACTTTAAAACTTAAAAGACAACTCATTCTTTGGTAAATAAATCATGATTATGATTTATGATTATGAGCCGATTAGAACTGAACATGTGATTTGTTAAGCATCCATGAAAACATGATTTATTAGGCCTCGTGGCATCAACTCTACTAGTAGTTGAACAACAAAATGTCTCAATGGTTTGGAGTTTGTTGTTTTTAAATCCGAGTCTCCCATTTTCCTGAACGGGGCTCATTCTCTCTCCCTCCGTATTCTCATTGTCATTCGTTCACTCTTCTCTCCCATATGCTCTCTCCTGGTCTATCTCACTCTTCCACCTATACGCTCTCTCATTCTCTCCCATATGCTCCCTAGCTCTCTCCCATATGTTCCCTCTATCCTCATCTCTCTATCCCTTTTGATCAGTGACTACGTCTTCACTGTTCTCATTGTCAGCTCCATGGGGTGGATGACTACATATATCAGCAACGGCAAGAAAATCCTGACAACTGCATATCAAGAAGAACGAGCGGAAACAAGTGGATAGCTGGCTCCATCATTGTGGCATATACATAATAAATACACACATGTCCGCACATATATATACACACATACCCACACACTCTCCAATAGACAATTGACAGGGTGGGTTTTGCTCGTATATTATTAGAAACCAAGGTTAATTAAGAATCCCAACTTTAGTTCCATTTGAGGGGCTTAGCTTAGAAGGCGGAAAGAAAAGGTTGGGGGTTGGTTTAGAAAGAAATCTCCTCCAAAAAGTTAGTCATAGGTAAAGCAATGTTGGGAGAGTTTCAATGTAGTAGTAGGAAAAGTTTTTAAGGAAATTGGGTCAGGATTTGGTGTAGGATGTCGGGCACCCAGGGAACAACCATTCTTCCCCCTCCCTCCCTCTTTCATCTCCCAACGTTTTCCATAACCTTCACATAATAAACCCAACAAAAGAAATAAAAAAAGAGAGCCTTTGCTTCGTCTGAGACTCTGAATCTGATTTATTGATTTCTTCCTTCTGCGGACCCAGCGGTCCGGGACGGCCTAGTGGTCCGAAAGCAACGTCTAGAACCGGGTCCCCCTCCTTCATTTCGGGTGGGTCCCCCCACCTCTCCTCTCCTGATTCTGTCCTTCCTCTGAAATTCCCAGTCTTCGGTACGGCGTTTGACAGTTTTCCTCTGAATCGGCTTCAAAGTAGCCTGCGTGGTGCAGACCACTCCGTTTACCTAGACGGTTCTCCTCTCGGACTACTTAGTACCGATTATTATACGGGTAGTCGGATCAAGTTTTACGAGCCCAATTATGTTGATCAGTTCTACTTCTGTCTGACACTCTGACTTCTTCCCGGTAAAAAAACAATAATAATAACATAATGACTATATTGAAGAAATTATCATATGATAAATACCAAAAGATAACAATAATGTGATTCATTTAATTTAAAAAATACAGGAATAGTTGGGGGAGTACACATTGTCCAATCCGATCACCATGGTGAATTTATTTCTTTTATCTTTGATAGCTTTAATTTAATAAAAAATATTTCTTAATAACTGTACCATATATTAAACTGGTTACCTATTTATTATTGATACGAAGGAAACAAATCTTAATAAAAAACAAAGTGTAAATGGTGCACAAACATTTCCTCTTTATTTATAATGAATTTTATTTTCTTTAATTATTTATATATTAATACAATAACTCGCTTATGTTAAAAATTTATAATTTAAATTCAAAATTAAATTTTAAATAAATAGATCAGAGTATCAGACATCAGAGTGAGTATGCAAGTAAAATAAAATGAACATTTAAATTTTACGTTAAATTAAAAAACCAGATAATCCTGTTTTTATTTATTGACTTCATCAGTACAAGCACTTCTTTTTTCTTAAATACCTATATAAATATTAAATAAATACAAATTATAGAACTTATTATTTAATAATTAAATTATTGATCGAACCCAGACCAAAACCGGACATAAACATTAATAAGGAAAAAAAAATCAACATCGTCCAATTTTTTTTTCTTTCATAAAATAATTAGGAAAAAAAAAATACAAAGAACTTCTTTGGAGAGAAAAAGGCTGGACCTTGTCTCGTGCGAACGCAGTACTACCCCTTCTCTGTCTGCTAAAGCAGGCGCCAGTCGCCACGATCTGCACTGACTCCTCGCCCCTGGAAATCCCCAAACACCTCCCGTCGGCGACTAAACCAATCCCATTCCATTCCGCCGCGCCGTATTCGAACGGATTAAATCGGTAATTTGCATGTCAGCTTAACATGGATAAGATAAAAAATTTTAACTTAATTAACTACCTAATCGTCCCTGCATGAATCATAATCACCCCCGGCGACGGCGACGTCCCTTTCGACTATTAATCGGCGCCAAAGTGAAATAGGAGGCCGAGGGCGGGAAACATGACCAGTGGGCCCGAGGACGTGGCACCCGGAGAAGCAGTCTCGACGGGAGGGGCCCGACTGGGCTAACGCCGTTACGCGACGGGGAAGGTTTTGAGGAAGGGGAGAAGAGACGGCGTCAAATAAGGGGAGAAGCGGCATTTTGGTAATTTCGGCGGGAGGAGGCGAGAGCGGAGCCGCCTTTACCATCAATGCCCGAGGCCCATGATGCCTCGACGCGTCCCTTTCGCTCTGCGGCTTCCTCGCCTTATATCGCTTTTGACGACCCCCGCCCTCCGTTTCCTCGCCGACTCCCTACGCCTTCTCCTCGACGACCAAATCCCTCCACCGAATCATTTTTTGTATTTATATATATATATATATATATATATATATATATACGGTAAGGAAATTTCGTCTATTTAGTACAAGTTATGAGAGGTAGGACATGTCTTTACTTTTAAGGACATGTACGTTACTCATTGACTCGTCCGAGTCTACATTCAAGTGTAGCAGGTCCCCGGACGCTAGTGTTTGGTAGGGGGAGTGAAAACCTTGAAACCATAGTTACGTAAATTGAAGTGGGACCATTTCTGATTGGTTGAATGCTCTATTCGGTACCACCCAAATGCTTCAAAATTGGAGGGGCCAGGACAGAGAGTTTAAACTAGTTTGATTACGATTAATTAAGGCAAATGCTAATGATTAACGTCTTTAGGGTGATAGATTAATTTTTGAAAAAATTGGTTATGAGCAAGAGTTTGTATTATAGTGACACCCTTTCCTTACTCCCCTGTGGTAAAAAAAAAATTGAAGTAAAACGACACGATAAGAGTCAAAATTGAACCCTGGTAGAGTAGATCTTTCACCTCGAGGGGTTTGACAATGAGTTTACAAAAGGAATCGAATAATTATTATTGTGACTTGTCCTTGTTTTGTTATATGAAGTAAGACGCATTAAGTAGGGAACATTAAAAGTACAATGTGCTTATAATGATGCATTGGAATATGAAAAATCTCATAAAATGACAGGGTACAAGACTCGGATCAAATTGATCATTCTTGTCACTGTACCCCTTAAGCCTTTACATTGTTTAGGTTAACATTGGTCATCCTCAAACCTTGGACTAAGAGCACTGCAGTTGTACGTATAAATCATGAACTGTAACAAATATTCTAGTTTCATTTTTCTTTCTTTCAAATTTAATCTATTCTAAAATCCTCGTTTCCCAATCTTAGGTTAAAAAATCATGTACTTCTCTTTCATGAAAAGGCTTCACGTCTCCACCTACCAATTTAATTCCAAAGAAACGAGAATGAATAATCAGATTATGGATTTGTGTGGACTAAGCAGTCACTCGATCGAATAATAAACTAATGAAATAATTAATATTTCATCAACAAACTCCACGAAGTATTCATTTATAGCCGAAAAAACCAGTGTTTAGTTAGTTATTTTATGTACAACAATTTAATTTTTTAATGTTATTATAAAAAAATTATTAAGATAATTCTAAGTCGAGTGAATAGATTAAAAAATCACAAAAATCTAAATAAAATATTTTCATGAAATAAGACCGGCACGTACCGGCCAGATGACTTGGCGGGGTCCACCGTCCAGACAAAGATATTATATTGTTTAAGAAGTTAGAATTGGAAAACGAGTTTATTTTTGTTTATATGTATGTTTTAGAAGTTAGGATTGGCAGAAGAAGAGACATGGAAAAACTCGGCGATGTTTTAGCGAACAAGTGTCGATAATATCAGGGATTTGGTTCGCCGGCTATCGATGAGGCTAATACCTCTCTCTCTCTCTTTATCTCTTTCCGACTTTCCAACGCTGACAGTCCCTCCTCTCTCTCTCTCTCTCTCTCTCTCTCTCTCTCTCTCTCATATGGTAATGTACTCTGTACGTTGGTGTGGCAGGCAGCAGCGACAGGAACACCTCTAGAGAGAAGAGAGAGAGAGAGATGGGAAAAACAGGGAAAGTAGAGGGAAAGAGAAACGGAAGGAGCGAGCAGCAGATGGCAGTCCCTCAAAAAGGAAGCCCCGACTGACATGAAGGAGCGCGAGGTGTCCTACATTCAACACTCCGTTGTTCGGTTTTCGCACCACCCGGCGCCGGGACGGTCGGTTCTTCGATATCCCACAACGACATCACGACGCCCTTTTCCCTGGTTCATTGAACTTCATCCCCTCCACACCCAGTTTCTGTTTCGCTTCCGTTTCGTCTGGCCAAGCTTCTTCTCTGTGCTGAAGGTCCGGGGAGGAACGGAAAGGGGGTATTAAATGGTTTCTGCAGGCGATGGTTTGAAATTGAAGGGGGTGCGCCCTAAGGTCAAGGACTCCGACAATGCGCTCTCTTTTGATGAAGATACATTGCAGTATTCCAGAAGCCAAGGTGAGATCGCTTGCCTCTTCAGCGTCTTCTCCTCTTGCCTTCCGTTTATTCCTTGCTTCGTCGGTTCGATTATGCACGTCGACTGGCTTTTTTATTCTTATTTTCTTCGTTTCTCCGGTAAATCGTCAATGTATAAGTATTATAAATTCATACTAATATTTTTTTCATCGGGAACTGTTTTTAGTTTTTTTTTTTTTTTTTTCGGTTTGTTTTTTCTTTTGTATTTCTAGCGTGGTATTTAAGTATTGTTACTCAGCGGAGGAAGCATATCTCTGGGCTGTTTCTCGGTTTGCATACTTCCATCCATTTCCCCCGTTTCTGTGTGTAGTCGTCTCCCTTGATGCTTAGAAATTGAGCATACTGCACTATTTCCTCTTCTCTCTTCTCTCCTGTTAGTTCTCTCTTCATCTCTTCTTCTTTTTATATCAATCGTTCTTTCCGTACCACACTGATGCTGGACATCCACGCCTATTGTTACTCTGTTTCAGGTGAAAGCGATGATCTCTATTCTGAACTCTGGCATGCATGTGCGGGTCCGCTCGTCACCGTTCCCCGTGTCGGAGAGAGGGTCTACTTCTTTCCACAGGGACATATGGAGCAGGTTTGTTTTCATTTCTCCCACTCTTCCAATCTCTCTTTGGTGAGGACTCTGTTTGAAATAGTATTCACAGAATATTATCAGGACGTCAACGTTTCTGAATGTGCATTATCTTATTGTGTTTCCTGTGTGTAGGTGGAGGCGTATACGAATCAAGGCACTAGTCAACAAATGCCGAATTATAATTTGCCGTCCAAGATACTCTGTAGGGTGGTATATGTTCAGCTCAAGGTCCAGTATCCGTCACTTCAACCTACTACTGCTTTCGAGTTGTTATTTTTTGTTTATTTTCGAGGCAGTTCACCTGTTGGCGATTATGGTTACGAGTGAAATCAGTCGGTTTAATTTTATGTTCTATTTTTTATGGTTTTGTGCAGGCTGAATGCGACAGTGACGAGGTCTATGCTCAAGTAACTTTGCTTCCTGAAGAAAAGGTGGGTCTTGTTCATATTCCAAAATCCATTTGTTTTCGACATTGATATATTTATAGGTTAGGCTGTTGAACAAATGATGATATACACATTGGTTTTCTTATAGAAAGATGTTTCCTGTGCTTGTTGATTTTGCGTAACATCTTTTCTTGATCTTAACAGCAAGATGAGACCAGCGTCGAGAAAGAAACACTGCCTCCATTGGCGCCAAGATCTCATGTATACTCTTTCTGTAAGACTTTAACTGCTTCAGACACAAGCACACATGGGGGATTTTCTGTACTTAAACGGCATGCTGATGAGTGCCTTCCAGCTCTGGTTTGCTTCTTTTCAATTTATAATGCCATGAGTTTTGCCCTGTTGTTTAACATTTGGTTTTAGGTGTTGGTAAGACTTTGTGAGGCATCATTTTATTAATTTCTGTTCCCACAGGACATGTCTCAGCAACCTCCAACTCAAGAGCTTGTGGCCAAGGATTTGCATGGTGTTGAGTGGCGATTTCGTCATATTTTTCGCGGTGAGTGTCACTTACCTATATTACTTGTATATAAAACTCTTAAATCATGAGTAAAGAGTTTCAAGTGGTTGGTATTTTGACATGTATGGACTATGTAAACTTCTACATATTCAATAGGAAAAGTTTCATGCTGGTGGTTTTTGGCTCATTAGGGACTTGGTTTATGAGGTCTTCTGTTCAAGTTTCACTTTGAGTCTGGGGTTTGACATTTTAAAAACAAAAAGAGAAAAGTATCACATGCATGATGTGATTTGTTCTTCGTAACTGTGCTTTGATTTAAATAAAACAACGGAGAAACTAAATACATATAAAAAGATTATTGCGTGATAGACATTATTCCACAAAAGATTGACTTGTTTATAGTGATTTGTGATCCATAAATTTGAAACATGTCCTATTGGTTTAGTTTATTAGTGTCTTGATTTCTGTATGTACGTTATACATAATAGGTCAGCCACGGCGGCACTTGCTGACAAGTGGGTGGAGCACATTTGTTAGCTTGAAGAAACTTGTTGCTGGGGATGCTTTTATTTTCCTCAGGTTCTCTCTCTCTTTCTCTCTGTCTCTGTCTCTCTCTCTTATCTTTGTGGACATGTGCTTATGCATGTATAAACTGGATCTCGTGTCATTCCATGAAAGTGGTTCACTCACTTGCGGTCTTTTCTATTTCTTGGGGTTGCAATGTAGCAGTTCTAACCAGTTATAAAATTTAATCAGGACTTAGTCACTTTGCCAGGTCCATGTTTCTTATAATATCTGTATTCTCAATGTGTAACCCTTCAAAGATACTTTGTGCAGGGGCGAGAATGGGGAACTTCGTGTAGGGGTTCGCCGTGCAATGAGGCAGCAGAAGAGTGTATCAACGTCTGTTATATCAAGCCATACTATGCAGATTGGTGTACTAGCAACTGCCTCTCATGCTATTTCTACTGGGACCATGTTTAGTGTTTATTATCGTCCTAGGTAAGCTGTGCTTTTAAAGCTCATCATTTCTCGCAGATTAGTAAAAGTGAATAGTACTTGTCTTCTCAACTGCCCATGATTGCTCTTTTACTGAAAGGCTAAAATACTTATCCTCAGGACAAGTCCTTCTGAGTTTATAATACCCTATGACCAATACATGGAGTCTATTGGAAGTGGCCATTCAATTGGTATGAGGTTTAAGATGAGGTTTGAAGGTGAAGAAGGTTTAGAGCAAAGGTAGGCAATCTTTCTTTATTTTTTAAAATTTTGTTTCTTTGTTGATTTTAACATGGTTTTCACTTAAGAATTTATCAACAATTACGTCTTCTTGGTGACCAGGTTTAGTGGAACCATTGTTGGTATCGAGGATCTTGATCCTGGAAAATGGCCCGGATCAAATTGGAGAAGTCTTAAAGTAATCTGCCAAATGCTTCCTCCTGCATGCGAATTTGTTTCAATTTATTGATGTTGAATTGCTTATTGTCCTCTTTACTTTTGCTGTATCTAAGGTTCAATGGGATGAAACATGTAACTTAGCAAGACCAGATAGAGTTTCTCCTTGGAAGATTGAGCCATTTACTGCAACATCTCAAATGCCTACTTCTCTTCTACCTCGGGCCAAGAAGCCGCGACCTTGTTACTTGCTCTCTCCTGAACTCTCTTCTCACAACAAGGAGGGTCAGTCATCTAAATGCTTATTTTGCAGTAGTTATTGCATCTTCTTTTGGTGTCCTCTATATTTATGTTTATATGTGATGGTTGACTTTTTTAGGTTCATCAAAGAGTTCGATGGAGCATTTGTCTGACCATGAACACCTGGGGGTCTTGCAAGGTCAAGAAAAAGTGGCCTTACCACGATCTTCTGCCAATGACAATAAACCAATGAATGTACAACAACCAATTGCATCACAATGGATATGTCATAACCAGTTGGATTTGGAAAGATCTTTATATACCATACCTGGAGAGCAACAATACTATTTTCCATCATTTTTGGCTCATACTTCTCGGGAGGAGAGGAGGCTTGTTTCAAATGTTGGTGGATTTCACGAATGGCATATTCCCACACACAAGGCAGTTGCAGATTCGTCTTTAAATCATCTGGGAGAACGTTCTGGTTGTAAAGTTTTCGGTGTTGATCTTGGAGCAGATCCACCGGAGCCTTTCTCCCAACACGTTGCAACTTCTTGTGAAAATGGGTTGCTTGGTGTGACCACTGCAGAAGCATCTCGCACAACAGTAATAGAATCTGATGTACTTTCAGAGCCATCAATGACTACTAAGTCTTCTGCTTCAAGTGGCTCAGGAACCAGTCTTGTGAAACCAGCAAAAAGCAATTGCATCAGCACCAGGAGTTGCACCAAGGTGGGAAATGCTGACATAAGCTTTTGGCAAATTGTCTTATTTCTTTTGTGACTAGGTTTCTTAACATATATGATTGAGCCAAATAGAAAAGTCATGCATTAGTTGTCTTTAGATCCGTATGGTTCTAAGAAAGTTATCTACTTGCTGTGTTAATGTTAACGGGAAAATCCTATCAGGCAAATGCATTCACTATTATCCAGTCTCCCTTGCCCCCTCACATGAAGGAATCTTTCTTGTTCGTTGAGGGGTTTTAACT
Source organism: Aristolochia fimbriata (assembly GCA_019845555.1). Lineage (NCBI taxonomy): Eukaryota > Viridiplantae > Streptophyta > Magnoliopsida > Piperales > Aristolochiaceae > Aristolochia > Aristolochia fimbriata. The sequence goes on along the minus strand of CM034078.1, from coordinate 13,219,514 downwards.
TTCGTCCCTTATATGTATACTGATATGTACCTTAACTGGCAATGTTTTTTCTGTCCTGTCTTGTGAATTGACTGGTTCTGTTGTATTAGATTGATTTCTTACTAGGGACATTTTGCTTTGGCTTCAGGTCCATAAGCAAGGAACTGCTCTAGGGAGGTCTGTTGATCTCAGCAAATTTGATGGGTATGATGAATTAATGCGAGAGCTTGACCAAATGTTTGAATTCAAAGGCGAGTTGGTAGATTCCAGCAAAGGGTGGCAGGTCATATACACAGATGATGAAGGGGACATTATGCTGCTAGGAGATTATCCATGGCAGTAAGTTCCACACACCTAAAGATTTCAGATTTTTTATTTTATTTTTTCAACAATAATATTTAGGACCAGAGACATCCATCATGGTGGTCAAATAGAAGCAGATCTCAAGTTAGAAGCCAGCCAAATGTGACCTAATTCCATTGTTGGGCAAAAACCCCAAAAATCTAAATGTGCAAGTTATGCATCTGCCCAGCTATTAATTGTCACTGGCTGATATCCTTTTAGCCCTTGGATGACTCGGCTTGAATTCTTGGTTTAGTTTGACCCTTTTGGGATCACTTGAAATCGGTGCTGAGAAATTTATAATTTTGTGTTTCCTCTGTTCTAATTTTTTACTGATTTAACAATTCTGATCTGGACAACAGGGAGTTCTGCTCTATGGTGCAGAAGATATTCATCTACCCAAGAGAAGAAGTGTCCAAGTTGGATGCCCAGTCGTTGAACCCAAGACCAGGCAAATGCATCGAAGTGTTGTCCGGTGATAACGAGACCACATCGACTTGCGGCATGTAGACTGGGGCTTTCGACCCTCCCTAAGCAAATGCCATTTTGGTTGATGAGCCCCTTTTCTTTTCTCCTGTAAATCAAAGTATTAAAAGAGGTAATTACCGCTCTTTTAAGAGGTGACAGAAAGGCTTAGGTTTGTGGCAATCTTAGGAAATTCTATGATCAATCTGGTATCTCAATGAAGTTCACACATTAACTTTTCGTCATTTTAATATAGGTATATATGGTTATCGTGCCAATTAAATGTATAGTGATTAGTTGAGCATGTAGTTTTTGATGAACTAGCGGATCTAAGCACGTCATACGACGGGCGAAGTGGATTAATGTAGCTTTTATAATAAAACAAAAATATTTATTACTCTTGATGTCTAAGAAAGAAAATAATTGATATGTAATTATAATCAAACTCTACATTAATTAGGACTAAATGATCTTATATTTACATGATAACACAATTTTTAAGATGTAGTAATAAAAATATATACAAAAAAGGTATATAAATCTGGACTGTATAAGAGTCTTATTTTGTAAAAGTTATAAAAACTGTGAATATTTTTGTTAAGCTACTTAAGAATGCAAAACCCTGTTTTCATTACTTTCAAGGTGCTTGTTGAATATGCGCATGCACGATGTCTGGTTTGTTACGCTTACCATTGTTAATGACCTAAAAAATGCAAGCATCTCCAGGTAGCAATGCATTACTCTTGATAACCTCATGCCATTCGCCCATAAATGCACCGCGGTTGGAACATCTATCATGAATAATCAAGTTGACCGGCCAACGATTGCCAGTTGGGTCTTCAATGTAGATGTTCTTGTTGGAAGATGGTCGCAGGCCTGATCTTATCCTAAAGGCCTTCAAAATTTTTTGCAGTGACAATGTCATAGGTGTTTGCATGTCAGTTGATCCAGGAAATGTGATAAATAAGAAAATAGAGACACATTCATTTACTTTCCATGAAAAGAATGGTAACTCACTATTCGATAATTTTTTTTTAGTTTCACTGTTGAAACAAAATGAGGATTGCAAAGCTTAAATGGACAACTCCTTGCATCAAATATTGTTTGTCCTGGTTTGTAAAAAGAGAAAGTTTCAGTGATAAGAAAAAAATAAATGCAATGGAAAAAATTCAGAGAGATTAATCCGTGCACTAAATTAGCTAACCATTTACCTTCGCTAGAATGTAACTACAACAATATGTTGATTGTCTTTGTGGCTTTGTATCATTTTTTATCTCGCCCTCAACTTTTACTTCTTCATATCGTGAAAATTCCTTTTCACATGCATTGTACCCAAGAATGATGACGTTGAAATTTAATTCATCATCATTGTGAAAAACTACACAATCTCTGACTTGTAGAAAGTTGTCTTTGACAAGCCTAGGCCAACCAGTTTGAAAGAAAAAATCATCTCGACATTTTTTCACCTCTACTGCCAAGCATTTATAGTATACTCTTGTGAGGATTGATTTAGTGGGAAACTTCTTTTCTTTCAAGTGTTTTACAAACTCTGTAAGGATTTTTTGAAGAACCGAAAGTTTAAAAATAGAGATAATTATGTAAAAAAATAAAAGACTAATAAGAGAGCCCACTTACCACTCTTCTATTGAAGTTTTCGATCATCACTTTGAAGAAAGAAGGGATTCATTCACCTTTGTACGACATTATTCTGGTCCACTAGGTGCTCCAGTCAAAATTAAAGAGTACTAATTAATTGGCTAGATTGCATGAGAAAGACGACTGTGACAAAATTACCATTTTAGGCATCAACAAGCACGATTGTTTTTTTCTTGAACGTTTCTAATTTGAGGGACAGGGGAAACAAACTGAGACCAGTGATCCCGGTGGTTTGATTAACCTGACCAAATCGGTTGTTGTTTGCCTTTGTCGGTCCAAACTGTTTGTTGTTTGCCTAACAGGACCAAACCAGTTGTTGTTTGGCTAAGCGGACCAAATCGGTTGTCATTTGGCTAACCAGACCAAACCAGTTGTCATTTGGCTAACTGGACCAAACCAGTTGTCGTTTGGCTAACCGGACCAAACCGGTTTTCGTTTGGTTAACCCAACTAAACCGGTTGTCGATTGGCTAACCAGACCAAACCAGTTGTTGTTTTGCTAACCGGACCAAACTGGTTGTCTTTTGGCTAACTGAACCAAAGGCGGTGTTGTTTGGCTAACTGGACCAATCCGGTTGTTGTTTCACTATTTGGACTAAACCGGTTGTTTAGTTAATTGGACCAAATCGGTTCTTATTTGGCTCATCGGACCAAACCGGTTCTTATTTGGGTCACCGAACCAAACTGGTTGTTGTGTGGTTCACCGGACCAAACCGGTTGTTGTTTCGCTCACCGAACCAAACAGGTTATTGTTTGACTAACCGGCCGATCAAAGCAATTGTTGTTTGATTAACCGAAGCAAAGTAGTTGTTGTTTGACTAATCGAACCAAACCGGTTCTTATTTGGTTCACCGGACCAAACCGACTGTTGCTTGCCTAACCGGACCAATCCGGTTCTTGTTTTAGTAAGCGGACCAAACTTGCTGTCGTTTGCCTTACCAGACCAAACTTGCTGTCGTTTGCCTTACCAGACCAAACTTGCTGTCGTTTGCCTTACCAGACCAAACTAGCTGTTGTTTGCCTAATAGGACCAAACCAGCTGTTGTTTGCCTTACCGGACCAAACTGTTTGTTGTTTACCTGACAGGGCCAAACCAGTTGTTGTTTGGCTAACCGGACTAAACCGGTTGTTGTTTGGCTAACCGGACCAAACTGGTTGTCATTTGGCTAACTAGACCAAACCGGTTGTCATTTGGCTAACCGAACCAAACCGCTTGTCATTTGGCTAACTGGACCAAACCAGTTGTCGTTTACCAGACCAAACTGTTTGTTCTTTACCTAACAGGACCAAACCGGTTGTTGTTTGGCTAACCGGACCAAATCGGTTGTCGTTTACCTAACCAGATTAAACTGGTTGTCATTTGGTGAACCGGACCAAACCGGTTGTTGTTTAGATAACCGGACCAAACTTGTTGTCATTTGGCTAACTGGACCAAACCGGTTGTCATTTGGCTAACTGGACCAAACCGGTTGTCGTTTGGCCGAGTGTCGCTTTGCTAACTGGACCAAACTAGTTGTTGTTTGGCTAACTGAAGCAAACCCGGTGTTGTTTGGCCAATTGGACTAATCCGGCTGTTGTTTCACTATTCGGACCAAACTGGTTCTTATTTGACTCATCGGACCAAACTGGTTCTTATATGGGTCACCGGACCACACCGGTTGTTGTATGGCTCACCAGACCAAACCGGTTGTTGTTTCGTTCACCAATCCAAATTGGTTATTGTTTGACTAACCTGATCAAAGCAGTTGTTGTTTGACTAACCTAAGCAAAGCAATTGTTGTTTGACTAACTGAACCAAACCAGCTCTTATTTGGCTCACCGGACCAAACCGGCTGTTGCTTGCCTAACCGGACCAATCCGGTTGTTGTTTCACTAACCGGACCAAACCGGCTATTGTTTGAGTAACTGGACAAAATCGATTGTTGTTTGCCTCTTTGGCCCAAAGCGGTTATTGTTTAGCTCGTGACCGCACAAACCCCCGATTGTTGTTTGGTTGACCAGACCAAACCGGTAGTTGTTTGGCCAGCACGATTATATTTTTTTGAGAACATTTCTAATTTGAGGGATGGGAGAGAGAGAGAGACCGGTGACCCCTGTGGTTTGACTAATCGGACCAAACAGGTTGTTGTTTGCCTTACCGGACCAAATTATTTGTTGTTTGCCTAACAAGACCAACCAGTTGTTGTTTGGCTAAACGGACCAAACCTATTGTTGTTTGGCTAAACGGACCAAACCTGTTGTCGTATGGCTAAACGGACCAAATCGGTTGTCGTTTTCGCTAAACAGACCAAACCGGTTGTCGTTTGGCTAAACGGACCAAATCGATTGTCGTTTGGCTAAACGGACCAAATCGATTGTCGTTTGGCTAAATGGACCAAACGGTTGTCGTTTGGCTAACCGGACCAAACCGGTTGTCATTTGGCTAACCGGGCTAAACTGGTTGTCATTTGATTAACCGGACTAAACTGGTTGTCATTTGATTAACCGGACAAAATTGGTTGTCATTTTTGGCTAACCGGACCAATCCGGTTGTTGTTTTACTAACCGGACCAAACCAACGATTGTTTGAGTAACTGAACAAAACCGATTGTTGTTTGCCTCTTCGGACCAAACAGGTAGTTGTTGGCTCATGACCACACAAACCCGATTGTTGTTTGGTTGACCAGACCAAACCAGTAGTTGTTTTACTCACCATACCAAACTGGCTGTTGTTTGGCTAACCGATCCAAACCGGCTATTGTTTGGCTAACCGGACCAAATCGGCTGTTTGTAATCGGACCAAACCGACTGTTGTTTGGCTAACTGGAGCAAACCAGTTGTTGTTCGGCTAACCGGACCAAACCGGTTGTTATTTGGCAAACCGGACAAACCCGATTGTTCTTTGGCTAATCGAACCAAAATGACTTCACCAAGACAAACTGGAACAGACCAGGCTAACCGGACCAAAGCAGTTGTTGTTTGGCTTATAGCACCAAACCAGTTGTTGTCTGGCTTATAGCACCAAACTGGTTGTTATTTGGCTGACCAAACCCGATGTTCCTTGGCTAACCGGACCAATCCGATTGTCGTTTCCCTATTTGGACCAAACCAACTGTTTGGCTAACCCGACCAAACCAACTGTTTGGCTAACCGGACCAAACCGGCTATTGTTTGGCTAACCAGACCATACTGGCTGTTGTTTGGCTAACCAGACCAAATTGGCTGTTGTTTAGCTAACCGGACCAAACTGGCTGTTGTTTGGCTAACCGGACCAAACTGGCTGTTGGTAACATCAACAGACCAAACTGGCTGTTGGTTACATCAACGGACCAAACCAATTGTTGTTTGGGTCATCGGACCAAATCGGTTGTGGTTTGGGTCATCAGACCACAATAGTTCTTGTTTGCCTCATCGGAGCAAACTAGTGGTTGTTTGGGTGATTGGAGCACAACTGGTTGTTGTTGGACTCATCGGACCAAACCAGTTGTTCTTCGGCTAACGGAGCAAACCGATTGTTGTTCAGCTAACCTAACTAAACCGGTTGTTATTTGGTGAACCGGACTAACCTAGTTGTTCATTGGTTAATCAGACCAAATTGACTTCACTAAAATAATCTAGGACAAACCAGGCTAATCGAGCCAAACCGGTTGTTGTTCGGCTTATAACACCAATTGTTGTTTGGCTAACCAAACACGGTGTTGCTTGGCTAACCAAACCCGGTGTTGCTTGGCTAACTGGACCAATCTGGTTGTTGTTTTCCTATATGGACCAAAGCGGTTGTTGTTTGACTAATCGGACCAAACCGGTTATTATTTGGCTCAACCGGACCAAATCGGTTTTGATTTGGTTAACCGGACCAAACTGGCTGTCATTTGGTTAACCGGACCAAACCGGTTGTCATTTGGTTAACCGGACCAAATCGGTTGTCATTTGGTTAACCGGACCAAACCAATTGTCTTTTGGTTAACCGGACCAAACCAGTTGTCATTTGGTTAACCAGGCCAAACCAGTTGTCTTTTGGTTAACCGAACCAAAACGGTTGTCATTTCATTCACCGAACCAAATCGGTTGTTGTTTGACTAACCGGAACAAAAAGTTGTTGTTTGACTAACCGAAGCAAAGCAGTTGTTGTTTGACTAACCGAACCAAACCGGTTCTCATTTGGCTCACCAAACCAAACCAGCTGTTGCTTGCCTAACTGGACCAAACCGGCTGTTGCTTGCCTAACCGGACCAAACCGGCTATAGCTTGCCTAACCGAACCAATCCGGTTGTTGTTTCGGTAACTAGACCAAACCGACTATTGTTCAAGTAATTGGACCAAACCGATTGTTGTTTGCCTCTCCGTACCAAATCAGTTGTTGTTTGGCTCATGACCACACAAACCCGATTGTTGTTTGGTTGACCAGACCAAACCGGTAATTGTTTGGCTCACAGGACCAAACTGGCTGTTATTTGCCTAACCAGACCAAATCGGTTGTTGTTTGGCTAACTGGACCAAACCGCTTGTTGGTTTAAATACTTATAGTTTATGCTTATTTCCATTTAATTAAACAAGTCACTCTATATTTTTATTTATTTCATAAAATTTCGTTTCTGTTTCATTAAACCAAACAGGTTTGATTTCACATATTATTAACTATTTAAACATTTAGGTTCTTTAAGTAATATGCTTTTGCTCTAGAGTCAATCTAATTTTATCTAATTTATTCGCTTTTTATTACTTTTCTAGGATTGAGTCAATCTAATTTTATCTTATTTAATTAATTTTATTTTCTTTTATTTACATGAACCAAACCAAACCATATTTTAACAATATTTTTAATGACACAAAATCTTGTATTAACTAAACGTATAACAACTCTAATTAGATCTTATTATTTTGTCATTATTTTATTTTACATTATTTTATTCCATTTTAACTTTATTTTAATTTATCCATCATCATATTTAACTAAACAAACCCCTGTTTTTTATTTTTTTTATTTTTTAAATCATGTTAGTCTTTTTGAATTCAATTTCATATTACTTTTATTTCATGTTAATTAAAGCAACGCTAATCTGATCTAATTTTACTTTTCATGATACTATTGTTATTTGACCTTTTTCATTTAATTCATAAATTATTAATGTTAGTGTAGTTTTTTTGAAATCTTATATGTTTTACAATTTTATTAATTTAAATCAAGAAAATTCTTATTTCCACCCTATCACAATATTTTAATTATTTTAATTTATTTTACCTTCAAAAGGTTTTTAATCATTATTTAATACAATTTAATGTTATTTTGAAGTTAACTAACAATTTAATGTAAAATTATTTATAATTACAGTATTTGTGAGGTGTTGGCCAACTTAATAAGAGATGTCGGGCTGAACATGGTTGAGTTGACCCGGCCTTAATGGCGGAGCTGACCTGTCCAACACGGCCGAAATGACCCGTCCAAGGTGACCTTGCCAACACAGTCGAGGTGACCCGGCCAATATGGCCATGGTGACCCGGCCAATATAGCCATGGTGACCCGGCCAACACGTCCGAGTTGACTCAGCCAACACGGCCAACACAGCCGAGTTGACCCGGCCAACACCGCCAACACCGCCAACGCGACCCGCTTTGCCCACGAACAGAGAAATCCTGGTCTCTGCGCTCATGTACGGTAGTCAATCTACCGAGCCCAGCCCACGACCCTTTCCGGCCTCAACTAATGCCGGAAAAGCAGGCCGAGTCTTCGATCATTACACGTGAAGAACCTATAAAACCAGGTTAGAGAATCTAACACAAAACAACCGTACTTTTCTCTCCAGTAATTGCGAGCTGGTGAAGAATTCCGACGACAAATAAACCGATGCAACAATATAAAAATCGGAAACTTTGGTGCGATTGAGATATCTATAGTCTGCACTACGACAAATGATCTCCAACGCGAATGAAATAATAAACAAAAACTGAAATAAATAGGAAGAAGAATTACAACATGAAGAAATGGATGCAAAACTCATTGATTGCTGAAATTGAAATATGGTTATTACTTCAACTCGAGTGTCTTATCATCCTATTCGAGCTCTTAGAGAAGTATTGCAATGTTAAAGTATCGTCTAGCCGAGATCCTTTTGCACAGTAATTTATGTAAATTATTGAGATTTACCGTAAATTGACATTTATGTGCTGACGGATCTTTACCATGGTCATGCCCCTCATGGATTACTAGTATCTCCCTAAGGAAGTTTGATATATTGCGGAAAAGGTGGTGGGTTGTCAATTGTGTGTTAAATCAATACACGACTTCATAAAAGTGTTTCATCATACACCATATATGCAAAATTTTAAACCCACATCAAAGAAACATAAAACAATTTAACAAACACATTCAAGTAGACAAGAACATACAAATTTACGTAAAAAACCCTTTGAGGAAAAACCTACGGGTAACTCCGAGTAATCTTTCACTACAAAGAATGAACTTACAAATATGAATGTCTCTCAAGTTTTGCCCAAACTTGAGTATACAATGTAATTCTAACCATTTTCAACAATCAACAAAGGTTAAAGTTTACCAAATAAAAACTTAGACGAAGATGTTCTCTTTCTTTCTTCTTCTCTTCTTATTTCTCTTTTTCTATTCTTTTTCCTTTCTCTCTTTTCTCTTTTTTTTTCTTTTCTTCTCCTCTCTTCCTCCGTTTTTTTTCTTCCCCTAGTTCCTCACTCACTTTTTATCCCTTTGAAAAATTTCATCTCATAAAAAACCCTTAGTTCCCATTTTATCTTCCTCACTATCTCACGATGGGCTTCCTCACTCTCTCACGTGGGCATCCTCACTCTCTCACGTGGGCTAAGGGAGAAAGGAATTAAGTGGTGGGGCCCACTCATGGGCTGGACCACCCTCTTTTATACTTAACATGATTGTCCGAATCCCACCAAGTTCATTGCTACCCCACATCAAATTGTACTGTCCTACCCATGTGAGCGAGTGTGAGAAACGGAGCCTGTGTAAGAAACATCTTGTCTTTAGGACAAATGTTCCTTGTCAGGGATGGCAACTGGTTCCCTTTAATGGGGAACCCGCCCAACCTGACCCGTTTAAAGTGTGTTTGGGTTTACATTTTTACCCACGTGGCGGGTTTGGTATTTTAGAGTGAAATCTGTCACGGGTTCGGGGCGGGGACGGGTTTTGCCCCAAAAATCCAACCCTACTAACACCTATATAAAAAAATAAAATATTATAAAATAAATATGTAATAGAAAAAATATATTAATAAAATTTATATTTAACAACATATTAAAGTTTTACATGATTCACAAGTATTTATATGTTTACAGGTTTATAAAATTTATTTTAAAATTTTTTAATACTGAACATGTCATAGTGGGCGGGTCGAGTTGGGTCGAGTACCCACAAGGCGGGCGGGTTTTTGCGGGTTCGAGGCAGGATTTTGCCCCGTGGGGTGGAGACGGGTTTACAATATAAACCCACGGGGCGGGTTTTCGTGGGGATGGGTTTCCCCAGATTTTGACGGGGCAGAAATGAGTTTCCAAAAACTTACCCCGCCCCGTTTTTCCAAAAACTTGCCCCGCCCCGTTGCCATCCCTATTCCTTGTTATTCAGCAGCTAAATAATCCCACCTTAAAGATCATTTATAAGTCACAATGACGTTCATTTTAAGAATTTAAGCAGGTTCAATTAATTATTAAATTATAAAAATCTTGAATTTAGCTTGGTTAACTAAACAAGCTCTTAAGCAGAGTTCAAATTTAGGTTGAGCTTTTCCCCGTTAAAAAAAGACTGTCTTTGAGATAAATGTTTTTTTGTTATTGATCCGCTAAATAATCCCCCCTTAAAAATCATTTATTTCATTTTAAGAATTTTAGCATAAGGTACGTATATTTTTAAGAATTTTAGTTACCACATAAGTGGAGTTTAAAGAGTGCAGGGAACCAACACTAGTCACCACACAATGATCTGGTCCAGCGGCCCAGAGTCCTGACCATTCCAAGTTTCCAACACAGAGAAAGACAGTTTTTTATGGGACCAAAAGAGACGTACTGATCATACGAATGAATGGTCACACTTAGATCCCACTGAAACCAAATTGAAGGCCTAAAACGCTTCCCTCCACCCATTCCCTTGTACTACTGAATGAAATTCCGAGGAGTGTGAGCCGAGCTCGAGCGTCAGTTTCCGTCCTCCATTTCTATATCCCCAAGCAGAAAATCCATGAAACAAATGTATGTATCTATCTATATATATAAGCCCGACCAGAAATGCAGAATAAAACATGCTGAATTTATACCCACGACCATATAACTAATATGGCTGAGCACTCTGCCACTGATCTTCTCCTCCAAGAGAGAATTCCTCGCAAGAAGTATCTGAGAAGAGGCTGTGATCTTGTCATCTTATTCCTCCTCCTCTCCCTCCTCCTCTACCGTCTCTTGCACTTGGGGAATAACAAAGGATACGCTTGGCTCCTTGCTTTCTTCTGCGAGTCCTGGTTCACATTCATATGGCTCTTGAACGTGAACATCAAATGGTGCCCTGTTTTTTATAAAACACACCCAGAACGCCTCGTAAACAGGTAACAGCTCCATCAAACTACTGAATCTAGCTTTTTGATTCACATATACGAGTACAGTTCTAACTGGATTTTGAATCAATCTCCATTTTATGAAACGAGAAGTGTTTCAGAGCTTCCCCCGGTGGACATGTTTGTGACCACGGCGGATCCCGTTCTGGAACCTCCCATCATCACTGTCGATACTGTACTCTCATTGTTGGCCGTGGATTATCCGGCGAAGAAGCTTGCTTGCTATGTTTCCGACGACGGTTGCTCGCCTTACACCTTCTACTCGTTAATCCAAGCAGCAGAGTTCGCCAAGCTGTGGAACCCTTTTTGTAAGAAATACGGGGTCCAGGTCCGAGCTCCTTGTGCCTACTTCTCCAAACAAATTACCCAGCCTCATCCTAGTTCTACATCAGTACCGTCAACGGATTTTGGTGAAGAATGGAGTGAGATGAAGGTGAATTATCGTTCTACCTTCCCAATATTTAGGTTTAAATTAAGATTTTGTTAAATGAACAGTTTCCCCTTTTTTTTTTTTTTTTTTTTTTTTTTGTGTGTGTGTGTGTGTGTGTGTGTTGGTGCAGAACCGGTATTATGAACTTCGCCGGAAAATTGAGAATGCAGGGAGAAATCCGGCGACTCTTTTGAACTTAACGAGGGAACATCCCGAGTTCTTGGGCATCGAGCGAGGGAACCACCCGAGTATCGTCAAGGTGAGTATTAATTGATTACGTGGGTATTTTTCCCAATGTTAAACGAGAAACCTTCCGTAATTAGATGCAACAGTACCATGCATATATCTCTAATGAAAATTCTGATTGGCTCAAAACCGCTTTCAGCTATCTCACTAGACAAAAAAGCAAAACCCTTTTGAGGATTTTTTACCATTTTTTTTTTCAAGGTTATAACTGCGAACAGGGAGAATATCGATGACCCGGAAGGGATACCCCACTTGATTTACATTTCGAGGGAGAAGCGGCAGAAATTTCCCCATCACTACAAAGCAGGAACCATGAATGTCCTGGTAACAGATCTTTAATTTTGTCCCTTCCTTTCTATTGGATATATACGAAATTATGAACACCGACCTTGCTCTATCTTGCTAATTTGAGTAATTGATTTGGTTTTTGTTCCCAGACGAGAGTGTCCGGGGTGATGACAAATGCTCCGATCATGTTGAATGTGGACTGCGACATGTTTGTGAATAATCCTCAGATAATCCTCCACGCCATGTGTTTACTATTGGATACTTCCACAGAAACAGAGAGCGGGTTCGTTCAGTGCTTTCAGCGCTTCCATGGAGCTCCCAAAGATGATCCCTTGGGGAATCAATTCATTGTTTCGCAGGAGGTAAGTTTTGCTCTTGCAAAAATCGAATCTTAAGGGCAGAGGTTTTGATTTTTATGTAGTTTGAATGTTTCATATATCTTTCTTCAGGTTCAGGTCCGAGGTATTGCAGGAATTGGAGGACCACTTTACGCCGGAACTGGTTGTTTCCATCGAAGAAAAATCATTTACGGACAGCACCCTCCAAACCCAGAAATTCATACTTCAAAACTTTCTTCTGGAAACGGTTGTGCAGACTCCTTCACCCTAGATTCTTTGTAGTTTTCTCTAGCTTGAACCGCTCAACAGATGTTTGATGTAATCAGGGAACGAAGAAGTAGCCTGTAAATTCGGGCAATCGCTGCCATTTATGGCTTCGGTGAACCGTGCCATGAGAGGAACTGATTACGAGAAAGCAGTTCGTCGTCCAGACATTTCGAGCTGCATTGAAGCCGCTACCGAGGTCGCCAGTTGCAGCTACGAGTTGGGTACCGATTGGGGAGATGAGGTAGTAATATCACACAATCACGATTCTAAGGGTATTGCATAATCGACAAGGAAAATCTCATCTGCTGATAATCTACCCCCTATTTTGTGCAGGTGGGATGGGTTTACGGAGCAGCCGTCGAAGACGTCCTAACAGGAGTCAAGATTCATTCCATGGGTTGGAGATCAGTACTGCTGGAGCCGGAGATAACTGGTTTTCTGGGTTGTGCTCCCGCTAGTTTCGCCACTTCCATGTTGCAGCAGAAGAGATGGTCGACTGGACTTCTAGAGGTTCTCTTCACCAAACATAGCCCAATTTTGGGAGCACTCGCCAAAAACCTCAAATTCCGGCTATGTATGGGGTATTTGATATTTCTGCTCTGGGCTGCTCGATCCATTCCAGAGCTCTGTTACTCATTACTCTCACCATATTGTCTGATCACCGGCGCCTCTTTCCTCCCCAAGGTAAACCCATACATAAATTCTAGCAAACATGTAAGAGGGTTCTCTTCAGACGACTTTGCGTTTCCCTCTTTCTCACACGGGTTCATGTTGTACTAAATTTGATCGAGCAGGGGACAGACTCGGCCATGATCATCCCGGCTACCTTGTTCTCGCTTTACCAGGTTTACACGCTACTAGAGTACATCGCGTGGGGGCAATCGGTCCGATCATGGTGGAACAACGAACGCATGAGAAGGATATCGTCGGCGACGGCCTGGTTGTTCGGATTGCTGAGCGTTTTGCTCAAGCTCGCGGGTTTATCGGAGACCATCTTCGAGATCACGAAGAAAGAAGAGGATTCCGACGGGGGTTCGGAGGGGAACGCCGTGCAGTGGACGTTCGACTCGTCGCCGCTGTTCGTCAGCGGGACGGCTTTGTTGATGGTGCATGTGGGAGCGCTGTTTGTGGCCGTGTCGAGAGCTGTACTGGAGGGAGAAGATGTTTTGGGGCGGCAGACAGGGGAGGTGTTTTGCAGTGTTTGGGTGGTGCTGAGCTTCCTGCCTTTTCTCAAGGGGATGGTTCGTGGAGGGAATGACGGGATTCCATGGTCGGTCTGCTCCAAAGCTCTTGTGGTTGCGCTCCTTTTCTTTACCTTCTGCAGGCGGGTCTCAAAATTGTGAAATGAAGCATTTGTTATAGTATGATTCAATGTTATGAGTCCTGACTCGGACAGTCAAGCCATTTATCATAGTAATATATTTTGAGCAGTATTTGCAATTTTTTTAGCTCTTTAAAATAATGAAAAACTCATGTTTCAAATCGAGAATAATTTAAGAGGTTTACTCAAAATTCAAAAACATATACTTTGGTGTTATTGCATAACTAATAAAGACCTAATCAGTGTTTCAAAAACCCAACCGGCCAATTCGACCTAGTTGAACCAGAATTGGAGGCCAATCCGGTTCTTATTTACTCGGCCCATTTCACTATAACCAGAATTATATTTACCTTTTTTGTTATAGAAATATTAAATATTTGTAATATATTGTATGCATTAAAATGTGATTAGCCCAATTTCGACGAGCCCAAACGCCCATCAATCCAACAAGCGATTGTTGTGGGTAGGCTCCGTCGCAGCCCATCGCCAGACCCATTCGCGTTACTGCGTCATCGGTACAATTGACGCTCCGTCGGTAATAAACTGTCGCGTCAGCAATAGTCAACAGTCAAGTTACAAGTCAGCATCTTCAATAGTTAAACGACAACAAATCTGGTCGCCAACTGAATAAGCCAAAAAGAACATTCACGATCCTCTTCTAAGGGATCCAACAGAGGAGCTCCTGGTCCTCCTCCCATCTCAGCAACTACAGCAAAAAGGGGATCGTGATCCCCATTCCAAGGATCGACCCCCAACAACTGCACAGAATCGGCTACAAATAGCCAGAAACATTCTGTCGCAGGGGTTGAAAGACTTCTATTCTAAAAGCATTTGTCGAGAAAATTTTTTGTGTCGAGCAACACTCTCACACACAGTGACTCTTTCGAGCCAAAGAAGTTCAACAACTTGCAGTCCGTCGTAATTCATCAGTTCGACCGGAGCAACTCTACACGTTCATCGACAACGTCAACAAGTCGATACATGCGGTGTTAGACATCCTGTATCACCCAATGATACATATAGAGTTACACACCAAGTATCAGAGGATGGTACAGTCAGGTACAGTCAGGAGTACACGCTGACACACCTTCCTTATCAGAATTCTAATCACTTATGTTTCTGCAATCTTATCCAGCTGTAATCACAATCTTCTTTGATTTGATTCTGTAAACTTTCCTAGTCCAACTGGGAAACAAACACTCACGAAGTCTATATATGTACCATTTTACAACTAAATGAAATACGATTGAATTTACATTCTTACATGATATCAGGCCATACCCGGTTCCACGCAAAACCCTAAATTTCTTCTTCTCCCGCACAACCGTCAAACCCTTATTCTTCAATGGCCGGCTCCAGTTCTCCTCAATCGTCCTCTACACACTCTACTTCCTTCATTGCCCAATCCCAGACTCCTAGTCGGGGTGCTCTATTTGATCTCGACCAGACTCTAGGCCAGTTCCTGATGACTGTCAGCAACATAACCCATCATGTCTCGATCAAGCTTGATCGAGAGAACTACTTACTATGGCGACAACTGTTTCTTCCTGTTTTCAACAGCCAATCCCTCATGGGATTCGTCGACGGCTCCATCAAACCACCTCTTAAATATTCGATTATAGACTCTACTACTGTCACGTCGGAATACACGCAGTGGTATGCCCTCGACCAGACGATCCAGAGTTGGATCGTAGCCACCTTGTCCAATGCCGCAATTGGACAAACAATCAGCCTCACCAGTGCTTCGGCGATGTGGCTCAAGCTTCAATGAGCCTATGCATCGACCTCCCAGGCCCGTCTGAACCATCTACGGTTCACACTCCAGGCTTTACGAAAAGGCACTATGACGATGAGAGCCTATCTCGAGAATGTTAAACAAATTGTTGATAATCTTGCTGCAGCTGGTGAACCACTCGAAGATCAGACCGTTACACACTTTGTGGTTAACGGTCTTGGACCCGATTTCGAACCGTTTGCACAGACGGTTACTGGCCAAGTTGAACCGGTGACATTCGACACTCTCACCAACCTATTACTCACACAGGAACATAGACTGCAACTTCAAGCTCAAATGCAAAATTTCGACAACTCTTCCCGGCTCTCTCTCAATGTTGCTGCATGGGGCTCCCGTGGCGGTGGTCGCGGTGGTCGTGGACGTGCTTCGCGTGGTCGTGGTCAAACCAATCAGAATGGTCGTGGCTATGGTCGCTCTCAAACTGACCGAGGCGATTCCTCAAATCACCCCCTCTGTCAGATCTGTAACAAAAGAGGACATTCTGCCATACAATGTCACAAGCGATTCAATCTAAGTTATCAACCCTCGCCCACCCCTCAAGCATTCCGTGCAAGTTGATAATCCCTCTGATGCAACGTGGTACATCGACTCTGGTGCATCGCATCACATCACCTCGGATTCGTCCCTCCTGACTAACGGTGGTAGTTACACTGGTCCGGAACAAGTCATGCTTGGAAACGGTTCAGGTTTGCCGATTTCTGCCATTGGCACTTGTCACCTTACCCAGTCTTTGCCTCTCCGGAGGGTCCTCTGTGTTCCCTCCTCTCTTAAACGTCTTTTATCTGTTTCCAAACTCACCTTTGATAATAATTGTGTTGTTACCTTTGATTCTCATGGCTTTCGTGTGCAGGAAGCCACTTCGGGCAAACTTCTACTCAAGGGACGGAATAAGGATGGACTCTACATCGTTGACCACAATGCATCTCCTAGTTGTTTGTTGTCGTCAGTTTTTTATTTTTCTTTCTGGCATCGTAGGTTAGGGCACCCAGGTGCTTCTGTTATGAGAAATGTCTTTCGATGTTTAGACATTGCCATTTCCAATTCACATAATAAAACCACATGTCATGCGTGTCGTATTAACAAATCTATGTCCCCGCCATTCTCCAATTCCAGCTCTCGTGCACCTTCTCCTCTTCACACGGTGTCTGCCGATATTTGGGATCCAAGCCCCATTCAATCTGTCAGTGGGTATAAATACTATCTCTCCTTCGTTGACCACTATTCACGATTCACTTGGATTTATCTCTTAACTTCTAAATCTGAGGTGCATTCTATCTTCCTTAAATTTCAACGACTTGTGGAGAATCAATTTTCCACCAAAATAAAAAACTTTCAATCTGATGGCGGTGGCGAATTCCTTAGCCACAGGTTTCAAGACAACTTGTCCACCTCTGGTATTCACCACCTTGTGTCATGTCCATACACACCTCAGCAGAACGGGTTAGTCGAACGCAAACACCGTCACATTGTGGACTTGCCTTGTTGGCTCAATCCTCTATGCCCAAATCCCATTAGGACTCAACGTTTGCAACCACAACTTTCATTATCAACCGGCTGCCCACTCCCGTGTTACAGTCCAAGAGTCCATTCGAGGTACTGTTTCACTCTTCTCCTGATTACTCCATGTTTCGAGTGTTCGGGTGTTTGTGTTATCCACATCTTCGTCTATATTTTTCGCACAAGTTGGAAGATAGGTCAACAGCCTGTATGTTCCTAGGGGACCATTCAAATTACAAAGGTTATTGCTGCTTCGATGTTTCTAAAAATTGAGTATATGTCAGTCGCAGTGTGGTCTTTGACGAAACAATATTTCCTTATTCTCAACCTGCCCTACTTCCCACACCGAAAATTTTACCTCCTTCGGCCACACCACCAATCAAGCTACTCCCTATACCACCCACTGTAACTCAGACCTTACCTTCTACCGTCACTCAACTTGTACCCTCCACTGTCACTCAACCCGCACACACACATACTAGCCTCGTTCCTGCACCCTATATCCCTGTCTCCCCCTCCTCAATGTTACCTACATCTGAGACACCAACTCCCTCAGACCCGCCCCCTGTGAACCCTGCACCTAAACTGAGTTCTCGTCCTAATGCCCCTCTTGCCACCCATCCAATGACAACCCGATCCATGACCAATTCCCTTAAACCTCAAACCTTTCTTACATCACGACACCCACTACCAGCATCCTTACTCCCACCAGCACCTACTTGCTACATTCAGGCTGTGAAGTTTCCTGAATGGCGTGATGCAATGCATGCAGAATTCAATGCTTTACTAATGAACAATACTTGGTCTCTTGTATCTTTACCACAGGGTCGTTGGGCGATTGGTTGCAAGTGGGTCTTTCGTGTTAAGGCCAAGGCGGATAGTAGCATTGACAATACAAGGCACGCTTGGTTGCTAAGGGGTTCAACCAAAAGGAAGGTCGGGACTATTTTGAAACCTTCAGACCGGTTGTTAAACCGGTTACTATTCGAACTGTACTCACTGTTGCAGTTGGTCGACGATGGCATATTCGCCAACTTGATGTTAACAATGCATTCTTGAATGACACCCTCGCTGAGGAGGTCTACATGACTCAACCTCTTGGGTTTCAAGACAAGAGTCGCCCGGATGCTGTGTGTAAGTTACACAAGTCACTCTACGGTCTCAAGCAAAGCCCTCGGGCTTGGTATCATCGCCTCACCCTTTTCTTACTGGAGTTGGGGTCCATTTTATCTAAAGCTGACTCTTCCCTTCTTATACGATTCGACCGCACCACGGTGTTACATTCATCCTTGTCTATGTTGATGATATTATAGTTACAGGCGGTAGTCCCTTTGGACATTTGTGAGCTCATCCAGCAGTTACAAAAAGATTTTTTCGTAAAGGACTTGGGTCCTTTACACTACTTCCTGGGGATTGAAGTCACTCGTATTTGAATGGTCTACATCTTGCTCAGACTAAATACACTCGGGATTTATTGACCCGTCTTGACCTAACTGAGGTCAAACCCCTTTCAACCCCGGTTGTTGCTGGCTCAAAGTTATCTAAATATGAAGGCACGCCGATGGATGATCCCACCACTTACAGAGCAACCGTTGGTGCTCTGTAATACCTCACCCTTACCCGCCCAAACATTCAATATGTTGTGAACCAGATATGCCAGTTTCAACAGGCTCCCACTGATGTACACTGGTCAGCGGTTAAGCGTATCTTGCGATATCTCAAAGGCACTCTCTCTCACGACGTCATTATCCAGCCATCATCTGAGGTTGGTGTCGACGTGTACTCTGATGCTGATTGGGGCGGCTGCCCTGATGACCAAAGGTCGATAACTGGTTTCTGTGCTTTTCTTGGTGGCTCTCTTATCTCCTGGGCTTTCAAGAAGCAACCCACTGTCGCTCGTTCTAGTGCAGAAGCAGAGTACATGGCTTTAGCAATTGCAGCCGCCGAGTTGACGTGGATCTTACAGTTGTTCAAGGAACTCGGCGTGTTCATCTCGTAGCCTCCTATTCTATGGTGTGACAATTTATCAGCCACTTACATCGCAGCAAATCCAGTCTTTCATAGAAGAGTCAAGCACGTTGAGCTTGACTGTCACTTCATCCGTGAATGAGTCACCTCCAGCCTTCTTCAGGTTCGTTTCATCTCGACTCAAGGTTAAATCGCTGATGTCTTCACCAAAGACCTCTCTAGATCACAGTTCTGTAAATTTCTCTCCAAACTTCGTGTTTCTCCTCAAACGCCAAGCTTGCGGAGAAATGTTAGACATCCTGTATCACCCAATGATACAGGCAGAGTTACACCAAGAGGTACACACCAAGTATCAGACGATGGTACAGTCGGCAGTACACGCCGACACACCTTCCTTATTAGAATCCTAATCAGTTATGATTCTGCAATCTTATCCAGTAGTAATTACAATCTTCTTTGATTTGATTCTGTAAACTTCCCAAGTCTAACTCAGAAACAAACACTCACGAAGTGTATATATGTACCATTGTACAACTGAATGAAATACGATAGAATTTACATTCTTACACACGGAACACATATACTTTCGTCCGACCGACCAAAGCCGTCACTGTTCATGCACACTCGTTCCATAACTCGAATTTCAACGTCAACTCGCCTGAAGCCAAAACTTCATCAAATTTACACGGAGATCGAATCAGAGGAAGTTTAGGAGATTGTACTCGCATTACTTGATATTCAAACACACATTGTAACATAAATATTCTGTTATAAATCGATTTACTTCGGTGAACACGTGTATAATATTCGAAGGTCTAACCTGGTCTAATTCTGTTTGACCAAAATGGGACATTCGTGCAGGTTGGATGGCCGGTTCGGTTTTTTAAACATTGAACCTAATGCACTTTATTGGGTTTTATTCCTTTCATGTTTTGCTTTTTATATATATATATTTTAAATTAAGAACACATGTTTAGCACCTTTGTACAAATATAGTAGCCTGTCACTTCCACATTGACAAAAGCAGTTAATTAAGGTTAACACTCGACAGTTAAAAGTATGATTCTTGTAAATTTTTAGATTAACTTTATTTTGTCATTAATTTTTTTTTTTTTTTTAAAACTCTGAAAGGAAAGAGCTTGATAGGGTTGCTGTTGCTAGCGCTGCTTTTCGCTGAAAAATGGCAACGGAAGCTCAGATAAGTTTCCTCTCACGCCCAATCTTAGCCAACGGAAATGTTTGTCTTCGCCCATCCAAAGGCCATATCGCCTCTCTGTTTAGGAGACCGACCGCTTTGGTCCCAAGTATTTGTGTGGGGAAGCAATCTACGAGCCGTCCTGACCGTTGCCCTGTAGTCCTTGAATGTCGCGTTTGCTGTAAAACGGCGAGGTCTGAGGAAGAAAATCATCTCTCAGTTGAGGTTCTTAAGGTACCAGACCGGTGGTTGGTTCCATCTCGTGCTCGCGAGGTAAACGCCTTCAGTAGTCAATTGCATTTGCTAGCTAATTACTTGTTATATG
This sequence comes from Aristolochia fimbriata, assembly GCA_019845555.1. Taxonomy (NCBI): domain Eukaryota; kingdom Viridiplantae; phylum Streptophyta; class Magnoliopsida; order Piperales; family Aristolochiaceae; genus Aristolochia; species Aristolochia fimbriata. Next base: position 13,198,842 of record CM034078.1, on the reverse strand, counting down.
CAGAATTGCAATGTTTGAATATAAAGGAATAAACTTTTAAATATCTGTAGTTCACACATGCTCGAGTATGAACTTCTTCCAAATACCCAGTATGAAAATCTTTCTCATTATCCTCAAAATTGTTGCTGAATTAGAGCCTTATCCAATTCCACAAGGACACCTTTTGTATACCGTACTCAAGAATGGTGACCCATTTCATTTGTTTCGGAATTTATTTCTTCCCATGAACGCAGCTGGATGGAGCAAATCAGAAACGCATATTGGATAATTGGGTTTCATCTTAGGCTAAATCATAATGGATTTTTGGATTCTTAGGCGTGCCATCCTGGATTTGGGGAGACTGATGAACATCACTATTAAAGTTTTAGCCGAATACAACAGGTTAATCCAAGATCACCCATTTTTATGAAAGAAGAATAAATAAAATGACTTAATTTAGAGAGGTTTTGAATTCCCTAAGTTTGTATAGTTGCCACTAAAAGTGCAAACTACTAAGCCGAAAGACTAAGTGTAAGAAGGTTAATTCAATCGCCATCTATTCAATTGTACAATGGTACATATATACACTTCATTGAGTGTTTGTTTCCTAGTTGGACTAGGAAAGTTTACAGAATCAAATCAAAGGAGATTGGGATTACAGCTGGATAAGATTACAGGATTGTATCAGATTTGGATTCTAATAAGGAAGGTGAGTCAGCGTGTGCTGTACCATCTTCTGATACTTGACGTGTAACTCTTGCTGTAACTCGACCTGTATCATTGTGTGATACAGTATGTCTAACATTCTCCCGCAAGCTTGGCGTTTGAAGAGAAACGCGAAGCTTGGAGAGAAGTGTACAGAACTGTGATCTCGAGAGGCCGTTGGTGAAGACATCAGAGATTTGACCTTGAGGCGCAGAGGAACCAAACTTGAAGAAGGTCGGAGGTGACTGCTCATGGCAGACTTGAGCCACATCGCCGAAGCTCTGGCGAGGCTGATGCTTTGTCCAATTGCTGAATTAGACAGGGTTGCTTCGATCCAACTCTGGACCGTCTGGTCGAGGGCATACCACTTCGTGTATTCTAACTTGACAGAAGGAGAGTCGACAGTCGAATATGTGAGAGGTGGTTTGATAGAGCCGTCGACGAATCCCATAAGGGACTGGCTATTGAAAATAGGAAGAAACTGCTGTTGCCAAAAGTAGGGAGTTGTCTCGATCAAGCTTGATGGAGACAGGAAGAGTGCTGGTATTGATAGTCACCAGGAACTGGTTGAGAGGTTGTCCGAGATCAAACAGAGTAACCCGACGAGTATGCTGAGATCGGGCACGTAGGAAAAGAAGGAGCAAGCGCCCCAGATGAAGAGCCAATGGCCGCAGCCGAGAAAGGAGCACTTCCCGCTGAAGAAGCAAGAGCCCCAACCAAAGTGGATGGAGCAAAAAGTGGAGGCAGCAGAGGAAGACGCGCCAAGGAACGTAAATCTTGAAGGAGTCGGCCAAGAAGAAGATGGCATTCTGAAGGCAAACGAGGGTTTCAAGCCCGCCGCTGCCCGCGGAAGCAAAAAAATTTGAGAGGTCGGTTGACGGTGATCGATGAGAGAACCGTGAAGTAGTAATGTAAATTCAGGTCTCCTCAAGAAGGAACCGTGGAAAGCTTAACCGAATTTTATGAAGGTAACTGTAAGAAAGCACCCCTACTTGGAGTTTGCAAAGGTAGCAAGGAGGGAAGTTGTAGGGGTGGTGGACGACCGAGAGAAACCTTCATTGGCCATTGTAGCAAAGGATCGAGAACCGTAAGAGGAACGGAAGAGAGAGATACTAGGGTTCCACGCAAATTAGGGTTTTACTTGGAGCCGGGTGTCCGGCCCGATACCATGTAAGAAGGTTAATTCAATCGCCATCTATTCAATTGTACAATGGTACATATATACACTTCGTTGAGTGTTTGTTTCCTAGTTGGACTAGGAAAGTTTCTGTAATCAAATCAAAGGAGATTGGGATTACAGCTGGATAAGATTACAGGATCGTATCAGATTTGGATTCTGATAAGGAAGGTGAGTCAGCGTGTGCTGTACCATCTTCTGATACTTGACGTGTAACTCTTGCTGTAACTCGACCTGTATCATTGTGTGATACAGTATGTCTAACACTAAGTTGCAATTCTTATTGAATATGGAATCTTTTTCTATCTAAAAGTTTTAATTAAGAACTTCAATTGGAATATCTTTTTAAGAAGTATTTACTGTTTTAACTTTATTGTTTCCTGTTTTCACTGTTATTTTCCTTAGTGTGCCCTTGAGTTTAGATGTCCTCACGGCAGAAGCTTTTCCTGTTTGAGGTTCTTTGGTGGCAAAGTAGATCTAGATTTAGTATTAACTAAACTCTGTTCTAGAATGTTCAAATATGATTTTTCTCTTTCTTTATACCTATAAAAAGCCTTCATACGTTCCACACTACTTTTTCTTGTTGAAAGTTGTGATTTTCATTCTTTTTTCAATAATTTTTTTTTTATTTTTAAAATTTTTTTAACTACTATAAACCTTAATCCTCCAGTTTTACCCTTAAAATAAATTGAGATTCTTTTTTTTTTTTTTTTTTCATCTATTTTTGAAATCTAGGTTACCCAAAAAACCAACTCTGCATGCACTCTCTCATGGCTTAAAGAAACTTGTGGCCTTAGTGTTGCATGAACACTCACTCATGGTGCAAAAACATGCCTGGGAATATGACTTATGGGATGCCTTCATTTGCTAATTTTACTTCATAAGTTGGAGTACTAACAGGTGTTTGAGGACATTGTTTATGCTGTGGCATATAAGCTGTTGTCTATGCTATCTTTTGTGGGGAGAAGTATTTATCTTCACAATTCAGATTGACATAAGTCACTCATTTTGTCTGAGAGAACCCGATATCAGCACAAACTTTTAAATCTAGTTTGGACATAAACTTGTTGGTGATAAGGACAAGCTTAGGATTGGAACCCTCTACTAACTAGTTTCTGAATTGAAAGGAGCTGCCTTTTGGTACCATTTTTGTCCGACATTGTCTGTGTGATAAACTTCCATGCTTGGTATAAGAATTATTAGGAGCTCATGTTCTCTTGTGTTAGCAAAAATGATACAAAAAATTTTCTTGTTTCAAAATGCTCATGTTTACTTCAACCTTTTCTCTTTTCTTATTGCCTCTGGTGGAATCTGAATGGCTTAAAGTAACTTTGCACAAATGGTTGGATGATGAGTACTGTCCAGAGCCGACCAACGTAGAAATCAGTAAGGTTGCAGCAAAGTCCTTCTATGAATCCTTGGTAGGGGGAGAAACCGACCTAGGTGAGATTCTGTTAAAAATGGCGGGTGATTTAGAATCAATCTCCTACCAGGAAAGCTTTCATGGGGCGTTCTCCTCGGCGAATGCAGCCATTAGTCTAATTGCTGAGCGGATAGAACTGGACAGTTAACGGCATGTCCAGCCTTGATGCATTCAAAACAGGACGACACTTGCCTGAGTGCTCAGGAGCGAGGTCTTTCACCCAGTTCAGAGGCTCCCCATTGAAGAAGCTCTGCTGCAAGGACCCTCAGTGCCTGTGACTCTGTCCTGCCCAAAAATTGTTGATGCTGATCCTGGAGAAACAACCATGCTCATCCTCTTGAAGGAGTCAAAGTCAATGTCACTTGGTGAGAAGGGATTTCCGGTGGGTAGAATAAATATTTTGCTTCACTATGTAACAAATCAGGAAATGAGAAAAAGAAGATATTTGTACTTGTAATTTTCTTTTGGAAAAATGACAACTCATGATGCATTATTGACAAGAGCGTCGATTAATATTGATAAAATGACAAATTACTCTTCTTATGACGAAAATATGCATTATACACTTAATTGAAGGAAAAAATTTTCTGCAATTAAAATTTAAAGAGAAAAGTAGAGGTATTTCTGTAAATGTGAGTTAGAACTATAAAATTGTTACCATAGGTAACAACGTTAAACTCTCTTAGCCTACCTTCTAGGTTAATTTAATGGTAAAATCATGCATAAAAATAGAAAGTAGAAACTAAAATAAATAAAAATATAATAAATCGTGTTCTAATATACTTTTCATGAAATGTAATGTATACTGAACGAAGATAACTTAGGTACATAACGATACAATATATGAAAAAACAATGAGAGCTATGTATATAATAAGATTTATTTAAAAATGGGTGATAATGGGCTTGGGTTTTATAAAGGTTTATGTGGGCGAATCAAGACTCAGATTCGCTTTGATGGGTCAATTCTCTTATTCAACATGTGTGAGTAATAAGAGTCCACTGCCGTCTGCGCTTCACCTACCTACCGCTTCCTGTCTTCACCAAGTTGATCTTGTTCATCTACTTGGCAAAGCATGACGCTGGACAATCTTTCGGTAATCTTCACTTCCCCTTCCTCTGCAAATCTTTATTTGTTGTGATAGTCACTGATAGCGTCTGAATTTGTTTTTCTTTTCGTTTTTCTACGCCGCAGCTAGCTTCACACCTTCACGTGGGAAGCAGAGAGATGTCGCAAAATTCGACCCTTCTTTGTGTGCCGTTAATTTCGAAAACCGTTGACGAGATGCTTCTCGAAATGGGTCGGTCTAAGATCAATGGTGCTGACATAGTCGAGATCAGACTCGATCATCTTACCAGTTTCAATCCTTCAAGAGATTTGGAAATTCTCCTTAAAGACAGGCCTTTGCCCGCTCTGGTCACCTACAGGTATGTGGATGTTTAAATGGTACTAGTTACTATTCGCTGCAGCTCCAAATTAAGCTCTGTATTGTATGTTTTGTTTGTTTGATCAATTGGTGCTCTGAAGACCGTAGCAAAAAGTTAATTTTCCCTATTTCTAATGGTAAAATCCCATATTTTACGATGTTGGACTGGAGGAGACAATGTAAATTCTGGCTTGCTTATGGTGCTCAATTGTTACTTTTGAGACACATCCTGTACTTAATTTGGTCTTTTTTCTGATGGTGTAACCACTTTTTGGTTCCGATACTATTTAGTTTTATTACATATTCGGATGGTTTCCATTAAGTTTGCTGTGCTTTCGACTGTTCAATGTGGACGCTATTTTTCTTTTGTGGGTTGTCTGGTATTTTTACACTCAATTGGGGCTTCCTGAACTCTCCTTTGGAGTTTCACTTTCCAAAACAAATATTCAACAATGGTCAGCAATGAATTTTTTTTATTATTAGAAACCTGCTCATGAAAACAACCAGAAAGGTTAATATGCGTCTCCTGTTAGTGTCAAATGAGGTCATGGAAACGTTCTTTTCCTGTGTGCTTTAAGTTTCCGATGCAACTGATTCCAAACCACTTAATTAGATGTTTGCAAGTTCGCTGGGGAAATACTACATTCACAAGAGGCAGCACCTACTAATCTTATTTAGATCGAGAAAGTGTTTTAAATTGCATTTTCACTTGTTTCAGGCCAAAATGGGAAGGCGGTCAATATGAAGGTGATGATTCGAAAAGATTTGATGTGCTACGTTTGGCTATGGAGCTTGGAGCTGATTTCATTGATATTGAGCTCAAGGTTCCTGTTTTCTGGTTGATATACATTACTTTAATTTCTTCCATGTGTACATTGTGGCCTTCACTTAGTACATTATGTGCTTGGAAGTGCATGCTCTGAAATCTCAAGAGAAACATTTTAAGAAAGCAAATTTTCAAGCTTGTAGGTTGCTCATGAATTCATGGATTCAATTTCTGAGAAACATGAAAATGTCAAGGTCATAGTATCCTCTCATAACTATCAGTTCACTCCATCTGTTGAGGAGATTGGCAATCTTGTTGTGAAGATTCAATCTACTGGAGCTGACATAGTAAAAATTGCAACATATGCTACAGACATCACAGATGTTGCACGCATGTTTCAAGTAATTGTTCATTGTCAAGTAAGTACTATTACTTTCTTTTTTTCTTTTTCCTTACAACAATTAACTCTTTAACTTGCATTTCTGAGAAAAAGTTATGTTTGCAATAAGATTATTTGCTAGGTGATGAATTACAGGTTTCTAAGATTCTTTGGCTGTGACTTAACTTGATTTTTCAGGTTCCTATGATTGGATTAGTTATGAGTGAGAGGGGTTTGATTTCACGACTGCTGTCTCCAAAATTTGGTGGATATCTCACCTTTGGAACACTTGATGCTGGAAAAGAATCAGCACCGGGTCAACCAACTATTCAAGATTTGCTTAATGTATATAATATCAAGCAAATTGGATCTGACACAAAAATCTTTGGAATCATTGGAAATCCTGTTAGCCATAGCAAAGGACCAATTTTACATAACGAAGCACTAAAAGCTGTCGGTTTAAATGCAGTTTATGTTCCTTTCTTGGTCGATGATCTAGCTAATTTTCTCAATGTCTATTCCTCCCAAGATTTTGCTGGATTCAGGTACAGATCTTTTTCAGATATATTATTTCTTTTTTTGAGGAAAATGCTTCTTTTCAGATATAATTATAAGTTGCAGCTCTCATATTCTTTTTTTGTTCCATCCATTCTCTGCTTCTCATGGCATTACACCTAGGAATTGCCTTTGAAATCACACAATGAAATGTGAATCCAACGTTTAGAGGTCCGGTTTTGTTCACTCAAGTAATTAGGTTAATTAACTAGAGTTGCTGTGTCTGACTTTAAGTCTGAATTTGTCAAATATCAACTATTTAATATATGAATACGCTTTTAGAAGTACTGTTGCTTCGTTGAGACTTACCGGATTGAAAAATAAATAAATGAAAAGGAGATAAAAGAAAAACTAGAACACCAAAAGTAGAAGAAAAAAACTGAAAAAATAAAGATTGTACTAAACCCTCATTCAAACTTTGTTATTTGAACTGTTGTTTTTAAGTATTGATGTCTTTCAGGTTGTGTCAAATTATACCCTTTCTTTTTTGTTTGAAGCATATTGGCCTGGACACGTTTGTTTCCATAACTAACTATAGGAAAGAAAGTCATTGTATTTGCTCTCTTACATTCATTATTTATAAAGTTTCTTTCAATTAGAATCATATCTAAAATAAGTGTACCTGACTCCCAATTTCACCCAGTTTGAACTTGCTAAAATATGACACAAGGGGATATAGAGGAAGCTTACAATTAGAAAGATCTTTTCTAGAAACAGGATTAATTTTTGGTGATTTGTAACTAAATTATCTTGATTGATTTGAAAACAGTTGCACTATTCCTCATAAAGAGGCTGCCGCCAAATGCTGTGATGAGGTTGAACCAATTGCAAAGGTAGTCGAGATTTACTTAAAAAGGAGTTGGGTAACGGGCTCTGATGTCACCACTCATTTCCTTCTGTAATTTCTTTTTCTAAAACTGTACAGTCTATAGGAGCTGTGAATACAATTATTAGGAGGCCAAGTGATGGAAAGTTAATTGGTTATAACACTGACTACACGGGTGCCATTTCTGCCATTGAAGATGGATTAAGAGGTTTATAATCCTGACATTGGCTTTTATATCTCTAACGTACGATGCTAGTCGTGATACTAGCTGGAGTTCATGTGGTGATATTTATTTTTGTATCCTTTTTCAGATGCAAACATTACAGAAAAGGTTACAGCTGGTTCATCTTTAGCTGGTAAACTGTTTGTGGTCATTGGAGCTGGTGGGGCTGGAAAGGCACTTGCTTATGGTGCAAAAGAAAAAGGAGCAAGAGTTGTTATAGCCAATCGTACTTATGGTAAAATTGATCTATATGTTATTAATTTCCTTCATCTACTACCGCATTACTGATACACCTCAAACATAAGACTTCAAATTGTTGCATGCCCTAGTCCCCTGAAAATTGACTGCTACAATTGTGCACAACCATGTATATTTGTTATTGGTCTTAGTGGATTATAATCTATGTTTTTTACCGGTTTGATAGGTAGGGCAAGAGCCCTTGCAGATCTGGTCGGAGGTGACGCACTTTCAATTGCTGACCTCGAAAATTTTCATCCAGAAGAAGGGATGATCCTGGCAAATACTACATCTATAGGCATGCATCCAAATGTGAATGAATCGCCAATATCAAAGGTCTGACTCTCAGATCATCTCTACTACAGATAATGCATCCATTGGGTTCTGTGCTCAGATCCTCTTAAAGTACAGTTTTTCAACTATGCTTCCGATTGACTTTGATTGAAATGTGGTTGTTGCAGTGTGGTTTAAGGTGTACACATTGGGTTCTGCTCATATTGCTTTCATATGCATATACTTCAGTTTATCAAACTTCCACCTGCTTTCACCTGCTTGGTCACGGTTTTTTCTCCTACTTTTCTCTCCGTTGTTAACATTTGGGCGTGTTTTTGCAGCACGCTCTAAAATCATACTCTCTAGTCTTCGATGCTGTTTACACCCCTAAAGTAACCAAACTCCTACATGAAGCTGAGGAATCTGGAGCTTCTGTTGTCAGTGGGTTGGAGATGTTCATCAGGCAGGCCATGGGCCAGTTTGAATTATTCACAGGTTTGCCAGGTAAAAGCCACGCCATGACCCTATTTCTACTGGTACCATATCTTCTTTCATTCATGCTCCAGTTTGCAATATAATGTATATAATTATGTCTTGTGTTGCATTTGTCCAAGCAGCACCAGAAAAAGTCATGCGAGACATTCTGACAAGAAACACTTAGATGCTCAGTTGCATTCGCTGACACCAGAACCCATTTCGTTGAGATATTCCACTGGGTATGACAAAAACCTGGGTGGGTTTTTTTCTTGTGGGATCCATCCGGGTCCCATATTGGCCACCTGTGAGACGGGCATTAGGGATCTAAAGCAGCATCCTTCCTGATGGGATCCGGAGCGTTTATAGCCTCCTTTATTGCTTGAGCTATATAAGGAAACATGCCATTTGTTTCATTGTAATTGTGCCAGTAATTCCACTGCTTAGAACTGGACTGTTGTATTATCTAATCTTGCCCAAGTATATGAATTGAAGTTATTTTTGTTCTTCATCCTCCGTGATAATTACAGTTGAGCACTTGGATCTTGATGAATTATTGCTACAGTATTTGCTGCCCTTGTTCTACATTAATTTCAATATGCAATTCTACAATTAACGGTTCAGTGTATAAATTCTATGATTACTCGGGTGAGGGAAAGGCGAGCCTCTTGAAGGAAGTGAAGCCACCATCCACCACCAGGTTATGGCTGCTGATGTACTAGGTATCGTTCGATGCTAGAAACACTGCTGCTCTCGCTATGAAAAATAAATTTTGTTGAATTGTGTATGTTGTATATGATTTCGTGAGAATTCACTTGATGCTTTGAGGTTCAACATCCTTAGTAGGTATGCACTTGGATGTGTATATATGAAGGTTTTATTAGGGATATGGTTGAATTTTAAAATTATTCAGGCCTTTGTGACTAATACTCAAGCTATGAGATCCTAAGGTTTTGAGTATACTATGGACAATTATATAGAAGAATCTAAATAGGAGGTTTGGTTGATTATACAGAAGGCATCTTTTGTCCTTGAGTAAGTTTCGAGGCAATGTTGGGTATAATGAGTAAGTTTTCGAGGCAATGTTGGGTATAATGAATAAGTTTTTGAGGCAATGTTGGGTATAATGAATAAGTTTTGGAGGCAATGTTGGGTATAATGAATAAGTTTTGGAGGCAATGTTGGGTATAATGAATAAGTTTTGGAGGCAATGTTGGGTATAATGAATAAGTTTTCGAGGCAATGTTGGTATAATGAATAAGTTTTCGAGGCAATGTTGGGTATAATGAATAAGTTTTCGAGGCAATGTTGGGTATAATGAATAAGTTTTCGAGGCAATGTTGGGTATAATGAAAAATGAGAAGGATATGATGATGGAATTAACTGGTCCAAAGAAAAGAACGGCCAAAGCTAAAAACCAGATAAACCACGACTGGAATCCTCTCACTATTGCTTTCACCATAAATCTTTCGCTCAAGTGAACTCCCACTAGTTTCTCCCAAGCCAAGAATATTGGGTTCATGTACAGCAAAAATCCCACGTACTGCTCACACACGTTACAATCGATCCGACCAGACAAAGGATCATGGCGATAATGCAGACGTTTTTTGCCTTGGAAGGCGGCAATACCGCCAATGCATTGGAGAGGTGGAGGAGGATAACGTATGTGTTTTTGAGGTCTCCACTCACTTCATTAATTCTGTCACACCACACGGTCAGAGCTATTTGTTTCAATCAATGGCGGATAACGACTAACTAGGGAAGAAAAAGAAGAGGGGGAGTTACATTCACATGTCCATGGCTTTTGAATGAGAACAGAATGTTTGTCGCTCAAGTAAAGAATTCCATCATGTTCCTGGGTCCTTGACGACTTACTTTCCAACCTGAAACTCTACTAAAGATAGCATATTTGTTGTAAATCATAAAATTTCAATTACAATGCCTGCTCTTCCCCTGCCCAATAGTACATTCTAATGCTGGAGTTCAGCATGTCCTGGTTTTGGTTAGGCTCTTTAAACAATATCACAAACAATGGCTCTGCATGAGCAGAAGGTCAGCATCTTCATCCAGCGATAAGGCTTCTGTTCAATGGTAAGACAACACGGGGGGTCAGAGATCACCTGACTCTGCTGGACTGCAGCAACTGTCATGTAGGCTGAAGTAATGGTGGTTGTGGCGATTCTGAGAAGAGGGGCGAGACGATAATCGTGATAGAAGGCAAAAGCACAATTGGGACAGCCAGAGCACCAAACAAGTATAGCGATTCCCTCTTATTCCAGTCCAAGTTCATGTGGTTGACATGTCGTGATACTGCAAGAAGGGATAAAGAACCTTTAATTTCTGATCTTGATACAACTTATGTTTCTGGGAAATCAAATTAAACTGATAATAGATACAACTTTACTGTAAACAGTGTACACTACACTGCTTTTTAACTAAAATATGGATGAAATTTCAATTTCCACAGTTCAAAGTATCCATCGTTGCTGCCAGCTGGGATGGACCCAGAGCATCCAAGTCCAATACAGTGGGACGCTCACGGGACCTTGGATTCATTCATTATAACCCAATGCAAGATGTTTTGTGCTGAATGAAATATAAGACGAAATTAACTTTATCTTTCTGTAGTTCTTTTCATCTGCCATTCCGGTCATGGCGTACAGGAAGGAGGGAACTTTATACTATAGACTGTAGAGAAAGAAGCTTGAATGCCAAGATTGGGGCAAAGAAAAATGCATTTCTCAAAAGAACAATGGGAAGCCAAATCATTAGTTCCTTAAGCCTAGCCGAGAGTATAGTTAAAGATATGTGGTGAATTGATTAGTTCCACAGTTCCACAGAGAGAAGAGGCACGGACCTGAGGACACGTCTTTTGTGAATGATACCAGCACTTTTGGTTTCCCGACAAGCCTCTGCATAAAAGAGACTGAGAATATTGATGATTGTCCAGCAATCCGATACTCCCATTTAATGTGAACGGAAAAGATTGACCCGAAGATAGAAGAAGTGACATAAATGGGTGTGGATACTGGTAGAGCCTTATCTAATCTGTATAATGTACGGACGTTCTGGGCTTTTTAGCGACTCGACCTGGGACTCCGTCACATGAGTGAGCGAGAGCTTCTACATCGCCCATGTCCAAGAATCTGTCCGTCGTTATTGAACACAACGATGCCTCTCACTCTACAAAGCGCCGTCGTCCCCCCTCGTCCACAACCTTCCTTTAATATGCGTCTGCAACAGCTTCCACCTTCCAGCAGCATACGTTCCACTGTTTTCACTGTTATTTTCCTTAGTGTGCCCTTGAGTTTAGATGTCCTTAAGGCAGAAGCTTTTCCTGTTTGAGGTTCTTTGGTGGCAAAGTAGATCTAGATTTAGTATTAACTAAACTCTGTTCTAGAATGTTCAAATATGATTTTTCTCTTTCTTTATACCTATAAAAAGCCTTCATACGTTCCACACTACTTTTTCTTGTTGAAAGTTGTGATTTTCATTCTTTTTTCAATAATGTTTTTTTTTTTTTTTTTTTTTTTAAATTTTTTTAACTACTATAAACCTTAATTCTCCGGCCGTCAACATACTGCGAAAGAAGGTCATTGGTACTCGCAAACACACTCTGCGTCTGATTCACAGGACCAGAAATCAAACAGCGAGAGAGTGTCTCTATACTTGTAACAGATTATACAAGCATGTAATTCACGATCTGAAACTGGGTGTAAAGGCGGCTAAAGTCCATGAAACACTCGATGTGGCTTACCATGCAGTCTACAGCACAACTGGAAACGCCACTGAATGCGAAAACGTCTTTAAAAGGAGACGTATTGCCTCTCCCTTAAGGCATTGGAATCGTATGATATTGGATGTTTCCGAAATTGCCGATTATATTGTTAGTTGGACCGGGCTACCGTGCGGCCGCGTTCGCACATTTTTTAACGGTGCGAACGCGGGCTGAAACGGTCGTTAAGTGTAAATTTTTTTGCTACCGAAAATACCCTCCACTTACAAAAAAAATTTATGCTATCCTTCTTCTGCCTGTCCCGACTCCTGCGCTTCTTCCCTCCCGACTCCGGCGCTTCTTCCCTCCCGACTCCGGCGTTTCTTCCCTCTCGACTCCGGCGTTTCTTCCCTCTCGACTCCGGCGCTTCTTCCCTCCCGACTCCGGCGCTTCTTCCCTCCCGACTCCGGCGCTTCTTCCCTCCCGACTCCGGTGCTGATTCCAGCGAAGATCATTTTCCGTTCACGAAGTTCGGGTAATCTTCCCCTTTGCTGGTCACCGTGGCCAATCGCCGCTCCCAACGCGCAGCTCGGCAGTCGCCTCTCGCTACTCAGCAGCTCCGCAGTCGCCGCTTGCCTTTCGCTTTCTTCAAAGAGAGGGGAAAGAAGAAGAACGGTTTGTGGTTTTAGGGCTCGTAGTTTTTGTGTCTCCGAGATTTAGCTGCGAAGTTCTCTACGGTGGAGAAACATCTTCTGATTTTGCTACAGTAAGCTTGATTTCCCTAAATATTTTTTTTCTCTGCAAGCATTTGTGATTGACATTTTCGACTGAAAAAAACCAGCATTTTCAGTTTATGAATAGAAGTATTTAACCATAACCTCTCAGGAATTAAATGAAATTTTCAGTAAAATTACATCTTTGTGTTCCTAAATTTTCTGTAAATCCCGGTGTGCCAAGATTTTGGTAAAGATATCAGTTTTGTCAAGTCGCTTTCACATAAGGAATAGTATTTTTGCTGTGCAGCATCATATCTCCAATAAAATGACAGTTAATGTCAATGTGTTTCATTTGTAGCAATAAACATAGTTGTCTGATGAATGCACATTGAATATTGTTTGTAAGATCAAATTCTTTTAGGAAAGGCTTTACACATAAGAGTTTACTCACTGTATCGGTCATTACTCTGTGTCAACAGTCGATCTAGCAATCTATCTCTTTTTTGGAAACGGTTGAATTTCTTTATTCTCAAACTGGCAACTTGGCAAAGTTACAAGGGCTTAGAGCTACCCAATTGTTATAATACAATGATTTCATCTCGAGAGTGACCAAGCTGAACAAGGTCATTGGCTGCACTATTCTCTCACCCCGGTACAGCAAACCAGAAAATTTCCATATAAGAAACGAGATCCTGTATCTGAAATATCTGTTGATCAAATCTCCAGCTGTTCATAGAGTCTCCCGTGGCCCAAGTTCTGGAGTCTCCTACTATAGCTAATGGGAGGTTGTACCTGCTGTTGTAAATTTTAAAACCATGAAACAGCGCTGGACCTCAGCTATCATTGGATTAGTTTTCCCAAGAGGGCCCTTTATACGTGAGTATGGTGGTGCCCTTGTGATTTCGAACCAAACCCCTGAAGCGAGTGGCCTAGGATTACCTATACTGCTGCCATCAAAAGTCAGTTTAAGGAATCCTGGGGGTTGGGGACTCATTTACTAAGCCTGATGGACCATGTCAGGAACCAACAACAATATTGTGCCTATTTTCACATATAACAGCACCAGGCCACTCAGCAAACTTGTGTCTGAGTTTCATCCACTGTAGAACCCCATGACTGGCTTTTACGATTACTCTGCCAGTGGATGGCTTCTCAGCTGCAAATGTGCACTCGTTCCTGTCCAGCCAAAAAAAAAAACTAGAAAGTAGAAGCCATTGGCGCCCACAAATTTTTTTCGAGAGCTTCGTCAAGTGAGAGGAACACCAGCCAGCAATGCAGCCTTTGATGGTTCCATTGGGACAAGTTCATCATGTCAATTGTCACGATGAAGGCCCTTAAACCGTGGTGGTAAAAGAACAATGAATCAGGTAGTGGATATAGTCCTTTGCTGCCCCACATAACTTGCACATTGGATTAGGCATGACCATTCGTCTCCTACTCAGCTGATCGCAGGTGAGAATTCTCCCCTTGAGCAAGCACCCAAGGAAGGTTTTGATTTCTGGTGGAGCATAAAATTTCCAGGCTAGGGCTGGAATGAGAGAGATGTTCTCAGGCTCAGCTTCAAGTACCAAGGTGTATATACAAACCCGTGTCTTCTATAGATATATATGTGGAATGTTGAATGTGTTAAGTCTGTCATCACTTCAATTATTTAAGACCGAGTAAAAACTGATTAAGATGTTACTTCAGATTCATTGATCTTGCTGATAACAGAATTATTTATGTGTATAGGACATTCGGGGTTTTAGATTGATCAAAGTAATGAACACTGATTTCATGTGCACTCGGGCCCATCTATCAGTAAATGAAGTGTACTGTTTTTGTGTGCAATCTTGCACTTGTTTTCTCTGTTATAACTCCCTTGGTATGATATATAAGTTATCGATGATATTGAAAGTTTATGAGATTAGAGGTGGATGATACTTGTGCTGGTTGGTGTAGACCAAATCATCTGAATCAGATTTTGAAATTTATTGTCCAGATTGAAAGCTCATTTTGAAGACAATCCAAGGGATTTGGGTAATCACAATTTGCAGGACAAGGTACTTAGGCCTCCTCCATGCTTAGGTGATCTCTTGTTTGTGATAGAATTAACAGTAACATATCGTGGTGGTTGTTTTTTTTTTGTCACATATATGGTTGATGCAAGCCATTGCTTCACTGTTCTTGTTCAAATACAACCAGGACTGAAACTTTGCACACTAAGAGAAAGTACTGCAGCAAGTAAATGTTGTTGTCTAGGTGGAGCTGGTCAATAAGGCCATTAATGGGAGAGTGAAGGCTTATTAAATCAATCTATTCTTGTTTAACTCTTAGTTCAGATATTAATTTTGACATGCATTAGCATAGATTTTTCAATCCAAGTGTCAGATATCCTTGTGTCTTTCTAGGCATTAGCATAAGATACAAGGAAATGGCTGTTAACAAGGAGCTCCCATTTGGAGTGCGTCAGATATCCTTACATCTTGGATGTTTCTTTCTCAATGCTGTCTTTCTATCATTTAGTAAATCATGTGAATTTGTCTGGCCTTGATGTTTTTTACCTAGCTGCAGTCTTACTGAAGCAATTTGTAAAACAACACAGGCAACAAGAAGGAGAGACTTTTGTACATCCAATTGTTTCCGCTTCGGAAAATGTTGTTAACAGTCAGAAGAGAAAATTGTTAACATAAAAAAATGAAACAGATTTTAGACAAGGGTGTTGCATTTTGGTTTGTTAAAATGTTATGACTTTTCACTTTTATCATTGTTTTCTTTTTTAAATTATTTGAAAATTACTGGATTCTTTATATTTTTCCTCGCTTATTTTTCTTTACTTTCCAATGTAGATATAGTAGGGGTTGTTTCTTTTGGACTAAGGTTTTACTTTCATTAATGCTAATGTCATACCACTGGCAAAAGGTCCCCACCCTTGTTACGTATGAAACAATACACTGCCTCAAATTCACTGACTATTTGACATAATTTTATGAAACATGTAAGTCTAATAGGTGATGTAGTGCACTTTTTGTGAGTATTATCTTATATCTTTATTCATTTTACAGTTATTTTCTTTATACGCTCTTGATTATGTCTACTGAATTGCAACTGTAGTCAATTATACGTCGGCAACTGCTCATAGCTTTGGATGACCCGCATGGAAAAATGTGTACAGCTGTTGGCGTGGCTGTGGCATCCATCGCCCAGTATGATTGGCCAGAGGATTGGCCTGACTTGTTACCGTTACTCTTGAATTTGATTGGTGATCAGGGCAATGTAAATGGAGGTGAGCTTGAGTCCTTGGAATTTCTAAATTGTAAGGAAATTTATTTGTATATCCTTGCTCTGGTGCAACTACAAATAAATGATTTCATTTGGATTTTCAAATTCAATATTTAAAATTTTCCCCTTTACATCAGGATGCAGAATTACATAACAACTTAATTTTCTGATTTCATTTTAACAGATTATTCTTTTCTAATTGATTAGTGTTTTGCAGTTCGAGGAGCTTTAAGATGCTTGGCTCTGATATTTGGAGATTTGAACGATAAGTTCGTGCCAAAGCTGATTCCTGCATTGTTTACATGTTTATACACCATTGTTTCATCTTTTAATGTGAGTGTGATGACTCTTATTGCTCCATGGGGTGTTTCTCGATTTTTTCTTTCCTTTCTCAATTTTTTATGTGAATTCATTAATGGAAATATTATCATTGTCATGAATGTGGTTTAATTGTCATTTTTCTCAGTTGTGGAGCTCTCAATGAAGTCTGCATGCCGCACACGTGAAATGAAGATAAAAATTTGGCACTGAAGAGAGCTGTCATGTTGTTGTGTGTTATGATTTCCTTTAAATGTATTGTTCCATAAACAACAATACATGTACAACAAAAATTATTATGCAACTTGACAGTTGTAGTGCACCAATGTGTTTAATAAAAACTAAAACTTCGTAAATATCTTTTTAAATATCTTTTTTTTTTTTTTTTTTTTTTTTTTTGTCTCTAAGTAGGAGATCTTCCAATTTCAACTTATGTAACTTCATTAAGTTAGTATTCTATTATATTTCCTTTGTGTTGCAATACGGCCAGTAATTTAAAACAAAACATACGGGGGTGGGGTTGATGATCTGATTATTAATATAAAAGTAAGATAAATTAGTACAACAGATGAAATAATAATTGCTCAGTCAGAGAAAAGGAATACTTTTGTTTAAGTGGCTTTCAAGATCACAACAAATTGAAGCTCTTCTAATTCAATAACACCTTTCATTTTGCATCACAATATGAATCGATTTGTATTAGATTCTTGATATGAATCTTTTTATATAAACAAACTTTGAATTCAAGGGGATAATAAAAAGATAGCTGCGATTGGTAAGTGCATTTGATGGTAAAATGAAAATTAAGACCTCAAATCCGAATAGGGAGTTAGCCTGTGATGCCCCGTTCGCAATTGGGAGACAACCCCTAACGCCCAGTTCGCAGTTGGGAGCTAGCGCTGACTCCCAATTACGAATTGGCAGTTAGCCCCTAACTCCCAATTGCGAAGTGGGAGTTAGCCCCTAACTCCCAATCGCGAATTCGGAGTTAGCCCCTAACACCGAATTCAGCGATTTGAATCAACCCCTAGCTTCGCGAATTTGCAATTGGTCGCTAACTTCCGAATCAGCGATTGAGTTAGCCCCTAAGCGCTAATTCGCGATTCATAGTTAGGGGCTAGCTGCTGGTCAGCGACTTCAGGTGCGACTTCGCAAATTGTTAGTCCCCTGGTTCGCAAATTCTCTGTCACTTGGTTTTCTTTTTTTTTCTCTTGGTTTTCTCTTTTTCTCTCTCTAGGTTTTTCTTTTTTTCCGGGTTTTTTTTTTCTCTCTCTAGGTTTTCTCTTTTTTTTCTCTAGGTTTTCTCTTTTTTTTTCTCTCAAGGTTTTCTATTTTTTTCTTCTCTCTAGGTTTTTTTTCTCTTTTTTCTCTCTAGGTTTTTTCTTTTTTCTCTAGGTTTTTTTTTCTCTCTAGGTTTTCTCTTTTTTCTCTCTCAAGTTTTTAGGTTTTCTCTCTTTTTTATTTCTCTCTAGGTTTTCTTTTTTTTTCTTCTAGGTTTCTCTCTTTTTCTCTCTAGGTTTTTTTATTTTTCTCTATCTTGGTTTTTCTTTTTTTCTCTCTAGGTTTTCTCTTTATCTCTCTCTCTTTTTTTTCTTTTTTCTCTCTAGGTTTTTCTCTTTTTCTCTCTCTAGTTAATTTTTCTCTTTATCTCTCTCTAGCGTGAGTCGGATTCGGATTCACCTTTAGCCCCCATTAAGCGTGAGTCGCGGATTCACAGTTAGCCTCTAACAATGAATCGCGGATTCACAGTTACCCTCTAAGCGAATCGGATTCATCGCTTGTGAATCGCGGATTCACATTGCGCGGAATCCTTGGATTCACCTGTTACTCGTGAATCGCGGATTCATTGTTAATTCTAACCGCGGAATCGCTTGATTCACGATTAGGAAACTTAACTATGAATCCTTGAGTCGCGGGTAGCCCCTAACTGTGAATCGCGGATTCACAGTTAGAGGCCCTCACATCGAATTCGCGATTCGGTGTTAGGCCCCTCACACAAAATTCGCGATTCGATGTTAGGCCCCATCACCGAATTCGCATTTTGGTGTTAGCCCCTATCACCGAATCCGTAATTCGGTGAAAGCCCTATCACCGAATCCGTAATTCGGTGATAGGGGCTTTCACCGAATCCGAAATTCGGTGATAGGCCCTATCACCGAATCCGTAATTCGGTGATAGGCCCTATCACCGAATCCGTCCCTGCCCTGTGAAATTTTGGGGAAACCCGTACCCGCAAAACCCGCCCCGCGGGTTTATAATGTAAACCCGTCCCCGGCCTACGGGGAAAAAAACCACCTCGAACCCGCGAAACCCTCCCCGTCCCGCCCCGTGGGTACCCGACCCGACCCGACCCATTATGACATATTTAATATTAAATTTTTTTTTTAAAAATAAAATAAATCGATAAATATTATAAATCTATAAACATATAAGAACTTAACTTAAATAGTTTGTCAAACATAAAGTTTATTAATATATTTTTTATTATATATTTACCTTTTAATATTTTATTTTTTAATAAATATTAGGCGGGTCGGGTCGGGTTTTTGGGGCGAAACCCGTCCCCGCCCCAAACCCGTGATGGGTTTCGCTCCAAAATACCAAACTCGCCCCGCGCGGAAGGAATACAAACCCGAACCTGCTTTAAGCGGGTCGGGTCTGTGTGGGTTTCCATTAACGGGAACTCGTTGCCTTCCCTATCATTTGTTGGGGCGGGTAAGGTTTGAAATATCGATAAGGATTCATCCAACATTCTTGTGAGATGTTCCAATCTCCTTACTAGCAATTTCCCAACCTTGGTGGGGAGACCATCTTCGCATGTATCTTGATTAGTGATTATCGCACTTAAAAGAGATTGAATATCATAGAAGTGCTTCAACACTATTGTGGGCCAACTAGAGGCTCCATTGGCTAGAAATATATTCTTAGATATTCTACGAATTACGCGCCTTTACTTGTCGGACGCAACATTATTCTACTCAAAAATAAATAACGAATTCTACATCGTTAAGGCAAGGAATTTTGTGGCTCTGATACCACTTGTTAGAACAAGTTGGTTACATAATCATAGAATTGGAATTAACAAATAACAGACATTCCTCCTGCCATTGTGTGCTGATGATGAACTCATCTGAACTAGGGATCTGACGCTTTCTGTGAAGCTTGTACGCAGTGGAAAAGGTTTGTCAGAGCATCTAATTTTTCAGGACTTATAGGAAATTACGTTGTATGCGTGTCCTGGGAACCTATTATTTAAATTAAGCCTGAGGAGCTCCTCTACGTGACAGTTAGATCCTGAATTATTTACAATAATGATAAAATTTGAAATACAAAAATTAATCTAACTTAAAATTTAAACTTAATATTCTAACAAGTAACTCAATATAAAATTAACTAATATAAATTTATACTATTGTAACTCAATCATCATACGAAATCCCTGTCGCTGGCTGCCACTCACTCCCTTGGATAAAGGGTTCCACTTGAAATTTATTTGCATATGATTTTGTCATCACAAGAAAACATGACCACTTTACCCTATTCTTGGTGTTTGCTTTGGACCCACAGTTCATATACTCACCGTAATAGATGGTAGCAGGTGGATTGCTTTGTTCCCATGTCAACCAACCTGCTGGCTCCACCATATCATCAATGTAGGATGTCAATATGACAATTGTAGAAAATTCCATCCACGACATTCCCAAGTAAGTCTTATAATAAGATTTTACTGGACGTAGGTCTTCAGATGTGGAAAATTTACATCCTTTCATGGTAAAACATGTAATAGGGGCATGACTGATCCTTGGTTGAGCAGTGATGGTGTTCGATTGCCCTTGGATTGGCCGGCACAAAGTCAATTGTGCCATAAACTTCATATACACAGAAGAATTGTCGCTAAGAGTGCGCATAAAGAGTATCCTGATATCCCACAAATCTACAATGATAGCACGCTATGAATTCTGTATTGCTGTAAAACGCCGCCACTTACTCCTTTTTAGGTCTAGATGAATTCTCCACTGTAATGTCTCTCATGACGATTCCTTTCCCTTCTATAACTGTAAGGTTAATTGACAATGTTAGTTAAATTTACTTTAGTTAATGAAAATGAATAAAAATATTATACTTATTGACTGTGGCGGTATTAAAAGTGTGAATTTCACTACGAAGATTTTGATTGCCCGTTATTTTTGTCATCTGAATATCATCTCCCATTAGCACAATGCTGATCTTATTACTTCCCACATTCAAAAATTCCAAATATACTCCTTGTTTCACGTGGATCACGAATTTCTCCTTTGAGTTAAATGGGGCTGCATTATTTGCTTCCATGACTGTGTGTTAATTACCGCTTCCATCACTTGCAACCACGGAATTTACTCAGGTCGGATTGGCGGCTCCAAATATTCTTTTGCTTCTCTCATTGGTTGGGGCGGGTAAGGTTTGAAACATTGATAAGGATTCATCCAAAATTATTTTGAGATGTACCAATGTCCCTACAAGCAATCTCCCAACATCGGTGGGGAGACCATCTTCGTATGTATCTTGATTAGTGATTGTCGTATATAAAAGAGATTGAATATCAAAGAAGTGCTTCAACACTACTGTAGTCCAACTAGAGGCTCCATTGGCTAAAAAGATATTCTCACATATTCTCAGAATTACGCACCTTCACTTGTCGGATGCAACATCATTCTACTCAAAATTAAATAACAAAATCTACATCGTTGAGGCAAGGAGTTTTGTGGCTCTGATACCACATGTTATAACAAGTGATTCCATAATCACGAAATTGGAATTAACAAATAACAGACATACCTCCTGCCATCATGTGCTGATGATGAACTCGTCTGAACTAGAGATCTGACGCTTTCTGTGAAGCTTGTATGCAGTGGAAAAGGTTTGTCAGAGCATCCAATTTTCCAGGACTTAGAGGAAATCAAGTTGTATGGGTGTCCTGGGGACCTATTATTTAAATTAAGCCACGGGGAGCTCCTCTATGTGACAATTAGATCCTGAATTCCTTAAAATAATGATAGAGTATGAAATACTAAAATGAATCTACCTTAAAATTTAAACATAATATGCTAACTAGCAGCTCAATTTAAAATTAGTTAATATAAATTTACACTATAGTAACTCAATAATCATATGAAATCCCTGTTGAAGGCACCCACTCACTCCTTTGGATAAAGGGTTCCACTTGAAATTTATTTGCATATGATTTGGTCATCACATCAAAACATGGCCACTTTACCCTATTCTTGGTACGATGATTTCAATTGCCCATTATTTTCGTCATCTGAATGCCATCTCCCATTAGCACAATATTGATCTTATTACTTCTCACGTTCACATATTCCAAATATACTCCTTGTTTCACGTGGATCATGAACTTCTCCTTTGACTTACTTGGGGCTGTATTATTTGCTTCCATGATTGTGCGGTAATTACCACTTCCATCACTTGCAACAACGGAATTTATTTTGGTCGGATTGGCGGATCCAAATATTCTTTTGCTTTTCTCATTGGTTGGGATGAGTAAGGTTTGGAACATCGATAAGAATTTATCCAACATTCTTTTGAAATGTTCCAATCTCCCTAATAGCAATTTGCCAACCTCGGTGGGGAGACCATCTTCACATGTATCTTGATTAGTGATTGTCGCACTTAAAAGAGATTGAATATCATAGAACTGCTCCGACACTACTGTAGGCCAACTCGAGGCTCCATTGTCTAGAAAGATATTCTCAGATATTCTGAGAGTTACGTGCCTTCACTTGTCGGACGCAACATCATTCTAGTCAAAATTAAATAATGAATTCTACATCATTGAATCAAGGAGTTTTGTGGCTCTGATACCACATGTTAGAACAAGTTGATTCCATAATCATAGAATTCGAATTAACCAATAACAGACATACCTCCTGCCATCGTGTGATGATGATGAACTCGTCTGAACTAGAGATTTGTCGTTTTCTGTGAAGCTTGTACGCAATGAAAAAGGGTTGTTAGAGCACCCAATTTTCCACGACTTATAGAAAATCACGTTGTATGTGTGTCCTAGGGACCTATTATTTAAATTAAGCCAAGAGGTGCTCCTCTGTGTGACAGTTAGATCCTGAATTCATTAAAATAATGATAAAGTATGAAATACTAAAATGAATCTACCTTAAAATTTAAACTTAATATGTTAAAGTGTAGCTCAATATAAAATTAACTATTATAAATTGAAACTATTGTAACTAAATCATCATACGGAATCGATGTTGAAGGCAGCAACTCACTCCCTTCGATAAAGGGTTCCAGTTGAAATTTATTTGCATCTAATTTGGTCATCACATGGAAACATGACCACTTTACCGTATTCTTGGTATGATGATTTCGATTGCCCGTTATTTTCGTCATCTGATTGTCATCTCCCATCAGCACCATATTGATCTTAATACTTCCCACTTTCACATATCCACTTTCACATATTCCAAATATACTCCTTGTTTCACGTGGATCACGAACTTCTCCTTTGAGTTACTTGGGGCTGCATTATTTGCTTCCATGATTGTGCGGTAATTACCACTTCCATCATTTGCAACAACGGAATTTATTTTCGTCGGATTGGCGGATCCACATATTCTTTTGCTACTCTCATTGGTTAGGATGGGTAAGGTTTGGAACATCGATAAGAATTCATCCAATATTCTTTTGAGATGTTCCAAACTCCCTACTAGCAATTTGCCAACCTCGGTGGAGAGACCATCTTTGCATGTATCTTGATTAGTGATAGTCGCACTTAAAAGAGATTGAATGTCATAGAAGTGTTTCGACACTACTGTAGGCCAACTCGAGGCTCCATTGTCTAGAAAGATATTCTGAGAGTTACGCGCCTTCACTTGTCGAACGCAATATCATTCTACTCAAAATCAAATAACGAATTCTACATCGTTGAGTCAAGGAGTTATGTAGCTCTGATACCACATGTTAGAACAAGTTGATTCCATACTCATAGAATTGGAATTAACCAATAACAGACATACCTCCTGCCTTCGTGTGCTAGTGATGAACTCGTCTGAATAAGAGATATGACGTTTTCTGTGAAGCTTGTACGCAGTGGAAATGGTTTGTTAGAGCACCCAATTTTCCAAGACTTACAGGAAATCATGTTAAATGTGTGTCCTGGGGATCTATTATTTAAATTAAGCCAAGAGGTGCTCCTCTACGTGAAAGTTAGATCCTGAATTCATTACAATGATGATAAAGTATGAAATACTAAAATGAATCTACCTTAAAATTTAAATTTAATATGCTAAAGTGTAGCTCAATATAAAATTAACTAATATAAATTTAAACTATAGTAACTCAATCATTATACGAAATCGTTGTTGAAGGCAGCCACTCACTCCCTTCAATAAAGGGTTCCACTTAAAATTTATTTGCATCTGATTTGGTCATCACAAGAAAACATGGCCACTTTACCCTATTCTTGGTACGATGATTTCGATTGCCCATTATTTTCGTCATCTGAATTTCATCTCCCATTAGCACAATATTGATCTTATTACTTTCCACGTTCACATATTCCAAATATACTCCTTGTTTCACGTGGATCAGGAACTTCTCCTTTGAGTTACTTGGGGCTGCATTATTTGCTTCCATAATTGTGCAGTAATTACCGCTTCCATCACTTGCAACCACGGAATTTATTTTGGTCGGATTGGCGAAACCAAATATTCTTTTGCTTCTATCATTGGTTGGGGCGGGTAAAGTTTGAAACTTCGATAAGGATTCATCCAACATTCTTTTGAGATGTTCCAATCTCCTTACTAGCAATTTCCCAGCCTTGGTGGGGAGACCATCTTCGCAGGTATCTTAATTAGTGATTTTTACACTTAAAAAAGATTGAATATCATAGAAGTGCTTCGACACTGCAGTAGGCCAACTCGAGGCTCCATTGCCTAGAAAGATATTCTCAGATCATCTCAAAATTATGCGCCTTTACTTGTGGGACGCAACATCATTCTACTCAAAATTAAATAATGTATTCTACATCGTTGAGGCAAAGAATCATGTGGCTCTGATACCACATGTTAAAATAAGCTGATTCCATAATCATAGAATTGGAATTAACCAATAACAGACAACCTCCTGCCATCGTGTGCTGATGATGAACTCGTCTGAACCAGTGATCCGACGCTTTCTGTAAAGCTTGTACGCATTCGAAAATATTTGTTAGTGCATCCGATTTTCCTTGTCTTACAGGAAATCACATACGTGTGTCCTGAGGACCTATTATTTAAATTATCCCAGGAGGAGCTCCTCTACATGATGGTTAGATCCTGAATTCTTTACAATAATGATAAAGTATGAAATACTGAATTGAATCTACCTTAAAATTTAAATTTAATATGCTAAAGTGTAGCTCAATATAAAATTAACTAATATAAATTTAAACTATAGTAACTCAATCATCATACGGAATCGCTGTTGAAGGCAACCACTTGATCCCTTCAATAAAGGGTTCCACTTGAAATTTATTTGCATTTGATTTGGTCATCACAAGAAAAATGGCCACTTTACCCTATTCTTGGTACGATGATTTCGATTGCCCATTATTTTCGTCATCTGAATTTCATCTCCCATTAGCACAATATTGATCTTATTACTTTCCACGTTCACATATTCCAAATATACTCCTTGTTTCACGTGGATCAGGAACTTCTCCTTTGAGTTACTTGGGGCTGCATTATTTGCTTCCATAATTGTGCAGTAATTACCGCTTCCATCACTTGCAACCACGGAATTTATTTTGGTCGGATTGGCGAAACCAAATATTCTTTTGCTTCTATCATTGGTTGGGGCGGGTAAAGTTTGAAACTTCGATAAGGATTCATCCAACATTCTTTTGAGATATTCCAATCTCCCTACTAGCAATTTCCCAACCTCGGTAGGGAGACTATCTTCGCATGTATCTTGATTAGTGATTGTCGCACTTAAAAGAGATTAAATATCATAAAAGTGCTTCGACACTACTGTACGCCAACTCGAGGCTTCATTGGCTAGAAAGATATTCTCAGATAATCTCAGAATTATGTGCCTTCACTTGTCGGACGCAACATCATTCTACTTGAAATTAAATAACGAATTCTACATCGTTGAGGCAAGGAGTTTTGTGGCTCTGATACCACATGTTAGAACAAGTTGATTCCATAATCATAGAATTGGAATTAACCAATAACAGACATACCTCCGGTCATCGTGTGCTGATGATGAACTCGTTTGAACACGAGATCTGACGCTTTCACTGAAGCTTCTATACAGTGGAAAAGGTTTGTCAGTACATCCAATTTTCCAGGTCCTACAGGAAATCACATTGTACGCGTGTCCTGAGGACCTATTATTTAAATTCAGCCAGGAGGAGCTCCTCTACGTGATAGTTAGATCCTGAATTCTTTATTATATTCATAAAGTATGAAATACTAAAATAAATCTACCTTAAAATTTAAACATAATATGCTAACAAGTAGCTCAAAATAAAATAAGTTAATATATATTTAAACTATAGTAACTCAATCATCATACGGAATCCCTATTGAAGGCAGCCACTCACTCCCTTGGATAAAGGGTGCCACTTGAAATTTATTTGCATCTAATTAGGTCATTACATGAAATCATGGCCACTTAAACCTATTCTTGGTACGATGATTTCGATTAACTGTTATTTTCGTCATCTGAATGCCATCTCGCATTAGCACAATATTGATCTTATTACTTCCCACGTTCTCCTTTAACAAATATACTCCTTGTTTCACATGGATCATGAACTTTTCCTTTGAGTTACTTGGGGCTGCATTATTTGTTTCCATGATTGTGCTGTAATTACCGCTTCCATTACTTGCAACCACGAAATTTATTTTGGTCGGATTGGCAGAACCAAATATTCTTTTGCTTCTATCATTGGTTGGGGCGGGTAAAGTTTGAAACTTCAATAAGGATTCATCCAACATTCTTTTTAGATGTTCCAATCTCCCTACTAGCAATTTTCCAACCTCGGTGGGGAGACCATCTTTGCATGTATCTTGATTAGTGATTGTCGCACTTAAAAGCGATTTAATATCATAAAAATGCTTCGACACTACTGTACGCCAACTCGTGGCTCCATTGGCTAGAAAGATATTCTTAGATAATCTAAGAATTATGCGCCTCCACTAGTTGAATGCAACATCATTCTACTCAAAATTAAATAATGAATTCTACATCGTTGAGGCAACGAGTTTTGTGGCTCTAATACCACATTTTATAACAATTTGATTCCATAATCACAGAATTGGAATTAACCAATATCAGACATACCTCCTGCCATCATGTGATGATGATGAACTCGTCTAAACCAGAGATCTTACGTTTTCTGTGAAGCTTGTACGCAGTGGAAAAGGTTTATCAGAGCATCCAATTTTCCAGGTCTTACAGGAAATCACGTTGTATGTGTGTCCTGAGGACCTATTATTTAAATTAAGATAGGAAGAGCTCTTCTACGTGATAGTTAGATCTTGAATTCTTTTCAATAATGATAAAGTATGAAATACTAAAATGAATCTACCATAAAATTTACCCTTTACCCTATTCTTGATAAAGTAACTCAATCATCACATGAAAACATGACCACTTTACCCTATTCTTGGTGTTTGCTTCGGACCCAAAGTTCATATACTCACTGTTATAGATGGTAGCTGGTGGATTGCTTTGTTCCCACGTCAACCAACCTGTTGGCTCCACCATATCATCAATGCAGGATGTCAAGATGATAGTTGTAGAAATTTCCATCCACAGCCTTCCCTAGTAAGTCTTATAATATAATTTTATAGGACATAGATCATCAAATGGGGAAAATTTCTTCTTTGCATGGCAATACCTGTAATATGGGCCTGACTGCTCCTTGCTTGAGCAGTGAAGGTGTTTGATTTCCCTTAGATTGACCGGCGGGATAGCAACTACTCTTTTAAAATACTACATCGACATTGCCAAACACAAAGTCAATTATGCCATTAACTTAACATTCACGAAAGAATTGTCGGCCAGAGTGCGCATAAAGAGTGTCCTCATATCCCACAAATCTACAACGATAGCACGACGTGAATTCTGCATTGCTGCAAAATGCCGTCGCTTGCTCATTTTTAGGTCCAGATGAATTTTCTACTGTAATGTCTCTCATGACGAATCTTTTCCCTTTTATAACTATAAGTTTAATTCACAATGTTAGTTGAATTTACTTTAAGTTAATAAAAATAAATAAAAATATTATACATACTATTGTGGCGGTATTAAAAGTGTGAATTCCACTACGATGATTTCCATTGCCCGTTATTTTCGTCATCTGAATGTTATCTCTCATTAGCACAATATTCGTCTTATTACTTCCCACATTCACATATTTCAAATATACTCCTTGTTTCACGTGGATCACGAACTTATCCTTTGAGTAACTTGGGGCTGCATTATTTGCTTCCATGATTGTGCGGTAATTATCGCTTTCATCACTTGCAACCATGGAATTTACTTTGGTCGGATTGGCGGCACCAAATATTCTTTTTCTTCTCTCATTGGTTGGAGCGGGTAAGGTTCGAAATATCGATAAGGATTCATCCAACATTCTTTTGAGATGTTGTAATCTCCCTAATAGCAATTTTCAAACCTCGGTAGGGATACCATCTTCGCATGTATCTTGATTAGTGATTGCGGCACTTAAAAGAGATTGAATATCATAAAAGTACTTCAACACTACTGTAGGCCATCTCGAGGCTCCATTGGCTAGAAAGAAATTCTCAGATATTCTCACAATTACACGTGTTCACTTGTCGGACTCAACATCATTCTACTCAAAATTAAATAACGAATTCTACATCGTTGAGGCAAGGAGTTCTTTGGCTCTGATACCACATGTTAGAACAAGTTGATTCCATAATCATAGAATTCGAATTAAAAAATAACAAACATACCTCCTGCAATGATGTGTTGATGATGAACTCATCTGAACCAGAGATCTGACCTTTCTGTGAAGCTTGTACTCAATTGAAGAGGTTTGTCAAAACATCCAATTTTCCAGGTCTTACAGGAAATCACGTTGTATGTGTGTCCTGGGAACCTTTTATTTAAATTAAGCCAGGAGGAGCTCCTCTACGTCACAGTTAGATCCTGAATTCTTTATAATAATGATAAAATATGAAATACTAAAATGAAACTACCATCAAATTTAAACTTAATATGCTAACAAGTAGCTCAATATAAAATTAGCTAATATAAACGTAAACTATAGTAACTCAATCATCATACGGAATCCTTGTTGAAGGCAGCCACTCACACTTTTGGATAAAGGGTTCCACTTAAAATTTATTTGCATCTGATTTGGTCATCAAATTAAAACATGGCCACTTTACCTTATTCTTGGTGTTTGCTCCAGACCCATAGTTCATATAGTCACCGTAATAGATGGTAGCAGGTGGATTGCTTTGTTCACATGTCAACCAACCTTCTGACTCCACCATATCATCAATGTAGGATGTCTAGATGACAGTTGTAAAAAATTCCATCCACGGCCTTCCCAAGTAAGTCTTATAATAAGATTTTACTGGACGTAGGTCTTCATATGGGGAAAATTTACATCCTTGCTTGGTAAAGACTATAATAGGGGCATAACTACTCCTTGCTTGAGCAGTGATGGTGTTCGATTGCCCTTGGATTAGCCGACGGTAATAGCAAGTACTCTTTTGAAATACTATAGCGACACTGCCAAATACAAAGTCAATTGTCCCAAAAAATTAACATTCACGGTAGAATTGTTCGCCAGAGTGCGCATAAAGAGTGTCCTCATATCCCACAAAGCTACAACGACAGCATCCCATGAATTCAGCATTGCTACAAAACGCCGCCACTTGCTCATTTTTAGGTCCAGATGAATTTTCTACTGTAATGTCTCTCATGACGAATCCTTTCCCTTCTATAACTGTAAGGTTAATTCACAATGTTAGTTAAATTTACTTTAAGTTGATGAAAATAAATAAAAATATTATACTTACTGACTATGGCGGTATTAAAAATGAGAATTTCACTACAATGATTTCGATTGCCCGTTATTTTCATCATCTGAATGACATCTCCCATTAGCACAATATTGATCTTATTACTTCCCCACGTTCACATATTCCAAATATACTCCTTGTTTCACGTGGATCACGAACTTCTCCTTTGAGTTACTTAGGCTGCATTATTTGTTTCCATGATTGTGCGGTAATTACCGCTTCCATCACTTGCAACCACAGAATTTACTTTGGTCGGATTGGCAGCTCCAAATATTCTTTTTCTTCTCTCATTGGTTGGGGTGGGTAAGGTTTGAAACATCGATAAGGATTTATCCAACATTCTTTTGAGATGTTCTAATCTCCCTACTTGCAATTTCCTAACCTCAGTGGGGAGACCATCTTCGCATGTATCTTGATTAGCGATTGTCGCACTTAAAATAGATTGAATATCATAAAAAGTGCTTCGACACTACTGTAGGCCAACTCGAGGCTCCATTGGCTAGAAAGTTATTCTCAGATATTCTCATAATAGCACGCCTTCACTTGTCGGATGCAACATCAATCTACTCAAGATAAAATAATGAATTCTACATCGTTGTGGCAAGGAGTTCTTTGGCTCTGATACCACATGATAGAACAAGTTGATTCCATAATCATAGAATTCGAATTAACAAATAACAAACATATCTCCTGCCATCGTGTGCTGATGATGAACTCGTCGTAACCAGAGATTTACGCTTTCTGTGAAGCTTGTACGCAATGGAAGAGGTTTATCAGAGCATCCAATTTTCCAAGTCTTACAGGAAATCACGTTGTATGTCTGTCCTGGGGACCTTTTATTTAAATTAAGCCAGGAGGAGCTCCTCTACGTCACAGTTAGATCCTGAATTCTTTATAATAATGATAAAGTATAAAATACTAAAATGAATCTACCATAAAATTTAAACTTAATATGCTAACACGTAGCTCAATATTAAATTAGCTAATATAAATTTGAACTATAGTAACTCAATCTTCATACGGAATCCCTGTTGAAGGCAGCACTCACTCCCTTGGATAAAGGGTTCCACTTAAATTTTATTTGCATCTGATTTGGTCATCTAATGAAAACATGGTCACTTTACCCTATTCTTGGTGTTTGCTCCGGACCCATAGTTCATATACTCACCGTAATAGATGGTAGCAGGTGGATTGCTTTGTTCCCATGTCAACCAACCTACTGGCTCAACCATATCATCAATGTATGATGTCAAGATGACAGTTGTAGAAAATTCCATCCACGACCTTACCAAGCTAGTCTTATAATAAGATTTTACAGGACGTAAGTCTTCAGATGGGGAAAATTTACATCCTTGCATGGCAAAACCTGTAATAGGGGAATGACTTCTCCTTGCTTGAGCAGTGATGGTGTTCGATTGCCCTTGGATTGGCCGGCGGGTATAGCAACTACTCTTTTGAAATACTACAGCGACATTGCCAAACACAAAGTCAATTGTGCCATAAACTTAACATTCATGGTAGAATTGTCGGCCAGAGTGCGCATAAAGAGTGTTCTCATAGCCCACAAATTTACAACGATAGCATGCTATGAATTCTGCATTGCTGCAAAATGCCGCCACTGCTCATTTTTAGGTCCAGAAGAATTTTCCACTGTAATGTCTCTCATGACGAATCTTTTCCCTTCTATAAATGAAAGGTTAATTCACAATGTTAGTTAAATTTACTTTAAGTTAATAAAAATAAATAAAAATATTATACTTACTGACTATGCCGGTATTAAAAGAGTGAATTCCACGACGATAATTTTAATTGCCCATTATTTTCGTCATCTGAATGTCATCTCCCATTAGCACAATATTGATCGTATTACTTCCCATGTTCACATATTCCAAAGGTACTCCTTATTTCACGTGGATCGCGAACTTCTCCTTGTAGTTACTTTGGGCTGCATTATTTGCTTCCATGATAGTGCGGTAATTACCGCTTCCATCACTTGCAACCACATAATTTACTTTAGTCGGATTGGTGCCTCCAAATGTTCTTTTGCTTCTCTCATTGGTTGGGGCGGGTAAGGTTTGAAACATCGATAAGGATTTATCCAACATTCTTTTGAGATGTTCCAATCTCCCTACTAGCAATTTCCCAACCTCGATGGGGAGACCATCTTCGCATGTATCTTGATTAGTGATGTTGCACTTAAAAGAGATTGAATATCCTAAAAAGTGTTTCGACACTAATGTAGGACAACTCGAGGCTCCATTGGCTAGAAAGATATTTTCAGATATTCTAAAAATTGCACGCCTTCACTTGTCGAACGCAACATCATTCTACTCAAAATTAAATAACGAATTATACATCGTTGAGGCAAGGAGTTCTTTGGCTCTGATACCACATGTTAGAACAAGTTGATTACATAATCAAAGAATTCGAATTAACAAATAACAAACATACCTCCTACCATCGTGTGTTGATGATGAACTCGTCTGAACCAGAGATCTGATGCTTTCTGTGAAGCTTGTATGCAATGGAAGAGGTTTGTCAGGGCATCCATTTTTCCAGGTCTTATAGGAAATCACGTTGTATTTGTGTCCTGGGGACCTTTTATTTAAATTAAGCTAGGAGGAGCTCCTCTACGTCACAGTTAGATCCTGAATTCTTTATAATAATGATAAAGTATGAAACACTAAAATGAAACTACCATAAAATTTAAACTGAATATGCTAACAAGTAGCTCAATATAAAATTAGCTAATAGAAATTTAAACTATAGTAACTCAATCATCATACGGAATCCCTGTTTAAGGGCAGCCACTCACTCCCTTGGATAAAGGATTCCACTTAAAATTTATTTACATCTGATTTAGTCATCACATGAAAACATGACCACTTTACCCTATTCTTGGTGTTTGCTATGGACCCATAGTTCATATACTCACCATAATAGATGGTAGCAGGTGGATTGCTTTGTTCCCATGTCAACCAACCTACTGGCTCCACCATATCATCAATGTAGGATAACTAGATGACAGTTGTAAAAAATTTTATCCACGATCTTCCCTAGCAAGTCTTATAATAAGATTTTATTGGACGTAGGTCTTCTGGTGGGGAAAATTTACATCCTTGGATGGCAAAACCTGTAATAGTGGCATGACTACTCCTTGTTTGAGCAGTGATGGTGTTTGATTGCCCTTGGATTGGCCGACGGGGATAAAACCTACTCTTTTGAAATTCTACAACGGCATTGCAAAACACAAAGTCAATTGTGCCATAAACTCCACATTCACGGTAGAATTGTTGGCCAGAGTGCACATAAAGAGTGTCCTCATATCCCACAAATCTACAACGATAGCAAGCTGTGAATTCTACATTGCTGCAAAACGCTGCCGCTTGCTCATTTTTAGGTCTAAATAAATTCTCCACTGTAATGTCTCTCATGACAAATTATTTCCCTTCTATAACTGTAAGGTTAATTCACAATATTAGTAAAATTTACTTTAAGTTAAAAAATATATATATATATTATACTTACTGACTATGGCGGTATTAAAAGTGTGAATTCGACTACGATGATTTTGATTGCCTATTATTTTTATCATCTAAATACCGTCTCCCATTAGCACAATATTGATCTTATTACTTCTCACGTTCACATATTCCAAAAATACTCCTTGTTTCACGTGGATCACGAACTTCTCCTTTGAGTTACTTGGGGCTACATTATTTACTTCCATGATTGTGCGGTAATTACTGCTTCTATCACTTGCAACCACGGAATTTAATTTGGTCGAATTGGCGGCTCCAAATATTTTTTTTTTTCTCTCATTGGTTGGGGCGGGTAAAATTTGAAACGTCGATAAGGAATCATCCAACATTCTTTTGAGATGTTCCAATCTCCCTACTAGCAATTTTCCAACCTCAGTGGGGAGACCATCTTCGTATGTATCTTGATTAGTGATTATCGCACTTAAAAGAGATTGAATATCATTAAAGTGTTTCGACACTACTGTAGGCCAACTCGAGGCTCCATTGGCTAGAAAGATATTCTCAGATATTCTCAGAATTGCACGCCTTTACTTGTCGGACGTAACATCATTCTAATCAAAATTAAATAACGAATTCTACATCGATGAGGCAAAGAGTTATGTAGCTCTGATACCACATGTTAGAACAAGTTGATTCCATAATCATAGATTTGAAATTAACAAATAACAAAAATACCTCCTGTCATCGTGTGATGATGATGAACTCGTTTGAACCAGAGATCTAACCCTTTCTGTGAAGCTTGTACGCACTTAAAATAGCCCTAGGCAACCATCCAAATCCATCGCTTGACGAAGTTTGAGTGTTCCCCTGAGGTTGTGCTTTATTGTGCTACAATTGGCAGCTGATTCCCTTACTACTCGCATCGCAAGGTTGTGGGAGGCAGATATCTTTTGGACAGTGGTGGGGGACGAGAGGTCAAGTGTAATGCAACCGTCTTGGGAGATGATTACAGCAAAAGGACAAGCGAGAAGGATTAATGCTCTCCTAATTGTGTCCATTTCAATGGTTTCCCAAAGTAGAGTTTTCTGTCCATAGTGAACAATATGAATATGAGATATAACAAAAATAACTACAAATATTTTTTTGTCCATTGTCATCAAATTTTGTTGGCATAAAAAATAATCTTATATAATTAAGAATATGACTAAAGAATATAATATATATGTAGGCATCAAACTTTGAGTATGACCAAAGATCCAGATTGTCAAATTGCATCTTTGAAAGTAGATCAATGATCAAGGTCATATAATTGATAGTACCAAAACCTACCGTCAACTTTATCCCCAAACGGAGTTAATCGGAGGAGCGGATTGTTCATCTAATCCAGAATGATTAATGGATTAGATGGCTTCATCGACATGGGCAACTTGTAAATGCATACAAAATATTTTGAGACACGGTGCAAAATTATCTCTCTTTTCAACACACGCCAGGATATCCACCAATTCTTGAAGCTCATCCAAAGCACCACCGTGTTAGACATCAAGTGTCACCTACTGATACAATCAAAGATACACAAAGAGTTGCACCCCAAGTATCAGAAAATCGTATAGTCGACAGAATCCTCTGACAAACCTTCCTTGTTAGACTCCTAATCAGTTACGAATTCTGTAATCTTATCCAACTGTAATCATAATCTTTTTTTGTTTTATTCTGTAAACTTTCCTAGTCCAACTAGGAAACAAACATTCACGAAGTGTATATATGTAGCACTGTACAACTGAATTAAACACGATTGAAATTAAACATTAACATGGTATTAGAGCAGACCCCTGGCTCCACGTAAAAACCCTAATTTACGTGGAACCGTAGCACCCCTCTTCCAGTTCCTCTTCTGGTTCTTGATCCTCTGCTACAATGGCCAATGAAAGTTCCCCTCAATCGTCCACCACCCCTATAGCTTCCCACCTTGTTCACTCGCAAACTCCAAGTTGGGGTGCAACTCTGTGTATCTTTGATTGTATTAGTAGGTGATACTTGATGTCTAACACCCCGTAATTATAGTCTCTATTACGATGACTCAAGTAAAAACTAAGGAACAATTGGCCGAACTACAAGTGACAATGAAAGAAAGAGATAAACTAATAAAAATTACAGATTCACAACTTGATGTACAAGCTCAAATTTTTCACGTTGAACATAGGAGAAACATTGCAAGGGGTTGAGAGGAACCAAGCTAACGCCTCAACCAATCCTCCACAAGCAATTTTACCAACTACCAGGGAGCTTCCGTTTGATGAAATGGCACATTCACCAAGGAAACCATCAATGATTTGCCAAGTCTGAAAATAATCAGATGACGGATGACGACGGATGGAGGATTTGGCTAAGTCATAAAATGGTCGAACAATAGAAGGCAACGAATGGAATTGAGAATTGTCAGAGTGCTTTCAAATTTACAGTCCTTGAAAATTAGAATTCTATCCTATTTCTAAGGAGAATTAAGAGTTACTAGAATTTATGGCGAATAAAGGCAAAAAGTGTTGATTTCCATAACTTTATATTCTGAGACTTTACTTTCATAATTGATTAAACCCACGTAAGTTTGAAAACTGTCTACCTGACGCATGACGACAGATACTACAGATTGTAAATTTGGCTGTGTAAAAAGGGTTGAGCGGTGGATTTACCAAGTGTGAAAATGGTCAGACGAGAGATTTGGCACAGTCTTAGTATTGTTGGATGACGAATGACTGTAGATGGTGGATTTCGTTAAGTCAGAATATGGCCTGACAATAGAAGACGACGAGCAGCAGATTTGGCTTGTCTCAATATGGTCGAACGGTGAATGGTGACGAAGTGCGAATTTGGCTTAGACTATAAAATGATTGGACAACAGATGAAGATGATCTACAGATTTGGCTATATAAGTCTAAAATTGGTGGATGACCGAGAATGGTGAACGACGAATTTGTCTATGTTTGAAAACGGTCGAACTACAAATGATAAAATGGTCAGACAACGATGACAGTTGATTCCACTAAGTTTGAAAATGGTCGGAGGGAGGAAGACAGTGGATGGAGGATTACAAGGACAGATTTTGCTAAGTAAGAAAGAAGTTGAACGGCGGATGACAAACAACAAAATTAGCTGAGTCTGAAAATAGTCGGACTACATAACACAATGTTTGCTCAATAGAAGAGCGGATTTGGCTAAGTCCGAAGATAATAAACTGTGGAAGAAGACAATAGGTTGTGATTTGGCTAAGTGTTGAATCCCTTAAGTAGCAAAGGAGGGCGATCAGCAGCATTTCGGCTGAGTATGAGATGGCACATCTCATTGTTCACAAGTTTAAGCAGTTTAATAAACTTTGATGAAAAAAATAAAAAAATAACAAAAGGATAGAAAAGAAAATATGCAACTTTAGCCCGATTACTTAGACCGTGCATGTGCAAGCAAGGCAGAACTTGTGCCGCCCAAAGGGGTGAACCCTTACATATGTATATCTTTACCGAAATCAGAGAAGAAGATGACTATTGATTTTGATTCCAAAATCAGTTGTAGAACCTATGAGAGATTTTATAGTTTAGAGCACCGGCTCAGACATCTGCTCTTCAGAAACAGTACACAGAGGAATTCCTATCCAATGCTCAAATATTTTCACCCTGTGATCAGATTTCTTCTTTTCGGTATGGATCGATCTTTCCAAGTTTCAGGCAAATGAAGAGCAAGATCGACCCATTCTAGACAGCCCTGGAACCCATCCAAAAAAAAGAAGAAAAAGGAGGAGAAAGACTCAAATAGTTGGACGCGTCCTTAATTTCTGTAAGAACAAGTCCACATGAAGAAGATCCTCGACTCAAATTCCACCGGGAACAGGATGAACAAGCCGAGAGGTTTAATTTAATATAAATGAATACCCTGACCTTTAGATAAACATAAAGATGAAGTACATTGAAAGAAAGAAGAGGATAAAGAGGAAGGAATTGAGTGCATGGTATCCCGACTTTATACATAAAAATGGAGGAGGGGGAAAAGAAAACCCGATTCTCAGAATTACGCGTCATTCGATCCATTGGCTAGAAAGATATTTTCAGATATTCTCATAATTACGCGCCTTCACTTATCGAACGCAACATCATTCTACTCAAAATTAAATAACAAATTTTACATTGTTGAGTCAAGGAGTTCTGTGGCTCTGATACCACATGTTAGAACAAGTTGATTCCATAATCATCGAATTGGATTTAACAAATAACAGTCATACCTCCTGCCATCGTGTGCTGATGATGAACTCGTCTGAACCAAAGATCTGACGCTTTCTGTGAAACTTGTACGCAGCGGAAAAGGTTTGTCAAAGCATCCAATTTTTCAGGTATTACAGGAAATCATATTGTATGTGTGTCCTGGGGACCTATTATTTAAATTAAGCCAAGAGGAGCTCCTCTACGTGACAGTTAGATCCTAAATTTTAGGATCTAACTGAAACATAGTTGGTCATGTGGATCACCCGTATGACCAGTCTCACATGCCCCTCCTAACCCGACCTCCGCCCCTCCCAACCACCGAGCTCGTCCCTTACGTCTAGCCTGTCGGAACGCTGACGTAGACATGAAAATTAACAAAAATCAAAATCAGAAAAGAAAGAGGAGGGTACTTGTCGTGCAGACCGAAATGCTTCTTTTTGTTTCTTTTTCGACAAAGCGATCTGTTTACTCTGGATGGGCGTAGTGCACAGTAGAAACAAAATAAAATGGAGAAGAAAGGTAGGCGCAACGTAACAGAAATCAAATAAAAAAAATAAAAAATGACACATATCTGAAGAGTGTGAAGATGAAAACAACTCGTACCAAGAGTGTGAAGATGAAAATAACTTGGATGCTCAGGAAGAAACATTGGTAAAACGAACTGGTTAAGAAGCAAAAAGGAAACTAAAGATAAAAGGACGCGGGGGTGGAATTCGTCGTTTCTAATGGTCGGGCAGCACGGGTAAAATAACAAACTGAAACTTGAGACGCACCTGAGAGTCCCTGTATGCACAAAAAAATGTGAGATGCACCTAATTGTCCCCATATGCGCACTGACGAATTCTAAAATTCATTAGGTAGTTTAGAGAGATTGATATACTTAAGAAAATTGAAGAAGAAAGTCATAGTGGTCCGATGGCTTGTTTATAGCAAGCTATTGGACGGTATATAGGCTTATATGGCACGGATATTTATGAAACTGGGCACAAAAATAAAAATAAATACGCTAAATAAGAATAGAATAATAAGAAAGTCTTTTTATTAACATAAAATATTTAAAATAATATTTATCAAAATAGAAGAAGAAAAATAAAAATAATTACCAAAATAAAACAATATTCAACCCTAACCCTAGGTCACTCTTTTGTGTTTCCAAATTATCTATGCAATATGGAGAAGTGTAATTAAATATAAAATTACATATAAAAAAAAAAGGAATACAATAATATTTTTTAAATAGTAAATTATGATGTGGGATTTAATGAGTTGTAATGCATAGAAAATTTAATGACCTTTGCATGCAAGAGTAGTTTTAAAATCAATTCTATTATAAAATTAATTTATACATAATTTTATTAAAAATTTAAAATAAACCATAAGTTTTAAAAAACTAAATATAATATCGTAAACACCGAAACCTGGTGTACTTGACCGTTACATGGGCCACTTAGGATCTGGTCAAGAGATCCAAAGCTGAAGTTAGAAAATCAAAGTCTAGATCCTCCGTAAGTGGATCAAGCGGGAGAAAAGGGTATTGGGCTTAACTCCCTAGGACAAAAACTATAAATCCCAGTGAGAAGAAGCAGTCGAGGAGAAAATTCGCACATCTAGAAACCCAAAAGTCTTGCCAAATTTTTTGTCCGACCGACTAAAGTCGCACAAGTTCGTGTACGTTCCCTCGGAAGTCGCAATTTGCAACTAAATCGTGAGAAGAATCAGAGAAATACGACGCAACTGCACAATTTTCAAAATTTCCTTATTATAAAATTTTTCTCTGTATTTTGTACGAGTGCCGCGACTTTTCGCGGGCCGACCCATTTCGGAGGATACACATACAAAATATAAAAAATATTAAAATAAGAAAAAGGCAGGATGGAATTAAGTTGGGGGATCCTTGGACAAAATTTTGCATTGGGTTTATAGGGCATGGTTGAGTTGGTTAATCTATATGTACGTTAACTCAAGTTCATTTGGAGGGGATAGGTAAGCTTGAATAGTTCTGTATATAAATGCAATCCGACCTCGACGGACCGAAGAGACCCGCGGGTTGACAGGCAACTTAAATAGAAAAAAAGAGAGTGGGCCCCGTGGTGCAGAATATATCTGTATGATTACCTTCCGCCGGCCGGAGAGGTTTTTCAGCGATTTGGCCACCAGTTATCAGTCTCTAATTTCTTTTTCTTCTCGGATTTAAAGCCCTAAACCACCCTCTTATAACTTTCGACACGGACAGACATTTCCCTGGTAAAGATACACCTTTTTCCAGCGCGGAAACAGAAACTCTGACAACTTTTGGTGAAATTCAAACCCAATTTTTTATATTATTTTTTCTAATAACTCTGAAACTATATACAAAATTAAAGAAACCCATGGGTCGGGTTTGGGTAAACCCGAATCCCAAACCTGAACCTGACACCCAGGTTAGATTCAGGAATTTAAACCCGGTATTTTTGGGTCGAGTCGGGTTGGGTTTCCCGACAAACCCGTCCCAATGCCTACCCCTAATTTTAATCTTTCTGGGTTTATACCGATGTTACAACACTATAATTCATAAAAATCATTAAAAACTATAAACAAAATATTACAGAGGTTTAGTGCATATATAATTCAATGTTTATGGAGAATTTGAAGTCCTAAACAATGATTTTACTTATTAAAGTAAATTTCTAAAAAAAATATTCTGTTGTTAGTTATTGACACGGAGAGTTTCATTTTTATTGTTAGTTTAAAACATTGAGAATTTCGAAGACATTGATATTTTAACAAATTAATTACTAAATTACACTTATTGATAAATAATAAATTTATTTCAAATTATTTTTTAAATGTTCCCGAAAGAGATAAATTAAAAATTACTATTTTTATATAAATACTAAGAATTTATTTTTCTCTATCTGAATAATTTTTATACAATGCATTATATAAATATTTATTCAGTAAACATAATTTTATGTTTTTAAGTTTTATACAACGATCCTTTTATTTGATTAATTTTATTAGTTAACCAAATTTATTAAATATTCAGCCATTTATTGCATGTAAACATGTGCTTTTCTTGTGAACTGTTTAATTTAGTACCCAAAATATTAAATAATTTTAAAATATTTAAAAATTAAAATTGTTTTTTGAAGTTAGTGCAAGGGAAATATCTCATAAAAAATAAATAAGACGTAAAGATATTACTTTTTATGAGAAAAATTACTTAAAGTTTACGATTTATGAAAAATGATAAAAATGATAAGCATATTTTAATTAAAATTTTAAATCAAGTTATCATTATCACATTTTACTATTATAAATATTTTATATTTTAAATGGTAATAGAAAAATTAGGTCCTAAAGAAAGGATAAAAATATTATATATTTTTTTTATATATTTTAAAATAAAATATTTTTTTAATTGTGATTTTATTGGAAGGGATTCAAAACATAAAAAGAGGTAATCATAAAAAAACACCATTACCATTTTAGATTGATCATTGTTCATGTCAAACTAATATAAAAATTAAAAATATTTTAACAATTTAAAAATATTTTATTTTAACGTCAAGTAAATTAAAGTTATTTTTTTATTTCTTTTATGTATTACATTATATCTCAAAAAATCAAATAAAAATCAAATGCTACAGTCAAATTTAATAGTTATGAACATTAATAACATATTAAGTGAACAAGGGATTTTGCCCAACTAATCAAAACTGATTTTTTATATTAAGACATACCATTTAACCCCTAAAAGTGATATGGGTACATTTTTTTCATTAACAAGTAAAACATAAAATTATTTTAAATTTTTAATAGACTTATTATTTTGTTTCAAAATAAATGCTATGAAACTAAGTTTAGTATCTAAAAAAAATTTATTAACCTTCTAATTACTTTTATGTATATCTCATAAAAAATTATAAATCAAATATTATTGTCAAATTTAATAGTTATGTACTATTCTTTAAGCATTTAGTTATTTTCAAGAGGGTAGTAAGACGAAAATAATTCAGAAAAGTAACTGACGAGAGGGTGCAGAGGATGTGAGAGAATAAGAAAAGAAAATCCAAATCAAGTGTCTTTTCACAAGATGCTTGGGAGCCTTATAAATAAGATAATAGCATAATAAAATAATAACTATACAATTAGCAAGTTCTCCCTTTTCCTACCCTTTATTCTCATCAAATCCCCATTCATATACAAAAAATCATGCAATTTTGGCTTCTATATTTAAAAAATGAGTAAGTCTTAAACACATTTTTTTTACGCGCATACTATTTTAGAGACATTTATATTTTTCAAATGTACATATATTTTTCTGCCCTCTTGTTTTTTTAGGGGCATGTATATTTTTTTGTGTGTATATATATATATATATATATATGGATATTTTACCAAAAAATAACGTTATTGTTCAAAAATTATCCAAAAAATATAGCATTGTTATAAATTACATGGGCAATACGAATGGAAAAAAAATGCCCTTATATTTGGATTTTGTGAACCAACTCAAATATAATTCAAACTAATTTTTGTCAAATGTTTTGAACCAACCCAGGCAACTATTAACCCATCTAACCCAACCAAGCTGAACCAAAATTTAATATATTAGCTTGTACATTATCAAAAGATAATTTTTCATTGTCTTCTTTCTTAACTCCAAAAACCAAATATTTTTCGCCATAACTTTTCCTCTATGTTTTCTTCTCAAGTGATTACAAGTGTTGCATATTATTCCTTGTAAGTTTATTAAGCAATCCTTCTATTTTATTTTGATTTGTCTCCCGTAATAAGTTACAAGCCTATGTTAAGTTTATGTGTTGGATTAGAAAGTTAAACCAGTGTATATTATTGAATGAGAATCACTTTAGAAACACAAAAATTGATAAACTTGAGAGTTCTGATCATGGTTCACAGTTGGCATTGCGTGTAATTTTTGGTTGATGTAAAAATTAGTTAACATATTATCGTACTTAATGTTAAGTTATTAACTCTTAGCACAATAACATATTAGTGGTTAACATATTACTTTATTTAACGTTAACATATTACCTTATAGCATAATAACATATTAGTGGAACTCTTTCTTTACGTAGTTCTCATTCAATTTACAATATGTAGTTTTCAATATTCATATATGACTTTTTTAGTGTCATTAAGAAATTATTATCCAAATATATGAAACATAGAGGAATTTGTTGTGTATTTGTAAGATAGATCGATTACATATCAGTAGCATCTAACCTACTATTTTTGTACATTATAACATATTTTTCTTTTGCATTATATTTTGCATGCCAAAGCATATTTGACTTAATATGCCATTGTAGCCTGACAGAGTAGCACCTCCAACCGGAGTTCTCTTTTGTGAAAATGGTTAGTAATGAGGTCATTAAGTGAATCTGTATACTTGTGTTTGTAATGTTCTTTGAAATACCCGAACCAACATATGCTACAGACATCACAGATGTTGCACGCATGTTTCAAGTAATCGTTCTCAAATGTCAAGGAAGTCACTGTTTCTTTTTTTCTTTTTCCCAACAACATTAACTCTTTAACTAGCATTACGGAGAAAAAGTTATGTTTGAAATAAGATTATTTGCTAGGTGATGAATTACAGGTTTCTAAGATTCTTTGGCTGTGACTTAACTTGAATTTTCAGATTCCTATGATTAATGGATTAGTTATGAGTGAGAGGGGGTTTGATTTCACGACTGCTGTCTCCAAAATTTGGTGGATATGTCACCTTTGGAACACTTGATGCTGGAAAAGAATCAGCACCGGGTCAACCAACTATTCTAGATTTGCTTAATGTATATAATATCAAGCAAATTGGATCTGACATAAAAATCTTTGGAATCATTGGAAATCCTGTTAGCCATAGCAAAGGACCAATTTGACATAACGAAGCACTAAAGGTAGTCGGTTTAAAGCCTGATGGACCCAAAGCGTTAATTTATAGCCTCCTTTGTTGCTTTACCTATATAACAAAACATTCCATTTGTTTCATTGTTGTTGTGCCAGTAATTCCGCTGCTTAGAACTGGACCAGAATCAACAGCCATCTTTGTTGTATTATCTAATCTTGCCCAAGTATATCAATGGATAGTTATTTTCATTCTTCGTCCTTTGTTGATAATTACAGTCTAGCTCTTGGATCTTGATGAGTTATTGCTACAGTATTTGCTGCCTCAGATCCTAACTCAAGGTGGTAACTAGTTCATGAATTTCAACATATATGCAATTCTACAAAGAAGAAGGGTATTCAGTGCACAGATTATGTGACAACTCGACCGGAGCTTTACTTGGGCTGCTCGCTGGGTGAGGGAAAGCTGAGCCTCTTGAAGGAGGTGAAGCCACCATCCACCACCAGGTTAAGGCCGCTGATATACTTGGCATCGTCCGACGCCAGAAACACCGCCGCTCTGGCTATGTCGATCTCTTCACAGTCCGCCCCCTTGAGCACCCCGGCGCCGTGAACGATCTCCCTTATTCTTCCGGCGTCCAAACCCGGGTAAATCTCCGACATCCCCTCCATCACGAACGGCGTCGGGATCGCAAACGGGGAGACGCAGTTGACCCGGATCCCGAACCCCCCCAGCTCCGCCGCCGCGCTCTTCACCATCCCTACCACTGCGAACTTGGAGGCTGTATAGGCCAGCGGTGCCATGCCGCCGGTGACGCCGGAGACGCTCGCCGTACACAGGATGCTGCCGGACCGGCGGCGGGCCATGACCCGCGCCGCGTGCTTGATTCCGGCGGCGACGCCCCGGACGTTGACGCGCAGCACCGCGTCGAAGTCGGACATTTCGAGGTGGAGGATGTCGGAGGAGGCGGAGCCCCCGATGCCGGCATTGTGGTGGGCGATGTCGAGGCGGCCGTGCTTGGAGACGGCGAAGTCGACGGCGGAGGAGACGGAGGGTTCGTGGGTCACGTCGCAGTGGAAGAAGGTCGCGTCCGGGCCGAGCTCTCCGGCGGTCTGCTCCCCCTGTTCTCGTTGGACGTCGGCTATGATCACCTTGGCGCCGTTGCGGATGAATTCCGCCGCCGTCGTTTTGCCGATTCCGCTGGCTGCTCCGGTGATCAGAGCGATTTTTCCGGCCAATCTGCCTCCAATTGCGTGTCATTGTAATGTGTGATTCGCAAATCAATCCACAGTTTCAGATCCAGAAATCAGAATCTCACTTAGTACATATTATAAATACCGAAGAAAATTAAAGCTCAACCCACCTCCTGGAGTCTGAGGACAGG
The DNA here is from genome assembly GCA_019845555.1 of Aristolochia fimbriata. Lineage (NCBI taxonomy): Eukaryota > Viridiplantae > Streptophyta > Magnoliopsida > Piperales > Aristolochiaceae > Aristolochia > Aristolochia fimbriata. Next base: position 13,154,358 of record CM034078.1, on the reverse strand, counting down.
GACCTCGTCGCCGCAAATAGTGCCATCTTTGACAAACCACTCCTGCAACGGACGATGCTGAAGACTTGGTTAAAGGAACAGAGAAGAAGAACGGAGAGAAAGGAATGAACAGACCATTGACGACGATTTGCTACTGTTGTTGACCATAAATTTGTCGTCTTAAACTTCAAACGATTCAATTTGGCTCTGTTAGACTGATATGAACTGAATTATGGAATGAAGAATACAGCGCAAGGGTAGCGACGACGATGATAATATCGTACCATCTGTCTGTGACTCTGTGAAAACTGAAAAGGCATCGTAAACTAATCCGACAAGGGAGTCAAACAAAAGCAGGGAAAGAAAACTGACAGCCAGACGATAAGGTCGAGGACTCGAGCTCCTGAAATCATCCCATCAATATCAAAGTTTTGAGCTCCTGAGCCTCCAGAGAGCGATCAACAGACTCACCACTCAACAGAGGATCGAACACAGATGGATTGAAATTAACCCATGGAGAACTCGAAATCAAACTAACCCATGGAGAACTCGAAATCAAACTAACCCATGGAGAACTCGAAATCAAACTAACCCATGGAGAACTCGAAATCAAACTAACCCATGGAGAACTCGAAATCAAACTAACCCATGGAGAACTCGAAATCAAACTAACCCATGGAGAACTCGAAATCAAACTAACCCATGGAGAACTCGAAATCAAACTAACCCATCGAGAACTCGAAATCAAACTAACCCATGGAGAACTCGAAATCAAACTAACCCATGGAGAACTCGAAATCAAACTAACCCATGGAGAACTCGAAATCAAACTAACCCATGGAGAACTCGAAATCAAACTAACTCATGGAGAATTCGAAATCAAACTAAAATCGTTATTTAATCATACATGATATTGATACACCCACCTGGATTCATGTGAAAGTTTAAGCATGCTGTTGCGGAAAATGAGCGCCATTTGGAAACAGGGAAGAATGGCTGAAGGAGGACCCAGAAAAATTTTCTTCTTCCACCGGCCTCGCTCTCTGCTTCTATAACCAGCGAAGGGGAACTGACTCTCTAAGGAAGAGCGTCTTCGCTTTGTGTCTCATGAAATAATGGATCTCGTCTCGCTTTGCATCTCATGAAATAGTGATTCTCGTCTCGCTTTGCATCTTCGACGAGTATTTATGTTTATTGCTATTTTACAAGGAGGAAACTAGGGTCGATAAGTTACCATACAAAATGATGTCCTAGATCGTCACTTTTATTCGGTTCTCTTCAAGTTTATTGAAGTTTGTATTTAGGATTTTGTGCCGGTTTAAAAATAATTATGTATAATTACTGAAAATAAATATGCCCACATTTTTGTATTAGTAATTAAATTTAAACATTACTGGTATATTTGGATTTTTTATTTTTTTATTAAATTAATTATTGTAATTAATTTAATGAACATTAATACATATTTTATAATTTTAATTTTTTAGTCATTACTTCCTCCAAATTGACTTCCCACATCTTACTCTTGTTCACCCGATAATGTATAATATTTAAAAGAAAGTAGTAGTATGAAGTAGTAGTAGTTTAATCCGGCTAAACCAGAAGAGACAACATATTTGTCGTAACTCCATTTCTCAATTGATTACTTTATAGGACCTTGAGAGATCCACGAATGGATGTGGATCCGAAAATACAACCCATTTGACAAGTTGTGGATTTTCTGCAAAATATTCTAAGACAGCACGTTCAATTACACTTTTTTAAGTCTTAAAGCTGTTCTTTGCGTCAAAGGGTGCTTGCTGGAATGACTATTTGATTGACTCTTTCACAGATTTCCCATACTCTTTTTATTCCTCTGGAACATGAACTTGTGTAAATTATCCCTTGTGAGAAGTCTATGATGGTATAGTGGTATGTGAGAAAATGGCAGAAAGTCCTTGAGGGGTCTCCGGTTCTGTATCCCTACCTTCAGACCTCAAAGAATCCTAATGTTAGGACCTCAATGTCGCAGAGGAACTTGTTCCGTACCACTTCTAAGATTGTCGAGCTGTCAAGGGGTGGCATGGTTGCAGCTGCAAGAAAACTGTTCGATGAAATGCTTGAGCGAGACACTATAGCGTGGAATGCCATGATCACCGGCTATGCTCGATTGGGTCTCTCACAACAAGCTCTATCGCTCTTCTCCAACATGAGAATAGCCGGGGTAAGACCCGACGACTTCACGTTTACTGCAGCTTTGAGTGCGTGCGCCAATGCTGGTAATGTCGACTATGGAATAAAATTACATGCTCTTGTGATTACTTCTGGACGTCAGCATTCCCTGCCCGTCTCGAATTCTCTGATTGACTTGTATGGGAAATGTATCCGCCCTTCTTCTGCAGCTAAAATTTTCGATAGTATGAGGGAACCTAATGAAGTTTCATGGTGTTCTATGTTGCATGCCTATGCTAAATCAGGTCAGTTCGATGATGCGCATAGGTTGTTCAATGGCATGCCTAACCGAAATTTTATTGCATGGAATGTACTAATTGCAGGGTATTCTCGTCATGGAAAATTCGAGGTAGCAGTGGATTTATTTAAACTGATGCAAACTAGTAATTGTAGGGGTGATTCATGGACATTTAGTAGTCTTATGGACGTTTGTGCAAAGTCTGTGGAACCAAGCCATGGAACTGCTCTCCATGCATGTATACACAAAAGTGGTTGGGACCTTGCTACTGAGACTCAGAATTCAATACTAAGCTTCTATATAGAAATTGGTTGCCACAAGGATGCGGTTAAGGTTTTTGAATCTATTAATTACCGAACTCAGGTTTCATGGAATACAATGATTGATGCATATATGAGAACAGGTGATGTATCTGAGGCGCTTACATTGTTTTTAGAGGCACCTGAGCAAAATGTTATTTCATGGACAACTATGATAGTTGGATATGCAAGAAATTGTCATGGAGAGAATGCCCTTGCGTTCTTCACTTATATGTTGAGAAGCAACCACCGACCCGATGAGTTTGCACTTGGTGCAGTCCTTTTAGCATGTGCTAACTTGGCCTTCATAGGAAATGGTAGGATGATTCATGGTTGCATAATGCAATATGGATTTGCTTCTTATGTTTATGTGGGCAATGGGTTGATTAACATGTATTCTAAATGTGGTGATATTGATGGAATGAATGGAGCTTTCAGAGAAATAAGGTCAAAGGATTTGGTGTCGTGGAATGAAATGATATTTGGATTTGCATTTCAAGGTCAGGTTGAAAAGGCTTTAGACATGCACAAGAATATGTTGCTCTCTGGAGTGAAACCAGATAAAGTGACCTTCATTGGTTTGTTGATGGCATGTAGCCATTCAGGATTGCTTGAGACAGGCATATCTTTATTAGAGTCAATGGATAGGGTTCATGGACTCAACTGGGAAGAAGATCATGTAGCTTGCATGGTTGACATGCTTGGCCGTGCTGGGTGCACCAAAGCAGCAACCAAATTGGTTGAGGATTACTCTGAAAAGATTGGTCGTAGACCCAGCGTAGCATCAAAGGCTCTGCTGGGCGCTTGCTCCATGCAGGGGGATCTGAGGTTTGGAAAAAAGGCGTCTGAGGGGCTGTTGATTGTTGATCCATCAGATGAAATGGGTTACATGCTTCTGTCAAATTTATATTCTGCTAGTGCTCAGTGGAACGAAGCTGAGATTGTCAGGATGGCCATGACTGGGAAAAGGTTGAAAAGAAAGCCTGGTTGTAGTTGGATTCAAGTAAGAAACTCTGTCATGGTGTTTGTGTCTGGAGATCTTTTACATCCCTGCATACTAGCTGTGTGTAAAATATTACAATTGATCAAATATGAAATGAGAAATCAAAGCTATTTGGCCTTTGATGTGGTTGTTTGATTATATGCAAGAATAGAAGTAATAAGGTGATTATGTTTTCCTGATGGCTAAAGCTCACATCCTTGCTTCATGCTGTTAAAGGTGGTGCTTCCTATTATTATCTTCTCTTTGTCGCAAGAAAAGGGTGTTAAATTAAGTTCCTTCCATGTATCAAAAGAAGAGAATTCTCATTTATTCATAATAATCTTTTTAAATGGTAAATGGAGTTGAATTCTCATCTTGCTAAGGTTGGTCGTACTCAACTTTATTTTCAGTCAGTAAATTACTCTATTACCATTTAGGACATCTATATAAATCAAGAGAATTAGCCTATTTATTAGCCATTACATTTTTTAGATGTAAGATGAGTGACAATTTATTTTACTCTTCTCTTAAAAAAAATCTCTCTTCACTTTGGATGGTCCTATTATATTTTAAAATCAGCTGAATCAACTATGGTAGTACAAGTTTTTAAAAAATGCTTAAGCTTAATTATATGGATTTGAATCCATAAATACAATATTTTTGTATTTCAAAACATAAACGATCAATTTGATCTAATATTTAATATTCTATTAAAAGATCTCCATCGCGAGTATGAGAAATATACATGTATATATGATTGTCGTTCAACATACAACATATCTAAAATGGCTAAGTATCTTTAATAAAATTGTCTGTCAACTATTGGCTGTCATATTAATCTTTTTCCTGGTTACCTTAGATATGAAAAGAACCCTAATTACATCCCATATCAATAATAAGAAACCCTAAATCCTAAACAATATTTCAACTTATGTCCTGGAAGCCATGAAAGTTTAGAAACTCTAGAGCACTCCCTTTAGGCTATATAGAATGATAGATCCTTGGTGCCCATTGACAGTGGACTTTTAAGAACGGTTATTTGGGAGAGGATTGCTATTACATCCAAAAGGCACTACGCAGCATTTGACAACGTTTTTTGATAAATGATTATTTGGAAAAAACTATTATTTAGAGTTTTTTCAAACAATTAAAATCTGTTGTTTCAAAGAGAGATTAATTTAAAAAAAGGTTTACTCAAACACAACTATTATTGTAAGAACGGCTCTTTCCAATATTCAGGAGTTTTTGGTCTCCGAAAAGCTGCCAAAGGCACCCTTAATCAAAGGACTCAAAGGTACGTCGACTTTTCTTCTTATGTTTCTACTTGTTGATACTCGACCACTGGATGTTTAAAATATTCACTGACTGAAGCATACATTCTTGCACTCAATCCTTCCCTGTGATTCTAGCAGAGCTTACATGTGTTTGTGGAAATGCCTAAGAGAACATGTTGAGCCTTTAAAACACCATTTTTCTCCAAAAGTCTATCTGAACCATGTCCTGCACAAGTTCCCCAGGCAGTGATTTAGGACATGAAAATAATGACCATATCTATACGTAAGTGTTTGCTATAATGCCCAAGAAATCTTTTGTAAAGAAAATAGTCTAAAGTTGGTTCAACATGGGAGTCAACTCCAAGCAGAACCACTTCACTTTGAACTTGGTAGGGTTTTCTAGTGAATTATTTATTTGCCTCGTTACATAAGAATTAAAATGGTAAAGATTACCCCATTATCTATCACTATTTCTTTGATTATGGGGGCCTTTTGTCATGCAAACAAGAGTTACTGGGTTAATCATTAAAAAAGTTTTAAATTATCAATAATTATCAATTATTTTTAAAACATATATCTACGTAGTCATTACAACATTTGATTTCGTAACACAGATTGATACGAAATATTATCCCAGATGGAAAGTGACGTTTTTAGCAACGCTTTGACCCTACCGATATGCACAACCCTGGTTCGCAGCAGATTGGGCCCTGTTCCTGATTGACTCTAAGATGGATTGTGTATCAAAAGCTTCATTCAGTGAATCAGTGGATAGGAAACTGTGAGGAATCGGATCCTTCGAATGGGGCCCACTTCTGGGGAACTGGTGGGTGCCACGGAATATCCAAGAATAGATAGATGATCGAGACCGTGTATATAAAGATTACAAAATCAACGGCCTGGATTAGTGTAACAGAAAAGGGTGCCGAAGGGCCGTAATGGGGTATGGATACCCGAGTTGGAGCGCTGGTTTGGGAAGAAATCGCGATTAGGAAAAAATGCGCTGGTCTCTGCGACTCGCCACATATTGCTGGGTGCCGCTGGCTGGTGAAGAACTGTTGAGCGCGCGGAATTATTAATCTGTCGTTCACTCTCTCTCCCTCACTCGCGCCTTCCCCTTTTTTTGTTCTTTCTTCTTCTCTCTCTCTTTTTTTTTTTTTTTTTTACAATTTTTTGAGTTTTCTGATGTCTCCGTTGTTTATTACAGTTTATTTCCTGTCTCTCCATTGACTCCACTCAGTTGTTCGCGCTGGAATTTTGGGCTCTCCCCCCCAATTTTTCGCCTAGCTTAAAAGGAGGTCCCCGTCTCCTCAACTCAAAAAGCCCGCGCCATTTGGCTGGTCCTGAGTCCAGAACCTGTAAGTAACCTTCTCACACTCGGTGTCGCTTCTCTCCGTTCACGCACATCCGCATTTCTCTCTTCTCTGCCTCTCTCTCTGTTTCTGGGTTTTGTGAAATTCAAAATTTCGCTTTAGGGTTTTTGGGACCTGGGGAGTGTTTCGGAACTGTTGAAGCACCTTGCATGTGTGAGAGTTTGGTTTTGTCTGCCGTTGCGCTTCTGTTGAAGTGGGTTGCCATGTTTTTTCCTTGTAAATTCTACGTGGAAATCCCATTTCGGGATTTTGTTTTGATGCGGTTTAGGGTGTGATACGGAGGTGGATGGAGGGTGGGTTTTGCTTTCTTTTGTCGTGAGGTATTTGGTGGATGAGCTATGTTTAGGGTTTACTTACTTCAACAGTGTTGTTTATCTCTGGACACGCGCATCAATGGAACATTTCTTAGTTACTGAAGAAGCGATTTAATCTGGATATATTTAGAGGTTCTTGACTTTGTACTTGTTACGCTAAAGTAGGTTTATCATTGAGAAAGTTTGCATTAGTGCGTGATAGACTCTGTCAGTTCAATGGAAACATAGTTCCCACAATTGATTTATTTTAATTCATTTCAAGTACTACTTAATAGATGTTATTTTATTTAATAGTAATACTTTTTTTATTTAACTGTTGCGAGGGAAGCTCGTTTTTTTCATTTAAATTTTGTGTATTTATTACTTTTGGATTAGTAGTTTCCTGCTACCCGTTCGCTGTGAGCTCTTGTTCTTGAATGTAATAGCATCTCTTCTTTCTGAAGTGTCGATTCTCTTTTAGTCAAAGACCATTCTTAGTGGCCACACTATATAACATGTTTGTTCTTTCCAAACTAATTTCCATTGAAGCTTGTCGAATAAATAGTTTGGTAACTGAGTCTAGTCATTGAGTTGTTCTTTTTAACTAAGTAGAAGCACCGAGTTACTAATATAGTTACTTTTTCTTTTTTTTCCAAAATCACAGACTCTGCATTCTTGAAGATTACTCGTCCTCTTGGATCAAGTCATCGGAGAATATATGCTCTTTCACCTATGTCACGTTGTGTTTAGGCAGAAAGAAAAAGGTGAAAGGGTGATACTGGTGTTCATGTTCTTCACTTGAAGGAAAGGGGCAAGCATATCTAGGGATTTATTGGCAATGGAATGCAACAAGGAAGAGGCAATTCGGGCAAAGGAATTAGCTGAGAAAAAGATGCAGACCAAGGATTTTTCAGGGGCCCGCACAATTGCAATGAAGGCCCAACGGCTGTTTCCTGACCTTGAAAACATATCCCAGATGCTCTCTGTTTGTGACGTCCATTGTTCTGCAGAGCATAGGGCCGGTGGAAATGAAATGGATTGGTATGGAATTCTTCAAGTACAAGTCACCTCTGATGAAGCTACTATTAGAAAGCAGTTTCGGAAGCTTGCTCTTCTGCTTCATCCTGACAAAAACAAATTTCCTGGTGCTGAGGCTGCCTTTAAGCTGATTGGGGAAGCCCAAACCATACTTCTGGATCCCAGGAAAAGGTGTGAACATAACATGAAAAGAAAAGGTGGTGCAAGAACTTCGGCTGGAGGCCATCCTCCTGCGCCCTCAAATAGATATCCATATGATGGCATGCAAGACAAATTTAACAGCCGAATGGGCAATCAAAGCCCATTTGTAAATCCAAATCAGTACGCTGGCACAGTCCCCCATCAGCAACAAGGTCTGGATGCTTTCTGGACGGCCTGTCCTTTTTGTAATATTAGGTATCAGTACTACAAAAACATACTGAATCGAGCTCTCCGCTGCCAAAGTTGCATGAAGCCTTTCATTGCTTATGATATGAATGCGCAAGGTGGTCGCCCAGGATGTAACTTTTTTAATCCATGGAATGCATCTGCTCAGGGACCTCAAGGAAATGTTGGAGGTACTACAGGGCCAATTCCTGTTCCAAAGAAAACACAAAGCGTGGGAGCTGAAGGAGGACCGATGAGTCATGCAGCAGAAGATGGCAATGCTGACAAGAAGGATAGTGTTGGGAAAAAGAAAGAAAGCAAAAAAGTCCAGGAAGATGAGGTTGAAGTTCAACCAAGGAAACCTCAAAAGAAAGTAAACAAAAAAAGAAGCAGGAAGGCCACAGTTGAGTCTAGTCCAAGTTGCGAGACTTCTAGCACAGACAATGAAGAAGAGACTACTAACATGAATGATATTTTTCCACCACAGGATTCTGATATTGCTGCTCGGTGTCCACGTAGATCTGCAAGACAAAAGCATCAAGTTGCATATAATGAAGAAGGGAGTGAAGATGACTTTGTGGAACCTTCACACTCCAAAAAGTCAAAGACTAGTATCAGGAGTAATGGAGCTTCCTCTAGTGGGGACTCAGGTGCAAATAAGTATAATCCTCCTGTCTCAACAGATCCTGGAAATAAGAAAGAAGATAAAGAGGATTTGAACATGGCGTCTGAAGAAGTTTCACCAGAAGGAAAAGAGTGTGTACATGATGAAAGGAATCCAAAGGAACAAGATGTGGAAACAAGGAAAAGTATGAAATGCACAAAGGAGGCTAAAGAGGATTCTCATTTTGATCTGAGCCCCGATACAGAGATGGGTGAAGGCGTGGATTACCCAGATTCAGAATTCTTTGATTTTGATGAGGGTAGAACAGAAAGCAGGTTTCAAACTAACCAAGTGTGGGCCCTGTATGATACTCGTGATGGCATGCCAAGATTCTATGCACGCATCAAGAGAGTTTTTTCAACTACATTCAAGGTCCAGTTCACATGGCTGGAACCAAATCCCACAAATGAAGATGAATTTGCATGGGTTAAGGAGGAGTTGCCTATTGCTTGTGGAACTTATAAGCATGGAGATTCTGACACCAGTGAAATGTTAGGCATGTTCGCGTATGTGGTTTCATGGGAGAAAGGCGTCAGGGGAAGCTACAAAATTTTCCCTAGAAAAGGTGAAGTTTGGGCTTTGTATAAGGATTGGGATATCAGCTGGAGTTGTGATCCTGAAAAGCACCAGACATTTAAGTATGACATTGTCGAAGTCATTTCTGATTTTAATGAGGAGACTGGAGTTGAAGTTGTATATTTGATTAAAGTGAAAGGATTTGTAAGCGTGTTCCAGAGGCCTACATTTAAGGGCCCAGAATCATTTAAAATACCTTCAAAGGAACTTCTCAAGTTTTCACACAAGATTCCTTCATATAGGATGACTGGAGAAGAAGATAAAGATTTTCCTGAAGGATGTTTTGAACTGGATCCTGCTTCAGTGCCTCCTGGATTGAAGGAATTTGAACTATACCATGGTTTTGAAAAGAAGAAGAAAGATTTGGCCTTCGAAGATGAGCAGGTGAGTTCTAACTCATCATTTGAAGAAAAGATTCTCTCAACTGAGCACACTAATTCCGATGTTCATGGGGTGAGGAAATCTAATGAGAAGAATAAGAAAGAGGCAGCAAATGATGGGGTAAAACGTTCTTCCCCTAGGAGAGTGAATGGGGTGTGTGAGAAGAAACCAACTTTAGCAGATGATAGTTCAACAGGCACCAAGACTGGTGGCAACTCCAATCATGGTGGTGTGTCTGGGATTAAGGCAAATGGGACAAAGCATCAGGTTGACAACATGATCGAAAAAAACTCAGAAGCTTCCTCTTCTTCTAGTGATGGGGGTGTCAATGAGAACAACAAGGTAAAAAAAAACTCAGAAGGTTCCTCTACTCCTGGTGATGGGGGTATCTACCAGTTACCTGATAATGAATTTTGTAATTTTGAGAGGGATAGATCGATAGATAAGTTTAAGGTTGGACAAGTTTGGGCACTGTACAGTGTAGAAGATGGTTTTCCAAAATATTATGCTAGGATAGAGAAAGTTGATAAAAACCCATTCCATGTAAAGGTGCTGTGGTTTGAATCTTGCCCTGTGGTAGAGGAGGAGATTCGGTGGTCTAAAGAAAGACTACCAATTGGCTGTGGCACATTTAAGCTTACTAGGTTGTATGAGGACTTCACCGGAGCAGAAACTTTCTCCCATCTTGTGCACCCAAAGCCTACCACTAGAAGAGGTAGGCTCTACTACTTTCACCCTGAGATAGATGAGATATGGGCCATCTACAAAAATTGGAAACCGGGTATGTCAGTTGCTGACATTGTTGGAGGTGATCTTGAAATAGTGCAAGTCCTGGAAACTGGGGAGATATTCAGAGTCCAGATTTTGGTGAAAGTGCAAGGTTATACAGCAGTTTTTAGAAGACTAGATTCTATATTGGAGATACCACGAAGTAACTTGCTCAGATTCTCTCATGAAGTTCCTGTATTTCCTTTAACAAACCAAAAGGGTGGAAAGTTGAGAGGCTGTTTGGAGCTTGATCCTGCAGCTTTGCCCCTTCCGTTATTATTTCCAGACTCAAAGTGAAATGGTGCGGCCATTTTGTTATATTTTGCATGCCAAAGCATATTTGACTTAATATGCTATTGTAACCTGATAGAGCAGAAGCTCTAACTGGAGTTCTCTTCTGTGAAGGTGGTTCGTAATGAGGTCATTATGTGAATCTGTATACATGTTTTTGTAATGTTCTTTGATCCTCTGAAATACTCGAACCAATTTTGTTGGGGAGAGGCACCAAACTTATTACTTTGAAGCTTCATTGTTGCAATGTTGCTATGGGTGCCCTCGTGTATCCGGAGAGAAATGTTTCTATGATAATCTTGATGCACTAATTCTTTTGGCATGAATTTGCAGAAGTTTGTCAGTACCTGGGTATACTTAGTTAAGACTTTCTTGTTGGTTATCACTAGTAGTAATGGTTTTGGTTATACATATGAAACTGTTGATACAGGCTGATATGCATCCATTTTTGCAGGTAAGGGGAAAAAAAGTATGGAGAGTTTCCATTTACTGGAAATAGATCATTTGTATCCAGGTTGATAAACTGATACAAGTTCAAACAAATAAGACTCTTAGAATGTACTAGTAACTATGACACAGAAATAAATCTGATAGGAATAGTAGAACTAACAATGACACAGAAAATAAATCAAAATCACAATAGGGACTCATGAAACTACTTTCTTCTGTTAATAACGATTGGGTTTGATTGGGTTTTATCAGATTATTTAGAAATTTTGGCAACAAAAATGTTCAAGAGAATGACATGGTATGAACAAGCCAATCGTTTGTGCATGTGCGTTAAAAGAACAAGTGGAGGTTGAAACTTTTTCTTATTTATTTATTTATTTAAAAAGACATTTTCAAATTGGGGTTATTAAAACCAAAACAAGCATGACAGTTTGTTCCATTGTTTTAAAAACCGAAATGGACCCATTCTAACCCGGTTGAACCAGAACCGAACCGGAGGCTGGTACAATTCTTGTTGACGTGGTTGGGTTCACTATAAAAGCTTGAAAAGAGAAAGGCTGCACAATTAAGTCACTTTTTTGGTCTTTATCACTTATCAGTGTTTTTTGGTCTTTTTTGGAGGAGGTGATTCTTATTGACTCGGCCCGGTTCACTGTAACCAATATTATCTTTTTCTCTTTTCTTATAGAAATATTAAATAAATGTAACATATGATGGATAATATTCAACCGCCCAACCTGGTCTAACCGGGTTCAACCAAAACCGGACATAGCGTCCGGTTGAATGGCCGGTTCGGTTTTTAAAACACTGGTCTTTATTATTTATAAAAATATTAAATATATAAATTAAAGGGTATAATATTCAATGATTAAACTATTGGTCCAACCCCGGTCTAATCGGATATACTGCCAATTTGGTGGCCGATCCGGTTTTTTAAACATTGGATTCCAACGGATTTGTTTCTGAACGAATATGTTTCGTTAGGTTGGTACTCAGGACTCGGGACTAATGAAGTCATTTAGCTAATAAAACCTAGGGAAATAACAAATTTTGATTGAACTACTGATTGAACCCGGTTCAACGGAATTAAATTAAACCCAGTAACAGTGTAATACCACCGCCAAGTCCACTTTGATTGAAGCTGGTTTCAGTTTGGTTTCAAAATAACCCTCAAAACGCTGGTATCTGCGGACTAGTATCGTGATGTTCCCGTCACGATTCACTCCAGCGATCACATACCCGCGTTTTTTTCCCTCCAAAAACGAAAACGGGCCTTTCAGGCGAAATCAGCGGCTCGTCTATCTGTGCTTGGAAGATCCCGAGTTTCTTCTCAACTCTCAACTCTCTAGTCCTTCCTCCGAAGAGTTCGGTGTTTTCTTGTCACGACATTGTACTGGATAGAAACGTGTGTTTTCTGCGTATCCATTGCATGTGGCGGGTTGTTCTTAAGGATGGGTATTGCGGACAAGGAGAACAGAAGTGGTAAAGCTGGCAATTCGCTTGTTGAAGCAGAGGGTGATACTCAGATCCTAGAGTCTGATTCTCCATTAGGTATTGATTTTTATGTTCTTTTCGTTTCCTTCTGCCTTTGCGCTTTTGGGTTTCTCTTTTGTGGAAACATTTAAATGAAATAAGATCATCACCATTTATGGTCCCCTGCTTTTGTTATTGTATTTTGTCGTCGACTTAAAAAAGATATCCTTATCTTTTTCAAATTAGTGTTGCTGGCAAACGAATGCAGTAAGTAATCACCACCCGAGGCAGCGTCTTGCGTCTTGAAATAATTGGGTGGTTTCTTTCCTTCCAGTGAGTGTTTGATGTTGCAGTCGTTTTACACTTCTTCTGAACTTATTTTACCTTGTTTTCTTTTTGTAATTCTTGCAATTAGCGAGTAACACCAACATTGTGGACCCTGAAGATCTTTGTTCATTCCAAAATACTGTGCAACACGATGAGACCCTTCCACTTGATGATGAAGATCTTCAATTTGAAACTGAGTTGGTGGAGGAAGTCAATAATTTAGAAGGTGCTACCCAACTCTTGGACGATTTTGAGACACAGGTGGTTGAAGATATTGAGGTCTATGAGGATGGTTGCAACCAAATAGTACACATACATTGTAGCCAAGAAGAATCGGGCACAACTGAGGTACTGAGTGAAGGTGAAGAGGTTTCTGTTGATATGGCTGTGTCTTCCATAATGAAAGAGTTTTCTTGTGAGGGAACGAGCATGTGTGAGGAAGGCAGGTTACTAGAGAGATGTTCTTCTTCTCCTCTTCGCTTGCATGAAGAAGGCAAAAAAAGTTTTGTGGTGGATTCTGATGCATCTGCAAATGAAGACTATGCTTCCGGTTAGCCTTAAATCTATCAAGAATTTTCCTTAATTCATTTTTTTTTTGTTTGAATTTGGCCTTTACCTTTTAAAATAATTTAGCATGTGAAATCCTTGGCTTATTTTATCACTAAATTGGCAATCACCAATGATACTTAATTCCGCTATCAAATTTGATGATTAATCATAAGGGCTACTAAAGAATCAAGCAAGGTGTAGTTACTTTTGTATAGCTTATTCAAATGGCTTGGGCATCATACTCTAGTATGCTCAACAGTAAAAAGGTTACTTATGATGGTGAAATTTTGAGATAAGAAAAGGACATGGCACTGACAGTGACTCATTCAAGCTTGGGCTGATGAGGAGATGAATTGAGATCCACTTTTTGCTTCCTGAAACCCTAAGTCGAGTTGTTCCTCATCCCAATTGTTAAGTAATGTTAAGGTTTGGGTTTAGAGACCATCCAAATCTTGAAATCCTTGATCAAGTACCATCCACCACCATATGAATCAATCTGGTCCACAAAGGTCAACCAGTTTTATCATGTTATGACCTAAGGTTTTTGTTGCATTGTTTTTTGGGGGAAGTAGTTTGAATTTTTGAAAAAAGTGGCTAGGCTCTCTAACATTGTTGATAGTGTAATCAAGCAAAGTCAATGTGATCACATTAAATGTACCAATTTTCAAGTTTTAATGTGGCTACCTTAAACTTCACCTTGTGCAATTTGCTGAGTTTCTTTGGTACGTACCATCCTTCTAGCTGTAACTGTTAGTTTGGTTATGTGGGAGTTGTATGGGCATGGGCTTCTGTTGCTGAATGATAATTTTTAAAAGCAGCATATGTTCTGCATGTTGCTATTATCCTAGAGGCATATGAAGCAAAGAAAAGAAGAATTAGAAAGAAGATAGCTCACAGAAACTCGTAATATTGTGTTAATTTTGAATGGCTACTTTGTTGACATCCTGAGCTTACCGGTTCTGGGATTAGTTAAATGGGGTTCTTGAAAAATCAGGGTTTGCCACTGGCAATTAGTTGAAAGTATTCATAGATATACTATTCCATACGAATAGGGTTCTCAGGTTTCAGCTGCATCAAGTTGCAAGTAAAAGGTGTTGCTGATAAGCATCCCTTGTTGGCCTTGATAGGTTGCTGAAGAGGGTGTTAATCTTCAACACCTATTGTTGAGCCCCCTTACTTGTTTGCTGTCCAATTTTGTTTTCTTTTAATAAAAATTCAATCTTCCACAACAAAATTAACTTGGAACATATGTACATTGGCCTATCCTTGCAATGGGGGTCTATGTTACATGAATGAAGTTATCTACATATTGCATAATTTTAGAGGTGAACATATTCTGTTAAGGGTGAGCCTTGTTGCATCCCAAAATGATCAACCTTTTAGGAGGTATATTGTTTAATCTTATAAGTCTTATATTTATTTGCATGCTCCATCGTGGCTTACAAGGGAGGTAAGAAGGAATTAAGATTTGGTTTTGCCACCTCTTTTTTGTTCAAATTGGTGTTATCATTGTGTATATTGGGCTGCAGTTGCTCTCTCATTATGGCTATTATGAAACAATGGGATTGCAGCTGCAAGCAGAACCAGACACTTATCTAACTTTAAAGGTAGCAGATACTACTTGCAGACCTTTCATGAACCATTATTAATAAATCACAATCCAAAGAAGGAAAAGAATTGCACCAAGAAATTATAATACCTACCCAACTGGCATGATAACTTTTCTAGCTTTTGCTTTTATATGATCCCAGGTTGATCAAATTGATACACCATTTTTTGTCCACAGGTAGGCTTGAACCCTCTTCGTTCAAAAGTGAAAACCTGTCGGTACAAAAAAATGGTATGCTATTTCTTTGTGTTGTGGCATTTTTCCCAAGTTGTATTTTGTATATAAACTGGTGCTTATAAATGGTATCTATGTTGACCTTGTGGTTTTCGGCTCTTCAATTTGAAAGTTTTTATCCCTGCTTCGTTGCTTATCTAGGATTTGCAAAAAAGAGCTTCACTTCAGTTCGTTCAGCATCACTGAGGTCTTCTGGTCTAGCTGCTGCTAGAAGTATGACTCCTACAAGTGCTGACAGAGAAATTGCCATTTCAAAAAAAAAAAGTACTGACACTGGCTCAAATCCTATTGAAAGAAACAGTAAAACCCCTCCATGTGGCTTTAATTTGGTTGGAGACATAGCTATTAGTTTGAGGGTACCCGGCACAGAAGTGGATGAACTGGACCAGGATAGTGAAGACAGCGAAGAAAACACAATCAGGATAAGAAATGGAACAGTGAGGAAACTCTTTGTTGTGGACCCATCTGCAGAAAAGGATGAGACAGCGAGGAGATTTGATTATGGTATTGCGGGGTTGAGTTATGTGGATTCACAAGAGCCAGGAGAGCAATCACAAATTAATGCCTTAAACATTGTTGATAACTATCTGAAAAGTAATGACATTGAGTCATCTGAAGAAGTTGATATTTTTGGGAGAGAATCAGTAAAAGACAAATCGTCTCCAATGTCAGTGTTAAAGGGCCAAGTGGCTTTGGCTCAAAAGGCCAATCCTGGGGTCTCAGCTGTCAAATCAGGAGTATTTGATTGGATTGACGGTCATGAGGATGAAAGAGGAGGGGATTTCTTCTGTAAAAGAAAAGATGATTTACTTGGAAACAATGATCAGTTGCACAAATCAAAGTCAGAACCTAGAAAATTGAAACATCTCACATGTAGGGGTAAAAGAGATATTGGTTCAAATATTGAAGAGAAAGAAGCTCGAGTTCATCAAAAGCAGGCTGATGTAGTTTGTTCAGATTCAAGATTTCTATTGGGCAGGTCAAGAAAATGGGATGGCTTTCAGCCAACTGAAACAAAAGCAAAGAAGAATATATCAAAGGTTTTAGATAAGGAAGGCACTGAAGATCCTATTGGTGATGTCAATGGTTCACAGGCCACATATGAAGTTGGTTTTGACACTCAGTTGGCTGCTGAAGCAATGGAAGCCTTGTGTTGTGCCCCCTCTGCTGAACACAATGAAGAAGGCCTGCATAACACAAGTAGAGGTCAAAGAAGAAACAAGATTTGTTCCAAACAAGTAGTTAGAAAGAGGGCTTCCCCAACTAGTGTTCAAGGAAGAATGAAATTGTCAAAGCGAAGGAAGCTAAATGACGCAAAATCAAGGAACACTACATTGCAACATATGCAGCTGGAACCTGCTGAAAAACCTAAAGAGAGGGGAATGCACAAAGTATATTTGACCAGATCAGTTGTCAATTCATCCAAGTTTACTAGGGAACAAAGGAGGCAAGGGGATGGTGAGATCTGCAATTCAAATATGGATATATCTCATGCTTCACCGAGTTCAAGTGAGGCAATTGTACCACCTAAGCAGCAGACCAGGCAATCTTCAGCAAAACTTCTGGGTAAAAGGCCTAAAAATTCCCATATAAACAATGGAAAGCTCATTAATAATCCAATGGATTTCAGTGTTGCACCCAAAATTTTGAATCTCCAAGATAACCAGAATATTGAGGCCCAGCAAAAGAATGAGCAGCATGCCAGCTCTCTGACCATGAAGACCTGGATTTATGAGAAAGGCAAGAGGACTCGTCGGTCAGCCGAAAAGAAAAACAGTGAAGAGCATGACCACATTGCGGGATCTCCAAATGAAAAAATGCAGACCTCTAGTTCATTAAATGCTGTTTCACCCATTTGTTCAAGTGATAATCCTGCTGAACAATTTCATAAGCATGGTTTATCAAGATTTCCTTCTTTGAGGGAACTCACCAGATTACGTAGTGATGCGGGACCAGTTTCTACATTGAAAGAAGCTCGGAGAAGGAGAGATATGAGTAGTATTCGTGTTTTATTAAGCAACCACTTGTCAGAAGATGTTATTAAGCAGCTGAAAAAGGTATCTTTCTCCCTTTTTTATTATAGAATTAGATTTTGGATACAGTACTTGTTATGTATCCCTATTGGCTATTGCAAGCATTGGCAGACCTATTGATTTTGGTTCTAGTTGATTGGTATTTATTGCCCCTATAATTTGTTTCCCACTGCTGTTGATCAGTGTAACAATTACCAAAAGCATTGATTTTCCTTTAATATTGCAAGCAAATTAATACTGTTGATTATATGGTTATGAGAATATTCAACAATTTAGTCTTGTAAAATATCATTGACTTTATTCTTTTAAAATTTATGAGATTTCCACTGAGACTAAGAAATTTTAGAGAATGAGGGAGAAGCAGTCTTCCTGATGGCAAATCCTGTCCTATGCAATACAAGTTAAAGAGTGATGTATGAAGAGCCATTATCAAAGTTTTGGCCTAAATTAATGCAAACATTTTCTTATCATCATTCCTCAAATAGTTATGACACTGCTTTTACAGTTTATGCAAAATGTGGTGACAGTCAATTTATTATTGGTAGATTTTGGCACGGCTGGGTGTAGTGGTTGCTTCCTCTCCTTTTGATGCAACACACTTTATAGCAGATGAATTTGTACGTACGAGAAACATGCTAGAGACTATTGCGCTTGGTAAGCCAGTTGTGACTCACTGGTGGCTTAAGAGCTGTGCACAGGCGAGCTGTTATATTGATGAACAAAAGTATCTTCTAAGAGATCAGAAGAAGGAAAGAGAAATTGGATTCAACATGTCTGTTTCATTGACCCGTGCTCGCCAATGTCCTCTCTTACAGGTATTTGATGTCATTTTTGAGTTGGCTGCTTCAACCTATAATAGTGCTGATGGGTAGACTGCTCATCTATAATGATTGGTTCAGTCCGTTATCAGTTCTTTTTCATGGTTCTAAAACTTTTGTGCAGGGGAAAAGAGTTTTCGTCACCCAGAATGTCAAACCTAGCAGAATAGTTGTTACAGCCTTAGTTTTAGCTGCGAGTGGCCAGGCATCTCTCTCCCTCTCCCTCTCCCTCTCCCTCTCCATTTAAATTATTTCTTGAAGAAGCTTTAACGGAAGATGCTTTTGCAGGCTGTGGAAAGAATTGGAAGGTCTACAATGGTCTGTGATAAAATGCCAGATGACCTTTTGGTTGTTTCATGTGAAGAAGATTATGCCATTTGTGTCCCTCTCCTTGAGAAAGGTGAATTGAACTAATATCTTATTACCTACAACCATTATCAGATTACTAAAGTTGTGTATGACTTAAATTTTTTAGGGGCAGATGTGTATAGTTCAGAGTTGTTGCTAAATGGAATGGTCATTCAAAAGCTGGAGTTCCACAGGTTAGTCTTTTTAAACTTGAACACCTGAAACATGTAGTTGTCAAATATGGTTTTTAGTTTTATTTGACATCTTTCTCAGAACTTCCTCTTTCATGGATTCCAGGCATCGGCTTTTTGCGGATCATGTTAAAAGAACTCGTTCCACCATATGGCTCAGGAATGAGCAGGATTGTCAGTTTCATCCCGTACCCAAGAGTAGATAAAGCGGATAATTTTATTTTTTTCTGTACATTCCTTTGTTTTTCTATTTCTTCTCTTTTTTGTGTTCATGGAGCTTTGTTTATACTGGCTCTTTGGTAAGATATTTATAGGCTTTATCTTCACCTTGCGGATGGTAATCATAGTGATTTTGTTATCTTTTTTAAAAAGTATGGAGTTCTTCATTTTGAGGTTTATAGGTGTTTTCAATCTTTCTCAATATCATGTTCATACAGGATTTTCACCCAGGCTACCATCATATTCTAAAACTGAAATGCTGCTTTATCGGCAGCCCTCTATAATTCTTAAATCTTGTCATATTCTATACCTCTGGCAATTACAAAGTGAAATTATTTGCCAACGAATGCCTGTTTGATCATCTGCAGGACATTCATTTCTAACAATTGAAGTTTAGAAACCAAAAAATGGGAAGTCATCCAAATTTCTCCCAGTTTCTCAAACTAAGCCTCAATGGCATTCTGTGTGGAAAGGGGGAAGGTGCATTACACTTGAATTGGTTACTAATTTAACTTTTGTTGCTTGGTCTTCTTTTATTTCCTCATTTTAAGGTGGTCGTTTAGCAATTGAAGATTCCCCCACAACATGAATCAAGTACATTGAGATTTCCTTCATTTGATCAGTAATTAATAGTATTAAGAGGGCTTGATATAGTCTATGTTACACGTAAGATAAAATGTTTAACTTAATTTTACACCATGTATCATATTATTAGAAGATCGTTGAGTTAATCCTTACCAAGTCCGTTTTAGTTCAAGTGGGAGTGCTTGTATGTTGCATGCAAGGCCATGAAAGTTTTCTCTCTCGAGCTAGTATTGCTGTCCTCAAAATGTCCATATCAAATATCAAGTCTACAGAAAGAAATGAAGAGAAATATTAAAGCTAAGTGTTTTGCGTCAACTGCAAGTATTTGGAAAGAATACAAGATAGTGTTTTAAAAACCGGACCAGATCGGCTGGTTCGAGCTGGTTGATCCAAAATTACAAGCTAGTTCAGTTTTTATTGACTAGGTTTATTATAAATCAACACAAATAAAGCCCTTTTTTTGTCTTATTACTTATAAAAACAGTGTTTTAAAAACCGAATCGGCCATCAAACCGGCAGTTGGTCGAACCTGGTTGGACCGGGTTGGACCAATGGTTCAACCGTTGAATCCATTGAATATTGTGCCATATACTTTATATATTTTTAATAGTTATATAGAAAAAAAAGAAAAAAATAATCCTGATTATAGTGAACTGGGTTGAGTCAATAAGAACTGGATTAGCCTACGATTCTGGTTCAACCAAGTTGGACCGCCGATTTGGTTCAGTTTTTAAAATACTGTATAAAAATAGTAAATATATATAATTTATTGAGAATAATATCCCATTGGTCCAATAGGTCTAACTGGGTTCGGCCAAAAGTAGACATACTACTGGTTGTTTTTAAAATATTGATTCTACTGCCCATTTATTTACCCGATTAATCATAGATATGTGATTAAATAAAAATGTGTAAAAATGTAACTAAGATGAAATTTTATGCAAATAAATAAAAGAAAATTGATGATATTTAGTCCATTCAGTACATTCAATTATCTTTAAGAAAACTCATAAAATATAATTTTACATTAATTTTATACATGAAGGAATTAAGTTTACCATATTATCCATGTGTTTAGTGGGGCAGCCTTAATCATGTATGCAATTACATCTATATGAGCTTCAGAACACCTAATTTTCAATTTAATAATTCAATTTGATTTGAAGAATGGATTTCTTTTGGAAGCCCTTTATTCTATAAATAAGGCGGAAGGCTCAATTCGCGAACGCCATGCGCGAGTACATATTACGCGAGGGGAAAAACGAAAACGATAAAATCGTATACCTGGCCAACGGGGCTGGCGCAGGCAGCCGTCAGACGTAACGTTTCTACGCCAAGAATATTCTTTTAAGCTGCTGCAATCTTCGAGAGCCTCGGGGGTTTCTGCTTCGGCTTTCTGTTCTTTCCATCCGTTCAGCTCGTATGCCCTAAATTTGGCACTTTCCTGCTGTTCGAGGTATCGATTCGGGTGGCAACCCTAAATCAATTATCTTTGCATTGGGTGGGTTGTTATAACTGTAAATTTTATGAGAAGGGTGTTGTAATGTCCTTTTTTCCCCTTTTAAGTTAATGCCACGGCTGGGCAGTATTTCTGGAGACTGGATTCCCATTTGTTTGCATGAAAAAGAAAGAGGAGGTTGGCAGTTTTTTTGGTTGTGGAGACTGTCTTGAGACGGTGGCTCTACTTTGTTTGGCTCTTTAGATATAACCTAGTCAGTTGGATCTATGGAAGAGTTTGGGTTAAATAGCTATTCGAAGAAAGCAAACTTGGTGGATGCAGTGTGTTTTTTCAGCTTTAATTGTGGAAAGCTGGCTTGGAATAAATTAATGTCTTTCGTAAATGTTTGCAAATTATTGTTTTTATTTACCCTATTGGTTGCTATTTCTATTCTCTATGGGAAATCTAGTAGTTTCGGGGAGTGAACAAGCACTTTAACGTGTATTGTTTCTATCTTACAGTTAGGATGGTTCAGCTAGAAAGTCTATGAATTAAACATTTTTAGGCTTGGATCAAAGAGAGGTGGCAACAGATGTAGGCCTAGGTTCATTTATGGGGAGATTCTATCTATTAATTTGTCGGTCTGAGATTTTTTTCTTGGTTTTCAGAATCCTAGATTCTTAATTACTTCTTTTCCTGATAATTGAAAAGAAAGTACTTTACTTTGCTTTTCTACAACTTGCTCTATGTGTCTCT
Organism: Aristolochia fimbriata; assembly: GCA_019845555.1. NCBI lineage: Eukaryota > Viridiplantae > Streptophyta > Magnoliopsida > Piperales > Aristolochiaceae > Aristolochia > Aristolochia fimbriata. The sequence goes on along the minus strand of CM034078.1, from coordinate 13,132,595 downwards.
CCATATTAATCCCATTTATATTACTCCTTCAACAATTCCTTTTTTCCTCTATCATCTATATTAAGAGGACAGAGGGTTTTATTGATACTAAAGGAGAGCAAATTATTTTGATATTAAATAAGAATGTTCATTTTTCACCTGCCTCCTGTCTTGGGGTCGGTTCCATTCTGGGAAGGCTTTTAAGTCTAAAATGTTACACCATTGGTGTATCTGAGAGGATTAAAACAAACTATTACAACTTTTTTGAAGCAAGAGCTTTCGAAAAGGAAGGAAGAATAATTAAAAGGATGAAGAGTTTGGGAGTTACCACTGTGGGAGGTCTTGGGTTCAAGTCTCCACAAAGGCAAAGGTGTTTATTGAAGTTTGTGTTTGGGAGTTCGTATTCACCAGTTAAAACAAAAAAGGATGAAGAGTTTGAGGGAAAAGGAGAGCTTGAAGTATTTACCAAATGAGAGCTTGAAATGTTCATGAATTCCATATGAGTTTTAAATTTTGTCAACTGGTCGATAAAGGGAGTTCTTTGTCGCATGTGCCTGTGACGCGTGGTAAGACGTGTGTTTCTCGCGTATGGTCTTGGGTTTTCATCTTAGCGAAGGTGTGCACACACGTGTGGTCAACATTCAAAAAAAATAAAAAATAAACCAAGGGTTTATTTTAAAGTTACCTTGATGGAGTTTAAAACTGGTGAGAGGATTATAAAATGAGCGTGTTATCTTCTCACCTGGCAGGGGCTAGCTGGAGTAGGGATAGGAGGTTCGCTCCATCTTTTGAAACGTTTGAGATGGAAAATATATTTAAGCTCTTTCACTTATTAAGGAAGATATCTATGATATCTTTAAAATATATCCTATTGCTTAAAATGAGTATTTTATTCCTACAATAGTTTGTTGCTTCTAATGAAATAGTGATCATTAGAATTGTCATTTGCTTCTTGTGGCTTGCTGATGTATTAGCAGAATTATGCTTCTCTATTCTAGAAGGGGATTACTTAGTACCAACAGGATGATCCAACCTTGGAAATTTTGGTCAGCATATGATGAGGTTATGACTTCTAGTATGCCTGTCCAGTTAAGGTCATCTCATGCAGCAGAAATGCTTATGGGACACTTAGAATACATGTCTCTCCAAGGTGCAAGATCTTTCTTATCGCTGCGCAAGAGAACTTTGTTACTTCTGTTCTGGGGTTTAGCTTGGAGTTCTTATAAGCTTTCTAGCTTTTCTTCATTGTTCTTCAATCTTGTTTTTTTATCTTTTCTTATAATTATTCGATTTTTAAGTTAAATTTTTACCATTCTTTGCAAGTAGTTTCATGGTAAAAAATAGGTGTTTGAATGTCTATGTAATGATAGGGGAATTAGTGCCCAGGAATCCTCAAATGGAGGATGAACGAGGATGGAAAAAGTTGAAATGACTTGGAGATGGAGAGAAAGACTGATGTAGACCTTGAGTTCCTCCAAAGGAGTTTGTAACTCCTAGTGAAGTTAGTGTTGGAAGAGGAAAGTGTACACTAAGACTCTTTCCTAAAAATATAGATCTCGACTACAAGCAATTTAGGGACATGTTGCCTGATTGAAGGAGAGTTGCCATTTTGGGCTTTCAGTGCCCAGTTGCATTTGTAAAGGTAGGGGTTGACTGATATTGGTAAGCTTGCAAGCCAAGATAGGGGAACTTGCTAGATGTCTCACTCGACCTTCACCTTCCTCCCTAGTGCTTGCAATTTCACTTTTTCACCTTCTGTGGTAGAGAATGTTTTCCACAGGTGACAATTGAATCACATCAACAAGAAGGGGTCATGTAAACTTAGTGTCGAAATTTCTGCCCCCAAAGGATGAATGTCTGCTACACTTCCTTGGTGTATGCTACTAAAAGTTACGCAAGGCACTTGATGTCATATACTGTAAAGAATGTGGACCTGCCAAACTTTAAGAAAGGAGTTTGCTTTTTTGTTTTAGTTTTTCATTTGAGGAAAATTGCCATTTGATCATTCAAAAAGGGGGTTCCAAAACTGACTTGGTGATGTGGTGAAAATGGCAGCCAGAAGAGGAGCCTTCAAATCTACTACCTGACAAAGCCGTATAAGCAACTGGGGAACTAGGGTATTGAAGTTAGCACCATAAGTTGGTTGAGGCAGCCCTACTCTTTTTCCAGTTCTAGTAATAAGTGTATAGGTTCTATACGATGTTGGCAAAGAGGAAGCAAAGTGGGTTGTTGACTGAGTGACATAGGGCTTTTAATGTCCTCTTGTGTAGAACAGAGAGTGGTGAAAAAGCAGCTCATTATCCAAATCCTCCATCAATTGCAAAATTCATCCTTTTGCAACAAGAACTTCTTAGCTAGACTCATCTCTTCATGACTAATTTGGTAACTACACAAGCTGATTTTTGTGTTGTAAAATATTTTATGAGCTTACAATTATTTAAGTTAAAATCTGGGATTTGTTATCCCTTTCAAAAGAGATCTTGGTAGTGCTGGGATTTGTTTCAGAGTTCCCATCTGTTTCTTTTATTTTATATTTCCATGTCCGTACAACAGTTTGTACTAATATGTTTCTTGATTTTCTCTTCGTTTCTACTTTTGTAACTTAATTCTTCCAGAACTACTCCACTTTATATTACTGCCTACTTATTAAGACTGAAAGCAATCCAAATAGAAAGAAACCATTCCTCCATTCTTATGTTGGCCTTAATGGTTCATTTTGGCGTTGTGACTCCGTGAGCCATATTTTATGCTTGTATTGTTCTGTGTTAAGTTCTTCTGAATCCTTATATAGGTTTATCATTTAGATACTATATTGCTTGTGATTTTATGGCTATTTCTTGTCTTAAGTAGGATATTTGTTCTTAAGCACACGTGTTGTGATCATTTGAGCCAACAATGTTAACATTCATGTTATAGTCCTTTTGTCATATGAATGTCAACCATATGGTAGGCATTAATTGGGCTAGATGCACTTATTGCGATACCTTTGATGACTTAGGTTGTTGCTTGAACCAGTAGCTGATACGGCACATTCCATTCTTCCAGTGAATACATTTTCCTGAGAAGCTAAGTAAATAATGGGCAAGATAGTCCGCAAGAAGAAGGCTGGTAATGTTACTGATGTCCCAAAGCCTAAATTATCTGAAAGTACTCCCAATTCATTGAAGCCGAAGCAAAAAATTGTGAAGAAGAAAAAAGTGAAGAAGAATGTAGAAACTGTGGAACCCAAGGCTACTGCAAATGCTGAAAACCACAAATCTGTAAACATTGGTGAAACTCAAAGTACTTCTGCTCAACATGGTGGTTCATCCAGGACAGATGAAGGTAACAGTCTGAAAGAAAAAGTTGAACAAGAATCCAAAGGCCAGAGCTCCTCAAAAACAGAAGAAACTTCCAGTGCAAAATCTAAAAAGTCCCCAAAGTTGAGAAAAATGAAGAAGTCATCCTCACAACATGGGGGGTCAGAAAAGACCCAAGAAGCTAGTGATAGCATGCCATCGAAGAGAAAAGCTGATGTTGAGATTGGGAATGCAAATGAACGTAAGAAACAAAGCAGTACTGACCATAAGTTATCAAATGGAGAAAGGCACCAAAAGAGTAAAGCAAAACTTGGTGGACTGATTTTCATGTGCAACGGGAAAACCAAGCCAGATTGTTTCCATTATATGGTCATGGGTCTTCCTATGAAGCAGAAGGAACTTGTAGAGAACATCAAACCTGGTCTGAAACTTTTCCTTTACGATTTTGATCTCAGGCTGCTGTATGGAATTTACAGGGCGTCTGGTGCTGGTGGTGTTAAAGTTGAGCCTAAGGCTTTCAAAGGATCTTTTCCTGCACAGGTTTTAAATCTTCTGGAACCCATTTCGTTATCTAGTGATAACACTATATTTTAGGTATAAATATGTAGGTATAAGTATGTGGTAATGTTTTGGCAGGTCCGGTTTAAGGTGCATGAAGATTGTTTGCCATTGCCAGAAAGTGTGTTTAAGAAGGCAATAAAAGAAAATTATGATGAGAAGAAGCGGAAGTTCAGTACTGAACTTTCTGTTGACCAGGTGTGTGGGCCTTAAAACCAAAGAGATTACACTTCCAAAGTGACATGCTAAACTACTGCATGTTAATTAAAGTCTCTTCATATACTTACAGGTGAAGAAGCTGATCAAACTGTTCAGGCCTGTACCAAGACTTCATTCTAAAGCACCTTCAACTCGAAGCCCATTGCCCTCACGAGAGAGGGAGAGCAGAAGAGAGGCCCTGTATCAAGTTCCGACGAGGGAAGTCCCACTACCACCAAGAGAAGCCCCATTACCACCAAGGGAAGCACGATTACAACTAATAGAAGCCCCATTACCACCAAGGGAATCTGCGTACCAAGTGCTTCCCAGGGAATCATTGGTCAGGGAAGGGAATTCTGTCAATGATGTCTGGAGACATTATAATGAAGCACCAGGACATCCGATAGAGCACACACGCCATGAACCAATTCGAATGCAAGGTGAGGCAGGTCCATCACACGGAGAAGTAAGGCGTTCGCATAATCCACTTTTCCTGAGTGAGAAAGAATACCGAGCATTCGGTCTTGGGCGTGAACCAAACGCTTTTAGTCAACGTCAGCCTCAAGTGTCTCCTCCAGCCTTGGACCCTGGGTATCATTATCAGTTCCGATCGGGTGTCACCTCTTCAGAACAGTATCTCTGGCGAGGCCGGGCCAACTCCCCTCCCCTATCTCCACGAAGGGAGAACCGTCTATTTGATAGGGAGTACATGGGAGGTGTTGGGGAACCAGAGTCTCTTAGAGTGCCCCCACATACAACGCTTGCTGCTGCAAGCCACCATTTATATGGATATGGCAGGAGCGATGTAGCTGATAGAAACGATATGCTATATGCAGGCAGGGCAAGGGTACCTTACGACAGCCCACCCAGGGTTGATGAAGATGACAGGTATAATTTGTATGCATCAACTGCCACCACTGTGTATGACATGAGACGGACTCTGCCGGGCGGTAATCCATCTGAATTGGGCTCTTTGCCTCGACGCTCATTTACAGGCGCGCGCTATTACCATTGAGGGTTGGAGCGGCTACAAATGTTTGATTCTTAAGTTTATAACATCACAGGACCCCTGCCTTTGACACATAAATCTAAGTGTCGCTCTGTGACTTGGTCAATTTAATGTTAAAATTACTTCTTTTTTTTTAACTGCTAGACACTAGAGAGAGGTTTACTGGATTTTATGGATGTCAAGCTAATGGATTCCTCTCCTGCTGTTAGGGGCTGAGGCCGTTCCGCATCGAAGTTTGATGGGGGCGGCCCCGACTTCATTTTTAGTGAGAGGTACAGACGAAAACAATATTTTCCTTCTTCGACATGCTAAATAATGGAACTGTCTTGCACGATGTTATAATCTGAGTCAAAAGAAGCATCCAGGTATAGTATAATAATCAAAGGTACTTTGTTAAAAGACGGACTCTAAATGATGGATGAGCGGATTCTATCCGGGGGGTATTATGTCTTCGAATGTAACAATATAGCTAAAAATTAAAAACAATATAAAAATTTTAATAAGTCAATAATCCAATATGTAATCGACAAATCTTCATTTTAAATCTGCTCACATCGACGCTCAGCTCATAGCCTAAAAATACAAAGCCTAAATTTGTACAACCAATCCCAAACCTAAAAAGAACTGTGAATATGATGACATCTTCTGTTAAAAGTTGTGTACCTTTCATGATTTATAGAAGAAAAATATAAGCGTATTGCTTTTATCAGCTTCTACCTTGCTAGTTACAACCTACACCCTTTATTAACAGCCCTTTATTAACAGAATATTTTCATTGAAGCAAATAGCAAAGACTGATAGTCATATTGTTGCCAATTAGAGATTGTAGGGCATGAATATATGGTGTTTAAAACATGTTTACTCCACGCAAGTTTTAATTAAGACTAACTGTTCGTTTTCTGTAAATAAATGTCACTTTAAGATACTTTCTGTAAAAATGAAACTATTATTTTAGTGTTTGTAAAGTACGCATCCATCTAATGTAACTACTCCACAACTCTCTTCTGTTTCTACAAAAGCCAAATCCAGGTCAGCCATTAATCAGATAATAATTTCGAAGCACTAAAGCATGGCCTCATCTCATAGTGATACAGCTCAAGAAGACAAGAATGTGGTTTATGTTTCCAACCCCACGTTTCTACCAAATATGCTGCATTGGCTTGACCTGCAATCTTAAACTTTACAAGAACTAGAGCGGCCTGACAAGGGGCATGGCCTGCAATGCCATACAAGAACAGCCGTCGATGCCAAAACCTGTAATACGAGAGAAATGAGACAATGTTATTCTTTTTCACATTTTCTGGTTTTAAAGCATTTTGAACAATAAAATCTCCACAACAATGTCCCGTTCGTGATTGCAAAACAAGGCCAAATCACATATTTGAACGAGTATTTCCTTTTGTTCAACTTTCTGCTGGTGTTGAAATGAAATACCATACTCTACAACAGCTCCCTCGCTAATTGGCATAACATACATTATCATTATCTCCCATGCAATGAGGACGAAAAAAGAATGAGACCCAATTCGAAGTTTTGCAAACAAAGATAACAACTGCGTTATTATGCTAATCCCCCATCCACTTAAGAAGATTAAAACGGCAAAAATTTAGCATAATGGATTTTGATATACAAGAAAAACAGTAGATTTCCTTCACAAATTGTTCCCGACCTAAAATGTAGTCTTCGAGAAGCTCTAATGGATCCCTTGCACTAACTTCTCTTTAAATATTGAGACATTATCCCTTGGACTACTAAAATTAAAATGTCTATTTGGCTTTTGAATATCAGAGCAAAACATCTTGGATATGATAAAAACAAACTTCTCTAACACTTGATAAGATTGCCATCTGGAAAAATGGTACAGGACCCACTCTTTTAAACTTTCCCCTGCTTAGAGGGAAATTAGAGTAAGAAAGGGTGAGGTAAACCTCCACCCCACCCAAAATGATAAGAATACATGTCTAACCCCAAACTTGGAAGAAGGATGAGGGAGCAACTTTTTCCTCCCTCCTCTTTTACTTTCTTCTTTCCAAGACAGGAGGATATCCCCCTCTTCTTCCCTGAATTTCTATAGAGAGATAGAGAAAGAAACAACACATCATCCCATTAAGATAAGGGTCCCACCCATACCTAGCCAACACTATTCACTCCATGAAGAGCCACACCCTTTCCCTTGTCTCAATCAAAGTTGAGAGATCCTGAGTCCACTCATCTAGTTTCCAAAGATGCATACAAAAACTTGACGTTGTCTCAAAGATTACAGCAAGTAAACTAATAAAATGATGACTGCCTGAAACAAATAAATGACTTTCACTGGACAGACCTTTTTCTCCATGTAATCAATCAGATAAGGGAAAAAATACAGAATGAAATTCCTACAAAAGAAAGCAACGGAGAAAGAAATTACCTCTATGAAAGCCCAACTATTTATTGGTTTCAGATGTTTGGCCATAGAGAAAACTCTCTTGAGAAGGACCAGCTGTAGGTCCCACAGAGAAACCTCCACTAGTAACAGTAGTGGTAGGGTTTGCCTGGAATACGCCTGGTGCACCAGAAGTGGATGTTGCAATGCCTCCAGGTGGATTAAGTGTTTGAGGCCGAGCAAGTCCATTAGTTTGCAAGGGTGAAGCACCAGGTGGGCTCACCATTGGTGGCATTGGACCTGGAGGATAACCTGGCAAACAAGATTTTGTAGGTGCAAAATATAAATAGAAAAACCAGTTTGAAGAAAACAAACTGAAGAAATTTAGCGCTCAATAAAACCTAGACCAAAGATAACTTTGCTCAAGTGAGACAACAGGGGTCTCACATGTAGGAAATAGATTGCCTGCGAAAATATTGAAGTCAATTATAAGGTGATCTAAAGAATATCACTTTTAGTGCAAATATGAAATTTTTTAATATGCAGGATATTTTACTCTTTTACATTTAACCTAAGCTGTAATATATTTGCCACAATAACAACATTTTGTAGGACTATCTGTTGTCACATTTGGAATCCAAGAAATGAAAGTGAATTCACTTAGTGAAGAATTCTGCTGCCTCTTTGCTTGCTAACTGTTCAACTTGAATCAACACGGAACGTGAAGTCTCTTTCCCTAGACACTGAAAGCCACTTACTTTACCAAATTGTCTACATATGATGCTTAATAATAACTAGAATACTTTGTTCTTTCATTCCACAATCCCATTCGATTGAGGAGAATACAGAGTTCACAAAAGTTCCATTCCATTTTGTTCACAAAACTTTCCAAATTAACCAGAACTGTATTCACTTACTCTATCTAAAATGTTTTAAATTGATTTCAAAGTTGACTTTTTGACTTCCGATTGAAAAATATAACATTTTTCTGAGGCTTCATCTATGGTCTTTATCAAATTATGCATATCAGTGTTTGGCATACATACAAAGGTAATAGAACAACTTTTCCTCTAGTCAAAATACCACTCATCTCACATATGTCACCATAAGCTCTAAGCAGGTGAAATTTTTGCTAGTCAATTGAACACATACAGTATTTTGTTGTTTGTAATTATGCCCTATTTAGTTACTACATCCAAGTTCACCATTTTTTATTTTTTTTTGAACTAGTGAACCCCATTACCCACCTAATGTCCCCTAGGAGACTTGAACTCGAGACCACCTGTGATATCTACCCACATGAGACCACCTGAGCTATTGTTCAGGGCTCAGTTCATCATTATTTTTATGGTGCTGGTATTAATGTATCCCCTTTTACCAATAAAAGACAAACTTGATACCCATCCAAGAAATACAAAAAACAGAAAATCAATATAAATGTGCATGTTGGATATCAAGGGATTGTCGTGCAAACCTGGAGTAGCTGTAGGAGGTCGAAGCATAACAGGTGGTCTAATCCCAGGGACCATTGGGGCGTTCATAGGAGGTTGAGATCCAATAGGCAGAACAGGGAGACGAGGGCCCCGCATATTTGGTGGCAGAGATGCAAGATGTTGGTGAAAAGAAGCTCCAACTTGATATGCAGCAGTCTGTCCAAGATGTTCCTTAATCTTTTGATCAATTAGACTCTGAGTTTGTTGCTCTTCAAATTGCTGATAGTAGGAACGGACATTGGCCTGAAATAATGAACCAAATCAGCACAACAATGTTAATTTTCTTTCAAAAAAAAGATATGCTCAACTCCCCAGATGAATGTTAAACTACTCACACCCTTGATTCATAATTGATTAGTTTAACACCTTCTGTGCCTTTTTTTCTGCAAAAGAAGGGCAATATTTCCCTAAACAAGGGAACTTGGGCACAGCTCAGTGGTCACATCTAGGAGTTATTTGTGGGAGGTCTTGGGTTCAAGCTTCCACATAAGTTACTGCAGTTTGTAGAGTGTTAGAAAAAGTGTCTTCGCTGTTTAAAATAAAAAAACTCCATAAAACCTTAAAATTCGTTAAAACTTTTTTTTTGAAACAGTGAAGTATTATTGTTTTATAAAGAATAAGAATTGTGGTTTACAGAGGCAATGTTTGCCTTGTTACAAGCATATTTCGGTTTACACCCTCCTTAGCTAGATTATCAGCTACGGAGTTTGCTAACCTAGGCACTCTAGACCAGCATACATCCAGATCTGTTACATTATCTATAATCTCTTCCACTTCAAGCCTTAATAATCTCCATGGGGGGTGCGAGGTTTGACTTGCCCACTTGATCACTAAAGTGGAATCTCTTTCAAGGATTACTGATTTCATCTCGTGTTGATTGATTATTCTCACTCCTGTTAATAATGCTTTGGTTTTTGCCTCATTGGAGGTGCATTCTCCAACTGGTCCTGAGTAATTGAGTAGGCATTGACCTGCACTATCTCTAATAATACCCCCTACACCTGCTGGACCTGGATTGCCTATTAAGGAGCCATCAAATTTGAGTTTGATCCCTCCTTCCGATGGTGGGGTCCATTCAACCACTTGCTTGGGTTTTTTAGAACATAAGAGGATTATCTTGCCCCAGTGTTTGCGAATGATTGAGCTTCGTAGAGGAGGTAGTTTGCCTCTCGTTCCACCCCATAGGAGTATATTGTGTATTGCCTTCTCAACTACTCCCCTAGTGTAGAACAGTGTCCTCGAAAGGTTCGAGCATTTCTTTCTAACCATAATTGAAATTCGTTAAAACTTTAGCAGTGAAGACTAGAAAAGCTTCCCATTGTCAGCGGAAGATGTGGGAAGGTGATCTCAGAAGGGAAAGGAAAATTCTCTTCTTTTTCTTGAAATGTATCTGGTACATCATGTTTGATTTTACAGCTAGGCAAAGGAATCTATCCCTTTCCTTACTAACCTTCAACTTAGTTTTGCTTTTGTTCTGTTCTGAAACAAGAAGACGTGAAGTCCCTCTGCAGCTCTGTGCCGAAAGGGAAGAAGCAGTCAGCTAAAACAGGATGGAAGCAGTAACACGCCTCTCATCCCATCGACCCTTGGAAGTAGATAGACCCACAGGTTCCCCTCACCTCCAACGGGAAGACACAGCTAGAGACAGCATCTCATCCCTACCAATAGACTACAATGTAATGCAACACTCCACTGTTCCCTCCCTTGCCAATGATTGATGAGTGCAAGGGAGGAGAGCAATCGCTCCCTCCACATTGTGTAACAGTCAGGGAGGTACACAAGACTCCACTGCCTCCAAATGGAACATACATCCTGTTTATAAAATAAAGTTTAATTTTTTATACAGATTTTAAGCTTTTTTTAAAAGCATAAGGGAGGAGCGAGAACAGATATGGAACAGAGAGAGAGGAGACAGATATAGGACAGAGAGAGAGGGAGAGAGAGAAAAGACAGATGGGACAGAGAGAGGAGTAATTTAACATTTCTCAGGGGCTGTAACTAGCCCAAAGAAAATGAAGTCAGCAAAGTAAAGGATTGATACCTTGTGCTTGTATCCAGCATTGTGTTGTTTTCTAACAGAAGGCTGCAAAAAAATGAAAGAAATAAGTTAGCATTGAAAAACCTAAAAAATACTTACAGAAAATAACATTAACGAGAAAATATGAGAAAACAGGATGATGTCATGACCAGTAGCAACAAATTTTGGTCAACAAAGAAGTCAGTAAACCTAAGGTTGAACAACACAAACAAAATAATCAACAAAACCGAAGGTTAAAAAAAACAAAAAAAAAAAAAAAAAAAAAAATCAAAAAAATTTACAGAATGTCAAAAGGATTACAGATAGATAACTATAGTATACGGCACACCTTTAAGTCACTAAAATATAATACACAAATGCCAACTAACCAGCACCACTTTTACATCAAGGACAACAAAACTGTCTCATACAGCAGCAAAGAAAAAAAAAATTCAGGTGATAAAATTGAAGAAAGGGACGTGACTATATACACACTAGCCACTCAGGTGAGAATGACCACTCATAGGGATGCACCAATAACAAGAGATTACAAAGCAAGATGATATTTCAATCAATCCAATCAATCTCTTTCTGAATTCCTCCTCTATCTGAGAGTTGACACTGCACCTCATTGGAGAGAAAATAGAAGCTGATATGGATTAGGGTTATTCAACATGTTATAACTTTGACCTCCACAACTCGTTCGTGGCTGCCACCAAAGAGGATTCACTGGATGGGCATTAAGTGAGCCGACCACCCCTTGCTCTTGGAATGGTTAGCTCGTCAAGAATAGTTTCACAGGTCGAAATTCCAAGTACAAGAAAGTTACAGGTCGATGTTGATTCTTTGGCTAGGAATGGTTCCCTCTCGCTATAACTAGTTCTTGGAGACGCCATTATTAAGGTCTTCCGTATAATAGGATTTCCTTAACTGTATGCTCGAAATTTATATCCATTTCCTTGGTATTGCCCAAACCCTTGCAGAGACACATACAATCTAATGGCAAACCATCAGGACAGAAACTTCCCAGAAGTTACCATAGAATGAAAATTAAGAATCAAGAAACCATTATCCAACATCACGAAATACACAATTTCTTAAGAAAATTTTCAAAAACAATCAATTAGGTGAATAACTTGTGGGGAGGGACCAAAAAGAAAAAAGAAAGAAAACACAGCACACATATATGCAGATAAAAAAGTGACTTGAGGATAAAAATTGCTCAATAACTTGCATTGAGTCTATCCATAAATCATCAGAACTATAAGAATATGAAATTTCTCAACTAAGTATAAACCCTCCTTTGACACATAGTTGAAGAAACAAAAAGAAAGTGTGCTTGCTAGCATTAAATGGGTCATTCTAGATAAGCGTTACTGTTTGAGTTTACCTAGTGCTAGATTTACCAAGTTGCACACAACCTTGGACTGTCATTCGAAAAGAAGACCTTTAAAGCCAACCCAGACAATTCTCACATCAAGCAATCAAATTTTTAAGAGAACCAACAACATCCAAATAGAAAACTACACATATGTATGTAACAGAACCATAAAAAAGATAGAGAATGACTCACGGAGTCATGCGTCAAGTAGGTATCGCAGTAGTCACAGTAGTACCTACGTGTAAAGAGATTAACGAAAGTCAGTCTCAAACAGTTGCAAAAATACTTTTGGGGAACCTAGAAAATATGGCTAGAAATTATAACAGTTCGTACCGTGGCATCCTGTGAAGGGCAAATTTGTAATGCACGGAAATGAATATTCTCTAACAGCTCAACTTTCCTGCACGAATAAACAGCCAAGAATCGTAAAAAAAAGTATTAGAGATTTACATCAAATGAATGTACTTTCCTACTTGTAACCTGTATTGATATAAACTTCTAGGAATTGTGACTAGATCAGCCAAAGAAGAAAAAGTTAAAGAAGAAGTACAAACAGTCAGATAAGGCCCCGACTGGGCGCTCCAAAAGGAAGTAATCCTATTGAACAATTCCACTAAAACAGTTATAAATAAAAAATCATCACAATCTTGGTAACTGCCTCAGATATTTCTTTTTTTTTTTTTTTTTTAACAAAAGAAGTACTTTCGAATGTGTTTAACATGCCCGAGCAACTAGTAGATTTGTCACGTCTTATATGGTTACAACCAGAGAAAAATGCATAAGAAAAGCACGCATTCATAAAAAAATCTCCTTGAAAGGACATCGGAGACATATGAAGGCCGGTTTCAAGCACTTCATGACTGCATTATCCCATGCAACCACCAAGAGGATAATAATGATGGGAAAACAATTATTCTCACTGCATCAAAATCGCATTCCTCCATTTCAGCGGAGACTCTCTTTTTACAGTCGATAACCACGAGTCCACGACCGTGTCCATGTTATAGTTATAAAATAACGCATTATAAGCTATTTCAAATCACGCGCTAATGAAAAAAAAAAATAATAATACAAAGAAAAAAAAAGAAAGAAAAACACATAAATGACTAACGAGAAAATAGTCGAATGGAGAAGAGGAGGAAACCAAAAGGAGAGAAAACAACGAGAACTCACCCGATGAAAGCAAACCAACTAACGGAGGAGCAGATGCAACCGACCGGACAAGAGACGCTTGAGCAGAGACAAGAATTTACTGGATTAGTTTAGAGTTTTCGCGCTACGACGATTTAGGGCTCTCTGAAGAGTCTGAAGTTATGGAGTCCTTCCTTTTTGCCCTTTTTCGCGGTTTTCTATCTTCCTCTCGAAAATTCCACGTAGGAGCCACGTCAAAGGTAATACACACCTGCAAAAATACGGCACGTCCTTATTCCTATTATTTTAAGAATTCTCAGTTAAGAAAAGTAGAAAACTTAATATTTTAAATATATTTTTCTATATTTCATATTTTACAATATTACTTAGTTTTGCTATAATATAATAGATCAACAGGGTGACGCTTAAGCCGCACTATTTAATCTCAAGTTAAATTTCGAACATTTCAACATATTTTAAGCTTGCCGGGAGGACACAAGATCACCAAACAGGCAATCAGATAAGCAAAATGAGAAATCAGTGAACCCCTCGAGCAGATCATCGGTGCATGACAATTGACAGGAGCTCCTATAGGAATAAACTGTCAAATTGTTCTGCTTGATGAATTTTACGAAAGATCGGATGGAATTCAAATGTGTTAATCCGCTCAATTCAGGGAGAAGATCAGATCAGGATTGTGGGAATGAAAGGTGAATGCAGAGTATCCTCGAGCGGCTGGATTTTTCAGCTGGTTCTGCGCCGCGACAGAGGCTTTGGAATACAAGATCCTCGAAAATGTCTAAAATGATCTATAATCATAAAGCGAAAGAGAAAACGGTAGCTAATAATTTCTTGTTGGAAGATGTTTTCGTATAAACGTGACATGAACCATGGTTGCCGTCGTTGTCGCGAAGGAGCCCCAGCAACAATAACACGGCGACTGCAGAAGTTTTCGGTTTCGAAAGATGAACGAAACCGCAAGGAGACCGTTTTTTCCGAAATTGGTATTGGAATGTGTAAAGCGAGGCGCAAGGAAAATCACGGCTCATTCCTGGGACAATTGGCTATTTTATCTCAGTTTCTGGGATAGAAAGGGGAAATAGCAGTTGCGGGCTGGTCAACGTTTTAAGTTTAAAACCCTTAAATTGCGAGCTCGCAATTTATTTTCTGGACGTGTTTGAAGTTTCGGGGTTGTCCTGAATTCGGAGTCTCGAAACGACTGATGGCATCACGACTGCTGTTCTTCCAATTCCAAACAGAGTTCACGAGAGATAAAATACAACAGTCAGTAAGGCCTTTGTAGATGTTGCAGAATTGCCTCACTCGGGCTAAGTTTGGGAAGAAATAATTCTTTGAGAAACAGGAAAAGATTTGCTTCAAAATATTCCAGGGCAGGGCGATCCTGAGAGCCCGAAAACGTTTTTGAGAGGCGGGAGGGTCTCTGTGAAATGGGGGGCTGCTTCTCCGATACTCGAGGAGGGCAGCAAGCCATCGGTGAGGGCCAGAGGCCCATCAACGAGCACAGCGAAGCAGCAGATCTCTTCTTGAAATCGCGCGGCATGCTCGGACTCTACACGCATATCGAGGTAAACTCCATTGCATCCTTGGCAAGTGTTTCGGATCTCCGCTGCAGGTCTTCCGTTGTATGTATCACCGCGACAATATGCGGTGCCTTTTTGGTTCCTCACTTCCTCCATCCATGTCTCCTTTTCTCGCGTCTTTCAGTCGTCAATCTGGATTAGGGATATCCGTTTCCATCTCATTTCTCTACTGTTACAGATTCTCTGCTTTTCTCCTGGCTTAACCTCAGGACTCCGCCCCACCGTTGGGAGTCTTGGTCATTAGCCGTGGTGGTCCCATAAGACAGAAGAAAAGTCGCGCAACAATAATTAATAACCTGGTCTTGTCTTCGTGTTTTATTATATCCTTGAGCCGCATAGAGTACCCCGTTTTACACTCGGTCATGAGACCATGAAACTCATGCTTCAAAATATTAGCAGTAGATACTGATGTATTTGGTTTTATCTTAATGATAGTTTAGAACAAAATTTTTCCCACTTACATAGTGACTCTACTTTTTACTATTGGCATGGATCAATGATGTGATAATTTTATTTAACGTTGCCTTGTGGCCATTGTTAAAAATCCGTACTCGTTTTTTCTTATTTAATATCATAGATTTACCAAGTTATTCATTATTTTGTGGTCTGTGGTGCAAAGTTGAGTTGGACAGTGAAACTTATTTTTTAGGAAAGTGCTGCTTTATTGATAAATGAAAAAGAGTTACATGAAAGAATTTCATGAACAAGGGGAGTCCCTAATAGGAAGATTACTTAGGGTGATCCCTCCCTGGCCAGCGAGTGTAAAAAGGAATTTGCAGCTCGGGGATACTTGTAAATGGTAAAAGCATCAAACTGTTATCGAGCTTACGAGAAACTCCATATTTCAAAGGAAAATTGTAGAGTTCTTTTTGAAACAATCGTAAAGGAGTTTAGATGTCTTGTTCATCTTTTGTTTTGCTGTAACTAGTCACTTTCTTCCACGTTTTGCATCCAACATCTACTCGATTAATTTGCCCCTTTTATTTGATGCTTTATGAGACTGTCCCTATTCTTGTCAAAACAATGTATCTTTAGAAATGGAGAATCACTTCAGATACTCAGGTCCAAAGAGACATGCCTATTTGTTTCTTTTGAGGAAAACATGACTTTCATAGAACAGAAATAAAATCAAGATAGAAAAGGAGTGAGTTCTGAACATCAAGAAACTGAAGGAAACATCCACTACTCATCTGTCTGCCATAGAGTAGGCTGACTTCATAGTACAAATTCAATTTCTAACCACATCAGCTGCTAAATAAAAAAAATCCCAGTCTCCCTGATGGATACAAATGTTTACAAGGACGTCCAGTCCTTGTGCAGACCCAGCCAACGACATTACTGGGAATCACCTTCTGTATGCCACTTGTAGCCTGAAGTTGTTTAATTAGGTTCAACTTTCTTGAGGAGAATAGTGGACATAAGTGGCTTTAGGCTGGACACAAGTAGTTTTCTAAATTGTTAGGATATGAAAGATGAGCAGGACGGAGATAGAGACAGACAATATTGATTGTTAGACTTTATTGTGTGTGTGTGCACGCATGCAAATGATGATGACTTTTTCGCTTAAAATTTTTGAAGGACAGAGTACAACATATAATACATGCCTTTGGCCTAAGCATTCAGACCAGACCCAATGAATATAGTGGCTTTGGATTAGATTGTTAGAATATGAGGGAAGGAGGCAGGGAGGTATAACAAATGTAAAAGAATCATCAATGACTGAAATTGATCATCGGTGAAAAAGAATCTCTTACTTTTTCTTTTTCTTTTTATAATAAATCTGCATGAAGATACTATAGAGAATGTTAATACCCTTTGTTTAGGCTATTTATTTATTGATATTTTCTTATAAATGTTTGAATGATTTAAATTCTGGTGCTGCAGCTGTCATTATCTGCCTACAAGTTGCGTGATCGGGACATCCTTTCAAAGGTAAATGTCTGCTTGTGGTGGTGGAACTTCCTATAAGCTACTAAATATATGAACTCTTTTTCCTTTTTCTCTTGATAATGCTTTTGGTCTTCATTAACTTAATTATACGCATAATATATTAATTATTTAATTCTTTGTCCTCCAAAACTGCATAATTCCCATATTTATACTTATTCCTTGACAGTGCTTCGTCCTCTTCTAATTGTCAGTCACAAATAGAGTTTTTCTCCAGCACATTTTGTCTAATAGGTTTCATCTTCTTCACTTGTCTTCAATTCTTGTTTTTTTAGAAGACCAACAAAACTTCTTATATAAGAAGATTAGAAAGAGGGAAGAGAAGGAGGAGGGACCATTGGCATGAAGCTCCTAAACTATCCAAATGCAGGATTTTCAATAAATGGCAAAGCTTACCCACAACAAATCTCTCTTTCAAACTCTTTGGTGTTTTTCAAGCCCTATGGAGACCGAGTGATGGGCTTGGGATGTGGATTGTGTGAAAAAGACACACAAGATGCTCCCTTACTCGCCGCAGGTTCTAACTATGAACCATGATGAGTAAACTCCTAGGGGTGGGCACGGGGGTTCGGATCGGGTTTTTGTAAAACCCGAATCTGACCCGGGGTCTTGGGCATTAGCTCAGTGGTCCCATGGGAGTTATTGTTGCGGGAGGTCTTGGGTTCTGGTCTCCACAGCAGCATTGGGAGTAAAACTTGTAATTGGGAGTAAAATGTATTCACTTTCCTCAAAAAAAAAAAAAAAACCCGAATCTGACCCGACATGTAATACCCGAAACCTGAACCCATATAAAACCCGAACCCAAACCCGACCCGTACCCTTATTTTGTAAACCCGACCCGTACCCTTATTTTGTAAACCCGAACCCGAGCTGAGCAAAACCCATCGGGTTTCCAAAATACGAAGAAAAATGACAAAAAATGATAGAAAAATTAATTAAAAAATTTTAATTTAAAAGATTAATATATTTACATATCCCTTTGGGTCGGGTTCGAGCTTTCGGTGTAAACCCGAACCCGACCCGACCCAGGATCGGGTTTGCATTCCTAAACGCAAGCCCAAAACCCATGGGTTGGGTTTGGTAATCCAAACTCGTTATTTTTAGGTTGGGTTCCCTGACAAACCCGACCCGATGCCCACCCCTATAAACCCACTGCAGGTGCCCTGTTACGTAAGTTACAAACAAGAGAAATCAAGACAGACAAGCTGTGGGATTTTAGCCTCATTTATGTGACCCTTAATATCCTGTGAAAGCCATTTGAAGAGTAATAAGAAATATTATCTTACTTTCAGCTGTTGATTCTGAAAATTATAATATTGTGAACACCTGGAAGTTCTCATCTGCTCTAACTTCTCGGCTTACAAGTTTTTCTAGTCGTGTCATAGGTCATTTAGCCTGGGGTTTTTGATTAATTAGACATTGGAAACACATTTGATAGAGTTAATCAAGGACTTTAGATAGCGTCAAGAGCAAAATGGGCTTTGGTTCAAAGTAGTGTGTTTGGGTTGTAGTTGCATATTTTCTGCTTGGGTTTTGGTTTTGGTTAATGGAGCCACCAAACACTATTTCAAGAGTGCAAGATGGCTAAGGGAAGGGTGTCAATTATTACCCACACTCTCTAATAGTTCAGCACGACCTTCTAACTTTAGCTAGTCTTTTTTGAAGGTTTTTAGCCCATCTTTAACTGGTTATCAGATTCCTTGTTGTCTCACACCACATCTGTTAGTTGGACATATTAGAATTTCATGAATGTCAGATTAAGAAAGAGGAGTCACATTAGATAGAATTAATTGTGCATTGAATAATAGCATAAACAAAAAGAAACAACAATTATGTCCTTACTCCATTACACCCTAGAAGAAACTATAGAAATGCTTTCTCGAGATGTTTAGTAAACAAAATTAACTCTTCTTACGAAGACCGTTTACCTTCTAATCTTTTCTTGCTCTTGGAGTTGTTAACATATACACCAAGAACTCATTCAGTGTTTTTTTTGAACTATTTATCTCTTATTTCAATGATTTCATTTCATTTTGTTCTCTTTTAGTAGTTATCTAACCCACTGGTTTGTCTTTTCTCTCTTTTTTTTCTTTTCTTCATTGTAGAGTGATCCTATGGCAGTAGTTTATGCAAAGAAAAGAGATAATACACTGGAAGAACTTGGACGGACAGAAGTAATCATGAATACATTGAATCCTGTTTGGATTTCAAAAATCACTGTTATGTACCAATTTGAAATCGTTCAACAACTGGTGTGAGTTTCTTGAGAGCCATCAAGTCCTACCTTTGGATTTGTGTATCTTCATTTTTTAGGTTAAACAACTTCTAACATTTTGGACTTCTCTTCTCTCAAATTCTTCTTCCTTAAGTAATGGTGTCTCATGTTTCAGATTTCGGATGTATGATGTTGATACCAAGTATCACAGTGTGCCTGTCAAGGTAGATCTCTGTTGGAAATTCAGGTCCAAGATTTCTTTATGCTTAATATTTCTTCTTCAGCATTAAAAAATGCAAGGCTAAGACGAGGCACCAGCACCATGATGTATAAAGGTTTCTTTTGCAGGAGTTATTCACATTCAAAACTACAATTATGCTGTTTTACAAACAAATTTGTAGCATCAGGCCTTGGTTATATTTTTGTTGCTAAAATTTCATCATTATTTCTCTTTGTTTCTTAGATGCTGTAGACTCTCTTTTCTTTGATAATCATTTTATGAGAATTAAAGCAGATTTACAAATCCAAACACAAGAGACATTTGATCGTAAAAAGGAAAATCTAGCATGAAATATTAGTGACTGCATTTAATAGTCTAGGTATCAGTTCAACAAGTTGTTTCTTAGAGACACTTGTTCCACTGAATGAGTCATGCGGTTGGTGCTTCTGCATTGTGAGACCACTTTAGCTGAAGATGCTTTCAAGTGCCAATAACTTTCATAGATCTACCACAATATCCTTCTGTGGATAGTGAATAGTCTATTTTTGCTGTCTTAATCATGACAAAAGTCAAGGCTTAAGCTGAAAGAAATTTCTCATTAGTTTATAACTCATAACACGTTTGTGTTTTGTAATAATCCTTCCACATTACAGGCACTCCAGTTGGATGAGCAAGATTTTCTTGGAGAATGCACTTGTGTTCTGTCAGAGGTTTGTTATGCATGGATGAACATTTCCTTTTTTTTTCAATTTTCTGATTAAATACTAATGCCACACCGACTTCCCTTATGAGACTTAAGCATTAGACCTTCCGCCCTAAACCTTCCATGGCCATCATGCCAAAAGGCCCAATGGATGAGGGTGAGCAATTTTGAATTGAAAGCCTGATGCTTCAGAAGTTGGTTGTTCTGCCTTACCAAATTAAATTTATTGAAAATGTGCACTGTCAGCCAGATCCAGGTGTGTCAAACTGGCATCAAATAAAAAGTCAGAGATCCCTGAATGCCAACACGTAGTTCATGGTATTCTTGCTCATGAGTTGTTGAGTCTGGCTCAATTTCATTGTATTTGGCCATTATCAGGTTAGCCAGCATGTTGTAGATTGTTCAGTACAGCAAATCTTGGAATTGGCTTGTCCATAGCAGTTTATGGGCAAACCATGAATTATATGTCACCACATAGCTTGAGTTGGATTTACTGATTTGCTTAGAGCAGCATAGATGTTCTCCTCTGATCACTGGGAAAAGGGTGTGGGATGAAGTTGCATGAATGGAAGTACCTATGTGTTCATTCTCCCTCTACCACTGTGGAGAGCAAGGTTTGTTGCTCCAATCTTACATAACTGGCCTCTGCAAGATGAGATCTGTTTGTGATATATTGGAAGCCAGAGTCTTACTCCCTTTTCATCTTTTACACTGCATGGCAGGGTTGATATGATGATATGGAATTTTGTCAATTTTATGAAGTGTTAACCATCCGCTGTCAATCATTACATTTATTTTGTTTTGGTTGTCTAATATCTAGACCTATTAAATTTGGCTTTTTTTTAGGTTTTTTATATGAGCTTATATGTTTTCCCCTTATTTCTCATGACTGAGCATAGCAGGAGTTTAACCCTCTTTTTATAGTGTTTGATATGTTTCTCCCCCTTGTTTCTCATTGTAGATATTAACTAAACAAAGCAGGAGTTTAACTCTAGATCTTCAAGTCAACAATTTTGAGCATAAAAAAGTAAAGCACATGGGAAAACTTACGGTCCATGCTGAAGAAACAATTGCCTCACGGAAAGTTTTGGAAATGGTTTTCCGCTGTTCTAATTTACCAAACCAGGAGATCTTCTCCAAAAGTGTATGTACTCTTAAGCCTTTTCTTGAGAAATTTTATTTGTGAGACCTAATTCAATCAATTGTTGGTCAACCAATAATTTCATACTTTTTCCAAAATACCTACTTTGAATATTTAAGTTACATGCACCATTGGTCCATCACAAGCAGGCATATTATATTTTCTCTGATGCAGGATCCTTTCTTGAGAATTTCAAGAATTGTAGAAAGTGGTGGGTCTATTCCTCTTTGTAAGACAGAGGTGGTAAAAAGTAATCTGAATCCTACCTGGAGACCTATCATCCTGAGTATGCAGCAATTTGTGAGCAAGGTAATCATTTTGTGCTGCATGAACATTTTATAACTTACATTTCATGACAGAAAACCAAAGTTGCTTGATGAGTTTGTTAAATAATTTTATGACTTGAATATTGGGTTAAGAACCTGCTTTAACGTGTTTCTAATTCGTGCCAAACTAGAAGCTTGAGTTAGGGGTGGATGCTGGTAGGGTTGCACTCAGGATTTTATATCCTGATTCCTATCACAAACTCAACCTCAAAAAAGACCTGAACAGGATTGAAAAGACATTCCCGTCCCAGCCCCAATCTCCTGTTCTTGAAACTTAACCTCAGAAAAAATGCAAATGAAATGGAAAACTAACGGCGAAAGGGATGGTCTTGTTGATAAAATGATCCCTGTAATATTCTGGGAAACAGAGGTGAAGATGACTAGTAGAATTCACTGAAAACAAAAAATAAAATCTAGCCTGAAGAGCAAGAGCATGAGTTTAGGGTATTGGAAGCTTGCAAAAGAAGAGTGATCGTGGAGGTTATTGACCTCAAGCTGGATCCTGTATTTGCAGAAGGCAATGGTACCAAAACAACAGTCATCGCCATTTGCTAGGGCAAAATATAGAACTTTCAAAAGCCTTCGAAGAACAAAAAAGGAAGTTGATTGAAGAAAAAAAATTTAAAAACTAACAAAGAACGGAAACAAATATAACTCACTAAATTTTTAAATATTGGTAAAACAATTCCAATCGGCGCAAACAAAATGGGAAAATCTGGAAAATGAAGACACAAAGAGTAGCATGACACTATTTAGAAGGGTTTGTGCGAGGGGTTATGGGTAAAGGAATTTTGCGAGGGATGATATGGAGCTGGATTTGGGGAATGGGAGCTTGTTGTGGTGAGTAGGAGTGTGAGCTAGAGAGTGGGAGCGTGACTTGGGAAGCTGGAGCCTCATTTGTGGAGTCAACAGACAAATTAAGGTTTTCTGTCTGGAAAAAAAAAAAAGCAAAATAGGAAATAAATCAACTTTCAATAAGCCTAAAATGCATTGTTGAAAATTTTAGTATTGAAGATGTTGATGCCCTTTTTATAAAATGGATAGGTTTTAGCATCATAAAATTGAAGTTTTAAGAAGCTTTTTTTTCTTGTCAACAGTATCCATGTTGAATTTTCAAACGTTGTAACTTTGCTTTTGTATGTCATTTAAGTTTTAGAAGAGGGTATACTTGAACAATGGATCTGGGTTGGCAACCTTCCCCACCATAAAACCTGGGGTGGATGGTAGGTGTTCAGTTGAGCTGCAATGTTGATATGCTTGCCTCCAAGCTCGAGCTTGACCTCACACTAAATATGATTTCCAGCTCAAATTGGAGCTTGAGAAAAATACTGAGCTTTGGAGCCAAGCTTGATCTCAGATGGAATAGAGGTAGACTAGATTGCTCCACTCTTTTGAGTGCAAAATGTGAGAATTAGTGCAACATTTAAAGAAAATGCTAAGAACTTAACCGATTATTTTAAGAGAGAAAAATACATCTTATTTTATTGTTAAAGGCTTCTATTTATATTTTTTTGAACTCTATTTTTTTCTGGTGATTATGAGTTAGTATTCAAAATATTTTAATAACTATTTCTTTAATACATAGACGAGCTAGCTCGTCAAGACTTGAGCAGCCTTGAGCATAACTACACAAAGCTTTGAGCTTGACTTGATTATCTGACTAAGTCTACTTAAAAGTTTAAGCTTGATTCAATTTTGAAATAATTCGAATTGAATCAAGCTTCACTTGAGTTTTGAACTGTGCCAAGCTTCAGTTCAGTTTATTGAATTGAGCTTCTATGAGACCAAGCTCAAACCTTTTGGATGCTGGCTTGGCTTGGTGCTTCCCAAAATTTGGTGCATTTTCAACACACCCTTTTTTTGAGAATAATGATCTCTGTTTTTGTATATCTTTCATAAAGAATATTTAAATGTTACCATGTTACAAAGTTCCTTTCACCTTTGAAGGTCGAGCTGCAAGCTCGCTTTAGTTTTTCATTACATAATGCTCTTGTGAGAAAGATAATGTTAATGCAATGGCAGTTGATGTCCAGTTGCTGTTGACAGTCTTTGAGCTCCCTCTTTTGCTAGCTGGTCTGTGATTGTATTTGCCGATCTTGGTGCTAATTTCCATGCATTTTTAACACACCTCACACAACCTTTAGGGTGAAAGCCACTCCCTCTCCTGAGGTTTTCAATACCCAATGCTCATCTATAGCTTGATTTCACCACATAATATTTAAAGATTAGACCCGAGAAATGGGAGGTAAAAACTGGAAATGTAGCTGAAAGAGTAGTTAGAAAAGGAAATTACTTCATTCTAGATTAGATTGGACACATTACCCAAAGTTTATGATTGAATGGAAACAAATTGATTTTACACTTGTAG
This sequence comes from Aristolochia fimbriata, assembly GCA_019845555.1. Lineage (NCBI taxonomy): Eukaryota > Viridiplantae > Streptophyta > Magnoliopsida > Piperales > Aristolochiaceae > Aristolochia > Aristolochia fimbriata. Next base: position 13,108,647 of record CM034078.1, on the reverse strand, counting down.
AATGTAGTTTTTAGATAAAAGTGATGGTGCTGTTCTTGAGCTTTTTTTCCCTCCAAAATTAGTAGATCAATTATTGACAAATAGATATCTTAATAGCCTGTCTGAAAGGTTCTGTTAAAATCTCACATTGTTTACCAATATAATACAGATGTGATTTTGAATGTTTCTGTACTTGTATTTGAAGGGTGCCTTAGATATTCTGAAGGGTTTCTATAATTTAATTGTAACTTTTGAAGGGAATAACTTTGGTTTTGAATTGGCTGTCCATAGGGATAAGGATTTTCTCAAATGTCACTGGGAAATACTAACTTGGACTGTTTTGCTTGTTATGGAACTGGTGACAGATGTTTTAACATTATAGATGTCAGTGGTTTTGATTTTGTGTTTATGGAAACTTAGGTATTTGATATCTTTCATTTATATTTTGGATTGTAATGAAATGTTCATTTGTTTGTCTTGTGGATCTTTCCATTTCATGCAGGACAATCCATTAATATTAGAGTGTTTTGATTTCAATAACAGTGGAAACCATGCTCTTATTGGGTAAGAGATATTTTTCATTTTTATTAGCTGCTGAAGGCCCATGACTTGACCTTCTCTCACTCCCCTTTATTCTTTTTTGTGTACTATTTTTTTGTCAATTTTCTTCAGCAAACTTGAGATATCATTAGCGGCATTGGAGAAACTTCATATGGAGAAAACCAGCACACATTTTTATTCACCTTCTTCTCAACAGCATCATCAAAAGGTCATTAATTTTATGATTTTAATAAACTCCCAAGAATTTCAGATAAATGTAGTTGTTTTTTTTTTTTTTTTTTGGCTGATGAAAGTTTTCCAGATTTCAAAGGGCCAGCTTTTTGTGGATAGGATTTCTGAGCAAGTGCAGCATAGTTTCCTGGATTATATCTCCAGTGAGTTTCAACTGAACTTTATGGTGGCTATTGACTTTACAGGTTCATCTTTCAGCATTCTTATGGTGAATCTTTGTTTTCTAGGAACTTATGTTTCATTTTTTTTTCGTGGAGGAAGTCAATATTTTGTTCTTTCCATCTATGTTTTATCTTTCCAGCTTCAAATGGGAATCCTCATCAACATGGTTCCTTGCATTATATTGATCCTTCAGGCCGGTTAAATGCTTATCAGCAGGTGAAAAAAAATTTCTGGTTGTGTATGCAAATGCTGTGATGGCTTTCATCTAGACAGGATACTGCTGCTATTTATCTTCACTGGATGTTAGAGGATTAACCTACCATTTGAAAACTGTCAAACTTATGAAACTTTGGGAAGAGGTTGCCTTCCACATGGGGTTTCTTAGATCAGTCAACAAGGTTGGTACTTCCAAGCATGTGGAGTCCGAAGACATTACTGGCTGTAATGTAGATCTTCCTGGGAGAAAAGTCAGCACTCGTTCAGTTCTAGTTGTCTTTACAGTCCGACCAGCTTGTGAGACTTTTGGATGAAAGGACCCCTTCCTAGGTGGCTTTCTTAGATTAAGGAATCTTTTACTCTTGTACACCAGTCAAATGCTGTCTGGAAATAGTGATGGTTTGAGTGGAGGTCTTTGGGAAAGGGAATCATTGAGTACTAGTTTTCTTATTTTCCTCAAATTAGAAAATCAGGATGCCTGTGTTAATTTTTTTTCTCATTTCATTTATTCTTTATTCATAGTATTTTATTTTTTAAAATTCTTGAAGGCCATACTAGAAGTTGGAGAGGTTATACAGTTCTATGATTCAGATAAGAGGTTTCCTACATGGGGTTTTGGGGGAAGACCATTTAACAACTCTGTGTCTCACTGCTTTAACTTGAATGGAAGCCCCCATGAATATGAGGTAATTCAAAACACTGAGTTGTTCTTTTCTTCGTTTTTTGTCTTGTATCCTGCTCTTGAACTAGGCTTCAGATGAACTAGGAGTTGGGGTAGTGATAGTGTGTATTTCACTATTTGGATGTTTCTCATGGAAATTTACTCATCCATTGTTACTAAAAATATGTATTCAAGCAAATGATGACTTAAATTCTTAGTTGAATGTCTCTTACGAAGGTTGGAGTAGAGGGGATAATGTCCTCCTATGCAAAGGCTCTCTTCAATGTTACTCTCGCAGGACCAACTATATTTGGGCCAGTAATTAATCGAGCAGCTCAACTTGCCAGTGATTCCTTGTCTTCTGACCAGAGAAAGTATTTTGTCTTGCTAATAATTACGGTAGAGAACTCTATACTTTAGACTACTTTTCAGTATCTTTTTTATGTTCTTCAGTAGTGGAATCTCACAAGTTTCACAGGATGGAGTGATTACAGATCTTCAGGAAACTAAAGATGCCATTGTTAAAGCATCCGATCTGCCTTTGTCCATCCTTATTGTTGGGGTAGGACGTGCAGATTTCACCGCTATGGAGGTACAAATGCGTCCTTGTTTTCTGTACCTCCTAGCTTCTTGGCTGTATTTACTTGTTCCTCTCCCTCTTATCGATGTTTGGCATGTAAGATGGGGTAAAGATAGATACTGACATGTTGATAAATCTATGATTTTCATTCAACAGATCCTCGATGCTGATAATGGGCAAAGGCTAGTAAGCTCCACAGGACGGATTGCAGCACGTGATACTGTACAGTTTGTTCCAATGAAAGATGTGTCTGGTAAATACCTGTTTGAAGATTTTGTTTTACTTGGTATTGTGCTGAATGATGTAAAAAATCATAAGAACTGTTTCTGCCAAAAATGTTAATGATAAATCATGTAACACATCTATTATGCTCCTTCTGTTTTATGTGTAACGAGTCGTTGAAAGAGAGGTAACCTTAAAAACCATTTTTCATATTATTGTGTATGATTTATCTCTAATGACCTACTTAATTTGCCCTATTTTACGATGTGAAATGAGGTATTCTTGTTGACCTAGTGAAATGCAATATTAATGACATTATCTCCCTCTCAGCAACCACTAGGATAGGTTGTTGCTTTCATTCACTGGTGCATTTTTTGGTTTATACAGGTGACCATGTTTCTGTTGTGCAATCACTCTTGGAAGAACTACCTGGACAATTCCTGACATATATGAGGAGCAGAGGAATCAAACCACATCTTCACTCGTAGGCAGAATTTTATATTCAAATGCCAGACCGTCCTTAAGGCTTCTAGTCGCCGTTGGATTATATGATTTCAAATCACTTGGTGCTACACCCCAATCTGATGTTAATAGTGCACTCCATAGCGTATCTCATAGTGCATACAGCGCACCTGACCTTGATCAGCGGTTTTACCAAGAAATTGAATTTTCAGTTCATGGCTAATTTCTTGTGTCAAAAGGACCATTGAAATGTTTGTAACCAGGAATTTTTCATTGATTAATCCATGGAGCTGGCCTTTGGGGGAAACTTGGTGAGCGTCATTTAGCATGTATACGGTTCGCCATTGAAACGTTTTAACCTGAACAACGGGTTAGCTGTCAAAGTGCAAAGAATCAGACAAGCAACGACTACGATAAGTGAGCTCCCAAAATTAGGATACATGGTTCATCGAGACGCACAAGTGCATTTTTCTTCTTTTTCATTTTTTGTCCTTTCTATTCTTCTCTTTCTTTTTTTCTTTTCTTCCATTGAGGAGGGATCTCGTATAGTCAGGCTACTTCCAAGCAGAGGCTGTCAAGAAGGATTTATACGAGGGCAGTTCGCAAGAAACCAATATGCATGCATCTGAGGCAACTTAAAACATGTAATAGATGGTCATGACTGCCGAGGCCAATTAACAAAGCCCCTCGCATCTTAACTTCACATTTCAACGACCTCCACCGTGGTGAGAAATGCAATTCTGGAAACTTCCTGAAGCTGATGACTAGATACAAAAATAAAAGATGAAAGAATGAAAGAAAGAAATTGATGAAGAGGCAAGGTTAGTTACTCATAGGAAATGGAAACTCAGAAGATAACTCTTGATGATTGGTGCAAGCATCGACTCCTGCTATCAGTTGTTATAACATATGCAACATAATAAACAACAAGCACTATCCTAAAATGAAGAATTTACTCTGAGGTCTAGAATGACAATATATTACTGGGGGTGAGAGTTAGTCTTCTGTCTCAGTGTGAAGAACTGGTAAAATGCTTAAAGCCGAGGACCCAAGATGCAATCCTCGAAGAACCCCCCCATATGACACTTTGATCCTGTAACAGAGAAGTAAAATGGCATCCCAAAGAGCTGTCCTTCCCTGAAATCAACAGCCCAGGGCACTGATTAGCACAGAAACTAATACAGACATGGTTGGGTATTAACAGCCAATGCAGCAAATCAAAATTTGGATGCATTTTCACGAAAACAATTATCTATATACAGCACTTCTCTACCTGTCAATGTAGCAAGTCAAAAGTTTGATGTATCATGTATGTTAGTAACAAAAGCATCAGATAGTATCGATAAATTCCCTAAACCCTAAACTTTTCCTAGTTTGCAACAATTCCATCGACGTTTTCATTTTTCAGTTGAGTGTTTTGTTCATTGGTTAATAAGTTGTCTCCAGTATCCCGGGGCTGTATAACCCACCGTAAAAAGGAATATCTCGTTACTCCTTTGCAAATGTTGCTTACTCACTGTCCCACAAGTTTGCATATGTGGTATAATTGGTCTAATAGCTCGACAGGAAAAAATTGCATTCATGTTTATCCTAGAACTCTGTTCGTAGTCTCCACTCTAACCATCCAAAATGTGTTTTAACCTGCATTCTGTTATGGCCAACATGACCTCTCCTTTCAGTTGACTGCAATGATGAGTTCCCAATGAACCATAAAGAAGCAGCAATAATAATAACAGAAATTGGTTCTTGAAAAACTGTACGCTGAAATTAAAAGAGATGCCATAGTTGCATAAAAAATGAAAAAGCATAGTTCTGGAGCTTCTTAATAAAAAATGTTAAGCATATTTATTTTAAATTTTTTAATTTTTAACTTTATCAATGCATGAATAATTTGTAATAGTAGTTTTTTAGCTTTATTGCTGCCTGTTGAGACATTACACTTAATGATAGTGACAACTATTAAGTGCCGTTTCCAAAGATATTCAATTAATTAACATCATCAATTTCTCAAAAAAAAAACAAATCATCAAACAAGCATTCACCAAACAGACAGCATTCAGAATCTGCAGCACTCCGCCGGGAAGAAAAACTAATATAATCCAGAGACAACCAATATGAAAAGAACGCCAGCTGCAAACACAAATAATCGTCCAATCTTCTTTAGTTTCACATTCGCCTGTTTCTTCACATGTATTTACCTTAAATTAGTATCATTGATGCCAAAAGATCTACACTTTTCGTTTTAACAGTACAGTGCAGACAAACTCCAAAGCGCAACCAAATGATAAAAAACTAATTTTTCAGTTCCATGTAGTACCTGGAGAGAGAACTGTAGCTTTTTATCCCAATACAAGGCAAAAACTGGAGGTTTTTGCTTTCCAATAGCAAGCACACAAGCACCAGGATGAAGAACAGATGGCGCACTGGATATGATGGCCACGTATTTCTCAGGAAACCTTTCCTTCGGAGGCAAAATTCCAAGAAATAAGGGGTTTTTGCTTGACTGAGCACTTGCATAAGATGTAGAGTCTACATGCAACATCCACTTAGGATGCTCCAAGAAGGCACAGAAAAGATAGAGCAGAAGGTGAGAATCGGTAGGGAGCTCAAGCGTCCATTTCTTTTTTTTTTTGTCATAAACCTCTCCATTTCCTAGATACTCGTAATTCTTCAAGCAAGTTCCTTCAGCAAGCTCTGTTTTGTCACAAAAAAAAAAAAGGCACACTGCATAAAACATGTCCAAGCTCCCAGTTCCTTTCTGTTCCATGAAAAACTAAATATTGATATCCAGAATTTCAAAAAGACAGAATTTACCCTGGATCCTTTGCACAGTGTACTCAGCATGAACACTGCCGTGAGGTAGCAAACCCTTAACCCATTCTCCTTTCATCAATGCATGAAGCCGCTGGTGTTCTGTAATGGCGTCCAAGCATTCCTGTATTACAGGAAGTAGAGGATTCTGCAACGGGTTTTGTACAAAGGAAGATGGTAGAGGTGCTGAAATTAAACAAGAAAAATATTTTGGAAAGGTCAAACAATAAACATATCATAAGGGAAACCATAAAATCCAAACATCAAATAAGCATGCTGACTATAGACAAATTCACATGAAAATTGAAATCCCTCTCCAGAACAGGTGAAGGCATAGAAATGTGAAATGGCAAATTAAATGCAGGTCACAAGCAGAAAGTCAAAATGTCAAAAATGAATCTTTACCAATCACTTACATCCTAGCCCATCTCGAGCCTGCAGGAGTGTTGCACGCAGTTGATGAAGCAGTCCATCTTCATCCAGAATAAACGTAGGTTGCCAGTCTTTGGTTCCATCTATTGCAGAGACACCAGGAGACACTTTGGAATTCACAGGATCACTCCCTACTTGATTAACTGTAATTGAAAAACCAACTTTGGCAGCAGCTTGCACAACCTGAGAAAAAATTAAATGCGAGTAGGTTCAGCCACAAACCTCAGTTTTTTTTTTTTTTTTGGGTTTTTTTTTTTTTTGTTTTTGTTTCTTAACAGGGAAATCGGCTGCATGAACTGAGTGAATCCACACCTGAATATGACTTGTTTCAATTTTTTCAACTAGAGGATTCAACACGACAGATGAAAACCATTGCCTGAGACGATCTCGCCAGTGCTCAATATGCGGATAAATGCCAAAATTCTCAAAAGCTTGGATCGTTTGTTCCATTGACATTGGTGCAGGTAATTCTCCCTCTCCTTTCTTTGGGGGAGTGGTGAACTTTTGAGAAGCTGGAGACATTCTCACGGGCCTTAATGGTGTACTCCTGGTAGTCCCAGAACCGGGCGCAGAAGTTGCAGCAGAACCTGGGGTGGCTATACCGAAACTCCGAACGGTTGGGGGAGGAGTAATCTGAACATGGTCTGAAGAACCCACTTTAGCAGAGGATTCTGCAATCTTCTCATCAACCTCAGCCAAGAACTCCACCAGCATTGCCTCTGTAGTGATTTCTTTTCTGGGAGTTGATCGCTGGTGCTTTGACCAAGGCAGAGAGCCGGATGGATCAAATGGCTGTGAAGGTGACGCATTGACGAGAGAAAGAGAAGAACCGGACCCAGCAGGAGATTTTGAAGGAGTGTATGAAGCTGCGGGATTTCCCCCGCTCGCATTAAGTTTCTTCCTGTCAGTTCCAACTCGACCAGAAGCAGGGGAAGGATGATGATGAACTGGGACCAAGGGCTCCGACTGAACCTTGGTAGTTTTCTTCCCATTCTGTGTCTCCGGAGCTCGGTTTTGTTGGGGTTTAAATCCTAAGAGCCCTTTCTGACGCAACGTGAGCTGGCTAGTGCCCTTCGAAGAGAACTCCGAGAGTAGGGCATCAATACTTGTTTTGCGCAACGAAAAGGCTCGAATGAGAGCACAGACGGTCGCGAAAAAGACCACGCCAGCAATTACTTGCAGGGCCTTAGTGAGAAGATCTAAAGAAAATGCAAGACGAGGTTAGTGAGGATAAAACAACGAGGAAGTGGAACTAGTGAGCAGACAGATATAGGAGCCCAGCTTACAGGCAGCAGTAGAGGAAACATGAAACAATCTGAAGTCGTAGCTGAAAGTATCTCCCCTGTTACACCGTCAAGACGTTAATGTCAGAATAATTTAAAAAGAGAGAATGCCTAAACCCTAGCAGCAGAAGCGGAGTAATACCTGGAAATTACGGCGAAGAAAGCAACTGCTGAAGCGGCGGAGACGCTGAAGATGCAGAAGAAAGTCGAACGAGAAGGATAAAGGCTCTTGACGGTGAGGGCGGCGGTGAATGCCGGGTTCTGGTACACGGAGAACTTCGCGGGTTTCGACGCCAAAGGCGCCACCTTGTCTCCCTCCATCTTCCCGCTCAACTCAGCTGCTTCCGACGAACCAGAGAGGCCGAAATTAGCGAAAATGACATAGAATCAAAATATAGCTTCGTTATGCCACTGAAATTCTAATTAAGTCCTATTTATATACTATACACATTGAAATATTCAATAAATACTCGTATGCCCCAATGGCTAAAAAACCAGACCGGCCATCCAACCAGTAAAGCCTATTGAATGAAATAAGGCAACACAACTGCATTGGATGAAATATTAATAATGATAACTCATCACCTTGTAAAAAGAAATGAAATTCTAAATATTTTTTTGCAGTTTTGTTTTTAAATTTTCATAATAATAATTTAATATTTAAGAAATTTAAAAATTATTTTTACTTTAATATACAAACGAGCTGAATTATTTGAGGGAGCACAATGAAAAATAGGTCTTCGGCTTATAATGTCATGTCACAATATACAAGTTGGGAGCACCAAATAAAAACTTTGATGTTAGTACTAAAGTAAAACTTTAGTGTTTTAAAAACCGAACTAAACTAATCAGTCCGACGTGGTGAAACCTAAATCGAAGCTCAGCCCAGTTCTTATTCACTCGCTTGGTTCACTGTTAGCAGTATTACTTTTATCTTTTTTCTTATAAAAATATTAAATATATATACAATGGCAAACAAAGGGAGGGCAAGGGGCCATAACCCTCCCAAATAATCCCTAAACCCTGTATATAACCTTTGGACAATAAGTCTCCCTACCCACTTTAAAATATAATATTATATTTATAAAGAATATTTATATATGTATATTAGGAATGGGGGTTGAGTAAAAATAGGGACAAAAAAGCTGATGTGGCTTCTTTTGCAAAGAGAAAAACCATGAAAATTTTTAAGGGAGAAAAAAAAATTGTTAGGCAACTATAGATACAGGAGATGGAAAAGTGGAAGAGGATGAAGGATTTACCTGACTATTTTTAGGGAAAAAATTTGCTATATTAAACCAACTCCTCCAAGGGATGCTCAAAAATTCAGATTACTCTATGTGAGTACTTCATCTACTCTCTTTTAGTTTCTGCTTTTATTTTAGTCTTTCTTCATCTTCTCCTTCCTTTCTTTGTTCTTCCTCCCCCTTCCCTGGGTTCCCCTTCTACTCCTCGGCAACTCAGACCTCCTTTCGCTGAAGCCGCGAGGCTGTGATTACGTGTGATTTTTTTTTACTCGACTCTTTGCTCCCTCCCTTGAGCGAAGTCAATCAGCGATAATTTATTTAAAAGGAAAATCTATTCAATGGTGATAATTTATTTGAAAAGAAAAGCTATCCAGTGGTATAAAATGACATCGCTATGTGTTTAATTTTTAACTATCTAATACTTTTTTCTTTGTTTAAGGTATAAAAGGAAAAATTGTCAATTTCAATCAGGTAATTTTGTTCGTAATTATATCTATTATTTATTTAATATCTGAATAATTCTATATTTTACTTTTATTCAATGACGGCTTTAAACAAATCCTTTTCCTGACTCCCCTCTCTCTTTCCCTCTCACTTCTTAGATTGTTAATGCGATCGAAGCCACAACGTATAAAAGGAACGATAATCCATACCAAGCCCTTTTATTTTTTAATTATATCTTAATTAAATTTTGTAGTTAACTTTTTGTAATTAATTGATTGTTTTCCTTTTTATTTGATATGATACATTCTTATTTTTCTATGTTTATCACATGCTAATATAATATATACTAATAATAGATAGATAACGATGTTAATAATTATTGTACAATTTATTCGTTATTTGTCTTACATTCCTTTTTTTAAAAACCTTGTAAATAATTATTTGTTATTTATTTATTTAATATTAATAAATTATATGTCTGATCTCAATTGTTTTTCTTTTTATTTTCTATGTGTTATTTATTTATTTTAAAAATTATATGTCTGATCTCAATTAATTTTCTATTTATTAACATAATATATACTAATAGATAACCATGTTAATAATTAAATCTATGATACTAATAATACATAACCATGTTAATTTTGTATATTTTTATTTGGTACATACATTCGTTATTTGATATGCCGTACAAAGCGTGTAATATGTAAGTTATTTTAAAATTATATTGATAATAATTATACTATATATTACTTTTATATTTATTTATTTCATTATTGAAGATTTGAATTGTCGTTGATATTTATTTATTTATTTATGTTTACTAATAATAGATAACCATGTTAATAATTATTCTATTTAAATGCTTTAGTTTTTTATATATTATCATTTTTTTCGGCAATCCTCATATGGATGTGGGCCATGTTGCACATGATGCGATGAGGTGTAACATACACAATTATACATACACAATTATACATACACAATTACACATACATAAATGTGCATTAGACCAAGAGGTGGCCCACAAAAGAAAGAAAGAAAGAAAGAAAGAAAGAATTATATTTAGTTATTCATTTAATATATTAAAATTCTTTTATTTATTTTTGTTCTTGTATAAAAATTTATATAATTATTTAATATTGTATTTTTGTTCGTATGTACATTCATGTTCAAAATTATTCATTCTGTCTTAGCTCAGATTAATAATATTTTACTTAGAAAAAGATTTTATAAGATACTAATAATAGATAATCATGTTAATAATTATATTGTATTTTATTTAATTATATTAATATTATTAATTATGATATATATTAATTTATCTTATCTAATAATAGATAATCATGATAATAATTATACTATATTTTATATTTAATTATGTTTATTTGGTTATTTAAGATTACGAATTTTACTTGATATATTTTAGTTAGAAATTCAATGGTAAATATTATTATATTTTAGAAGATAAATTTTTGTACATTGCTTCTTTTAATAAGCACATTAATAATTATACTAAAAATAATCATATTTAAAGCAAAATCAATCAGGAATCGAATATCAACAACAAATTGGGTATGTATTTTTACTTGGTAAAATGTTATTTATTTCTTTTATCTAATACACTTATATTTTAATAATATATTTTTTGTACACATCGTAAAAGAAGAATATATCTTTTACTGACTCACTTATTAGAAGTAATTGAAAATGACACAAAAGCACTGACATACTATAGTTGCATTTATGGTATAATTTATATTACATCATACTAGATAAGTTTTACCTTGTTTAGCAATGGAGAGTTGAAGATTAGATATCAAATATAAACCAACTGAAAAATCAAAACATGATTATCCAACAACAATTAATTGAAAATCACTTACCTGAATATCAAGCTGCAGCGAAATAATCAATAAATAATCAATTGTTCAAATGAAAAGAAAAACGAAACATATGGATCATAATGAGCTACATGTTGGTCATATGGCTAGCACCCATAGGCCAAGTGGGATTCCAATGGAGCACAGCCATTGGTCTTCCTTGTGGGACCATGAAGGTTACACAAAATTAAAAGAGATCAAGGTGGGAATCTTTGGTTTATGGCTGAAATTAACTCCTCATAATATGAGGGAGGTTATATGATATTTAATCCTTTTTAATACTAAGGAGTTATATAATATTTACTCTTTTTTATTATAAGGAGGTTATGAAATTAACTCCACTTATGGGAGTTATAATTTCATTCACCTATAAATAGGTGGTGTAGAGAAGACACAAATAATGAATTCAGAATTCAGAATTCTAGTTTCTCTCTTATCTCAATTCTCTTTTTCTCTCTAAGAGAAAGATAAGCTCATGCTCTCTAAGTGGTTGAAGAGTAGTGCTTGTATTTCAGCCAAATCAAAGGACTGTGCGGGCGGTAAAAAGGTGATATCTATAACTTTTTCTTTGGTTTCTTTAAGCAGATAATTCCAGAATACAAAGGAGGTTCAATTGCATAAAGGAAAAGCTTCAAAAGAGGTTAGTAAGTTTATTTCATCCGTTGCATGTTAAATTAAGTTAAATTATTGAGTTTATACTCAATTTTTTCCAACAGTGGTATCAGAGCTTTGCTATTTTCTTTATGTGTGGATGAATTTTTTAAAAACCGAATTTACAGAATTATTTTGTGCTTTTATATGAGTTAGAATGCAATTGCTTTGAATATTTAGAAATTTGTGCATGAATTGCAAAAAGGTTATATATATGTTGTGGTTTTCATAAATATTGTAGAAAAAAATATATATTTGTAAAAATAGAATTATTTCGATTTTCTGGAATTTTTTTCGGGTCAGGATTTTTGTTTTGGAAAAAGACTATTTTGCCCTTGGGACATATTGGGCATAATATAATAATTTTGAGCAACTGAAAATTTTTGCAGAAGGTTTAAGTTGATATAATTTTATATTCAGCGCATTTTATTTCCTGGTAAAGAAGTTTTTGATTTGTGGAAATTGTGTTATTATAAAATGACGATTTTGCCCTTATTGTCCATTTGAGCATAATTTGTCATTTTTTATCCGATTTTTTTTTTTCCAGAACTAACTGAGTATTTAAAGAGAACTTTAACATTTTAGGATTCTGGAATTTTTGAAAAATTTTCTGGAAAATAGTATTGTAAAATGACCATTTTACCCTTGTAGTCCTTTTGTGCATAATTGGTCGTTTTGGATCAGAATATATTTTTTTTTTCCAGAAGTAATTGAATATTTTACTGTGCATTTTATGACATTCTGGTATTCTGGAATTTTTAAAATTTCTGCAAATTATTATTGTGAAAAGACAATTTTACCCTTTTGAACCTATTTGTGGAAATTAGGAAAAGTTGATAAATTCCACCATATAATCCTATTTTACAGCAATTGTTAAGTTTAATATTACATTTGTAAGTGTTGTTGCTCATAATTGCTTATTGGAATTAGGATTTAAATGGCTTCTAAAGCTGCTGCTGCTGAGTTAAGTAAAACTGAGAAACTCAATGGTAATAACTTTTTGACTTGGAAGAGGCGTATTCGTCACATCCTACTACAGGATGGAATTGATCTTGTCTTGGATAAGGCAGTGGCTAGTCCTCCAGAAGGAGCTGAAGAGTCAGTTAAAGTAGCTAATGATAAATTAGTTCTAGAGGACAAGAAGGCTAGGTCCATCATGTTAATGTTCATGGAACCAGATGTGGAAATTTTATTTGAGGACCAACTTACTGCCCATGCCATGTTTAAGGCTGTTGGAGCTACTTATGGAGAAACGTCACAGGCACATGTTAGGATGTTTGTTGCACAATATAATGGTATGAAAATGCAAGAAAGTGATAATATTGTTGAGCATATTAATGTCATGACTGTTGTTTCTAAAGAATTAGCAAGTTTAGGCCGTCCTATCCCTGATGAACTTCAAGTAGAAACAATAATTAACAGCTTACCACCTTCTTGGGATTCCGCTGTTGTATCATTGAATATGTCTGATGTTGCTCTTACTGTGCAAACCTTAACTGCTAAATTGACAATTGAGGCGCAAAGGAGAAAGAAGAAATCTACGACGGACTCAATGGTTAATATAGCTAGTGGTGCAGGAGCTCCTACTTCAAAACCAAGAAATGTCCCTCAGAAGAAGCAAGACTTCAAGAAATAAGGGAAGAAACCCCAATTCAAGGGAAACAATTCTGGTAAGAAGATAGGGCCTTGTTACAATTGTGGCAAGATGGGTCACAAGCCCATTGCAGAGTTAATAGCAAAGGTGGAGGTAAGTTTCAAAATAAGGATAATAGAAATAACAATGATATTGTATGTGTTGTTTCTGAGGTCCTTCTGGTTGATGTTGGAGAAAATACATGGTGGTTAGATTCTGCTGCATCTAGACATGTGGCTAAATCAAGAGAATTTTTCTCTGATTTCAAAGAAATGAAGACTGGTGAACATAGAGTATATATGGGGAACAATACTTATTGTGTTGTGATTGGCACAGGGACAGTTCGGTTGAAGTTACCAAGTGGTAACTATTTGGTGTTGACTGAGGTATTATGTGCTCCTAACATTAGAAGAAACCTAATCTCTATCCCTTGCTTGCATAAGAAGGGATTAGAAACTCGTTTTAAATCAGGAAAGGCCACTGTGGGTCGAAACAATAGTATACTTTTTTCTGGTACTCTGATTGATGGATTGTATTCACTTTTTTCTAGATCCACTAGTAATGTGAAAGTTGATTTTGAGTATGCTTGCTTGTCTCTTGATGATTCTTTATTATGGCATTTACGCTTAGGTCATGTGAATGTAAACAAACTACATCGCATGGTTAGTAGTGGTTTGTTACCTAAGTTACATAATGAACTACGTACATATGAAAATTATTTGTCTGGTAAAATGGCAAGGTTACCCTTTGGTAAAGGGGAAAGAGTCCAAAATCTTTTAGAGGTAATACATTCAGATATATGTGGCCCTCTTAATGTAAAAACCCATATAGGAATGTCTTACTTTATTACATTTATTGATGATTACTCTAGGTATGGTTATATTTATTTGATTTCTAAGAAGTCTGAAGCCTTAGATAAATTTAAAGAATTCAAAGTTGAGGTAGAAAATTAATTAGGACGAACTATTAAGATCCTCAAATCAGATAGAGGTGGAGAATATACTTCTGATTTGTTTGATGAGTTTTGCAAGGCAAATGGCATACGTCACCAATTTACTTTGCCTTATACACCTCAACAAAATGGGGTTGCAGAGAGGAGGAATAGAACTTTGTTAGAGATGGTACGATGTATGCTAAACCACTCAATTCTAGGAACTCAGTTTTGGGGTGAAGCATTAGATACTGCAACATATATTCTTAACAGGGTTTTATGTAAAACTACTAAGACTACCCCTTATGAGTTATGGACTGGTAGAAGTTCAGACTTAAGTCACCTTAGCGTTTGGGGTTCTGGGGCACATGTGAAAGTGCCAGATCAAAATAGAGGCAAACTTGATCCTAAAACCATAAAATGTAATTTTATAGGTTATAGTAGTCATTCTAAAGGTGGTTATAGATTTGTTGTGCACCATTCTAATGGCTCAGTGGGGGTTATTGAAAGTCGAGATGCTTATTTTTTAGAAGAAAACCTTGACCCAAGAAACCCAATAAAGAAGGTTAAGTTATTTGAAATACAAAAACTAAAAGACTCTTCTATTGATCAAGAAAAAGTTTTAGAAACCCCAAAACAAGTTGATCCTATCACCCGCATAGTACGGAATAGAAGACCTCCTTCGACATTGAAGGACTTCTATGTTATGACTAGTGATGTAAGTGATCCAAATGAAGAAGTCCTTCTTGATGACCCTCAAACTTATGAACAAGCTTTAGAATCTAAAGACTCAACTGAATGGTTGAAAGCAATCCAATAAGAGTTAAACTCTATGGATAAAAATAAGGTGTGGGAATTAGTAAAACTTCCTGAGGGTAGACAACCAATAGGTTGTAAATGGATATTTAAGAAAAAACTAAAACCAGATGGAACCATTGATAGATATAAAGCTAGGTTGGTAGCTAAAGGATTTACTCAAAAAGAAGGAATTGACTACAAGGAGACTTATTCTCCTGTGTCTGCATTCACTTCTATTAGAGTATTATTAGCTATAGTAGCCTATCTTGACCTTGAATTACATCAAATGGATGTAAAGACAGCCTTCCTCAAATGGAGATTTAGAGGAAGAAATTTATATGCACCAACCTGAAGGGTTAGCTGTGAAAGATCAAGATGATAAAGTGTGTAGACTGGCAAAAGCTATTTATGGGCTTAAACAGTCGCCAAGGCAATGGTTCTTCACTTTTCATAAAGTAATAACTGAGTATGGGTTTATACCCAATTTATATGACCCTTGTGTTTACACCCAGGTTAGTGGGGGTAAATTTGTCATTCTGTCTCTTTATGTTGATGATATATTATTGATGGGGAATGATCTAGATATGGTTTTAAGGATTAAAGAGTGGCTCAAAACCTAGTTTGATATGAAAGACATGGGAGAAACTTCATTTATCCTTGGTATAAAAATTGAAAGAGATAGAAAAGTCAAGAAGCTTTCACTCTCTCAAGAAAGATATCTAGATAGCGTGTTAAAACATTTCGGTGTGGTCGGATGGAAGACCATAGATTCTCCAATTTATAAAGGGACAAGTTTATCAAAGAAAATGGCACCATCAAGTGATGAGGAAAGACTAAAGATGCAGTCTATTCCATACGCCCAAGTTGTAGGTAGTTTGATGTATGCCATGTTATGCACTCGCCCGATTTAGGCTTTGTAGTAAGTCTAGTGAGTAGATATCAAAGTGACCCTGGTGCTTTGCATTGGCAAGTGGTTAAAAGAATACTTCGGTATTTGTTGGGCACTAAGGATTACAAGCTCGTGTCAGGGCCGATGAGTTGATTCCTATTGGGTATATCTGATTCAGATTATCTTTGGTGATCCCGATGATAGGAAATCAACCTCGGGGTTTGTTTTTATGCTTGACGGTGCAGCAATTTCTTGGGCTAGTAAGAAACAAAAATGTGTTGCTAGGTTCACTATGAAAGCTGAGTTTGTAGCTTGCAGTTTGGCAAGTACTGAAGCTGTGTGGATCAAAGGTTTCTTAGAAGACTTGAAATTGAGTTGTTGGGATGGTAGTCCAATACAACTATTTTGTGATAATCAAGCAACTGTGACAACATTGAAAAATGGTAAAATCAGTTCAAAAGGTAAACACATAGAAGTACATTATCACTATGTGTTTGACATTCTACAAAAGGGGAAAGTGGTTGTAAGCCATATTCCAACTTCTGAGATGTTGGCTGATCCGTTGACAAAAGCGTTAACAACGGATTGTTTTCTGGGTCATGTCTATAGTATGGGACTAAGGAGAGACTAGTATGTGTCTCTTAAGGCCTCAGGGTGCATCGCCCAAGTGGGGGATGTTGGTCATATGGGCTAGCACCCATAGGCCAAGTGGGATTTCAATGGAGCACAGCCATTGGTCTTCCTTGTGGGACCATTAAGGTTACACAAAATTAAAAGAGATCAAAGTGGGAATCTTTGGTTTATGGCTGAAATTAACTCCTCATAATATGAGGGAGGTTATATGATATTTAATCCTTTTTAATACTAAGGAGTTATATAATATTTACTCTTTTTTATTATAAGGAGGTTATGAAATTAACTCCCCTTATGGGAGTTATAATTTCATTCACCTATAAATAAGTGGTGTAGAGAAGACACAAATAATGAATTCAGAATTCAGAATTCTAGTTTCTCTCTTATCTCAATTCTCTTTTTCTCTCTAAGAGAAAGATAAGTTCATGCTCTCTAAGTGGTTGAAGAGTAGTATTTCAGCCAAATCAAAGAAGGACTGTGCGGGCGGTAAAAAGGTAATCTCTATAACTTTTTCTTTGGTTTCTTTAAGCAGATAATTCCAGAATACAAAGGAGGTTCAATTGCATAAAGGAAAAGCTTCAAAAGAGGTTAGTAAGTTTATTTCATCCGTTGCATGTTAAATTAAGTTAAATTATTGAGTTTATACTCAATTTTTTCCAACACTACACATACTACATTTGTTAAATGTTTAACTTTTCATTAATAGTAAACTGTGAAATTTATTTCAATTTCTTTTATGTTTTACTTTAGAATAACATATTAGAATATATAAGTTAGAGTAGGTAGATCAAATATGTATACTTTGGAATAACCTATATATTTTGTCATAAAAGTATATAAATCATTTTTTATATCTTATTATTATGTGTTTTCATATTTTTTAATAATTTAAAAAATATATTCCCCTTAAAATGTGTGAGATAATTTTATTTATTAAATTTAATTTTACATAATCAATAATAAATTAAAATATTTTATTTTTGAAAATTATTTATTTAAAATAAGATGCTCAAATTTAAATATTTAAGAAATATTATTAGTAACCAAATGTTTTTAAAATAATAAACATATACTTTTATTTCTAAAATATATTAAACCAAAATATTTTTTCTTAATTTTTTTTCGTGCGTAGCACTCTGCTAGGAAAGAGAGAAGAGAGTGAGAAAGAGAGAAGAGAGTGAGAAAGAGAAAAATCAGGAGTGAAAGAGAGTGAGAGTGAGAGAGAGAGAGAGTGGAGTGAGCGAGAGAGAGAGAGAGTGGAGTGAGCGAGAGAGAGAGAGAGAGGAGTGAGAGAGAGAGGAGTGAGAGAGAGAGGAGTGAGAGAGAGAGGAGAGAGAGAGAGAGAGAGAGAGGAGGAGAGAGAAAGAGAGAGAAAGAGAGATATATATAATGGGCAATGATCGGGTGCGCTCAAGGCTTACATGCGCTTAAGTGCGCTCAACCCGTTTGAGCCATCCGATCAAGGCCATTCTGATCTTACGGTTGCAATATAATTTAACATAATTTTGTTAAATTTACAAAAATGCCACCGATCCTAACCACAGTTGCATGCACTGGTTCTCTTCCTTCTCGGGAAAGCTCTCCGCCCGGCAACGAAGGGAAAGGAAAGAGGAGAAAAACAGAAGAAGAAGAAGAAGAAAAGGGGAAGGAACGAAGGGCGGACCGCGACGCCATTGTTCCGGCTTTTGTTTTTGGAAGGAAGGAAGGAAGGCATGGCGAAAGAGAGAGATAAGGAGTGAAAGATGTTTGTCGGGGTTGTGTGGCACTGTGCAGAGATGAAGTTCCTGCTCACCTTCTTCTTCCTCATCTGCTCCCTCGTCACCCTCCTCCAGTTCATCCCTTCACGATTCCTCTCCCTCTCCCCCCTCGATCTTCGCCTCTGCCTCTCCAATCTCTCTAATCTCTCAAATCTCTCAAATCTTTCCTCCCCCGTTGTCGTCGCCGTCGCCGTCCCCATCCCACCGCCGACGGAGACGGTGACGGAGGCCGGCGTCGTCAAACGCGCCTTCAACCCATACGGCGCCGCCGCATACCTGTTCGTCCAGATGGGTGCGTACCGCGGCGGCCTGGACACCTTCGCCGTCATCGGCCTCACATCCAAGCCCCTCCACGTCTACGGCCACCCCCGGTTCAAGTGCCGGTACCGCCCCCTCCGTCTCCGTCAACGGGACCCGCATCCTCCCCGACTGGGGCTACGACCGCGTCTACACCGTCGTCGTCGTCAACTGCACCTTCTCCGCCCCCGTCTTCCCCGAAATCTTTCCCGCGATGGAGGAGAACTCGGTGGTATTTTTGTAATTTTAATAAAATTACGTTAAATTATATTGCTACCGTAAGATCAGAATGGCCTTGATCGGATGGCTCAAACGGGTTGAGCGCACTTAAGCGCATCTAAGCCTTGAGCGCACCCGATCATTGCCCTTATAATAATTATATATATATATATATATACTAATGAATATATATAGAGTATAATGCATAATATTCAATGGTCTACCTGGGTTCAACAAAAAACTAACATAGTGCTTCAACAAAAAACAAACATAGTGCCAGTTGGATAGCAAGTTTGGTTTTTAAAACATTGCTTTTAATAAGAAAATGTAAAACGAATGAATTTATACCCCCGAGTGGTGTACATGCAAATTTACTTGCAAATCGTAGGTGTCTCTAATCAATAATTTACCGTAAGAGATACCTAGGAAACAATGTATTATTTAACATATAAATAATACATTTAGTATTTTCAAAAAAAAAAAATCAAAGAGTAAAATTACAAAAAAATTTCCAAAATGTTTATGAGGGGAAGAGACCCGTTTCTTATATGTAAATTGGTTGTATCAATTTTTTTATGTGATTCAAGAATTTAAATCAATTTAAACTCAATTTAATAAAATAAGTTAATTTAAAACATAATATTGAATTAAAAGGTTTCGCAAACCAAATCTGTCCGAGTTGGCTAGTATTGGGTGGCTCGTATGGGCCGTGTCTGATCGGGTCCGAGTCCAAATCTCGAATCGGGTCCGATAAGTGGGACTCCGCGGACATTTGACTTCGAGTCTTCGCGCCCCGGATTTGCTCCGCAACGGGGTGGTTGAGGAGCAAACCGCAGAGCCTATGGGAGGCCGTCCACGACGTAACGGGCGTGCGGGGACGGTCTCCTAATTTTTCAACCCCGGTCGGCTACATTTTATCCCGACCGGGACCGATTAAATAAAACACTGACCATACCCATTCCCCTTCCCCGATCTTTTCATTTTCATTCCCCTCCCCGACGACGTTTCAGCTTTCATTCCCGGTCCCGTCTCTCTCGGCGACCCTCTCTCTCTCTTTTTTCATTCCCCGTCCCTTTCCCCGCGCTCACTTTTCATTCCCCCTCCCCGCTCGTCGAAAATCAAAGGACAGTTGAAGTAGGGCATATTTCGGATCTCGCGACAGAGAGGGAGATTCAGGAGTTCTTTTCTTTCTCCGGGGAAATCAAACATATTGAGATCCAGCGGTTCGTTTGGTGACTTCTTTTTATGTTTTTCGGTTGCATTTTATGTGTTCTTCTTGTTGGTTTGAAGAGGGGCGAGGGGGTTGCTTTATGTAAAGCTGTTATTTTGTGTTTTTGAGTTTGAGTTGTGTTGATCTTTGGGATTGGCAGTGGCTTGGGAGGAACGAGGACAGCTTTCGGGACGTTTATCGCAACCTAGAGCTTTGAAATTGCGTTCTGTTGTTATCGGTAAGTTGTATTTTGGTTTTCTGTCTTTCTTGGTAACTCGGCATTTTGTGTTTAAAACTCCCTCGTGATAAATATGGAGTTTTAGAGTTTGTTGGTTTATTTTGTTTTAAATCGTTTGGAAAGAAGAATTCTCTAAGTGGCAAGTCACTAGTCAGTGTTCAGTCCTCTCCCTAAGCCTCATTTTCGTTGTAGTTGCAAGACGAAGTCATGCAGTTGAAATTGAAGAACGCAACCTTGGAGAGCTCTCTGCATGGGCCAATTCTATAGTGGGTAAGATGGGTGCTGAGCACCCGAGGCCCCAGCTGCAGAGGACGCCCTAGCAGTAGAGGATGCCCTAGCACCGAGAGGGGCGCCCTAGCAGCAGAGGGCGCCCTAGCACCAATGGAGGCCCCAGCCCCGGTGGAGGCTCGGCCCTTGCAGTCGAGGCCCGATGTAGAGCAAGCAACCGTCTCCCCGTCACTACAAGAGGAAGGTGAACCCTAGTCAGGCCATGAATGCTCCTTATGTTCTGACGTACACCTGCAAGGGAACAAAGAAGACAAATTGCTAAACATTCATAATGTGTAACTTAGTTTTTTGGATGGATAGGTCTGTTGTATTTATTATTTTTTTAACTATTAACTACGTGCCTGACACTTGTATTTTGTCAGTAGACAATTGTGTTTGTTGTTTACTGAAATTTAATCAAATAGTATTTTAGTTTAAAGGTGTAATTGGTATGTAGAGCGAATACATGGTATTTTCTTTTTGCCCCTGGTATGTACAAATTAGCACATTGTCACACAAGTCATCCTTTTGACACCGACGGCTTGTTAACTTCTGTAAGATGGTATTTTCAGCTCTCTGGAGGTGTTAATGATTTCACGTAATTTGTGTTTAGAAGTATTACATGGTGATTTCAGAGAAATATCGGTATTTCTAAATGCTTGTTAGTATTCTAATGTCTACACTTGCTTACGATTTCTCCTTGCAGATATATGGGGTGAAGTGTATAGTGGGTAAGATGGCGGCTACTTTGGAAGACATTCAACTAAAGATGGTTGTCATGCAAACGAGGCTGGACGGACCAGCAGAGGAGGCCCCAACAGCAAGAGATGAGGCCCCAACTGCAGAGGACGCCCTAGCACCATTGTCCATCTAAAGTCTAAATTCATGTTGGGATGTGAAGTTTCATTTTTATGTTAACATTGCGATATCCGATCAAATTTTTGTTCTTAGCACTAATGTTTATGGGCAGAAGTGAAAATACCAAGTATGACATGAAAATACCTGACTGTCTCATACAATACTAACAAGCATTTAGAAATACCGATGTTTCTCTCGAAAACACCATGTAGTACTTCTAAACACCAATAACGTGAAAATACCAACACCTCTAGAGAGCTGAAAATACCATGTTAAACGAGTTGGGAAGAAGACGGTCGGTGTCTAAGGACGAAGTGAGTGACTAATAGGCGGATGTGAATATACCAAGTATGACCTGAAAATACCTGACTGTCTCATACAATACTAACAAGCATTTAGAAATATCAATGTTTCTCTGAAAACACCATGTAGTACTTCTAAACACCAATAACGTGAAAATACCAACACCTCTAGAGAGCTGAAAATACCATGTTAAACGAGTTGGGAAGAAGACGGTCGGTGTCTAAGGACGAAGTGAGTGACTAATAGGCGCAAGAGAAAATACCAAGTATGACCTGAAAATACCTGACTGTCTTATACAATACTAACAAGAAATTAGAAATACCGATATTTCTCTGAAAATACCATACAGTACTTCTAAACACCAATAACGTGAAAATACCAACACCTCCAGAGAGCTGAAAATACCATGTTTAACGAGTTGGGAAGAAGACGGTCGGTGTCTAAGGACGAAGTGAGTGACTAATAGGCGAAAGAGAAAATACCAAGTATGACCTAAAAATACCTGACTGTCTCATACAATACTAACAAGCAATTAGAAATACCGATATTTCTCTGAAAATACCATGTAGTACTTCTAAACACCAATAACGTGAAAATACCAACACCTCCAGAGAGCTGAAAATACCATGTTTAACGAGTTGGGAAGAAGACGGTCGGTGTCTAAGGACAAAGTGAGTGACTAATAGGCGGAAGAGAAAATACCAAGTATGACCTGAAAATACCTGACTGTCTCATACAATACTAACAAGTATTTAGAAATACCGATATTTCTTTGAAAACACCATATAGTACTTCTAAACACCAATAACGTGAAAATACCATCACCTCCAGAGAGCTGAAAATACCATCTTTTATTTGAGTGCTGAGTGAAAATGGCGCGACCGCGCCAGAAAAGGGCGCTGCCGAGTGAAAATACCATCTCTTACTTCTAAGCTTGCTAGAAAATACCGAAAGTATAACCTGAAAATATACCGAACTGGTTCATAGAATACTAACAAGCATTTAGAAATACCAATGTTTCTCTGAAAACACCATGTAATACTTCTAAACACCAATTACGTGAAATCATTAACACCTCCAGAGAGCTGAAAATACCATCTTACAGAAGTTAACAAGCCATCGGTGTCAAAAGGACCACTTGTGTGACAATGTGCTAATTTGTACATACCAGGGGCAAAAAGAAAATACCATGTATTCGCTCTACATACCAATCACACCTTTAAACTAAAATACTATTTGATTAAATTTCAGTAAACAACAAACACAATTGTCTACTGACAAAATACAAGTGCTAGGCACGTAGTTAACAGTTAAAAAAATAATAAATACAACAGACCTATCCATCCAAAAAACTAAGTTACACATTATGAATGTTTAGCAATTTGTCTTCTTTGTTCTCTTGCAGGTGTACGTCAGAACATAAGGAGCAGTCATGGCCTGACTAGGCTTCACCTTCCTCTTGTAGTGACGGGAGCGGTTGCTGCTCGCATGGGGCCTCGATTGCTGGGCTGGGGCCTCGGCTGGCTGGCTGGAGCCTCGATCATGGGTGGAGCCTCCACTGTGGCTGGGGCCTCCATTGGTGCTAGGGCTGCCCTCTGCTGCTAGGGCGCCCCTCTGCCGCTAGGGGCGCCCTCTGCAGCGGTGAGGCCTCCTCTCGCTTCTTTGTTGGGGCCTCCTCCGGCACTGGGGCCTCGTGTGCTCTGGCCCAGCCTACCGCTTGCATAATAGACATCTCAGTAGTTTCATGTCTTCAATAGTAGTCGCCATCTTACCCACTATAGAGTTGACCCCGCAAGAGAGAGCTCTCCAAGGTTCGCGTTCTTCAATTTCAACTGCATGACTTCGTCTTACAACTGCAAGGAAAATGAGGCTCAGGGAGAGGACTGAACACTGACCAGTGACATGCCACTTAGAGAATTTTTCTTTCCAAACGATTTAAAACAAAATAAACCAACAAACTCTAAAACTGCATATTTATCACAGAGGAGTTTTAAACACAAAATGCCAGAGTCACTAGTAAAGACAGAAAACCAAAATACAACTTACCGATAACAGCAACGCAATTTCAAGCGCTCTAGGTTGCAGTAAACGTCCCGAAAGCTGTCCTCGTTCCTCCCAAGCCACTGCCAATCCCAAATATCAACACAACTCAAACTAAAAACACAAAATAACAACTTTACATAAAGCAACCCCCTCGCCCTCTTCAAACCAACAAGAAGAACACATAAAATGCAACAGGAAAACATAAAAAGAAGTCACCCAACGAACCGTTGGATCTCAATATGTTTGATTTCCCGGAGAAGGAAAAGAACTCCTAAATCTCCCTCTCGTCGCGAGATCCCAAATATGCCCTACTTCAACCGTCCCTCGATTTTTTTCGGAAATGGGAGGGGGAATGAAAAGTGAGCTGGGAAGGGGACGGGGAATGAAAAGTGAGAGAGAGATGGTCGCCGAGAGAGAGACGGGGACCGGGGAATGAAAGCTGAAACGTCGTCGGGGGAGGGGGGAATGAAAATGAAAAGATCGGGGGAGGGGGAATGGGTATGGTCAGTGTTTTATTTGGGGTCGGTCCGGGTCGGGATAAAATGTAGCCGACCCGGGGTTGAAAAATTAGGGAGACCGTCCGCACGCCCGTTACGTGCGTGGACGGCCTCCCATAGGCTCTGCGGTTTGCTCCGCAACCACCCCGTTGCGGAGCAAATCCGGGGCGGAGTCTTCGAGCTCGAGGTCGATTACAGGACTCCGTATTCCCCGTAAAGTTGTCGTTAGACCGTTTGCTAACCGATGCTTACGGAACAAGACAGTTTTGCCTGGCGTTGCCGCAGGGAAAAGGCGTTTCCCGCTTTCCGCTCCAAGGCTCGTCAGCTGCCTTTATATAGTTTCTTCACAACTTTAACGAAACCGTCTTGTCTGATCTTCCACTGCATTTTCCTGATTCGTTCCTAGTTTTTTCGGCGGGAGTCAAATATGGCTGCTTCCACATCAACGAAAACCCTAAGCTCAGGTACCTCCCCTGTCCTTCTTGTTTGTTTGATCAGATTCGGTGCAATACAAATAGTTGCTACAATTTGCGATTTTCTTTTCCTCTTTAGCTCTGTTTATGGTTTTTTGATTGATGAACGCAGCTCATCACTTTTCTTTAGTTGGTTCGCGCTTTGTTGGTGTCTGTATGTCGATCCTTCTCTCCTTCTCTTGGCTCTGTACTTTGGCCTCATGAATGTCTCCAGAATCGGTGCAACGCATCTTATCTCGCTGTCATACACGATAGTCAATTTCAAACGATGTATAATAGGGCCTATTATCTTTTCATGTGTCATTACGTAATGCACCACAAAAATTTGTACAGTCTGGACGGAAATTCATGTGCAAATGTTTGTTGGGATCAGTAGGGGATGGAGGCGAAGATAGGTCTCAAACATTTGGATCCTCTATTGGATATCAGTTCGGGACGAGTGGAATTGCGGTGGCAACAGCAACGGGTGTTACTCATCCTTTAGGTTGGTTTATGCTTATCCTCTCTTGCTTTCCTTACTATGAGACAGATAATAAAGTGACTGTTGATGTGCATTAGTCACTTTCTTCATATGTTCTTGTTTACGTGCCATCTTGTGTTATCATTGTGTCACAAACTGAAAAGTTTTTGCTGTTGGTTTTGGGATAAAGCCTTGTATTAGGTTCACCTCTTTGCTTGTTTTCCTAGAGCTGATTGCTGTAGTTTCAAACAGAGCACATGGAAGGAAGGGTTTTATGTGTTGCTAACCATTTTGTGAAGAGTTGGACGAGAAAAGGGGCTATTTTGGACTTTAAACTTGTGCCATCATAATAGGTCTTTCTAATAACCATATAATTAGAAGTGAGGCAATTGCTATTGCTATGTTGAATTTTATGACAATTAGGTAGGAGCTATTATTAATCTCAACCTTGATAGGAAAAATTGTATGTACCATGATTTTACTCTCTTGCAAAGGCTGTAATGAATGTTTGGCTGCGGAGATAGAACTTCAGTGGGGAATCTGGTGGTCATGAAGTCTTTGGATGTTGGCCATAATTGTGAAGAAGCCAATGTTAATGCTTCCATGTCATACAGAACATTCTAATGAATGGAAGCACTGGGAGTCCTTATCCAGCTCCATTGTTAATTGAAGGTTTAAGAGGCATTTTGTGGGCGTGCAACTCTGGTAAATTTTTTTTTTTTGATGAAATATAAAATGTTCAAACTTTTTTTTTTTGAAAATTAAAATGTTCAAACTTCATAAATCAGAAAAGAGAAAGGAACATTTCTTTTTGTCTGCATGGAAAGAAATTCAGTATATTGCAGGCTTTCTCTTTCCCTCTCCCTCTCTCTCTCTCTCTCTCTCTCTCTCTCTCTCTCTCTCTCTCTCTCTCTCTCTCTTTCTCTCTTGTTTCTCTCCTTCTCCCTCTCTCCCCCAATCTTCAAAACACCCCCACCCACAAACATCAACGAACCTATGCTTAGAATGAATCCAGTTCTTTCCTCATAGATCAGCTTTACTCTTCTGCAGAGCTTTATTCCGTTTCAAATTTGGACTGCAGATGTTCTCAAAGTTAGGCTGCAGATGCAGCTTGTTGGGCAAAAAGGTCCCTTAACTGGGATGGTATTGTCTCGACATTTGACTACTTTATATTGTTTTTTCGTACTGTGTCTTCTGTATAATTTTGTTAATAAAGTTTTGGTCCCTTCATGATTGATAGGGAAAACTCTTCACACAGCTCATGAAATTTGAAGGGCCACAGGCACTTTATTTGGGTTTGACACCTGCATTGACTAGATCACTTTTGTATGGAGGCCTCCGTTTAGGGTTGTATGAGCCTTGCAAATATGCCTGTGATATGACACTGGGTTCCACTAATATATTCGTTAAAATTGCATCTGGAGCTTTTTCTGGTGCCATTGCAACTGCTTTAACAAACCCTACAGAAGTTTTAAAGGTTAACTGCCTTTACATATATAATTCCTTTGTTTTTTTTTTGTTATCTACTTCTTTAACTGACTTTCTTTCCAGGTAAGGTTGCAAATGAATTTGACAGGAAGAGGTGGGGCTCTTAAAGAAATGCAAAAAATTGCAAAAGAAGAGGGAGTACGTGCATTCTGGAAAGGTGTTGGCCCTGCCATGGCTAGAGCTTCAGTTCTAACTGCATCACAACTAGCAACATATGACGAGTCCAAGCAGGTCACAGCTTTTTCTGTAGTTTTTGACATGGATGAATGCTGTTGCTTTCTTCTGATGCTATTTTTTCTATTCTGTAGGCTTTGTTGAGGTGGACTCCACTTGAAGAAGGATTTTATCTGCAGTTCATGTAATGAGCTACTCCTTTTTCCTGCCTTGTAACGAGATTTGGCGTTCTCCTTATTACTTTATCTGCAGAGTCTGCCAATGGCTCATTTTGGTTTTCCTTTCAGCGATGACTAACTGCCATGTATGCATATATGAAGCTCAAGCGCAATAGCAGGGACCATGGGGACGCTTGTGACTACACCAATGGACATGATTAAAACTCGCTTAATGCTGCAACGTGAATCTAAAAGTACCAAAAACTATAACAATGGGTTTCATTGTGCCTACAAGGTATATAAGCAATATTCAGATCTGTTTGCGGCCATATTGGTTATTTAATATTAAACAAGGGTTCTTTCTATTCGAAACCGTCCATTTCACAGATCTTAAAGTTGACCTTGGCATTGTTATTTCTTTTTTTCAGGTTATACAAACAGAGGGGCCCCGGGCACTTTACAAGGGGTAAGTCTAAATATTGTGCACTAATATGTGCATTATTTTGTAGGAGTTTCTTCTTCCTAATTCCTGCGTATCTTTATCTTTAGTAATATAATAGTATGAAAATTTTGTGCAGCGGTTTTGCAATTTTTGCAAGGCTGGGCCCACAAACAACAATCACTTTTCTTGTGTGTGAGAAGCTAAGGGAACTTGTCGGAATGGATGCCATTTGATCACCTTTCAGCTCACTTCTACAACTGAACCAGCGTACTGCCCACTCAGCCAGAGCTAGCATCTTCAAACTTTTTGAGGTGCTTCAACCATCCTTCACTGTTCAACGCGGATTTTTCAACCATTGAGCTTTTGTTTGGAAGTTTCTTCATTTTTAACATTCATTTCTGCTCAACCGTCTGAAGCTTGGTGAGGTAAATGAATGAAATGTATGCATTAAAAATTGTATAATCAATTTATGTGATCTTCTGTATTTTCTTTACATAATTTTCAAGACTACAATTTTATAGTTGCAGATGGTTCTTAAATTTTCCTCCCATATTTATCCCCCACCGGCAGTGATGTCGACAGTTGATCACAGATCTGGAACTGAAGCTCTTAAGGTATTAAAAATTGTACACAGTGACTAGTCACAAACTGTGTAACAGGGCGTCTCCGAAGCTAATGCCTAAAATAAATGCAACTGGCGTCTCCGATGTGCAGATTGAAGCCTATCATTAAATACCTTGGTGAATAGGATAATGGTTATTCCAACTTTCCCAAAAGATACGACGGCATCCAAGTGGCGTACAGAGAAGTCCTCCTTATCTCTTTTCAAAGAGACGTTACTGAAGAATGTATCAAAACGCTTTCTCAGCCAGCACTCAGGCCGCATTCTCCACTTTCAATTTTCAAATAAAAAACCCAGCTTTTTTAAGATTATGATCACTGATTGCAGGCATTGACTTGACCCTTTCTGTAGCCATATATTCAAGCATGCAACGCATCTTTTCCGCCCGTCATTGCAGCGCCTTTTCATCTGATTAGAGCATCTTGTTGAGTTTCGGCGATTTTCCAATTGGATACGCTCTCAAACCGTTCTTATCTTGGATTAGATTTTATTAATACGCGAGACAGGGGAGCGCCAATTACAGCACGAAATTAGGTACAGAGCCGGCCTTCACTCACATGGGAAAGCGGCGGAGGATCATGCGCCGGTTTCCAAGTTCCATCTGAACCCGATCAAGAATTCTCTGGGAATTTCGGTGTTATGTCTTTCACTGGCTTCACGGTTTCACAGAACTTCGAGTCTCGTCCCCTTTCAAGATAAAAAAAAAAATGCAGGAGCAGCGCCCGGTCGTGAGACCAGGTGCGCAGAAATGTTGATCGACGGCGCTTAGACGTTCCCCACAGAAGACGAGGTTTCCCCCTCGAATGTAACGCGGAATGACAGAAAGAGACGCCGGTGGGGTCCGGTGATGGAGTGTCCGGTGTCCCGGATGGGGAGAGCGGGGCCTGCAGAGGTAAAAGTGGGGTCCAGTAGGGAGGAAGTCCGTTTTTACCCTCTTAAGGTTTGTCGGTTATCACGCGTGTTTCCAGCTACCCTCGTGCGGTCGATGAGGCCAGTAAAGCGGCTTGGCGGGACAGTCTGGCGTGCGTACACTTTTGCCCCCCACTAAGTGATAATCTACGAAACTACCACGAAGCTTCCCTCCCCTTTGCCTCCTTTATTACGTCAAAATCCGTAATACTTTCTTAGTGACAAGGACACTTTTCAGTTTTCTATAAATCGCCTTATCCGCTTAAAACGGCGGCCGGCGGCCCGGGTGTAAAGAACCGGCCCACGCTTTCTATTTCCGAAATTCAGGTCCCTGGTTCCCAAGGTACTATGCAATAATCAGTATGCGCGCTCAGTAAAGGCCAAGCGGGGCGGGGTTTGGGTATTTCGGGACGGTCGCGAACTGGGCAGCCCGACCAAGTTACCAACCGCTTCGTCGTTTTATGGACGGTGCAACCGGAGTGCCACGTAAAGAGGGTCCGATGCCACGCGGCGGACGCCGGTTAGGCGCTCCCTCTCTTCCCATTTCGCTCGGGTAGGTGCAACGTTCCTGCCACTTGCGTGGTTTTTTCAATCTTCGTGGGCGTTTGTGTAATTGTACAATTTTAATAATGTGCGGATTTCAACTCCGAGCCTCCTCCAGATGCATTGATTTTGCTCCGGGATAGATCAGAGGAGGAAGATCAGCTGAAGCACAAGAAGAAGTTCCTGCAAGATTCAGACAAAGCGGGAGAAAGAAAGAGAGACAGAGACAGAGACAGAGGGAGAGTTTTTCGCAGGCTGAAAATTTGCATTAATGGCGGAGGGTCAGAGTAGTCTAAAATCGAGCAGCACTAGTAGTAGCGAGAGCGTTAAGCTCTTTGTTGGACAAGTTCCGAAGCATATGACGGAGGCGCAGCTCCTAGCTTTGTTCAAGGAGGTAGCACTGGTCGACGAAGTCAATATTATCAAAGACAAGGCCACTAAAGCTTCTAGAGGTTTTGTGTTCTTTTCTCCGACTTGGTGTTTTTTTTCTACGCATGATCATTTCATCTTGAACTTTGAGCCCTAATTAGTGCCGTATGCAGGATGTTGTTTTTTGAT
The DNA here is from genome assembly GCA_019845555.1 of Aristolochia fimbriata. Lineage (NCBI taxonomy): Eukaryota > Viridiplantae > Streptophyta > Magnoliopsida > Piperales > Aristolochiaceae > Aristolochia > Aristolochia fimbriata. Next base: position 13,078,422 of record CM034078.1, on the reverse strand, counting down.
TTGCCCGTCCAGGCAGGAGGCGGATAAGGCGGTCAGTGCCTGCCACAATAAACGGACTCTTCCGGGAGTAAGTTGGCGATTGCTTCTTTTGCTATTAATTTCCTTGTGATCTAGCTGGTTTTTCGTACTTGAGCTAGAAATGCGGTGGAATTTCTAGAGATACTTTTGAGTGTATGCTCTGTCTGAGCGTAAGGAGGAGCGTTCGTGGTGAATTATGCACAAGCAATACGAGTAAAGATTTCTACTTCCTGTCTAAGATACTGGAACGTGGAAGTAATGGTACAGAGTTCTGGTGCTGATACCAATCGATTTGCGGATAGTTCACAAAAAGTACCATTGTAGTTTGCGTGAAGTACTGACCTTTATCAATGGAATTCAAATGTGGCTATTTTCGTTGTTTGCTTAAACATTTGTGATTCTGTCATGGGGAACATTGACGGTTTTAATAACATTACTTGGCTCACATTGAAGTGCCACTGGAAGAACTGAAGAAGCAATCCTAAAATTGAGCTAGCAAATGAAAGGACGTGAAGATTTATGCATGTTTCATTAAATTGTTGATGATGGATGGTTTTAGTTTCATGCATTATGTCCAGTGGTTCTTGTCAAGATGAAGATCAACTTCAACATGATCAATCTGTGGTTATAGATCAGTATTCCTTCATTGTTTTATCTCTATCTCGACACTGAGCCTTGTTTTCCTTTTGTTTTGGTCCCTTTTACTTCGAGCTTGTCCTGGACAATGATGCAATTAAAGGTGGCCGTAGACATCCAAAGCAAATAATAGGATTTCATTGTATAAATCCTGGAATAAGTATCGAAAACTTGTAATCTCTCTTGGTTGTGATAGTGATTAAAGGGCCTGTAGACATTTCATATTTGTAAGCTGTTGTAACTTATTTGTTATTTGACAACCTCAAAGCTGCAAAACTATGTAGAAGGTTAGACACTTTTTTTTGCTTTTTCTGTCCTGTAAGGATTTTCAAATCTCAAATTGGTCATCTCTAAGTAACAGAAGAGTCACTTTTTGCAGTATGATCCCACTGAAGTGAGCTCTGTGTTCTTTTCTATCTGTGTTCTTCTCTACAAGATGAAAATCTGTGCAAACTTGTAATGTCCCTTGGTTGTGATAGGCGAACCTGTTGTGCAGTGATTTGTTGGCTTTTATTACATCAGAAGCCTCCTCAGTACCTTCCTAAATTTATGAGTTATCATCTAATGTTCAGGTTTCATGGATTACATCAAGTACTGGAAATTCTACATAAATAATTTAGCTTGTTCAGAAGTTTCCTTTTCATCCATTAATAGAAGGGGATCACTTTTTTTTTTTCTTTTTTTTTTTTTTTGAGGAAGAGAAGGGGATCACTTTTCGTTAGCTCCTATAAATTTTTTGTAAGTTTCTTTTGTGTATATTCTTTTATTTTTTTGTTTCTTCGATGAAGGTTTGTGGGTGCATTAGCAGTACATTTTCCTTTCACTAGTGAAATTTTTTAAGAATCTTTGTAAAAGAAAAAAAAAAGGAAAAGGGATCTGCTCCAACTTCATTACGGTCTTTACAGTGTATCTGTGACTATCTTATTTTTGGTTTGTGCTCTTTTGTGTTGGTTTTCTACTTCCCTAGACAAGTTCTCCTGGACGTTAGGTGAATTGGTGGGTTAAAAAAGTTCCATTAGTCTGTAGTTGGTGAGAGTGAGTTAACTTGCTTTAGGAGAAAGATCTCAAGATAGTTAGGGATTAGAAGGTTCCAGTGTTTATTGATGTGAATAACCCAATTTGGAAGGAAATAGCCCAATTTCAGCATTGGGTTTGAATATTTCTCAGGTGGAAAACTTGTATGAGTTGAGCCTCTAGGAGTTATAATTATTAACTGCTCATGCACAATTGCTTTGTGAGTTGATTTTATCTTTAGCTGGAGGTGAAACTTTCTATTGAAATGGATTGCAGTATTCGAGTACAACAAGAAGGATGAGATAGGTTTATCCTTTTTCTGTTATTTGCCGTTCTTTAGGGTGTAATTGGATCCCAAATTAGCAAGATATAACTCTCACACTCATATGCTCCATTATGTTTATAAGATCATGGAAGAAATTTTCTTTCCTGGGTGATGATAGCTTACAACATTCTTTGTTCTTAATTTCTCCCACATTTTTAATTATTAGTTTGGAATTATAAACCTTTAAAGGTAGGTTATAATTGCCTCAATTGAGTGTTGTCAGAGCCTTAAATGTTATTGTGCTCTCAAGGCTTAAGTAGGTTGGAGAAATTTTCTCCGAGGGATAAAATATGAAAAATCCTAACAACCACTATAAGCTTCATAAAAATGGGAAGTCGAATACTGTATGAACGTGGTTAGATATTTGTAGCCTCCTGAAGCATCCTTATGGTTTTTTCTTCTTAGATTTTTTTGGTTGCCCTATACTTTTTTTGTAAGGCAAATGAATTATCATCTCACTTGCCTTGCATCTTATATGGATGGAATTTGATCAAGGTGAAAGTCAGATTATGTTTGGCTTGTAATAAGAATTCAGATTCCAATGCTTTAATAACTTAACTGATTTCTTGTTCATAGGTGTGTTGTGCTTTTCAATGGATGATATTCTGCATTTAGTTATTTGTTTCTGTTGTTTATGCTTCTATCATTTTCTCATTTCTTGTTACTTCTTCTATTTTATTCTGCACACGTCACTATAATGTTGACTTTATTTGTATTGGCATTCTTGGGTGCTAGTTCCGTTAAAAACTTAACCGAGTTTATGTTCCTCAGGAAGGTAACATGACCATTTTAATTTGTTTCTGTTTTGGCCATGTTGGATTTTCACTGGATTTCTCTGTTTTGAATTACTCATTTTATTGATGCAGGCTGCAAGTCCACTGCAAGTGAAATATGCAGATGGTGAGCTGGAAAGATTAGGTTAGTGTTCCTTTCAGATCCTTTTTTTTAATTTTTTTAATCTTTCTCTTTACTTCTATTCGTATAAAAACTGTACCCCATTTCGTTGAGGTGGTCATTTAGACATCCATGGTGCAAATTCTAACATTGTTTTATCTTTATGTGTCTATCATGTATAATATGCTTTTAGAATATTAAAGCTTCCTACTTCACATTTGTCTATGTTAATTGCTTGTCTCCAGAGCATAAGCTTTTTGTGGGAATGCTGCCAAAGAATGTCACAGAAGCAGAAGTTTCCTCACTGTTTTCTAAATATGGAAATATAAAAGATCTGCAAATTTTAAGAGGTTCTCAACAGACAAGCAAAGGTGTGTTATCCTTTCAATCCATGATACTTACCTTTATTACTGCCCTGATATTATACGTAATTATGGTATTCAACTGTTTCTATCTGCAATTTAATTCTAATCTCATTTTTGAAAATTTAAAATTTCTCAAGAATTTTCTATTTCATAATTTCCTTACATTTTTCAGCTGCTTATTGTCACAGGCTGCGCTTTCTTGAAGTATGAGACAAAAGAGCAGGCTCTTGCTGCCCTGGAAGCCATCAATGGGAAGCATAAGATGGAGGTTTATACCTTTTCCTTATAGATGATTATGTTTTAAAACAAAGTGATTTCTTGCTTTTTTGTTTAAGTGATATTTCATATATTTGTCATCTGTTGGATAATGTTTCAATTGATTTTATTAGAAGTTATTTCTGATTGCTGAGCACTATGTAGCAGACATTATACCTTGTTATGCATTACTAACGCTATGATCAGATAAGAGTCTCAACAGGTTTCACTTGTGCTGTGGCAGGGTTCAAGTGTGCCATTAGTTGTTAAATGGGCTGATACAGAGAAAGAGCGGCAAGCCCGTAGGGCTCAGAAAGCTCAGTCTCAATCTACCACTATTGGAAACACTGACTCAACACAGCAGCCTTCGTTATTTGGGGCTCTCCCATTGGGTTATATTCCTCCATATAATGGCTTTGGCTATCAGGTCTATTCACCACAGTTATCAGCTTTGATTGTTATGTAGAACTTCATTGAGCACTTTGACAACTTAAAAATGGGTTTGGAAAAAAGCGCTATATTCACTGAATAGTGAGAGCTTCACTTTGTGTGCTGCTTTCTAACTGTTTCATGTATATATAATTTATCCCTTCCATATTACCACTCTTTCTCTCTTTCTCTCTCTTGTGTAAGCTTGTGGCATAAACATTTTTCTACCTGCAGGCACCAGGAACATATGGGCTTGTGCAATACCCATTGCCTTCCATGCAAAACCAGCATGGTTATCATGGTGTTGTTCCAGCCATCAATCAAGGAAACGCCATGCGTGGAATCACACCCGACCTGGGCCATGGCATGGTTCCCAGGAATTTTACTACAATGCAATCAGCTGGCTACATGGGATCAACTTACCCTACCTTGCCCAGTCTTCAGTACCCTTTGAGCTACCCTGGCGGCATGGTGGGCCATAGGCCGCTGGCTGGCTCCCAGAGTCCTGCCCAACCTGCACCATTAAGTAGTAGCTCAGCAACATCTCCTACTGTTAGTACAAGTTCGGGGGGTCAGGTTGAAGGTTGGGACTGTTTGCTCGTTTGTTCTCCATTTTGTTCCTCTGGTGCACATGTTACTATTACATTGTCTAATGGCTTTTTTTTTCTTTTTATAACTCAGGTCCTCCTGGAGCCAATTTATTTATTTATCATATACCTCAAGAATTTGGTGATCAGGAGCTCTCAAACGCATTTCAGGCATTTGGTAGAGTGTTGAGTGCTAAAGTTTTTATTGACAAAGTAACTGGCGTTAGCAAGTGCTTTGGTCAGTGCTTCTCTCTCTCTCTCTCTCTCTCTCTCTCACTCTCAATTAGTCATGTTATGAAAGAAAGGCATAAAAATCTTGAAATGAGATGTTGGTACTTTTTTTTTCTTTGGCAGGTTTTGTTAGTTATGATTCACAGGCTGCAGCACAATCTGCAATCAATGCAATGAATGGATGTCAACTGGGTGGTAAAAAGTTAAAAGTGCAACTTAAGAGGGATAACAAACAGAGCAAGCCTTATTGATGTTGGCATTTTCATTATATGTGAGGAACCAGCATTCATTCCCATGCCAGATACTGCCGCTTGCAGAATTCACTGCTCTGTTACCCATTCTATGGAGTGGATGGAGATCATTAAGGGTACATTATTAGCTCCATCCCATTATTCTGAAAAGGTGGGAAATGGTTGTTGGAATCCTTACAGCATGTTATTCTTGGTGCATTGCGCCACTGTAATTTGTACTTTATGTACCTATAGACATTTAATATTAATTTAATTGATTTCCACTGGCACTTCTTGTGGTATCTTCAGAGAGCAGAAAGTCATGTTTTGACATGGATTTTAAACTCTGAAAATCTTGTGAAAGATGCAGTTTGCTGACCATTGGTTTTCAACTGTGTTTAGACGGTGTTGTGTTATTTGAAAGTTGTTTTTTGCTGTGTTTTTGTGCCTGAATTCACATTGCTCTTGATCAGTTGTCATTCCCCTCTCTCTGCCTTTTCTCTGTGCTCTTATATGTGAAGTAGCGGGCGCTGTTCATTAGAAAAAGGTGTCCCTACAGTGGGTCTGATGTTCCAAAGTCACAAGGTTGTGTGAAGTATGATGTTGTTTCTGTGGGGATCAAGTTTTGGTGTGCTCTGTGATTCTCAGGTACTATGCATCATCTGTGCATGTTGATGTCTGTCTTTTCCTGTATTGTCTATGTAGCTTTCTATTTTCTCTGGCACATCTTGCACGAATTTGGTGTCAATGGTTTCCATTATGTAGCTTCAGCCATAGATTAATCTAGGGTCTTAGTGTCATTAAAAAAAAAAAATTCGGGGTATAAATCTGATGGTTGAAATTAAGAAGCTTCTGTATGTTTTTGGGTTACTTTTCAGTTTGGACTTATCTTCTTTTGTTTTTGTTGCAGGATCATGAATGTATTTGCGAATGTGGTTTCATTTGGTTATATCTCATGGTATTCAGCACACTTTTCACTTGAAATTTGCATTACTTTGCTTCCTTCATTGTTTAATCTTTTTTTGTTTGTCTTAGTTGTCCTGGAAATGTACAATGGGGAGATAAATGGATAGTTTATCTTGCAATTTAGGAGCTTTAAACTGATGTATTTCTAATTTTATGCTTGTCTTCTTGTTCTAGTTGGTTTGGATTGAGCCAAACTATTTAATAGAGCTGGTGGGTCCAGAGCTTACATTTATATTTAATTGCTGTTAGACTGAGTTGCATGTTCTTTTTTTAATGTGCTAAACAGTCATATTCTTTACAGGCAGAAGTTGGAATGAAGAGAACATTTCCAAAGACAGTTGACTGAAAGGAGTTTTTGAGATGCGGATGTGTCAGAATAGGGAAAGGCAACTCTCTCTCTCTCTCTCTCTCTCTCTCTCTCTCTCTCTCTCTCTCTCTCTCTCTCTCTCTCTCTCTCTCTCTCTCTCTCTCTCTCTCTCCCTCTCTCTCCCTCTCTCTCTCTCTCTCTCTCTCTCTCTCTCTCTCTCTCTCTCTCTCTCTCTCTCTCTCTCTCTCTCTCTCTCTCTCTCTCTCTCTCCCAAAAAAAAAGGGTAAAGCAAGCTAGAAATATAAATGTTAAAGAAAACAAAAGATCAGGGCAAATTAACAGGAAATTAAAAAAGTTGTTTCAGAAGGTGAGGGCATGCTGAAATGGGCCATGTAATGCACCGGCAAGGAATGTTTACTGTCTTGAGAATGCCAACATTTATATTTTACAAATTAGGTCTGGAAAACAGTCGGGGAGAAGGGGATGAGTAAGAAGATGAAATTGGTGTAGAAAGATGGTCTGCAGTGAGGGTTATGTTTGATCACTATCACCTTATGTATATTAACTTAAGTTTGGTCCAAAAAGATTAAAGTGCCCTCTCTATTTTACAATGAATACATCATAATTAGATAGCCAAGAGATGACTAAGATCAGTGTAGTGTATAAAACCTCTATGCAAGGGAGGAGAGACAAAGACTGAACTGCCCATTAACAAATCGATCCAACTGACCCCGACTTAACAACTCTTAACACGCCCTCTCCTCAAACAGTTCTGTATATGTTCTAGAAATTCGACTTTTACATAAAGACAATCTGTAATTCAAATGCTTCATGCGAAGAAATCTCTAAGGTAATTGGCGGTCTTGATGTATTCGGTGGTTATTTTACCACTTATCACTGTGTATTGAATAAAGTGTTATGACCTTTAATGTGTTTAGTCCTTTCAATAAACTTGTGGTTATTGGCAATGAAGTGTCAACTTGATTATCATATTCTGTGATTATAGGATCCATATTAGGAACATTACCTCTCCAGTTTGCCTATATACCTGATGCTTGTTTTGGAGAGAATAAACTGGGGAAATTCTGCTATGATTGGAATCAACATGGCAGGGGGATTGTGAAGCAACTGATGGATGTTCTCGGTACCAGCATTACGTTTTACCCATCTTCGCAGTCATTCAAAATATCTATATTTCCCTCCACTGTCCTATCAGCATTCTAGATTAGATAGAAAGCATAAATTCTTATTGAATGGTGTCTCCAATGGTTAGCACTTGACCTGGTCATTGAGGGGAGATCTAAATAGCTAAAAGTCAGGAGGCTGGGATTGAGAAAGATTAGTAGCATTGATACTTCCCTCCTAATGTGGTGGCTTTGGAGATTTAATGTTAGAGAAGTCAAGCCTTTGGTGACGGTGTGCATTGAATATAACATTAATACTAGTGCTTTACTTCCCTTGGTTTTTGTGTGTCAAATGCGTCACACTATTGGAAATGCATATTCAGAGATCTAGTATTTGGACTAGGCGGGCATTCATTTTGGTGACAGGATTTTGTTTTGGAATGACACTGACGTTGGGGACAAAACCCTAAAAACCCTTACATGTATCTGTGCAGACCAATGACATGCGCATAGCTGATATTGATGGTAATGGTTGGAATATCAGGCTGAGGGCCCTCCCTCCGGGGCAACATTCTCATTTGTCAAGAGATTGAGAGAGGTGGAGGGAGGGAGGCAATGTAAATTTTGGGATAATAATCTGGAGACTATTAATCACTAGTTTTTTATTGCCCCTTCACAGTGTTGTTTTCAGTATTGTTATTGATATTTGGCAACTACCCTGTGTTGCTCCTTCACAATGTAGGTTTCCATATCGTTATTGATATTTGGCATTTCTCTTTGTGCCCTTTAGAGTATGCTTTTCTGCAGCTGCTCTTTTTTTCAACTTCTCACTTCATCGCCTTCAATAGCAAATGTGTACGTCTGTGACTTCATGGTTCGTATGGGTGGAGTAGAACAGCCACACATTTGCAACCAAGGAGGAGTTAGTCAAAGGTGTTATTGAAAGAAGAGTGCATGTGATCCTCCAACAGATCAAGTTCTACTTTGCCTTCAACGACTTCTGGAAGCCATTGTTAGAGAGAACTTGAGATCTTTCTCCTCTATTCTTCTTGCATGGAGTCCGCAGCCCCCTTTGCAAACAAAAACTTTAGTCTGTTGCAAGGTTTGTCGACATACCTGGTTCACTTCTCCCTTCCTGTCACATGGAGGAGGATTTAAATACTGTTATCTCATGAGCAAATGGTTCCAGGTTAAATGGCTAGAGACTTGACCGGGCATTTATGTAGAATCAGGCTCAGTGGCTTGTATTCATATTTTGTGAACACATGGTTATGATGAGGTTAGTCTGTTAGCAAACCACCATGTTATAGTTCCTTCGCTTTGTGCCTCTTTAGTACCTAATTTGGTATGATGCCTCTGTGCATTTTTATGGGATTTTTAGGAGTAATTACTTATCGTTACGCAAATCATAGACATTGTAGTGGAGATCAGCTTCCAACCAAACACCAACCTTAATAAGTTCAGTACTGGACTATCCTCATCATGAAGATCCACAATACTTTTGGTTGAAGTTCCAATAGGTTGGCTCATAGGTAGAGCAATTCTTAAAATAAATTTGTCATATATTTCCTTAGGGATAAATTAATCCCCGATACTCCTTGCTACCTCAACTCCCAACAAATATTTTAGACCTCCCAAGTTTTGAGTCTACAAATTAACCATAATTGGTTTTAGCATCCATACTCATTGATAGAATATGTCATCAATATGTAAAATTAATGCCACTACTTTCTCCTTACTGTGAACAAATACTAATAGTTAGACTAATTTTGCACAAACCGAATGGGTCCTTTTGAAATTTCTCAATCTAGCCTTCACATTACAAAACTTCTACTTGACCCTAAGCAACATATATTCAATCTGCTGCATATGAACATCTTTAGGAAGAGTCACTATATAAAAAAGACATTGTTGATATCAAGCTGAAGGAGGACAATCTTGGTTTACTACAGTTTAGCAAAGACTGAAGCTAGCTGAGCCAATGGTGTATGTGTTTCAAAGTAATCAACTTCTTATGTTTGAATGTATCTATTAGCTATCATTTGAACTTTTAATCTGTCGATCTATCTGATTGTGTTACAAATCATGCATCAACATCCAACAATTTTATCATCAGTTTGGGGGTGGCATATCTGCGTTGCTTGATAGCTATGCTTGCTGACCAGCTTGTTGAATCAATAGCTGAATTCCTGTTGCCCATGGCATGGAACAAATATGGATGTGCAACATTACTATTTTGTGGGTAGCATTATGTTTCATGATCTTATATTAAATGGACAAGGTAAAAGGAGGTGAGAGGCAATGTGACGCCCTTTTCTTTTCTCCTTTCTGTGCCAACCTTACGTTCTCATGTATCTTGTCATCACAATTCATCATCGAAACTCAAGTTCATTTATTGTTTGGTGAAATAAAGTCAGTTCACTTCTTGTTTGGAGAAATAAATTCGAGTTCAATTCTGATTTGGAGAAATAAACTCAAGTTCGCTCAGTTTCTAGAAACTGACATCTTTGTATAACATTGCATACATTATAGAGAAAAGAGATTATTTTTCTGGAATAGTCTTGCAGTGAAAATGAATTGAGTTGAAAGATAGTTATGTTCCTAGCAGAGTAATATCTATGGCCTCTTGCTTCTCCTCTATAATTAATATGAAAGTATTTTGAGAAAATGAGATCTAGAGACTATCAAGGGAGGCAAGGAGGGAAATCCTCCTCCGCTTAACAAAATTTTCACATATTTTTAGCTTTTGGCCTGGTATCTGCATATATGGTTGATGTTTTGGAGTCAAATAGGTGTTTCAGGAAACGAAGGTTCCAGACATGGAGGCCATTGAAATTAAAAGATGGTTTTGTAGCCAACCAACGATGGCTGTGCCCTTTCATCCTTGGGGGGATTTTGTAGTGAAAAGTCTGAGGTTTTATCTCAGCAGGCCTTTTGGGGTATCAGTGTGTAATGATTCTAGGGTTTGTATTTCGAGTAGTTTAACATCTTATTGTACATCTTACTGGGTTCTGAGGGCCTATATTTGTTCCCGTCTGGCTCAAAGCTTTTTTGACTCGATGAACCTCCATTCAGTGATAGATTTCGTGTTCATGTTATGTTTTTTCCACCATTAATGTTGTTGTTATTTGTTAACGTCATTAATGTTTATTGATGAAGCAGTCTTTGCGCAAACTAAACCTTCGAAGGTCCGTGTCATCATGAAGATTTATTTGGTAATGTTGCCTTTGATCGTTTTACCCATTCGTATTGGGTTCCTGGGCTGAACTACAACGCTTTTATAATATCATAGTTGGGACACTAACAGCTTATGCTTTACGAGAGATTCCGTGTTGATATAGCTTTGGACCAGATTCTTAATTCTTGTTAATTAGTCCGAGTTGGTAAGCGCCAATCTTACTCCAAGACAGACTCTATTGATAAGGAAGAAAGAAAGTAATCGAGTTGATTATCTCTCTAAAATTCGTCGGATGTGACTTGTCAAAATGTTTTAGATGCGTTTTGTTGTCTGAAAATGTGAACCTGAAGGATCGTTTTCAGTTGGATATCTATTGTTTTACTGGGTATTTAGCTTCTGACTGCTCCACATGCTAACATTTTATTCTCTTCTTGGGGTTCTGTATTTAGCTTCCGCCACCAGGCCGGCTGTGCACATCGAGGCATTTCTCCCGAGGTTCCTTCGTTGAAAGGATAGACGAAAATACTTTTGAGTTTGATTCTGGATGGAAGCTAAAGAAGATTGTTGTTAAGGACTGCGGTGCACCCATTATTGCTGAAACAACAATTTGTGGCGTACACGCAAAGGCGTTATCAAGTTGGTCCGGTGAGAGGATTTCCCTACTCCTGACTAGTTTCTAGTACATCGTCTTTCCCTTCTTGGTTAGAAGTAAGGACTGTTAAGAGCTCGATAATCTATTTTATGGATTTCTGTCCGGTGGATGCGAAAGCCGAAATTGCGAATGCCACACGACATATTCAATAGTGTAGGTACGCTTTTATGGGTGCTCTTTTCCTGTTCTATCTTCTACGTCGATTTGGAATCTGATGCGGTTTTGTCATTTGTGCGCTTGCATCAGCAGAGGCAAAACCAGGCTCTGGTGGCAAATTGAAGACATTGACGGCGGTGGAAGGATCTGTTACTTCAGCGCAGTGTTGACTGGTGGACAGAAATGCCCCAGTCAGCTGCCTTTATATCTGTGTCATTCCTTTTTGTACCTCCTCCTTCTGTAAAGGTGTTATATAAAATTTAAATTAAAAAAATAGAGAAAAAGAAAAATCATAATCAATGACTATATTTTCATGAATAAAATGTAGAATCTTCTATATCTAAATTCCAGAATGTTAATTATTATATTTTTTGTTATAATTTAATAGAAAAATATAAATTGAAACAACCATCACTCTTGAAAAGTTTAGGTACATGTAATTCTGTTCATGTGTAATGATCAAAATGGTATTTCAATGCATCCAACGCTATATCAAATTTTTGGTTCAGAAGTGTGTTTCTTTTATAGAGGCACTTCCGTTCAATGATTATAAAATGTTCATTCCAGAGAATAATATTTTGAAATCGCAATTTAAACAAAACCCGACTCTAAGCGATTTATTTCTGATTAGATTTACAAATTTTGTGGAATTAATCTTTTTTCTTGTTTTTTCGAAGTGATCTCTCAGAGCATAGTCTTAACTTAAAATTATATCAAATCATTAATCTAGTGACAAGATTTGGTGCTTCAACCAGATTTGAAACTCTAAAACCCAACAATTAGTTAATATAAAAGTAACCAGTTGATATAGATAAGCGAGGAATGATAGTGCGGTGGCATCTTGTGTCTCTCAAAATGGACGACCTACAGGAAGGTTGACCTAATTGTAGGATTAGACTAATACTAACAAAGGCAGATTCATGCACCTAATAAGACTTTGAAAAAAAGAAGAAGAAGTAATTACAATTATTTAAGAGCTTCAAATTTCTAAATGTAAAGCTTACTTATCTCTTTCAATATATTAAAAAAAGTACTCGTACTTGTGCATAGACTAAGATTACTCCGTTTTGTGTCTATAAAATACTTATTATGACCTGAGGGTGCTTTCCTTGCTTTAAAATAGAAAATATAAGCTACAAGTTTATAGAAAATTAAATTTTATTATCTCTCATTAAAAATAAAAAATAGAGAACAGCACGGTGCATGTGAAGCATATCAGGGTTCATTTGAAGGAGTAACGTAGGGATTATCGTTTCAAAAGAATGTCTGTCTGGACTCTGGACTCTGGACTCTAGGCTCTGGACTCTGGACTCTGTGGCTGTGCAGCAGAGACAACGAAGGCTTTTACTTTTTCAAATTTGTTTCGTTTTCCTATTTCCAAAGTTCAATTAATTATTAGATGGTAAAGAAAGGTGGGCAAAGGGGACCGAAAGAAAGTATGGAAGCCTCTGCGACTCCACATGCCTGCCACAGCGACGAGCCCAAGATGGGTAACGCGCACGAGTTAAATGGTTCAATAAAAGATCGACTCTCTCTCTCTCTATCTGTCTATCTATCCATTTGCATTATTATGGTTTTCATTTTATTGTTATTATTGCTCTTCATTTGTTTGTTAGTGGCAGCCTTCTGGAAAGTAGATATCCCTATCCCTTTCTTTTTAAGAAGGGACCGGACACTCCCCACCGCCCCACCCTTCCCTCTCCCAGTCCCCCCCCCCCCGGCCTTTCATTTTCTCACCCACCATTCAAGGATTCAAATCCAATGTCTCCAACCACAGTTTTTTGTGTTACTTAAAAAGAGATTTTCTAAGATAATCTTCGTGTTTGTTTCTTGCCCAGATTATACATGTACTTTGTTATGATTGCATAAAATGGTAAAAAAGAAAATGAAATAGAAAAAATTAAAAAGTTATTTTTATTCCACTTGATGGTTAGATTATGAATTGGGTACACCTGAACTTATATGGACTTAGTATATACATGGCATAATATAATGATTATTTAACTTTCATTGACTTTTAGATGTACTAGTCAATTATTTTCACTTAGTAGCATAATCAAATTATTTAAGCCCATTCTAACTCCATGAAGATTAAAAAAAATAGTTTATTATTTATTTAAATAAACTAGTTTTAAAATTTCAATATTTTGATCACATAAGTAGTTTTAAAAATAAAAAATTAATTAAAGATTAGAAGCAACACACAATCCATTGAAACGCCCACGTGTTTGTCTAGTGAAGACCCTCGAGTATAAAATTAAATTTAGTTCCATGTGGGTGAAGATTGGATTCACTTTTTTAATCAACCTATATTTTTTTATACACACTTTGGTGAAATCACTCCCTCTCCCCGATGACAATATGACATATGACACATGAAATAATGTTCCCCCACCGGCCCTTATTAGTAGTAATCTTCTCCAACAGCCTGACATATTTTAATGCAACCCCAAAAGTAGAACAAGATAAAAAAAAATAAAGATACAAAAAATGTGTTACCGCCCAACCACCTTTGATTAGTCAATATCTAGCCGCTTTATCTAGATGTTCACTACTACCTCCACGAAACAATAGATTTTATTAATGAAACTATTATTTTTTCTTAACAACAACCATTCTACACCTTCCAAGAGACCTAGACGTGCATCAAGATCACGTTCAATAGAAGGTGAGATTAAATGTTTCTCCTAAGATTGGTTTCGTTTTCTGGTCTTTGATCTTTCAGGGTCAATGTTAAAATAATAATAATAATAATATAATAATAAATAAAAAATTACACTTAGTAAGTAAAGGGTATGGACTATGAAGAGGGGTTTACTTGGCCTGATTGGAGTCCATTTGGTTGATGGGATTATTGAATGTTAGGGTCAAGTAGTGGATAGACTCTTCTCTATTTATGTCACTTTTTTTTCTCTCACTTAGGCGGAGTCCAACTGAGTTTGATGTTCGACCCAGATCCGACTCGAATTATTAATTATCCGGGTTTATAAGTTGCACAACCATGGTATGTATGAAATGAAAACACTTCTCTAAGGTAATTTTATAAATTTTCCCAGATTCCATATTTCCTGGTCAGGCAGGACCGGGCCGGGTCGGGTCTAGACTGTAGAAATTAAGAAGAAAATGGGGTTGGTGTGAGGACTAAAGAACCAAAACATGGACTCTTTAATCGGATCCAACGGTCGGATCCGGAGGCAGGAGGAGGAGCCGAGGAGGAAAGAAAGAAAAAGACTTACGTTCTAGAAGAGAAGAAGAGAGTCGGAAGCGCCGGGCAACATGTGACGTATCCAATTCGTCCCTGTCATTCAGCTGTCGTTCTTCCAACAGCGGAAGGCGACGCCTCTGAAATCTGAAATCTGAATGCCCCCCGCCCAAAAAAAAAATTCCATTTTTTACGCACCTACACGCGCGACAGAGAGAAAGAGAGTGGGACGAGACGGCGACTTCCATCTTCTCCGCCATTAAAGCGGTCAAAGGAGGTATCGGTATCTACCCGCATCATCGGCTCCACGGCTTCAACCCCCGTTATTCGTTTTTATCGCCCAAGTAAAAAGTTTCCCAATCCCGCCAGTGTAAATGTTGAATTGAATCATTTCATTGGCAGGTTGCAGTTGCAGTTCCATGAATGAGTCATCCACCACCCAACCAGTTCCCTCACTCCTCCCTTGCCTGGTATATATGTCTACCCTTAGATAACACGTCCTCCCCCCTGTTTCTTCCTCTGTTTTTTCCTCTGTTTTGATATTTTAAAAAAAAAAAAAAAAAAAAAAGGGCGAAATCGATAGTAGGCGTACATGCGTCTACCTTGATGGATTATTGTGGTTCCTTGGTGGGCGAGGCGACGGGCGACTCGGAAGCTGATTTGGATCCCTACGCAGCGGGGAGACGGGAGGCGTGGCCGGAATTTGTCGAAGACAATGAGGAGGATGCGCAGTCGTGTGTCTGTGACTCGAGGGGGGTCTCGTGTAGCAACGGTTCGGTTCTCGCTGACGAAGACGAGGAAGGGGAAGATGAAGGCGAAGATGGTACTTGGGATGATGATGATGATGATGATCAGTGTCAAATGGGTTTTTGTGAGAATGCCGTAGCGAGGCCGGAGACGGTTGGAAACGAGGAAGAAGAGGAGGAGGATGGCGTCGTTAATGAGGAGGTACCCAAGAGGAATGTATTGATTACCGAAATGGAGGATCGCCTCTTCTGGGAGACCTGTTTTTGACAGGACAGGTTTTTGATCTTTTTTTTTTTTTTTTTTTTTTCTTTGTTCTTCCTGATTTGATCAAATATCGATCGTTAAGAACCCATCTAATCGAAGGTGTCTGGGTTTTTAGCTTTTTAGCATTTTTCTTTTTTCTGAACATAAATTCATGATCGCCAAGGATTCGATCAATCAACATCTCATTCGTTCCAATTTCTTCGCATTATCTCTGTCGTTCTTTCGGAAACCGATTCTGGCCTGGCGTATTCAACAAGTACAGGTTCATGGGAACTTCTCCTATCCTTCTCTCGTTTTCTTCATGTCTGCATTTTTTATGTCTGCTGTCGCGATTACGCTCGAGTCAGAGTCTCGACGATCAAATTCAATCACTGGGTTTCGATAATTCGATCTGTTTGGCGTGAAATTCATTCGTTCCGTTCCATCACACTAGAGACTTGTTCAGATGATCAATTCAGAGACATTTTTTCTCATTTTTCTGTCACATTGATGACGAGACCGTACCAATTCCTTCAAAACCTGCCACTGCCAGAAGATGGATGTCAAATTTCCCGGTCCCACGCTACGTACTCTCTGAATAATTCTTCAGTTTTATTATACACGCTTGGCGTTACTCTTTCTTCCCAAATGGAGAAGAGCTGATCCAGGGGTTTGTTTCTTCCTTCCTTCCTTCTTCTTTCCTTTTCCTATCTCTTTTATTGTTTCCTCTTCCTACCTAGACCAAGCTTTACTTCTACTCACTAGTATGAGACGACGAGGAAAAGGTCCTGAAATAATCTCTCTTGTTACGGACCGTGCGAGACGTCAAGTCTCCTTTAAACTCAGCTACTCATCGTCTCTACTTACGATTTCACTGTTTAATACGGTCTCAACTAGCGGCTTAATTGAGAAGAGCTGAGGAATGTTCATGAAGTCTCCTTCCTACCAAAACTCTGACGTAAATTCTTCTCTTCAATAGAAAAATACTGAAATTTCAGTGTTGTTATAGCGTTATAGGTGTATGTATAAAATACTGAAATTTCAGTGTTGAAACGCTAGATATTGTAATTGTGACCAAAGCACTGGAAGAAATAGTGTCAAAACACTGACTGAGGTCATTGCCTGAAATCTAGGCATATATCACTACTTCTTCAAAGAGTAATATTGCTTCTAGATGATGCAGAGTAGTTTGTTGCACATACATAAATACATTCCTCACCGCCCGCTCGGCCCCGTTGCCATCTGCAGCGGACAAAGTGGTGAGAACGGAAACGAGGACGGAAGGGAACGTCGAACGCTCCCAATTCTACGTTTCCATTCACACCATCGTGGCATCTTCTGTATTTCTAATCTTTCCATCCCGGGCCTTTCCCTTTTTTTCCAAAACGGCGACGACTTAGAGAGCTGCCCTATTGATTCGTGATCTTCGGCCGAGTTTTTTCTGCAACTATTTCTCCTGATGTTTTTAAGGATTTGGTAAGAGACGATTGAATGAATAGATGCCGCTCGATGAGCTACTTGTTTTGATCGATGCGCGCTGTTCGGACAAAGCAGCTCTCATCTGTTCCACTCGGACGCGGCGTGCGCGCTGATATTAGAAATTTATTGCGATCACCGTCGACGAGGATCAAACAGGTGCAGCAAATTCACGCTCGGTTTGTCGTCCGATGCTACCCGCCGCCTTCGCTCTATGCTTGCAACTCGGTGCTCTTCGCATATGCCAGGTCGCCCCTCCCTTCGCAGGCGTTTGCCTTCTTTGCGACCCAGATGCGTCACGTCAAACCCACGACCGTGACCTTTCAGTTCCTCCTTAAAGCTTGTTCCCGATCGACGTCCCTCGTTCAAACCTCCCAAATCCATCCTTTGACCTTAAAGCTGGGTTTTTGCCTTTATACCTTCCTTCAGAATGCAATCATCTATTGTTACGGACTGTGCGGCCAGTTAGTCGATGCAAGGAGGGTGTTTGATGAATTGACCCACCGAGACGTCGTCTCCTTTAACTCTATGATTCATGGGTACGCAGCAGTTGGAGATATGAACTCGGCTTCTGACCTCTTTGCGCAGCTCCCTGAACCGAACATTGTTAGCTGGACTGCCCTGGTTACTGGTTTCGCCAACAAGGGGGACGTCTTTGAAGCAAGGCGGGTTTTTGATAAAATGCCGGAGAGAGATCTGGTTGCTTGGAATGCTATGATCTCAGGTTATGTGCAGAATCGACATCCTGTCCAGGCCCTAAATTTATATAATCAGATGCAAATTGAGAAATTCAACCCCAACACAATTACCATAACGAGTATATTATCAGCTTGTGCGAACGTCGGGGCTCTGGATATAGGGAAGTGGATTCATGTGTACCTTAATAAGAACAATGTTTTGTTAGACCCCTTTATGGGTTCTTCTCTAATCGACATGTACTCGAAATCTGGGGCAGTGGACTTGGCTTTGCAGGTCTTTGAGAATTTGCCTGAGAAAAATACGTGCACTTGGAATGCCATGATAAATGGTTTGGCCATGAGCGGCCACACCAGAGAAACATTAGAGTTATTCAATAAGATGCAGCTGGATGGAAGTGTTCGACCTGATGAGGTTACATTTGTTGGGGTCTTATTGGCTTGCAGTCATGGGGGTTTTGTGGAAGAAGGAAAGAGGCACTTTTATTGTACAATGAAGCAATACGGTGTCGTTCAACTAGTGGAACACTACGCATGTATAGTTGATCTTCTTGGGAGATCCGGGCAATTAAAGGACGCAGAAGAGGTAATAAGAAATATGCCGATAGAACCAGATATTGTTGTTTGGAGAGCTCTGTTAGCTGGTTGCAGACTTCACAAAAGTGTAGCACTAGCGGAGAAGGTCGTTTCAGAAATGGAAGCTAAAAGTAGCGGCGACTTTGTACTTCTATCAAACTTGTACGCCTCCGTTGGAAGATGGGATGGCGTGGAAAATATGAGGAAGACAATGATCCACAAGGGGATAAAGAAAATACCGGGCTGTAGTTCAATAGTGCTCGACAACACCATCCATGAATTCATCTCAGGGGACAAGTCTCATCCAAGATACAGTGAAATTATTGCTAAACTGGCGGAGCTAGGAAGAAAGGCCAATAGTGATGGATACTATGCGGAGGTCTCATCTGTGTTGTATGACATAGATGAGGAGGAAAAAGAACAGTCACTTGGGCATCATAGTGAGAAGTTGGCCATAGGTCTTGGCCTGATTAGCACAGCCCCTGGATCACCCCTTACAATCATGAAAAACCTTCGGGTTTGTGATGACTGTCACAGTATGACCAAGTTCATTTCAAGGATCTGCAATCGGGAGATTCTTGTCCGTGATAGAATCAGATTCCACAGGTTCAAAGATGGGTTCTGCTCTTGTAACGATTATTGGTAGTTTAGGTCTTCAGCGTGGCCGAGAAAAATTGTATACAAATATTTTTCCAAAGAAAACATGTTCACTCTGAGACTGGACTACATAATCTCCATGACTGGAGACAATACATTTTGAGTACTTCGGATGACTCTTGCAACTTGTACAAACCGCAAGTCTTTAATCAGAATGAAACAGACACCTGATACAAACAATCACAGAGTTCAGTGCGTAGCTGAACAATATCAATCACAATCAGAAAACCCCACTTTGGCAAAGCCTTGTCAAACTATTTTACAGGGTACACGCAAACCATGGTTGTTAGGAAAACCAACTCCTGTTAACAAGCAATCAGAATCTCTGGGAACCAAAATCATGTCAATTGAGGGGAATTCTGAAACGCACAAACATTACGGGCTGCTTGCAGGCTGAGGTTGGATTTCACCCATTTCTACATCTGTGTCAATTGTGCAGTATTTTGAAGGCGAATTTGTGTCTTCAGTGGCCGCAGCAACTGTTCCCCATTCTTCTACTTCACTGGTGCAAATTGTTCTATTTTTGCTCTCAGATATCGAAACCTCTGCCTCGAGATTGAACTCTAAATTGGGCGCTTCCCTATTGATGAGCTCTTCCTTCTCCTCAAGTTGCCTTAAGAAGCATTCTTCTATTTCCTGCACAGAATCACCTTCTTCACCGCTGCTCTGGGTATAATTGCCATTGTCATCATCTGATGTGTGTTCCCTACGGCCACAGGCCATATCCATCTCATCTTGGCTATCAAGTTCGTCATCAGTTTGACACTCAGAAGAAGGACAAGAACCAGACCAAGACTCTTCTCTCATTGCAACTTCTTCACGTTCTCTGAGTGTTCTCAAAATTAAAGTCTTGAGCAAATTCATTACTTGAACAGCATGCATTAGAGCAGTCAACGGATCTGCCATCTGATTTAAGGTAAACTACCTTCAGTATACATAATGAATCTGTTGAGTAAATGAGAAGGATTTCTTTTTTAACCTTATTTTCATCAACTTGGCTTACCTGAGTCATGTTGGGAGCAAACACCATGGCAATATTTCTTGCATTCATTTTGTTGGACCCTTCTTCTTCAACAACATCAGCCATTAGTTCTATTGCCCAGTTAAGTAGGGCAGACTCAGTTGGCATAAGCAACTTCACAAGTTCAGCACTATCCTCCTCCGTGTTGCATTGAAGAACTTGCTCGGGGGACAGACCATCCAATACACCTGCTGGAAGCTCCCTAAACCATGCCTGCAAATGAACAAAAGCATCATCTTTCTAATCCTACTTTTTCTCATTTGTTGAATCCCACTAGCTTTTCTTTCTTATATTCTTTATACAACAGCGGAAGAAAAGGATATTGGAACTAACGGGATGCTAATGAGAATATAAGGGTCCGTCCCACTTCTTACCTTTATAAGACCCGCAAGACAGTGGACATCAATGTCATCTGGAACAATGCCTCTGTTGAGCTGATTCCTGACATGCTCCTCTTGACTATTTTCCGGATTAATACGAAATATTCCTTCAGCCTAAGCAACAAAAGTTTGAAGAGAATCCACGCAAAAAGCTCATCTCAGTACTTTAATCTCTAAACATACACAGTTTAAACTGGCCACAAGATTAAGTATTTTCATGCTAACTACAACCAGTGGTAATGTCCAAAAGCAAGACAGTACCTTTAGACCTCCTTGATTGTACAGTTTTTCTTGCATAAGCAAGAGAATAGTAGGTACACTATTCCCTTTTGAATCGTAAGAGCACTGCATTGACTCTGGTGAGACCCCGAAGACACTGGTGCTACAGAAAAGTGTAATTCCATTATTAAGTGAAAATTTTAATACACAAACTGGAGGTTCTTAATTTGGCTATCCATAAGCAAAAGACTACACAGCTTAATGAAAAGTAATCAAATAAAGCTCGTCAGGTGAGTTATATTAAGTGGCGGTTCTTCATTCTAATGTAACTTTACAGCACCCATTGCATTCAATTCTGCACTTGCCTCATGCTTCCTTTTAGAAGCTGACTATAATATGTAATGCAACACCTGCCAGAACTACCTAGCTGGAAATAACCCTTCCATTGAAATCTTAGGCGCATCACATTGGCCTGCCGACAAGTTACAGGCATACCGTAATTAATAGCCTAACCTGCACCTCATGCCACTTTTTAGTTTTGGTCAAGAAACTCCGTGAGATTCATTAAATTTGTAGCTCGTAACGGCGTGAAAACTGGTTGAGCTATAACTTTATCTCATCGGTTTTTTATTGTGGACATGAAAGCGTATCCCATGACCTGAGTAAGATGACAATATATGGAAACTACGAGATGAGGTCGAGGCAAATGCAGTAGGTATCAACCTACTCCAGAAAACTGAGACGATTATACGAAATATAACCAATTTCAACAGATTACGAGTGCAGAAAGAAGAGATTTTTTTTTCTCGTTTCGTCGATAGGATTCCAATATAAGTCTAGCTTTTTATAGAAGCAAAAAAATCAAATGCGACTAACTCAATCGGAAAACTAAGACTTTAATGTGTTGAAGAAAGTTAGAAACTTCAACAATGGTGTTAAAAAGCTCAAGCTTTTCAACTCCCAGAGTGGTACATTTTTTGAATTTTAAAGAGAAACCCGAATCGGATTTCCCGAAAACTCTCTCATCAACTTCGCCAAGAAGTAAAGAGTCCAAAAAAGAGAGGCAAGAGGAGAAAAACCTGGCACTAGGAGCCCGGGAAGGAACCTCCATCTCGAACTCAACAGGGAGGCCGAGGAATCCATTGAACCGATCGAAGGTAACATGGGTCACATGTCGAACATTGGTAGGCCATCCGATCTCCATCTGCTGAACTGCGGAAACCACCTCGTCCTGCCGGTCCACACGACAGGCGACCATGGACTTCCTTATAGCTGCCAAGAGCAAAGCCATCAGCGAGATCTGGTTTTCTTCCTCATCTCTTTGTCTTCTCTTCCCCGCACTCTCCCCTCTACAGCCCCCCTTTGTCAGCATCACGACCCCAGTCATCTCAACTGAACCTTCACCTCTCCCACCCACCCCTTTCTCTCTCCCTCCTTGTCTGGCGTCTGCTACTGGGTGTCTCTGTCCAGGCGAAGAAGAGGAGGTCGAGGCGCAGAGATTTGGTTTAAAAGACGAGAAAATCTCGACGGCTCCCTCGTTTGCTTTCGTTTCTCGTCCACGGGTACAGGTTTTGAAACTTCGAAGTTCCAACTTCAAACGGCCACCCATTTCAAAATTTGACGCCTGCTTTATCCCCTATATCTTGTTTTTCCACATTTGTCCTAGCCAATACCCTAAATACCCATAACAAAAAATTAGTAATCTAAATAATTAAATAATTAGAATAATTCCCATCCAAATCGAGTATTACATAATTAAGTTCCACTCCAAAGTACTAACTTATACTAGAATTTCATAATAAGAGTAATATGTAACTTAGTGGAGAAATTTCTTCCAAGTAAACTCAAGTTATTTATTTGATAGGAATCAAAATAAACTCACAAAGTTATAAAATTTTCTTCTAATCTTCTTAAATTTGAATTATTTTTCGTATTTTATTTTATCTATCATAACCCTACAAACATAATAAGAAATTATCAACATTTTACCTTATTTATTTATTTGATTGATTTTTTTTTTTTTTTTTTTTCCATGCAACAAATAGAGGGTATTTAAGTAATTGCCTGAGGGAAGACCAGAAGACAGGGTGGAGCGGGGGCCAATTGTCTTTTTACGAAACCCAATCAATTCCGCGCTTTTAAAGCGGAGGTTCGGTGGCAGACCGGGCAAAACCCGACAACCGATATCCGGTTAACCGGGGCCCACACTCTCTCTCTACTACCACGTCGGACTTTTTTTTTTGTTTTATTATTTATTAATTAATTAATATACAAGCCGGCCCTCTTTTGCGTCGCTCCCTCCAACACTGTTTTGAATTTCAAAACCTTCTTCCTCTTCCGCGTGTAGCGTTGTTGCTTTTTCCCTCATTCGCGACGTCGGGCCCGTGAGATTTTCGGAGCTTCCTGCCTCGGTAATCGGATCCATTTTGACCTCCGGTCGGTTTCCCGACCGGACTCCCTGGTTTTCTGGGAGATTTTGGAACGGTCAGGGGTATATTTGTCACGGAAAGCTCTCATTCTGAACCAAATCGCTTGAGATTTCGACGGGACAGCCGCTCCTCCACGGGTCCACCCGGTTCCGAGTCTGACAGCATTCGGATCGTGGCGGGTCCCCAGAGTCCGAGTAAAAGTGCTTGCCCCACCTTAAAAACGGTTCCTTAATTATTTAAAATAATTCAAATTAAGGGCATGGTCTAAAAAAATTATAAATTTAGTATAAATAGTGTCCTTGAAACTTCAAAGTTCAAAGTTCTTTTGATTAATTGATAGGTACCATGAAACTGTATTTGGACTTGACATTAAGCTTTCCGGTGATTAAGGATGAGCAAGGCTTGTCATTAGGGTAAAACAAAATGAAACTTTTTTATGTGACTCAAAACATGAATACGAGGAGTAAGGAAGTGAATTGGAATTTGTGACAATGGGAAAGATAGATTAGAGATGGGATTCATTATGCAATATGAAATAGCACTTAACTATCGGATTTAATAAATAGTTTAATGTGTATATGAAAGAGTACCCAAAAGTGACAAAGATTCTTCTTTAGTCTATGGCACATTTATGTACTTACAATAAGCACATATATATATATTGTGCAATTCTTGACAATCATCAGAAGGATTAGATAACTATATATTGTAGACATGGAAATTTTGGTTGAACTAAGAATAAAGGTCCTGATTAAATTTGTAAATCAATTGTCCAAATCAAAGGAGGAAATTTCCAGCAAATCTGGTTTAGAAGTCGATATACGGACGTGTGACACATCTACATTGTATATATGGGCGACACATAAGTGATACCTAGCTAGCTTGGTGACTCTAGATGTACATATATATGGCACCAAGTGCCAACATATATATGTCTCAAAGGAAGAAGCTCCATTTAAAATGGATATATGACTTGAACTAAGTTTCATGAGTTATTTCTATTAGTTGAGTTAATATGGGTTTATTCACCTAATTAATTAACCAGGGTTCATTAGTGCACATTTTGTTAGAGGGTTAATTTTTAATTTGATGAAAAAAACAAATTTTTAATCCGGCCCGTTTGAATGAGACAAGCAATTATTGGTTCCTTCAGACTATATTTACTTATAATAATTAACTTAATTATTTATCAAGTCAACGCCGGGGAAATCAACAAGTGTCATTAATTTCTCAAATTATCCAATATAAATTGAAGGGTTGATTTGTTTTATATAAGTGAATACCAGGCCACTCAAAGTTCATCTAACGTTTTTCTTCCAAAAACTATTAGAATTTGGTACCTGCTCAGAGAAGCTTTTAAACAAATTTAAGCCATTATGCATGGATTCGGTGAAACAATTCATTAATTAAGGATTATGATCGAGCCATTGACTTTGATTAGTCTTCATCTTCACAAGTACTAGCTAGTGAAGCATATTATTTATAATTTATACTCTTGTTGTTTATTTTTTCCATAGTGGTTGCTGATATTTAATATAATTAGAATGGAAACGAGACGAGATCTGTAGGAGCGATTGAACGTCAATTTTCCCACATTCACACCAGCATGGAATCTTTTAGTTTTCTAATAGTGTAGATCTCTGTTTATTGAAATGGTTTCTTCATATATATATTTGCTCTCTCCAGCTGCATTTTTTCATTTATAATTTTCACGGTCAACGAGCTGCTCACGGTGCTTAATTACTCTGAGATGCAAGAGAATCTCTTCCCCAGGTTGACGAATGCTTGCTCTGGTAGCTTTAATTAATTTCTTGGTTTACAATATTGGAGACGACGGCGTTTGGTAGTAGATTTGTATTATAAAAGGAAGATTGGAGTACGAATAGAGTGGCGCCGTTCATGTTTAGAGCCTCCAGTACTACAGCTTGAGGGAAGAAGAATGATGATGAGAGCCATCTTTGCTGCCGTTTTGATTTCTGTAGTGGTACTGGGAGTTGCTGGCATCGGGCACGGGGCGGATTTGAGGAAGAACTTCTACAAGAAAAGCTGTCCTGTTGCAGAGGAGATGGTGAAGAACATTACGTGGAAAAATGTGGCATCCAACTCGGCTCTGCCCGCGAAGTTGCTCAGGATGCACTTCCACGATTGCTTCGTAAGGGTATGTAACTGTCCTTAATTAATTTAGCTATCTATCTTTGTATTTTCAGCTCGATCATGTTATATATATCTATACATATATGCAGGGATGTGATGCTTCAGTGCTGCTGAATTCAAAGGGGAGCAACACGGCTGAGAAGCATGCAACCCCTAATCTGTCCTTGGCTGGCTTTGATGTGATCGATGAAGTGAAAACCCAGCTAGAAAAATCATGCGCCGGAGTAGTTTCTTGTGCTGATATTCTCGCCCTGAGTGCCAGAGACGCCGTTTCATTCCAAGTATGATTATAATTACTTCTCATATACATATAAATATATGTGTGTAATTTGTGACTGTATTTATATGTGTGTACGTAGTTTAAGAGATCCATGTGGGAAGTAGAGACAGGAAGAAGGGACGGGACTGTATCGCTTGCCTCTGAGGCCCTTACCAACATACCCATTCCTTTCTCAAACTTCTCCACCCTCAAGCAAGATTTCGCCAACAAAGGCCTCTCTGTCAAAGATCTCGTTGTTTTATCAGGTGATCAAGTAGCTTCTTAATTAATTTCTTCGTGTAATTACATCCATGATATATATAATATAACTTATATAATATAGCTTCTTAATTAATTAATTTCTCGTGGTTTAATTAGGTGGGCACACGATTGGAGTAGGGCACTGCAATTTGTTCAGCAATCGTCTGTACAACTTCACGGGGAGAGGAGACGCAGATCCTTCTCTGGACTCGACGTACGCAGCTTTTCTCAGAACACAATGCCGGAGCCTCTCCGATAACACGACGACGGTGGAGATGGACCCTCGAAGCTCTCTCTCCTTCGATAACAAATACTTCTCCAACCTGAAACAGGGACGAGGTCTGTTCCAATCTGATGCCGCGCTTCTCACCAACGGTGTCTCCTCCAAGACTGTGGACAAGCTGATCGCCTCCTCTGATTTCTTCACCGAGTTCGCACAGTCCATCAAGAAAATGGGTGCAATTGGAGTTCTTACAGGAAGCGCCGGAGAGATTAGAAAAAAATGTGCCCACGTAAATTAATTAATTAATTAATTGACTCTTAATATATATATATTATATATATATATATATATATATCAATGGAATCATGGAAGTTTTATTGGAATAAATAGTCAAATAAAGTGTGGAAATTAATTAGCTAGGGATTATATATATTTATCCTCGTTTTCTCTCCTCCGAGTATAGTAAAAGTAGTATCCGACATTAATTGAACACGGCAGATCGAGGTTTATAATTAATTAAGTTCATGCTCTCTAACAAAACTATACGACAATACTACTTTGGACCAATCTTAAGATCCTGTCTTACCTCTACATTTCTAAGTAACATCAAATAGGGAAAACCTGACCCGACCCGCTTAAATCCTATGTAAAAAAAAAAATATTATAAGGCAAATATGTAATAGAAAAAAAATATATTAATAAATTTTATGTTTGATAACATATTTAAGTTTTACATGATTCATAGGTATTTTATATGTTTACAGGTTTATAATATTTATTTATAATTTTTTTTTTTTTTAAATATTTAATACTAAACATGTCATTGTAGGGCGGGTCGGATCAGGTACCCGCGGGGCAGGGCGGGTTTTCGCGGGTTCAGGGAGTGATTTTTGCCCCTCGGGGCGAGGACGGGTTGTATTGTAATTTGTATTTGTCATTTTTTTATCAGAATGAATCACATCACAATATGTAGTGGAAAAGATAAAATATGGAATTACGGATATAGATATTCCCTAGAGTCTAAGGCGACTGTGTGCACTCAGTGTTTTAAACACATAAAGGGCTCGATTTGAGAAATAGTTTGTGCACACCTACGAGAGAAAATGAAGGTAAAGACCTCAGCCATGCATGTAAAGAAAACAGTTCCTCCACTGTTTAAGGACTTGAGCATTCAAACTCATGACTCATAGGATTGCCTGCATTTTGGCATTTGTTAGAGCTCCACCTGAGACAATTATGCACTACCCATTTATTGAGATGGTTGACATTATATGATAAGAGACAATGAGTAAGCAATTAGTAAAATTGTCTTAATGCTTGATGACTATGTTTTAGATTTTTGGGATTTGGTGGTTCTTGTCCACTGTGGCACTAGTGGCGTTCTATAAAAATGATGTTACTTTGTAGTATGCCTTCTATAAATATTATAAACTTTTTACTATTTATCAATAATAACAAGATTTTTTACATTATATTAATTTTAAACACTATGAGAAGAGGATAAGTGTACAAATAGTGCTTTTCTTTATTATCTTCCTAGAGCAAGCGTACAGAAAACAAAGAAAGTAGCAGAGTAAATTAAGGAAATATCGAAATTAGCAGGGAACCATTAAATGAATCTCAAGACTCTGAAACAAATTTGTCTTCAGTTACATATATTAATTGGGCTCTTTACCTGCCTCAAAACATGAAAATTTTCATTTTCTCACATCCTATTTCTTATAATTTCAGTAACCTCTTTTCTCTCCTAAATTCTCTCTCCCCTCACCCCATCGTTGTAATTTGAAGATCCATTTTAAGATGGATAGATAAACAAAAAGGCAAAAAACTAAAAATAGAAAAAACCCTTAACACTGAGGCAAGAAAATAGAAAAAATACAGGTGTTGAGAAGCTATGAATGATTATATAGTTAGGTTAATCAGGACACTTACATTTATAAGGCGCATGAAGTTTACAAATGTATATATAATTAAGCTTAAAGCATAAAGCTCATATTTACACTTCCACCCCTAAATGGAGAACGGGAACCGGGGAACAGATACGTTGGTTTGGCTCTTAGAGAGTCTTAGTTCAGGTTTCAGAAAAACCCGACCCACTCGTGCTAACATATGACTCCATAAGGATTTCAAATGCATGTCTGGAAAATAATGCTTCTACCACGGCGTCCCTCCACCTCCTGGTTCTTCTCTTCTCCTTCCCTCCAATTTCCGCCAAAGACCCTAAAACCTTTTCTCACGACTGTTTTCTCATCTGCTGCCAGAAGAGAGAGAAAAATCGCTCCTTTTAGAAGAAGCCACTCCAGTGTTAGTGAACCGAAGGAAAAGTCGAACTCATCGCTGATGGATGGAACAGAGAAAGTGGCCTTCAACAAAAAAAGAGCCCAGGGAAGCGACGGAAGCAGCAAAACTCGAAATCTTCAGTTGAAAACGCGCAAGTTGAACCCCGTAAACACTATTTGCTATGTTCAGGTGAAAAAGTTATTTCCTTTCCTACATGTTTTGTGTTCCATGGAATTTCCAATGTGAATTTGTGTTTGGATTCGGTTATCTTTCCTATTTGTTTGAAAAGTATCTTTACAAAAAAATGATTTTTGTCCTTTTTGGGTTTATTTTCACAGATTTTGGGGACTGGAATGGATACCCAAGATACATCACCGTCAGTTTTCCTTTTCTTTGACAAGCAGAGGTTTATTTTCAATGCTGGGGAGGTATGTCTGACATAATATTCATGATTTTTTTTTTATACTTTGCATGGAGTGGGGAGATATCTGGCAGGGAAGTCTCGATATATGGCAATATTATCTCAGGTTTTCAGAAGAAAGAGTTAATGATATATTTTGGAAATTGACCAATGAGAAATGCTTTCGGTATGGTGAGATGTAGATATTTGATATCTGATGCACTCGTATTTTGCAAATGGATTTGATGGACAGGACTATCTGTCATCTCTTTTTTCCAAATAAATATAGTTATTTAATCCCCCTCCCTTCCTCTACACTCCCACCCCAAATGGAGAGGTAAAAAAAAAGATGGAAGGTCGTGCTCCTCCCTGCTATACCTATCTATTTTATGTCCCAAAGATTGGTAGAACAAAGTTTCCTCTGGCCTAATTTTCCTTATATATTGAATTATTGTGTGTTAGACCCCCAATCACAGCAGTGTACCGAAGGTGTGCTCAGGGTACCACCAGGACAGCTGTCACTCCAGTGACTCAGCATGACAAAGAGGGTCAGTAGTTTGTTACAGTTAGTTATGAAAGGGTGGCAGCGTGGGAAGAGTGAGGGGGAGAGAATGTATACAAGAGAAGGGATGATGGGGGAAAAGAGAAGGGGATCTGAAAACAGAGAAGTGTTAGGGAGACCGAGTGGTCTATCATATGTAATTAAGATCTCGTGCCACTGTCCAGTGGTCTAACCTGTTGACTTGGGCTCAAGCTGACCCATCAGAGACTAAATTACTGATTTTTATTTTGTTTTTGGAGCCAAAATTAAAGCTCTGGGCAGCTGATATATTCAAAATTTCTATTCACACATTACCTGTCGACTTTTGCACTATTTATGGAGATTCTTCTTCTAGACAATTGCGCAACGCTTGAAATTTCAGCTAAAAATCTTCCTTTTTTTATTTTTTTAAACTGGAAAATTGCAGTAACATAATGTTCATACTTATGAATTGGATTTTCCTGTCCCAGGGTTTGCAGCGTTTCTGCACTGAGCACAAAATTAAGTTATCAAAGGTAAGATACTATCTTTTGTATTTGTTTTATGAATAATCTTATGTCATTGAAACGCAAGGCAAAATTATTTCCTCATCCTGTCAGATTGATCACATGTTTCTCACTCGTGTTTGCTCAGAAACTGCTGGTGGACTTCCAGGTCAGTATGCTGGTGTTTTTTACATTGTGTTCTGGTGATGTGATGGTTCTTACTTTGTAACATAAATCTGGTCAAAATGTCCATAATGTAGCCTGTATAAGTTTCTGTGTCTCAAGTTCCTAAGCTATGTTTTGAATCTAATTTCAGGTGCTAAACTAGTCACAATTCTCATGACCTTAACTTTTACCGGAATCTGTTGTGCTGTGCAGGACTTCTACTAACTTTGGCTGGCATTGGGGAGGAAGGGCAGTCAGTATGTCCTCTTCTTCATGAGTTGCTCATTTTTTTTTCTCTTATTTTGTTGTAGAAATAATCTAATTTTATGAATTCATGCTTCTGGTTTTTGATAAAGTTTGTATTTTGGTTAATTGAAGGTCAATATATGGGGTCCTTCCGATATTAAGTACTTAATTGATGCGATGACAACATTCATTCCAAATGCTGCCATGGTCCATGCCCATAGATTTGGGTCTACACTCAACTGTGGCGAGACCGGTGATGAGGATTTCAAAGCAGGTCCCTTTGTTCTAGTTGATGATGAGGTTGTCAAGGTGTCTGCAGTTCTTTTGCGACCAGAGATTTTTGACGGAGAGCAAGATAAGACTGAAGATTCCAAAATTTCAAATGCAATTGATGAGAACTCTGGCTCTCTTCCTATTCCATTTGTTTCAAGTTCACAAAATTCACTTAAGAGAATGAAAGCGATGCTGAAGCCAGGTGACATTTCTGTTATTTATGCGTGTGAATTACCTGAAATCAAGGGAAAGTTTGACCCTGCAAAAGCTCAAGCACTTGGTCTAAAAGCTGGTCCTAAATATCGGGAATTGCAGCTAGGAAATTCTGTGAAGTCGGATCGTCAGAACATAATGGTTTGTTAAATGCACCTTTAGTTCTGCAATTTTTCTCATCATTTGGTTGTCTTTTCATTCTCTATTTTCTTTTTTCTGGGTGGGAAAGTTCCAGTTTGAAAAATGTTAAGAAAAACTGATTGGTTAAAAGCTTGTGTAGTAGGCCTAATAAGTAGTTAATCATTTTGGTTTGGAATGACAATCAATTTTAACAAGGTATCAATGTGAGTTTTGTTTATCGGTCAAGGCTTAGTTGTACTCTCAGTTTGTATGTAGCCTCCATGAAGTGGGTGTCATGAGTCAGACCTAGTTTGCTTGTGGACTGCATGAGGTGGGACTCAATTTGTTTGTAGGCCCCA
The DNA here is from genome assembly GCA_019845555.1 of Aristolochia fimbriata. Taxonomy (NCBI): domain Eukaryota; kingdom Viridiplantae; phylum Streptophyta; class Magnoliopsida; order Piperales; family Aristolochiaceae; genus Aristolochia; species Aristolochia fimbriata. The sequence goes on along the minus strand of CM034078.1, from coordinate 13,047,431 downwards.
TGAGGTGTGACCAAGTTTGTTTGTAGACTCCATGAGGTGAGACCTAGTGTGTTTGTGAGCTGTATGAGGTGAGGTCTTAGTTTGCTTTGCCCCCCCCCCCCCCCAGGTGCGACCTAGTTTTTTTGTGGGCTCCATGAGGTGACACCCAGTTTGCAGTGTGGCTTCACGAGGTGAGACCAATTCGCTTGTGGGCTCTTTTAGGTGAGACCCAGTCTTCTTGTGGGGCTTTGTGTGGTAATACCATTTAACAGGGAGAGTCGCTAGCCACGCCATGGAGAAAGTGAAACAGTGGGCTCTACTTTGTAATCAGAATGTCAATATCATGTCTACAATGTGAACGTGGTCCAACATATAAATCGTTGATGTGTGCTCACTGGTCCTAAGAGCTAAGAGTAATGGGCATTTCAAAACAGTGGGCTCAACTTTGTAATCAGATTCTGTTCATTTCGGCCACTTAAATGATGCATCAGGAGGGTTAGATTCTTTTTATCTTTTTAATCCAGCCAAGGTTTACTGCGTTCCAAAGCTTTTTCTGTAATTTAATTATTACAAGATGTTTTATTAAGAAAACTTCTAATGTCAAAAAGCACAAGCTAGAGAAAAGGCTGCTCTCAACTTCTTTCTCCTCTATACATGACATGAAAAACAGGAACTTGTTGGGGTGGTATTTCTGTCTTATTTTCATCTCAGGAATGATTATGTTGCTTTCACATCAATGTAATCAGCAAGTGGTTTGTCTCTTGTGAATCTCAGCATATATTTTTTGACTGACCCAGAAAGATTTGGAAGCTTTCTGCCATTATGGAATTTATGAGTGGTAATACATGCAGCATTTTTTATGTGGTTTTGCTCAAAATATGAGTGTGTAGGGGGTTGCAGGGAGGGAGTTCATTGATCGACCCAACTTTGTGAAACTTTAAAAGTCTTTTATTTAGTGTAAATTGCATGATTTTAGAGGATGGTGTGATCAATTCTCCTTCTGTAATAATGAAGAATACGCATCATTCTTCCATGTGACCTGAACCAATAGCCATTTGAATTCCTCATGTATCCAGACATAATTTTTGTTTACTGTTGCCATTTTCATGCAATGTTTTTTGTTTGAGCAACTGTTGAACGATAATTTTAGCATGTAACGGAGTATATATAGAGTATTCTCAAAGGGAAAAGACTGCATGGGGAGTAAAACCTTACGTATGTTTGTGTATATCAGAAATGTGAGAAACCGTTTCTGAGGTGGCCTGGTTGGTCTATTACTTTAGGTCTTGGTGCATAGATGCTTGTTCAGAGCAGAATGCTGAAATAACTAAATGCTAATAACAACTTATTCCTCTCTCTCTCTCTCTCTCTCTCTGTCTTATTTAATGGCCGGTGTCATTATGTATGATAATATCCTTAGAAATTCTCAAGAATGGGATATGAAATAAAAATTCGCTCTCTAAGCTTTTTGTTTGGCATTTTATGTAGGTTCATCCAAGTGATGTCCTTGGTCCTTCGGTCCCCGGTCCAATTGTTCTCCTTGTCGACTGTCCCACACTGGCCCATCTGCAAGAAATGTTATCACTACAATCACTTAATGATTATTATGTGGATAATGGTAATTCTGGTCAAAGTGTGAAGTCTGTGAATTGTGTCATTCACTTGGGGCCTGCATCAGTCACAATGACAGGTGAGTACCAGAAATGGATGGAAAGATTTGGCGGGCCTCAACACATTATGGCTGGACATGAAGTGTAAGCTTGCAGATATCCTTCCTTAACTTTGTGCTCATCACATTTACCTAACATCTATTATCTTGCTAACAGAAAAAATATGGAAATTCCAATCCTGAGGTCTAGTGCAAGAATTGCAGCAAGGCTCAATTACCTTTGCCCTCAGCTTTTTCCTTCTCCTGGATTTTGGTCGATTCAACCCTCCAACGGTACACTTGGAAAACCTGTTGAATCGAACAAAGTATGTTCGGTTTGTTCTGTATTAGGGACGAACCTTGTTACTTTTCTCGTAATTCACTTGCTTCAGTTGGATTTGGATACTTCAACAAGCTTTGCAATTAACCTTTGATTTCTTCTTTGCAGGACTTTTCTTCAACTTCCTTCAAGAACACTCCAGCAGAAAATCTCTTAAAGGTTTGAGAATTGGTTGCATATCAACTCTATCATCGAAGTCAACCTTTATGGAGATACGCCATACTCTTTTCCTTAATTGCTAACTTTTTTTTTTTGCGTCTCTTACAGTTTCACTTACGGCCCTTTGCACAGCTTGGACTAGACAAGTCGGGGATTCCAAGTGCTCTGACTTCTTCGGATATTGTGACTGAACTTTATGCAGAGATCCCTGAGATTGGAAATATTTCCAGACAGGTGAGCCAGTTCTGGAAAGCTTCTCAGAATGCTGATGATATGACAACCTGTAAAGAGGAGAACGTCACTATGGTTGAGGAACCATGGATGAGTGAAGCAATATGCATAGATTCATCTAATGAGGGAACTTTTGATGCCAGTGGCGTACAGAGTGAGCAGTCTGGAAGTGAATCTGAGCTTCCCAGTTGTTTGGAAAATATATCAAGAGAAGACATGGAAATAGTGCTTTTGGGAACAGGGTCATCTCAGCCTTCCAAATATCGTAATGTTAGTTCTGTATACATTAACCTTTTCTCAAAAGGAAGTTTGCTTTTGGATTGTGGTGAAGGAACTTTAGCACAGCTTAAAAGAAGGTATATGCTTTACCTTACTTGTGATTGATTTGTTTCTTTCTAAATTTTCCATTGTATAGGTGATCCAGTTTCTTTCTTTCATATGGTCAGATTTGGTGTTGGTGGTGCTGATGATGCCATAAGAGGTTTGAGGTGTATATGGATTTCACATATCCATGCAGATCATCATACTGGTCTAGCAAGGGTACTTTCAGTGCGATCTCAGTTGCTGAAGGATGTACCCCATGAACCGTTAATTGTTGTTGGTCCAAGACAACTGAAAAGATTTTTGGATGCATATTCAAGGCTGGAAGATATAGATATGCAGTTTTTAGATTGTAGGGATACAACTGAAGCTTCCTGGGAGGCTCTTGCTGCTCGCTTTGAGACAGGGGAAGCTGAAAAGCAAGAGTTTGATACGACCTTGTTCGCGAGAGGTAACAAAATGGAGAAGTACTGGAAGAGAACGCCAGGTCAAGTTGGATCTCTTGTAGACTTCCCTGCCTTGAAGAGGTTGAAGAAGATTCTACTTGATGCTGGACTGGAGGGCTTGACTAGCTTCCCTGTCGTGCATTGTCCTCAGGCTTATGGCATTGTCTTGAAGGCCAAGGATAGAATAAATGGGGTAGCGAAAAATATTCCTGGTTGGAAACTTGTCTACTCTGGTGATACGAGGCCTTGTCAAGCACTCATTGATGCGTCTCTAGGAGCCACTATTCTTATTCATGAGGTGTGTAATCTAATCTGGTTGTTACTTTTTAAATTCACTTGGAATCTCATTTGATTATTTTGCCATTCTATGCAGAGAATATAATGGAGGTGTTGATTTGTCATTTTTTTGCCTTTTCTCAGGAAAAATTAGTTGCTTATACTTAACAGAAAATCACTATTGGTTTAGTATATCAATTTCCAACCAAACTTGTTTCTGATCAAACATGATGGTTTGGATTAGTATATCAATTTCCAGCCAAACATGTTTCTGATCAAACATGATGGTTTGGAGCATATAACTGTTTGGGAGAGACTGCTTTTATGAACAATGTGAGATTTTAGTTTCTGAAGAAATGGGAGATGTGAAAAATTACTGACTGAAAATGGCTGGGTAGCAACTTAGTGCCTAAAATCCATGATTAATGACAAATCTGTTTTAATGAGAGTGGACTCGTCTGGCTGGTTGGAGAGCCCCCTCAGTATTCTTATTGTTTGACAGTTAATATTTTTCAACTGACATTTTAAACATCCCGGGGCTGTTATGTGCATTCTTATACTGAATAATCCTATTATGTGAAAGAAACTGTGGACTCAACTGGATTATCTCTGTTGCAGGCAACCTTTGAGGATGCAATGTTGGAAGAAGCTGTTGCGAAAAACCACAGCACCACAAAGGAAGCTATTGGAGTAGGTGATGCAGCAAATGTATACCGAATAATCCTCACACATTTCAGCCAGAGGTACCCAAAAATCCCAGTCGTTGATGAAACCCACATGCCTAAAACTTGTATAGCATTTGACATGATGAGTGTAAACATAGCCGACTTACCAGTACTGCCAAAAGTTCTACCATACCTCAAGCTTCTATTTAAAAACGAAATAATCCCTGATGAATCTGATGAGGGGTCTCTAGCTGCAGAGCAGCAGTTTAATAGTTTAATTGAAGGATAAATTTATTATTTGTTGTACTTACAGGATAACTTTATTGTTTGGTCAATTTCTTTGAAAAATTAACCATTATCATGTCTCTCTTAAGCCAAAAAGTAACGCAGCACTTGCCGTGTGCTGTTTCGGGCAACTGAGTGGCAGCCGAGTATGAAATTTTACTTTTCCTCTTCCTTTCTCTTCACATCCTCCTCCACTTCTTCCGTGCCTCCCCTCACCAGTTTCCAATTATCTTCCCATCTCCATCTTTTGTCCCAGTCCCTCTTCTCGCTACTTATTATTCTCGTTTTACTTTTCTTTTCCTCGCACAAATGTCCTGTCCTGTTTTTTTTTTTTTTTTTTTTTTTTTTTTTTTTTTTTTCTTCTCCTTTAAATGGTGTAAAATTGTTTTCAAATATATCTTCTATATGAAGCCAATTCACAGTCGTTCAATTCAAATTGACCTAAATAAACCCCTCTTCCTTAAAATAGCCTGACCGAGTTAAGGTACTCTAAATGAAAACTGGGCGACAACCTCTTTCTTCATCGTTGGTCAATGGTAGCTGCATAGACTAGGTTAAGGTACTCTAAATGGGTAGCTTCGGTTCAATTTGCTCGTGCCTCCAATTATTTTCCATTTTAGTTTTACCTTCCCAAACATCTTAGTACTAGGACAAAATGTACACATGCATGTAACATTTGTTGACACAGTTCCACTTACATATTGTCCTTTTTTTCATATATATATATATATATATATATATATATATACACCACCCTCACACCTGTCTTTATTTCATTAAATGGCCAACATTCCACCAATTATTGCTACTTAATTTCATTGAAGATAAAGATATTAAAATAACCATTGACTTTAATAAAACCTTCCTCAGTTAAGCTCTACCCTTTAATTATCATACTCGTTTTCCATCAATTAGCTGTCTTAAAGACTAATTCGCAGTCGTCTTCCCGGAGAAACAAAATGCAAGAAACATTAACAATATTAAAATAGTACTAACACTCTCCTACAATCATCATATTTTAAAGCTAGATGAAGTAAAAAGAAAACAAGCAGTCCTTTATTTGCTTCAACGACGACGACTGACGGCTCATCAGGAAGCCAATTTGATAGACGTGCGGAGGAAAGGCCTCAATATATATATATATATATATATATATTACTCTTAAAAAGAATCAATCAACAGAGATCATTACAAGTACTGCTCATCTCTGTATCAAAACTCGAAGATGCTTGGCTGCTGACTTTCAAATGGGTGTTCTAAATTCATGATTCTGTCCCACGAAGATGATCATGAACAGTTGAACATGGAATAACTAATTAATCAGCGGTGGGTTTTTAATTATAAGCATTTGAATGTTTGTGATGATCATGATAAGGCTCGAGAGCTAGAGAGTTGAAGAAGATAGAGGGTTGGTGGTGACAATAAAGAAATCAACCGATCGATGAAGTCGACCCATATAAGAGGGGAGTCGCGCCTCCTCCGCTTCATCGAGAGTTCATTGCTAAACTATAATTTGAATCCGTGTATTCGATCGAGAAAGGGAAGTAGCAATACTGAAGAAGATGAGAGGAGGAGGAAGCAGGCGTCGTCTCCTGGTGCTCGCGATCTCCCTGGTCCTGTTGGGGGGCCTCGGGATCTGCGAGGGGAACGCATTGAAGATGCATTACTATAAGAAGAGCTGCCCCAAAGCAGAGGACATCGTCAGGAACGTCACCTGGACTCTCGTCGCCGCCGACAACGATCTCGCTCCCGACCTCCTCAGGATACACTACCATGACTGCTTCGTCAGGGTAACGTACACTTATTCTTTGATTAATTATTAACACCCAATTAATTAGTCGTTTCTGTGTAGTACGTATACTTGACGTACTGAAATTAATTCATGCAGGGCTGCGATGCCTCGGTGTTATTGGATTCTTCCAAGGGGAAGGAGAAACCCGAAAAGAAAGCGAAACCCAATCTCACCCTCAAAGGCTTCGATGTCATCGACAAAGTGAAGGCTAAATTAGAGGAAGAGTGCCCCGGGATCGTTTCCTGTGCTGATGTCGTCGCTCTCGTCGCCCGTGACGCCGTCTCATTCAAGGTAACTAAACTAAATAGCTAATTACTAGCTCTAATTCATTAATGTTAGAATTAAACAACTATATATATTGTTAGAAATTAGTCCCACCTATATAAACGAGTAAAAAGAATCTTATAAGTTGCGGCTAATCATTGGGATAATTTTTCTTAATTAACTTCCGCTAGTACTAATGCATGCATTTTTGTGTACATATATAGTCATTTATATATACTCATGTAATTAATGATTTGACGTACGATTAATTTATGCATACGTGACCCCATGAATATGGACGTGCAGTTCCAGAAACGGATGTGGGCAGTGTTGACAGGGAGGAGAGACGGGCGCATCTCTCGCGCTTCCGAGGCGCTAGCGAACCTGCCGTCGCCGTTCATGGATTTCCCGGCCCTGAAACAGCTCTTCGGCGGCAAAGGACTCGACGCCGACGACCTCGTGGTTCTATCAGGCGCGCACACGATCGGAGAAGCCCACTGCGCGGCATTCGAGAAGCGGCTCTCGAATTTCACCGGAAAGGGAGGGAAGTCCGACGTGGATTTGAGCCTGGACCCGACCTACGGCCGGACCTTGAGAAAAATCTGCCCCTCCAAGAACCCCGATACGACCGTCGACATGGATCTCGGCAGCGGCGACACCTTCGACAGCAGTTACTACGTCAATCTGCTGAAGCACAAGGCGCTGTTCCACTCCGACGCCGCGCTTCTCACCAACAACAGGGCCGCCAAGCTCGCCAGGAAGCTCACCGACAAGAAGCATTTCTTCAACATGTTCGCCAAGTCGGTGAGGAAGATGGGTGACATAGAGGTGCTCACCGGGACTCAGGGAGAGATCAGGAAGAAATGCACCCGCGTCAATTAATTGACGGAAACTATAATATATATACGTATTCCGGCGCGGGGTTTTGTTTCTAAATATTAATTAATAAAACCTACTACGAGTACGTATTTCTATTGAAGATGTACGTATGTGAGTGTATTAATTTTCTTTAATGCATGCTTTTAATTTTTTTCTCCCTCTTTAAATGTTGGTATGTAAGTATGTATTCCAGAAGCCCGAGGACTCATTACGCGTGGATTTAAAAAAAAAAAGAACCTTGTTAATGTGAAGAATTTCTTTTATTTTAATTTTTGAAAATTTTTTAAAAAACATTGGCGTCGCCCGGACTCGAACCGGAGACCTTCAGTGTGTTAGACTGACGTGATAACCAACTACACCACGACACCATTTTGATAAATTACGTTTACAATTTATTTAATAATATGTACATCCATCTGTGACTCCCTACGAATCCCACCTTGTTTGACATTAATTGATGATCTATTTAATTAATCTTTTATATTATAAAAGTATATATTATAAGTTATAATCGTAAACATTAATCTCCTTTCTCAAGAGACAAGACTCGTACGTACGCATTTGTAAATTATGAAGATAACTTAAAGTTAGATTCACCCTTATTTATGGATTGAATCTTTGAAAATCACAAATGAATCTCTTTATTGAAATACCTTCAATGATAATCCAGAAACTGGGATGACATCCATTTACCTTGTAACCAATCAGGTAATTAAGCAGAAAAGCAGTGTTCCGAGAGAAAACAGTTATATATAATTAACTCTTACATGATCCCCAATCAAATATTTATAAAAATATTAAGTAAATAATTATAACCTTCCTGCATCTGCTACCCGTATATAAACTTAATTTTCTTGTCGGAATCAATTATGCTCATAATTAAGTATTTTTTACAACCATGAAGACGCACATGCACTCCAGACAGCATGATATAAATTGATCATTTCTTTAATCTCTGAATGTTGGAGCTGATGAACACCAAAACCTTTTTTATTTCACAGCCCACTTTAATGCATATGGAAGACAATCTCACATTACAAGGTGAAGAAATGTTCAATTAATATTTCCTTAACGTTAATCTTTGTCCCCCTTCCAGGAAGCTGCATGACCTATATTATAAATATCATGTAAGATTCGATATATTAATTAATTATTCCTTGGGTATTACAATTGTATAGCGTCCATGTTAATTCGATCATGCATCAACAAGCTAACTCGGGCGAATTTCTTCTTCTTCAATCCTCCACAGTTGTCAGAGAAATTCAGGAGGAGACGAGCCTTGGCACGATCACCCAGCTTTCTGATTTGTTAATTTAACGCCGTAAAACACCAGGAATAAGCCTCTAGCTAGCTCGCTGGCGTATAAAAACCAAACCGGGTTGTGCGAATTGAATGTGCGCTAAGCCTTCCTTGATCGGCTCTGCATCATTTGGTTGTACATTTGAGTTTTTTATTTCTTCGATCGTCTGGAGAAGATGAAGGCCTACTCATCATGTATTTTTCTCTTGCTCGTCTCCCTGCATGTATTTGCTCATCTGGGAACCAGCAGAGCAGACGACGACGACGAGAGTGATTTTGGTAATTTCGAGACTGATCGCAGAAAACACCATGATGACCATCTTCCCGGGCGAGGCCAAGGTCGGGGTATCAAGGGAGGAGATAATCTGGAGATGAATTTCTACAAGAATACTTGCCCTCAAGCGGAGGGAATCGTCAAACGAATGACAGAGTTCTACACCTTCCGTAACCCGGTCATGGGCGCCAAGCTGCTAAGGCTGCACTACCACGACTGCTTTGTCAGGGTATCAATATACAATATATATATATATATATATATATATATGCATCATATCTATCTGATTTACTGTCGGGACCAAGACTAAACCGTGAATGATTTTGAATATTGATTGAATTAGAATTCCATGAGTACTGCAGGGCTGTGATGCATCCATTCTACTGGACCGAACTGGGGACGATCCCGTGGAGAAGGAAGCCAGACCGAACCTCTCGGTCACTGGGTACAGCGTCATCGAAGCGATCAAGACCCAGATCGAAAGAGAATGCCCCGACGTCGTTTCTTGTGCAGATATCGTCGCTCTGGCTGCAAGAGACGCCGTTTCCTTCCCAGTAAGATATATTCCATGGTTTCTGTTTTTTCATCGTAAATTCATACACATATATGAACGAATTAAATTAAATGCGATGGATCTTCCTCGCTCCTCTCATGCATGCAGTTTCAGAAACCCTTGTGGAAAGTATTCACCGGAAGGAGAGACGGAAACGTGTCCCTGGCGCCGGAGGCGTCCACCAACTTACCCTCTCCGTTCGGAGACTTCACCGAACTCATGGACCTGTTCACTCAAAAAGGACTCGACCTCAATGACCTCGTCGCATTATCAGGTACTTTAATTCCTGTTTATATATTTACTAATATTTAATCAAGTTACGTTAGGAATCCTTTTTAAATTCTAATTAGTACTAAATTAAATCGTATAACGTAATTAATGGGACAATTAATTAATTAATTAATTAATTAATTAACAGGAGCGCACACGATCGGGCGAGCACACTGCGGAGCCGTCGTCCAGCGTCTCTACAACTTCACTGGAAAAGGCGACGCCGACCCTTCTCTGGACCCGGAATACGCAGACGAGCTGAGGAAGAACTGCCCCGTCGCGTTCAACCCGAACACGACGCTGGAGATGGACGACAGGGACTCCCGCGCCTTCAACAGCCATTACTTCGTCGCCCTCCGAGAGCACAAGGGACTGTTCCAGTCCGACGCGGCGCTGCTGACCAACGACGACGCCGCCGCCGTCGCGAAGCGGCTCCAAAACCGCCGCCGCTTCTTCGACCAGTTTGGGAGGTCGGTGGTGAGGATGGGCGCCATGGACGTTCTCACGGGGGAGGAAGGAGAGATCAGAAAAAGGTGTGCCGTCGTGAATTCGCCGCAGCAGTAATTATATATAATTAAGATACTTGCAATTAATTAATTGTAAGCTGTGATAATAAGAATTTCTGTAATAAAACTAAGGTGGCCTCTAGCAGCTGGGGAGGTGCGCCTTGTCTTGTGGAAGGTGACATACATGTATAAGAGTTAGAACTATATATGTGACTGATTTTATATTTATATTGCTAATTAAATATTTGTAAAGATGAAAATCTGAATCGTGATGAAAAGGGTTTGGATCACTAGACCGACCAGTAAAATTAGAATTATATATAATTTATTCAGATATTTTTTTAAAATAAATTATGTGAATTTAATTAATTACACAATTGGTTTTGGGCGATGGGCTCCAGCTGGGTGGTGGTGCTGATCCTGTCGATGTCATTGGATTCAGCAGTAGCCGATTGGGCCGATTCCATCATCATCCCCCAATCGAAGGAGAAGTCGAGAAAGTGGAGCAAGAGGAGGAGGAGGACGGCGGAGAGGAGCATGGGGATAGGCCCGATCAAGATCCAGAGGAAGAGCGGGAATGAGAAGTAGAAGGCCCGGAGTCCGAGGGACCAGAAGAGGCTGCCGCGGTTGAGGGCGCGTGCGACGTAGTCGGCGGAGAGGCTTCCGTACTTTCTGGGCACGTTGACGAGGACGCTGGCGTGGGCGTAGTACCGGATCGACTGCACGTTCATGAGGAAGGCGAGGAGGAAGCAGAGGAGGACGGCGAAGCACTTGACGGAGAGGAGGAGCTCCCCCGTGTCGCCGTACACCATCCCCTCCGACCTCGCCTCCGACGCCCACCGACCCCCGTTCGTCATCAGGACCGCGATCACCGAGCTGAGCGTGATCGCCGTCGACGCCAGCAGCGTCGACGCCATGATGTTGTTGCGCAGCGTCTGCACCGCCACCACCCCGTTCTGCGCCGGGTCCTGCATTGCATGCGTGCATGCGCTCAATCGAACCATGCACAAATTATTTAATTTAATTAGAGAGGAAATGCAATTAATTAGGGCTCGAAATCGAATTAATTAATATACATTCTGAATAAAAAAAAAAAAAAAAAAAAGGTGATAAATTAATTGATTGATGAAGTACCTCCATCATGGTTCGAACCCATATTTTTCTGTTGACGTTGTTGATGCCGATGACGGTTCCGGTGGGGTGCTTCATCACCCGATAGAAGAGCCATGCATGGTACGACGCCATTACCGCGAGCCCAGATGGAACGAGGATGTAATCCAAGATTTGTTTTCTCATGGCCGTGAATCATATTAAACGGTGATCAGATGAAGGAAGAGATCATTAGGACTAGATTATATAGACATAGGCATGGAGAAGCTGAAGCAGCCGCCCTAAGTATAATATTGTACGTTGGGAACAGATCGATCAAGAAGAAAAGCAAACAAGGGTACTATTAATGGAACTAATTAGGCTATAGGGAATAATAAATTAATAACTATTCATCTCCATCGATCCTAATTCCTCTCTCTCCTAGCTGCTTCTTCTCCTAAATATTTTCAACTAATTTTTTTTCTGGGACCTGTTTAGGGGGTCGGAACACCTGTTTTGGCTTGGGGGCACGATTCAACTGGTAGGTCCACCTGGTTGAACTAGTTGAAGCTGCAGTGAGACCTCTATTAGTCTTAATTATCTTCAATTCCACTTAGTGCCAAGATTCAATTTAATGATTTCCGATTAGCAGAATAAAATTTCGATTCTTATCCACTTTGACCATTTCTTATTGAAACAATATTAATTATTGAATATTTTGGTCAAGTAATTAAATACTTTTGCCTAGTATATAACAGGCATAAATTAAACGTACACTTTTATAATTGTAGGGATAAGCTATGTCCTGTGATTATATATTGCAGTCAATCATGCATGACTTTGAAAACCTTCTAGTGCAAAGAATATAATTAATTATATATTAAACATGAAGTTTTTATTTATAATTGTAATTAATTTGCTTCGCTATTTCATTTAGGTCATTACAGGCACTCCGAAGAATATATTAAGCTTGCTTTCTAGCTTATTTAGCATAGAGCAACGTAAATTAATACATGATATGGATCGAGACTTGGAATTAATCAGTTCAAGACGCGGCACTGCTTTCTGATCTCCCCTGCGCTTCCGGTGAGAACTTCGATGGCTCCCATCTTCTTCATGGAAAGTGCGAACTGGTCGAAGAAGTTTTTCTGTCTCTGGAACAGCCTGACGAAGTTGGCGGAGGCGGAGTTGGTGAGTAGCGCGGCGTCGGATTGGAACAGACCCTTGTTCTGGGTGACGATGAGGAAGTAGTCGGAGTCGAAGTTGATGGAGCTGCCGGGGTCCATGTCCACGGTGGTGGTCGGGTCGGGGGGATTAGTACTGCACTTGCTACGAAGGGTCTGGGCGTAGGTCGAGTCCAGCGAAGGGTCGACGTCGTTGTTCCCGGTGAAATTGAGCCTCCGACCGAACGCGCCACAATGCGCTGCTCCGATGGTGTGTGCGCCTGAAAGAGCTACGAGGTCCTTGACGTTGAGTCCCTTGAGGGCAAAGAGCTGTTGGAGGGTGGTGAAGTTTGAGAACGGAGAAGGGAGGTTTCCGGTCACTTCCTTTGCGAGGGACACTATTCCGTCCTTACGTCCGGTGAGTACATCCCACATGGTCTTGTTAAACTGCAACGACGACATTGCCATGAACCCCAGTGAGAATGCTTAATGACATGCATGATTTCTAACAAGCTAGTTATATATGTACATATTGTGTGGATCACAAAGCAATAAAATTGGTACCTGGAAAGAGACGGCATCCCTTGCAGACAAGGCGAGGATGTCTGCACAAGAGACGACACCCGGGCAAGATTTCTCGACTTCGCTCTTAATGGTGTCTATAACGTCAAAACCTGCGAGCGAAAGGTTCGGCCTCGCTTGCTTTTCCGATGGGTCGGACCCTGCCGCCGTATCCAGTAGTATGGACGCATCGCAGCCCTAAATAATATTAATCACCAATCAGAAATATTAATATGAATCGTTCGTGGACGCTAGTAATTAATACTGATATATGAGCTGGGATGAAAAAATTGAAGTAGCTAGGTTGATAAATATTTAGTCGGGAGTACGTACCCTGACGAAGCAATCGTGATAGTGTAAACGAAGCAAATCTGCAGCGACGTCGGGGTCAGCTGCAGTGAGGGTCTGTGTGATGTTTTTCACTATCTTTTCTGCGTTGGGGCAGCTGTTGTCGTAGAAGTTCATTTTCAGAGAGCCCCCAGTGCATGCCCCGAACAACCCAAAAACTGAAAGAGAAACCAGAAAGATGAGAAAGCTTCCATTCATCTTGGGTTTAACTTGATCTCCCTCTCGATCGGAAAGACGATTATTTCAGTAGGAGATCAAAAGGATAAAAAGAAGAAGATGATGATGATGATGAAGAAAGCTAGAAGACCTGAAACTTTAGCAGCTCAAGCCTGAAAGTGCGATATGATCAACATGCTATGTAGATCGCCAATTTATAAGCAAAAACTGGCGGGTTTAGCATCTAATTAATCCTGAGTTTGAATAACAGGAATTACTGGTCATGGCCAAATGGGAATTGTTTTATCTTTCGAGATCAGTTTCTGACATCTTGCGCGTACCCTATATATTAATAGAATTCCATGAATTGAACTGAAGAAGATGATCATGGCGGGCGGCCGAGTTCCTGAAGAATTGTTAGATCGTTTCATGCACAGATTGAAGTTCTCTTGGAATTTCTCGTAAGGAGGGATCATGTTCCATTGGAAAATTTGAATAAATTAATTTAGTGCATGTTGGACCAGACGACTGCCATGATTGAGATCATATATATATATCCTCTTGCTCTGAGGGTCCTTCTATACATTATTAGTACCCACGTTCGATTCTTGAGAGACGAATACGACGAAGAGCCATCCAGTGAGTTTTTAGAATATTCATGAGATAGAACTGAATTAAAAAAAAAAAAAAAAAAAAAAAAACTGACGGGATCGGATCTGATCGGATCATGACTTTTCTCCGAGAACTCTCCGCATTGCAATGAATATATATAATTCGTTTCGCTAAATGCCACCACCAACTAAATATTCCTCTAGTTTTATCGGGGCCATTCCTTAGTTGTTGACTCTGGCCTAGCTTTTGCATTTGTTTTTTGTTCTTATGTTCACTGGATACTGGAGAAGAAACCGCCGCATTTCTCTCGTATCTCGTCGTATCAGTAACTCTGAAGCGATTGAATGCTGGGTAGCTTCAGTGTTACAAAACCGCGTAAGATGTCAAGTAAGAGAGCTTCACAGACAATGACACAGATTTCTCGCGTCAACGACGAGAGGCTGACTATGAAGTGGATATAAATTATGTAAGTGTGAATGCATGCTACGTACATTTGACCAGAGCATCATCGTCAACGACTCGAGGTTGCTCTTCTAATTCTAATACTAGTCAAATCCTTATCATCCATTCTTTCTTTCTCACTCTCTCATTTGCTCTCTCTCTCTCTCATTTGTTCTCTCTCTCTCATTTGTTCTCTCTCTCTCATTTGTTCTCTCTCATTTGTTCTCTCTCTCTCTCTCATTTTGTTTCTCTCTCTCTCATTTGTTTTTCTCTCTCTCTCATTTGTTCTCTCTATATCTCTCATTTGTTCTCTCTCTATATATATATGGGTTTTGTTTCTCTCTCTCTCTCTCTTTTTCTCATATATATTATATATATATATATATATATTTTGTTATATATATATATATTTGGTTTTATATATATATATATATATATATATATATTTTTGTTTCTATATATATATATATTTTGGTTTTTTTATATATATATATATATATTGGTTTTAATATATATATATATATATATATATATATATATGGTTTTGGTTTAATATATATATATATATATATGGGTTTTGTTTTATATATATATATATATATGGTTTTGGACATTTATATATATATATATATATCGTTTTATATATATATATATATATATGGTTTTATTTTTTTATATATATATATATACCAGGTTTTGGTTTATATATATATATATATATGGGTTTTGGTTTTATATATATATATATATATTGGTTTTTATATATATATATATATATATGGAAGTTTTGGTTTTATATATATATATATATATATATGGTTTTTTGGTTTATATATATATATATATATATGGTTTATATATATATATATATATATATATATATATATATATATATATATATATATATATATATATATATATATATATATATATATATATATATATATATATATATATATATATATATATATATATATATATATATATATATATATATATATATATATATATATATATATATATATATATATATATATATATATATATATATATATATATATATATATATATATATTTGTTGGGACCATGGGTTATTTTTTGGATCTAGCCTCCCCTCCGCCTCCCCTTGGGCCCTGGATGTTTCCTTTCCAGCTCCTCTTCCCTCCCTTCAGTGGGCCCTTAAATTGGATCCCATCGGTATGTTTCCCGCTGCTTCCTCCTCAAATCAAGGCCCTTCCATCATTTTCCTATTTTTCATCCGTATTAATCCGCCCCTCAGCCCCTCCGTCCCCTATCACCAATCCCAATCTATTTTTAAAATCCGCCCCTCCCCCTAAATCCCCCGCCCCTTCTCCCCCCTCCCTCCTCCGTCCCTTCCCCTCTCCTCCCTTCCCCCCTCATCTCCCTCAGTCCCTTCCCCCTCATCTCCCTCAGCCCCTTCCCTTCAGCCCCTTTCGGTGAGTCAGGCTTCCCCCTGGGGCCGAGCCCCCTTCCTGAGGGAGGGAGGGAGGGGAGGCCTTCCCTCAGGAGGGAGGGAGGGGGGGGAGTTGAGGGGTTGGGGGGAAAAGGGATGGGGGGGAGGGGAAAGGGAGGGAGGAGGAAATGGGGGAATTCCCCATTCCCCAAGGGAGGTGTGGGCCCCCCATTTGTGTGTGAGGAGGAGGAGAGCCCTGGAGGGCGTCGCCAGGGCAGCATACAGGCGTGCTAATTTGGTCCCCTCATTTGTTCTCTCTCTCTCTCATTTGTTCTCTCTCTCTCTCTCTCATTTGTTCTCTCTCTCTCTCTCATTTGTTTCTCTCTCTCTCTCTCTCTTTTTTTCTCTCTCTCTCTCTCTCATTTGTTCTCTCTCTCTCTCTCTCATTTGTTCTCTCTCTCTCTCTCTCATTTGTTCTCTCTCTCTCTCTCTCATTTGTTCTCTCTCTTTCTCTATCTCTCTCTCTCCCTCTCTCTCTCATTTGTTCTCTCTCTTTCTCTATCTCTCTCTCTCCCTCTCTCTCTCCTCTGTCGTTCTCTATCTCTCTTACTGTACCAATAGTCTTGCATTCTTATCCCGGAAATTTGTTAAATTCAAAAAGCCTTAACTTAATCACTTGCTTGAAGCGTTTTTTTTTTTAAACAGTCAATACAAACTCTCAATTACAAATTTCAATAGCCCACAATACTCCAATACTTAAACAGTCCGAACCCTAAACCTCTTGCAACAACAGGGGCCGAGACAAGGGGGTCTAGAATGGGCGCAATTGCCCCCCCTTCAAATCAAAATAACACCTCTTGCCCCCCTAAAAAATTAAAAGTCAACTCTCTAAATTACTAAAAACCTTCCCAAAATAAAAATTACTTTGGTACATCACATTTTAACAAATCTATTACCATTCCTTTTTCTAAATCTAGAATATCCTAAAATCGAAAATTCAGTTCAATTAATTAAATAAAAATTTATAGTTGAACATTAATTAGATTTTTGGTCTTAAAGAAAGTTTCTAATTAGCACAAAGATAAAAGATCATGAAGTTAATTTGATTGTCTTTCTTTGCCATTGAAATAATTAAAAACACATGTAATTTATCTAAAAAGTATTTAATAAATCAATTTATCCTCTGAAAAACAACCTTTGTTTTAGAATTTATCAAAAATTTCAAATATAAATATCTCATATTGTGCAAATTGTATATACAAGATTCTTAGTTTATATAACTTATTACATTAATTAGTCCTATACTCTCATGTTTCTAATTTCAATGGATTTATTAAACAACGTTCTAATTAAATATGGAAGCAATTTTAAAAGTCATCTAGTTTTGATGTAGTTAATTTTAAATAACTAAAAAATTTTAAAAAATCATAATTTTAATGCAATATTAATTTAGAACATTTCAAAATCTTAAAGTAATTAGCATTTTTTTAAAATTGTAGCTAGTCATAAGCATTTCAATATGACATGTTCAAAATACCTTATGTGTTTATAAAAATATAAAATAATAGTTTAAATAAATATTATTAATAATAAATTATTTTAAAATTTATTTTTAACTCATAAAAAATATTTACAAACATATTTGAAATTAATAATATTATTATTTCCTATAAAGTTTGCCCCCCCCCCTCTCTCCTCGATCCCGTGGCTTCCTGGCTCCTCCACTGTGCAGAAATATTATGAAATTCACTATTGGAATATTGCAAGTAGATTTTTTGGAATTTTACATTGTTATATGTCGTCAAACTTCGAAGACAGCTAAACAAGATTCCTTAAACCTTAAAATAGCTCGCCTCCTATCCACTTGGCCGCTTCCCCAAATTCTAAGTTACGAAGTCTTTTACGTCGTTGGCCTGCACAGACAGAGATCCTTAAAACCCACAGACCAGAAAGTTTCATACATATACTCATGAATCAAATTAATGTACTATATACATAATTAACAAATTCCTCTGGGAGCTGCATGCGGAAAAAGTTAGGAACCTCGAGCCATGGGAGTAGTTTAGTTGCTCTCAACGTGCCCTAGAAGACTACAGGCAGACTATGACAAAAATGAAAGATGATTCCCTTGAGAAACGACCACGAACGCTCCCAATTTCTGCACGAAATTTAGGGTTTTACCAGGTCATGCATACCTCTTCTCCATGTCCTGAAGACACTAATGGAGCCAATAAGGATCATATATCTATTTTGTATAACAACAGGCATAAAGTCAGAAGCCCCGGGAAAATAAACAATTCCAGTTGACGAAGACCACGCACAAATATATGATATATCCCTAGCTAGCTCATTCAAACTCAAAATTGGACGACGAAACTCGCGCGCCTTTGTTTTCTCATCTATAAATAGAGCAAGAAACAGTGCAGTTTGATCAGTGCGGTATTTGCTAGTACAACCTTCTTAATTACTTTCTTTCACGCACTTGGTCTGTACTACGTACGTACGTCTTGATCAATAGGAGAGAAAGTTGTAAAGAAGATGAAGAAGGGAAGCTACTGTGTTCTCTTTCTGGTCATTTCTCTTTCAGTACTGTTCGGGGCATGCAATGCAGCCGGTCTCAAAGCGAACTTCTACAAGAAAAGCTGCCCAAATGCAGAAAAGATAGTGAAAAACATCACACAGACCCGCACTGCGGCAGACCCCGACACCGCTGCAGATTTACTTCGTTTACACTATCACGATTGCTTCGTCAGGGTACGTATACTGAGCTACTCCCTATTAATTTCTCTATTTAATTAGTGATTAATTAGTTTCTCATGCATGATATATATTTATATATATTAATATTGTTTCTGCTGGTTATAAATCTTATTCGTCGGGCCGTGATATATATATCAGGGTTGCGATGCGTCCGTGCTATTGGACACTGCAGCAGGGGCCGACCCATCTGAGAAGCAGGCATTTCCCAATCTGTCGCTCCAAGGTTTTGACGTTATAGACACCATCAAGACTGAAGTTGAGAAATCTTGCCCCGGTGTCGTCTCTTGTGCAGACATCCTCGCCTTGTCTGCAAGGGATGCCGTCTCTTTTCAGGTAGGGACGACTATATATAGTACAGATATAACTAGCTTATTGAAAATCATGCATGTAAGCATTCTCACTGGTGTGCATGGCGCATCGTCGTTAATATTGCAGTTTAAGAAGTCCATGTGGGAAGTGCTCACCGGGCGTAAAGATGGAAGAGTGTCACTGGCGACGGAAGTGATCGGCAACCTCCCTTCCCCATTCTCAAACTTCACCACCCTCCAACAGCTCTTTGCCCTCAAGGGATTCAGCGTCAAGGACCTGGTGGCTCTTTCGGGTGCACACACGATCGGACTAGCACACTGCGGGGCGTTCCGTCGGAGGCTCAACTTCACCGGGAACGACGACGTCGACCCTTCCCTGGATTCGACCTACGCCCAGACCCTCCGTAGCAAGTGCAGTACGAGTCCCCCGGACCCGACCACCACCGTGGAGATGGACCCCGCCGGCTCCGTCAACTTCGACTCCGACTACTTCCTCATCCTCACCCAGAACAAGGGTCTGTTCCAATCCGACGCCGCGCTCCTCACCAACTCCGCCTCCGCCAAATTGGTCAGGCAGTTCCAGAGACAGAAGAACTTCTTAGACCAGTTCGCACTTTCCATGAAGAAGATGGGAGCCGTCGAAGTTCTCACCGACCGCGCGGGGGAGATCAGAAAGCAATGCCGCGTCGTCAACTAATCAATATTCATATTATTAATTAATACATTGTACTACTTGCTTGTTGTTGATCATTTAGTTTTTAATTAAGTTCCATGTGCAATGTTGATTTAGGGAAAGACGAAATAAGACTGATGCTCTAATAAAAGTGTGCTTTTAATTTGATCTTCTGAAGTCTGAAGTCTTCTAATTTTATGAAACCTTGCCTAGTCCTCCAGTAGCCTTGGCTCCCTCAAGAGCCCAGGCCTCCGTTGTAGCTCAGCCCAACCCCGTCGATATTGACCAGCCCAAATCTCTTATCTAGCCCAGATCACACCTTCTATTGAGCCCAGCCCAGGATGCTGTCGGTTCTCAGTCACGTGTGAGAGGTCGGAGACGTATCGGGTCGGTTCGACAGGAGCTAAATATCAGGGGGACCGACCGGTGTTAGGGCCGTGTGAGGAAAGAAGTTTAATTCGTCCCAAGATGATCGAGGTAGGACATGTTTTTGGGATATATGTCGGAAAGGGTCGAAATTCGGAAAAAGTCGGGCATGATCGCGACACGTTTCTCTTTTTATCCCATCCCAGATAAATGGCCTGACGTGGCCCAATGGCAGGGATGAGGTTTTCGCCTTTTCCTGCATGGCATTGGTCTGCGCTGCTGAGCAGTGAGGAAGGGAAATCCAAGTTGGGTTTTTGTTGTTTCTGGACGGGGCCGAATATGAGCCACACAAGCCAGTGTTTGCAGCACTTTGTGGAGTGTTGTCTTCCTTCCCCTCCACCAACTTCTGTTCTTGTAGTTGCAGTTGCAGTTGCAGTTTGTGTTTGTTGTTGGGTCTGTTGATTGCTTTGCCGAGTTTCTGTCATGGCATTGTCGTTTCCTTGCCATTTGCTTCGTGTGGTAGCTTTGGATGTCAATAAGGTTGCTTCCGTTGGGTCTAACTGGCTTGGAGCTTCGGATCTGCAAAACCCATTTCATTCTAAACCTGTCAAGGTTAGTTTCATCAGCTCTCTTGCTCTTCGTCGACCTCTGGTGCTTGGGATTTTGCGCTCTTCGTTTTTCTAAAGACACATTTCATCGTGATCCCTCGCCTCTGCTTCTGGTCGGGAACAGCTGGAAAGAAACTTTCGTAAAATTTTGCTTTTGGGTTGCGGAAACGGCTGCGGCATCCATTTTCATTCATTTCCGCTCTTTGTCAGCTTGGGCTTGGGAATTCTGTGTTCCACGGATTCAGTGAGGTTTTGAGTATAGATGGTTTCAGTGGTCAATTAGATGGCAATTCAATTGTGAATTGCCTCATGAAGTTGCAATTCGTTTGTTTTTGTCTGGTTTTGGGGGGTCCTAGTATTGAGCCTGACGGTTTAGGTTTTGTTATTTTGCCCCTATCAACGTTCCTTAAATTACATGGGTAGGCTTCGATATAATCTCTTTTTCCATGATTTACAAATATCTGCTACTTTTAAATTTTTTGTGGTATAGAAGACAAAGACAGAGAGTCAATAATTATCTCGCTCTTTGCTATGTTTTAAGCCTTGTGTTTGCTTTTGTTCATGATCATCTCACGTCGGCTGAAACCACCTTAACATAATTAATTGGCTTAATCAAGATGTGGACTTATCTGTCTTGCAGGAAAAGAGAAGGCAATGCATTTGTGCATCACTTTCAGAAAGAGAAGACTATCACTCACAGAAGCCTCCGACTCCTCTTTTGGACACAATCAACTATCCCATCCACATGAAAAATCTTTCCATAAGAGTAAGCTATAAATTTATATTTCTTTGTGCTTCTAGTAAGTTGCAACTAATTGAAGAACAATAAACAGAGCATGGAATCCTGTCATTTTGTTTACCGCACGGAGAACAGAGAATTCAAGATGACAGCGCTTCAAAAGAAGATGACACAAAAAACTGAATTTCCATTTTCTTTTTTTAAACTGGATTTTTGTGTTATATCTAGTTCCATTGGACAAAAGAAGAACTTAGAACATCAATTTTCAACAGGAGCTAAAACAACTATCTGATGAGCTTCGTTCAGATGTCATCTTCAGTGTTTCTAAAACAGGCGGTCATCTTGGGTCAAGCCTTGGCGTTGTTGAGTTGACAGTGGCTCTTCATTATGTATTCAACGCACCACAGGACAAGATTCTCTGGGATGTCGGTCACCAGGTAGTTTTCTTGGTTCTTTAACTGTATCTTTTGAAGATGAGTATAGTTATTAAAGACTCTGCTGAGAAGTGTCTCTTCTTATGGCACAGTATAGATGGGGGTGCTGATTTGATTGTTGGTTGTGCAGTCATACCCTCACAAAATTCTGACTGGAAGACGGGATAAGATGCCAACAATACGGCAGACAAATGGTTTATCTGGATTCACAAAACGGTCAGAGAGCGAATACGATTGCTTTGGCACTGGCCATAGTTCAACCACTATCTCAGCAGGCTTAGGTGTGCATCATTCATCAATCTTGCGCTTTATTGTTCAAACTAGAGGACCTAGTAATAGCCAGTTGTTGTTCACATTGCTACTATAAACTCCAATATCATTGTCAGTTTCACTATTATAATTTGTGTTTCCTTCTTTTTCTCTTTAATAATGTATATCTGGTTATCAGGAATGGCCGTGGGAAGGGACCTAAAGGGTAGGAAGAATAATGTTATTGCCGTCATAGGTGATGGAGCCATGACTGCAGGGCAGGCTTATGAAGCTATGAACAACGCGGGATATTTGGACTCTGACATGATTGTGATCCTCAATGACAACAAGCAAGTTTCTTTACCCACTGCTACTCTAGATGGACCTATTCCACCAGTTGGGGCTCTGAGCAGTGCTCTTAGTCGGTTACAGTCTAGTAGACCTCTTAGAGAACTGAGGGAAGTTGCTAAGGTTAGTCTTCTAATTGAGGATGACCACATGTTCTGAACGACTGTAACAAATTTAAAAAATTTCGCTTTTATGTGATGATCAACATTCTATATTTTCACACACACACACAAAAAAAAAAAAAAGCCTCTGGCGCTGGTCACACTGGACCTCAAGACTTCTCTATTCTGTATTTTCCTGCAGTTGTTCTTAATTCTGTATGCCTTGAAATGATGCAGGGAGTTACAAAGCAAATTGGTGGTCCAATGCATAACTTAGCTGCAAAAGTTGATGAATATGCTCGAGGAATGATAAGTGGGTCTGGTTCAACCCTCTTTGAAGAGCTTGGCCTCTACTATATAGGTCCAGTGGATGGCCATAACATAGATGATCTTGTTGCAATTCTGGGTGAAGTGAAGAGTACCAATACAACAGGTCCGGTCCTCATCCATGTTGTGACTGAAAAGGGCCGGGGATATCCATATGCGGAACAAGCTGACGATAAATACCATGGTAACTGCACATACTTCAACATTTGAATTTTTAATTTTTGAGTTAGAGGGTCCTAGTTAACTTGTCCAATGATTTATCCCAAAATTTACATAGGTGTTGTAAAGTTTGATCCCGCTACTGGAAAGCAGTTCAAGTCCAAGACACCAACTCAATCATACACCAACTATTTTGCTGAGGCTTTGATTGCTGAAGCAGAGATGGACAAAGATATTGTGGCTATTCATGCAGCAATGGGAGGAGGAACAGGGATGAATCACTTTCTCCATCGCTTTCCAACCCGCTGCTTCGATGTCGGGATTGCTGAACAGCATGCTGTCACCTTTGCTGCGGGCTTAGCCTGTGAAGGACTTAAACCCTTTTGTGCAATCTACTCTTCTTTCCTTCAGCGCGGATACGACCAGGCAAGAGCCAGAGAATTTATTCCCATTTCTTTCTTTGTAAACCCGTATCGTGATTAACAAATCTGAATAATTCAGGTCGTCCATGATGTGGATTTGCAAAAACTGCCTGTAAGATTTGCAATGGATAGAGCTGGTCTTGTCGGAGCTGATGGACCAACACATTCAGGTTCATTTGACGTCACTTTCATGGCTTGCTTGCCAAACATGGTGGTTATGGCTCCTTCAGATGAAGCCGAGTTATTTCACATGGTTGCTACCGCAGCTGCCATTAATGACAGGCCTTCATGCTTCAGATATCCAAGAGGAAACGGGGTAGGAGTCCCATTGCCTCCAGGAAACAAGGGGATTCCCTTAGAGGTGAACTCTTTTTCTTGTAAACCTCAATATATGTAGTTTTGTGTGTCAGTGGCATCTTATTTGAAGTATGCAACAGGTAGGGAAAGGGAGAATTCTGGTTGAGGGTGAACGAGTGGCTCTTTTGGGCTATGGGACAGCAGTGCAGAATTGTTTGGCTGCGGCATCTCTTGTTAAACAACATGGTTTACAAGTTACAGTGGCAGATGCACGCTTCTGCAAGCCATTGGATCAAGCTCTGGTTCGCCGTTTAGCCAAATCACATGAAGTACTGATTACTGTAGAAGAAGGATCTATTGGTGGGTTTGGTTCCCATGTTGCTCAGTTCATGGCACTTGACGGACTTCTTGATGGTTCTGTGAAGGTAAAGTAACCCAACTCTTCATGTCATAACGTCAAATGTTTCTTCTCCTTGCCGCTATTTTCTTCTAACAATGGGGCTCCCCATGCAGTGGAGGCCACTGGTTTTACCTGATAAATACATCGATCATGGATCGCCGAGTGATCAGATGGCAGAAGCCGGTCTAACACCGTCTCATATAGCTGCAACTGTATTCAATATTTTGGGACAAACCAGAGAGGCCCTTGCAATCATGTCCTAGGGGAGAAAAGAATACAGGATGCAAATTTTTCACTTCAAGAAGTGCAATATACAAGTTCGACACTTTTTGGCATATAATGTACAATTCAGTTGGCAACAGGGCCTTTGTTGAAGAAACTAGTCAAATACATAAAAGCCGCTTCACTCAATCCAACATGGGCTTTGAATTGCCAAAATACCATCAAATACCTAAAACGATATTCCACAATAAGCTTTAGTTTTATTTTAATCCTCAAAACAGACCATGTATAAAAACTAAATATTGAATAGGAACATTAGGAAATATCCAAATGGGCCAGTACAAGTCAAAGCCTCTGCCCACCGTAACGATCAGACTAATTTTATCGCTTCTCCACATGACATTGCCCACTACAAGAGCGAATGAAGTTCCTGTAACCAGGTTAAATTAAACCAACACAGCCTACATAAAGCCACTCTCAGGAAGTATTAGCCAGCGATTCGATTAACAGCTGGTACCCCTCTGGAACAGAAGTTTGAGCTTGCACACACTCTGCCAATGCAGGTACATCAGAATTGGCATCCAGGAACTTGGCCAGCAACAACAGCAAGTGGAAATCTGAAATTCTCTTCACAAATGGAAGGCTTTTTGCACGGTCTAAGTGAGTCTTCAGTGCCCTCATGGTGACTGGGTTGATTCGGTTCTCAATTGGAAAAGTACATGTAAGAGGGCCCTGCAACCAACATCAACCTTGTGTGAGACATACGATGAAAATGAACCTATGAATAAATAAGCAGGCAGCTTCCACTTGCCATTAAAAGTGGATGAGGACCACGATATGAACCAACAGTCACCGACTTGGTTGTAATATTTACAAAAATTGTGTAAAAACAACCACAATACACAATTCAAAACACATGACAGGAATCATGTTGGTGAGTCCTTAAACAAAAATGCAGTACTTTCCATGTATTACCAAGAGATTTGCTTTGCGAAAACCAACATTTTTCAGAAATATGATAAGCAATAGAAAAATAAGCTACAAAATGTCTAACAATTTAGGGTTTATAACAAAAACCCCAGATACTGAGACAGCTTTATATGAATGCTGTAAGAGATCTTTGTACATTGCAATAGAGGCTCACTTCAATAATAATCTAGTAAAAACTCAAATCATCATGAAAGAGGAAGTTTTACCCTAAAATTTTATAAATAAGAGAGGCACAGGCAGTAGAACGTCTCTAGTGATTAACATTATCTCTAATGTGGATAAGGGCAATAATATAGAAACACTTAATGACATTTTGGGAAGATAATTACTGCATAGCCATAGAAGTGTAAAAAACTTTATAATAAAAGTGAATCCCGCCAATTCTTATAAGTTATTTATGAAAAATTGTTGCTATTACCTATAATAGTCCTCAAAAGCTATGCTTCTTTGACAAGATTGACTTCAGAAGTAGTTTACCCTTGCCAGATACAACTTCTATAACATACCTTTCTCTAGAAGTAGTTTACCTTTCTATAACGGTCAGAGGTAGTTTACAGAGAAAGGGAACTGTAGTCAAGTTCACTAAGATTTGAAGTAGACAGGCAACTGTAGCTTGAAAGCTGGGATAAAGGAATCTTAGATGATCAACAAAAAGGTTTCACTCAACACTAAAAAAAGGGGTTAAAGGAGCTAGGATACCTAATAGTTTAGTGCATAAGCCTCTGATCATATTGTCCAATAGTGTCAGAATCAGCTGGCTGCTCGTAAACAATAACTTGCAAGTCCTTTTTTTTTTCCTGGTTTATGTGCCTAACCATCCCAATGATAAAGGAGCAGAAAAGGACTATCATAACTAACAAGTTATGATGACCAACCAACACAAGACAACCTCACCAAGTGCAGCACTCGCATATATCCATCCATAGGAGACCCACTACGTAACACATCAGCTTACAATGCAAATCATATTAACTCCTGGAATCTACTTAGTGTCAATTTCAGGAGCTCATCCAAGACCTAAATAACTGTATTAGGCTACTAAGATGAGAAAATGTTTCAAAATTTTGCCAGTGCTAGGACGTCCTTTTATAGTTTGACTTTGATTTGGTTAAAGGCTTAGTTGAGACCATCCAAGTTCTATCAATTAGCAGATATATACATGAAAACCCCTATTCATCTGCTCAATCATTTGATACCTCCACTGATATTATGTGCTCTTCAAGTTTTTCCTCCAATTACACTAGTACCATTTTCACCTTCTTGATTTTCTGCCAGATTTATCAATCGGCATTGAAGAAAATTTTTAGCTCAGAGCATTCTATAAACTAGGATACCTTCCATGGTTGAGATACTCCACAAAGTAGGTGGAGCTTGGGTGGGTGTATGGGGTGTCTCTGTGCCTGTCTTGTATATAGGTCATCAGAGACCAAAGGAAGAAGTGTCCACAACTTTTAATAAACAGGAAAAATGTCACTGCTAAGACTGATTGTATGCCACACACTTATCCAAGATTTAATTCCAGAATCCATATTAGACTTTCCGTGTATGATATTTTCTTTCCTAAGTAATACATATGATAAATCAATCAACTTCTTTCCACGAACAAGTTCTCCCACTCCACAACAACATGGAAACCACTAATGTGCATTAGTAAACACGAATTATGAAATCAGTCTAAACAGGAGGTGGAAGACACATTAATTCATTGGGGTGTTACTCCTAATATTGATGGGTACCTCTGACTCCTATTTGGCGGTCTACAAATGCAAAATGCACTCAAATTGACATCAAAATTGGAATGAAAAAGCATCACATGCATCTTCTACCGATACTGAACCCAGTCCTAATTGAGAACTCACCAAGGACTAAATTTTGGTGTATACCTAATGGGTCAAATGCTCACAATCGATATTCAAAATAAAGGGTTTTTCTCCTGCCGGAACTAGCAAAACATGTCTATAGTAGTTGAATTAAAAAATAATCAGAAGAAGTTTCAAGTTGACGCACCTGGTGATCCAATATCTTCACTACCACCAAAAAGAAATCATTATCGACTTCTCGAGTATCCTTGCCCCCGACTACCACATCCTTCTTCATCTTAGATAGTTTGGGCTCAATGTCATCGATCCCCTCTGTCTCGAACCATCCATCCTTGAACAACTTCACACAAGTATCACTCATCTGAAAAGCCTCGAAATGCACGTCTGCTCCACCATCCTCGTTTACCTCCAGCTTAACTATAGCAGTTACCCACTCCTGCAGCCCACTCTCAGCGTGCAGCTCCACCGCCTGCAGAACTTCCAAGTTTGCCAAAGTATAATCCATCTTATTCTGTCCAACCGTCTGAGTGAAAATGAAACCCACCTTCCGAAGTCCCAATCCCAGGGCAATGGCCTCCACAAGATTCTCCTCCTCTGGGTCGCGCAGGAGGAGAAGATTGGACTCGCTTCCCTGCTGGGGAGGTTCGTAGATAAAGTGAACCGACACTTCCCCCTCGGCGCTCACGGTGCCGTACATGAACCCTCCTCGTTTGACGGCGAATGCGAGGGTGTCATTAACGTAAAGCTGGAAGGCGTTGGCAGCATCCCGGTCGAAGGACACCGAAGAACAGTGCGGGGTCTCCTGACGGGAGACGCGCATCTGCCGGGCGATGAGATCGTCCATCGTCATCTTCTTGCCGAAGGAGCCCGCAGGCGTGACCGGCGGCCTCCCGGCGACGGAGCGCTCGCCCTCGTAGGAGAGGTAGACAATGGAGCCGTGAGAAACACCGAGAGAGGAAAGAGACGCAGAAGAGTCGGACAAGTCGGCGAGTTGCCGGAGCTGCTCGGGGGTTTTAGCAAGAAGCAGATTTTGGTTGCGCGAGAGGGATTGATTGGTGGAAGGGACCCGGAGTTGGGACTCGATGAGGACCCTCAAATCCCCGACGGTGGCATGAGGGTTAGGAACGCTTACCCGCTCCAACCCATCTCGGCTGCGGACTCGGATCATCATCTTGGCAAGGAACAAGCCCTCTCCCTCGCTCCAGATGTTGTTGAGGTCGGTAGAGGCGTAGAGCAATTGCAAATCGAACTTCCCTAAAAGTACCAATCCGTCAGATTATTGGCGTAAGGGGCGTTGGAACTTTATATCAGAAGAATTTGAAGAATTTACAGTTGCGGTGACAGTGGAAGACGGGAAGGAATTGGGAAATCCTTAGTGCAGACGACGACGGAAGACGAAGAATCCATGCCTTCTCCTACCGGTGGCACACGGACTCCTAGACTCCAAATTCTGCAGCGAAACGAAAAGGTTTTACTTTGTCGGTAAGAAAAGGGAAAGCTTTCTTCTCTCCCAGTTTTAGTAGAAAACAGCCACTTACCTTTACCCAATAACGCATCCTATTCCTAACTTAAAGAATCAGCATTCTTTATAAAGTAGATTTAGCATTTTAGCTTCTTTAATCAGATATATTTAGATAATAACTTATACCGATAATTTAAAAAAAATTAAAAAATAAAATAAAAAAATTATAAATCTTCCTGTTCAGTGTTCACTCTTGAATCTTATTATCAATCGAAATAACAAGGGGTCCCCTATTTTCATTTTTTTATTTTTAAAATTATTTATTGCTTTTTATTATTTTGCAAGGTCAGGTCGAGTTTTATAAAGTTGGTCTATTTAGTATTCATTTATGATTTAATTATTGAATTTAAAGTTTTTATTTATTTATTTTCCAAAATTTAAAAAGAAAAATGCAAATAAACAAATGACTAGTGATTTCTACCAGAAACCTTACGTATAAAAACTATCTTCTCCATGTTTAGTATCTAAGAACAGGGGAAAGAATTGAAAATAAAAACGTTGTACTCTCTGTCACATGCTACCCACCCTCTGCATGAGCAGATAATCCATTGAGCAAGGAATTCCACACTTTAATGTTTAAAAAGAAAATTAAAAATGTTCCACTTAAAGAGGTTCTGGAGCCCTGAATCGGGGAATCCACTCTCTCTATTTACTTTTGTGTTAAACCATCGGTACCACATTCGACTACGTCCAGTACCCCATGTCACTATGTCAGGGTGTCAGCAATCCCGGGGCTGGCGTCGGTGTGAATGTATATGCACTATGCTTGACGACGGTGATCTGATGGTGCTTATGGTAAGGGACCCCTGCCTTTAAATACTGCAAATCTGACACATTTATGTGTAATGTGTGGTGGGCGGGGGTGGACCCCGTCCGCTGGGCATATGTGATCCCATGACTCAACTTCTCTCAACCCCAACCTAAACTTGACATTTGGGGTTTCTTTGTTACCCTTCTCCAAAAGGAAGAGAAGTAGCCCGGAAGATCTCTGATTAACTTAATGTATCCTAATTAAGGATTAATTTAATAGAGGGTTCGCAACTTCACATGAATTAATGGGGGTGGGGGCCAACGCACCGGCCACGTACCCCACGGGGCCTAGCAAAGTAATGGAGGTGGTGGTGCAATCAGTTCACATGTTTGAACCAAGAAGTGGCACTATATATATCAATGATATTCATATTCACCCGGCTCATTAAACCGGTAGAGTAATAATTTTATAAATTAAAAGATAAAAGAAGGTATTTAAAAATGGTATATTCAAATGGATAATGCAGCACAATAATATAATTAAAAGTTAATTTTCAAATCATTCAAGACATTTTGGATAGTAAAATTAATAATTGGGTCCTACTCCTACCAATGTCGGCCGGTACTGAAGTCTAAAGCTAGTGTAAAAACCAATATTTCATAATTGTGTGGCACATCACCCGTATGAGAAAAACTGTAGTAGCGTAAGAGAAATGAAGATGACGACTACCGTAGGAGAAGGAATGCCGTAAAGCCGTGGACTGTTTGAGTCCGTACTCCGGGGAATCTCGGACCTGATGGATGGGCCGCCGATCGCGTTGTCCGGAGTCCAGACGCGGGAGCAGCGACCTTCCGAGGATTCCCCTTCATTTATTCCGCAGTCATATTTGCACGTGGCGTCCAGGACTTCCCTGTTCCCCCTCGCGAAGGAATCGCTTCGCTTTATGTCGTATAGGGCACAGCAGCAGCAGTACCCTTGTGCCTCGTGCCCTCATCACTTCCAGTCCAGTCCAGTCTACTGGAGACATCCGAAACGGTCAAACGTCTAACCGTTTCCGCATTCCGGACGTCACGCAACTCCGACGGGGACATCCTTGACACCACGGCCCCGGCTTGACCAAATGGGGTGTCTCCCACTGTCGTCCACGCATTCTAGAACAAGACCCGGTCGGGGTCCGGCTGAGACGGACTCGAACCGGGCCATGACGGCGCTCCTCTGGCACCTTGAAAGCGACGACTCTGTTCCGGCTCGGACCGTATTTGAGCCCCGGTGCCTGTGACTGAGTTAGGACAGTAGGTCCGTTAACGACTTTACGACAGTTGACTTGGTTGATGTGGCGGAAATGAGGAATGTGATGAAAAAGGGGGTTGTGGATTTGGAGTGGGAACTGGGAAGTGGGAACTAGGAAGGGAGGAGCAGCCGAGCAGGGCTTGGGTGGTCCGGTCAGAGAAGCTGAAAAAAAAAAAAGAAAGAGGGCCAAGAAAGAGGAGTTTGGTTTTTGGAAGAAACAGGGAAAAAAGGACTTTCACGTTTAAGCCCATTATTCCTCATTTACTCTCCGTTCTTCCCTCTTGAAACTCGAGAGAGCCAGCTCGGACCCTTCGGACCACCTACACCGCCGATCTCTCCCTCGCCGTCCTTCGCTGCCCCTTTCCGCCCCCCCCTTTCTCTCTCTCTCTCTGTTGAGCGCCTGTTTGCTTAGGGCGCTCTCTCCTCCTTCCCTACCTTTCTTTCCCTTTCGTGTCCCCCCCTTCGATGTCGCTCTCTTCTCCGTCTTCTGACTGACTCCGGCCTCCCCCTGTCAAAGCTCAAATGGGTTCCAAGCCATGGTTGGTCCCGGCCCCGACCTACCGCCCCGTGGAGACGTCGTGGGACACCGAAGAGGACGCCCCGGGCCCCCGCTGTGGCCACACCCTCACCGCCGTTGCCGCAACTAAAACCCACGGGCCTCGTCTCATACTTTTCGGCGGCGCTACTGCCATCGAAGCCGGCACTTCTTCTTCTGCTCCCGGCATCAGTTATTTCCTAATCTCTTCCTCCCCTCCTCATCACTTCTAACGCTTTTCTACGTTGACCTCGTTTATCCGTCACGATTTAATTGTTATTGAATTTAATTTACTTTAATTTTGCTTTCCAAAAAATTTAGGACTTGCCGGCGTGACAAATTCCGTTCACTATTACGACGTGCTTACTAGGAAATGGACTAGGTATGGTTTCAGATTGTCTGTGTACTTTGTCTTACTCCTGCTTTGTCCTCTGTGCTTCTGGACTTGATTACGGATCACCTTAGTCTTCTTACCGTTTGACTTCGTTAGGATTCGGCCTGCCGGAGAGCCGCCTTCTCCTAGGGCGGCACATGCTGCCGCAGCCGTTGGGACCATGGTTGTTTTCCAGGTAGAGCAAGCCATTCCAAAGCATTTCATTATTATTGTTATGAAGAACAAATTTTGATTCTTTCTATTTCATTTGGTAACCGTCTCTTGCTAGGGCGGCATTGGGCCTGCAGGGCATTCCACTGATGATCTATACGTGCTTGATTTGACTAACGACAAATTCAAGTGGCACAGGTTAGTTTTGTTGATTTTAGCTACTCAAATTCTACTTTTTTATATTTTCATTTAAAATAATACATAGACAGTGTCATTCTTTATAACAAATATTACTTACATAGTCTCCTCCATGGTCTATTCTATTTCTGGAGCTCTATTAGCTGTCTTTTGTTTTAATTTTAAATTCTGCTTATAAATTATCTGCATTGGATAAAAAATTCTTACCACTTTTCATCTATTTGTTCTAGAGTGGTGGTTCAAGGACCAGGCCCTGGACCTCGATATGGGCATGCAATGGATTTAGTTGCTCAACGTTATTTAGTCACAGTTAGTGGCAATGATGGTAAGTGCTTTATTTATATTGCTTCACTCTTTTATTTGTGTTATAATAACTGATGCATTTTGTTATTTAAGAAAGCTTTATTGTTCAATTTCACAAAGAATAACTTTCTAAGAGATGAAGGGACACTGGATTTGTCATGTGGACTAAGTAAAGGGAGCAGCAAGTCTTGTGATTACACGTTCTCTATCCAACTCTGCTAATGTAACATAGAAAATTATTTATAATCTTGGATGTCTATATCATTTGCTCATTGTAGAACACCTTGTGAGCCATTTCCTAAGATTCCAATTTCTTTTTAAGGATCCTGAGTCTTGATTGTTAGAACTCTCATTATTCCAGCATGTCGTAATAAGTGTTTACAAGTTAAAATGTCTTCTTAGATTGAGTAGTCTTATATTTTTCGTGTTTTTTTTTTTTTTAAATCATCTAAAGTAGAGTGGTCCCTTGTTGTTGGGATTTAAATTTTTTTTATGAAATTCAACTGAATACAACTTCAAGGATTATTTACCTATCTTTGCACCAGATGCTCCCATGCACAGAAAACTAGAATGTTGAGAATGAATCCAGAGGGATTAGATGACTAGTGAACCATTAAAAGATGAGTAAGGTAAAGCCGTAGTAGAAAATAACAGAGAATTATTTGAGATGGTTAAAATTTTATCAAAACTGTCTAATAGAGCATCAATAGGGAGAATACCTGTAGTCAGAGAGGCCTACAAGAAAGAGGACACAGAAAATGAAGTCATGAGCAAAACTTTTTTTTTTCTTTTCCTTTTGGAAATGACTATCACTTTCCATTCAGAGCTAAAGAGAACATACGAAGTACAACTTGTTCCTTGGGTAGTCCGGGCCCAACAGGTTATGGGGGAGTGTTTAGGAGTTCGGATGGAGAAATTCTACTTTGGAAAACTCTACTTAAGCCGAGGTGCATGGTGTTTATCACGCTCTCAGATGCTTCTATTCACACTTCAGTGGTGTCCTTGTGGTAGAGGGTTATTCACGGAATGTAGTCGGATGGTGTAAACATATCTCTGCACCCCCTTGGAGATTTATGTTCTTGTTTTGGAATATCCATTCTTTAGCTTCTATATGTGTTCATGGATGGTCTTGTATTCTTAGATCTGCTAATTCTTTGGCTGTTGTCCTAGCTCGAGAAGGGGTTCACCTGTTATCACTTACAGTGAGGGTGACTCCACCTTATGTAAACTGATTCTCTCATCTTATCAATAAAATCAAAACCTTTTCCTCAGAAAAAGAAGTGCAACTTGTTGTTACAATACAAGTTACATTCTTTTTCGAAATGGTGATATCTTATACAAGATAGGCGACATTAGCTTGCCAGATAGCTTAAACATTTAGATTGGTTCCATGGATTGGGAGTTATTAAATAGACCTGCTTTTGCTAAGTCACCAACCACTGAGTTTGCAGGCCCGGGCACCTTACTCCACTCAACTCT
Source organism: Aristolochia fimbriata (assembly GCA_019845555.1). Taxonomy (NCBI): domain Eukaryota; kingdom Viridiplantae; phylum Streptophyta; class Magnoliopsida; order Piperales; family Aristolochiaceae; genus Aristolochia; species Aristolochia fimbriata. Next base: position 13,013,615 of record CM034078.1, on the reverse strand, counting down.
CCAATCTCTTGAGATGTCTTCTGTTTCATCAAAACCTCTTTGAGCCTCTAGGGGGGTAGGGGAAGTATTCATCTTGGCCCAGTTGAGGATTAGTGCCGACTCCCCTTCAGTCATGAGGGGGTCACCAAAATGTAGCTTGACGGCTCAGAGGCCCTCAACAAAAGCTTCTGATTCTGCTTCATTTGACCTGCAAATGCAATGCCCTGCAGGCCAAGAGTATGCCATTAGGATTTGTCCTTCACTATCCCTATAGACGTCTCCCACCCCTTGTCTCGGCTTGCCAGTTGAAGGTTCATAGTTAACATGATGATTACAGTTGCATGCTAGTTTAATTCTTGTTAATTGTTTCCTATGGATTTTTGTATAAAATGACTTACCTGCTACCATAATATTTTTATGGAATATGGTCTTTGTCAAAATTTCCTGTCTGCTTTGGTGTAGGGAAGAGAGTTCTGTCTGACACATGGGCATTAGATACAGCACAGAAACCCTACAGGTGGCAGAAACTTAATCCTGAAGGCGACAGACCATCTGCTAGAATGTGAGCTTTCATCTATGATTTATTATGTTTGATGTCTACATTTTTTTACTGCTGCAAAATAGTTTACATTTCAAACATTATCATTAAGTTAGGGTGTTTCAGTAATGCAATGGAAAAATCCCATTTGGTGTTGGTGTACTACATTTAATATTTTCTTTAGGAAGATGACACCCAATGTTTTGGTAAAAGAAGACTGTTATGCTAGTCTCTATGAAGTCAAAGGGCTTGTTTTCCATAAGGAGTTATAGCTCTCTGTTGGCTTTTGCAGGGCAAAAAGTTTTCCAATAGTTACGAATATCAATCACATACTGTGAGGATGTCACACCCATTTTTATCTTGATGTACTAGATATTACTATCAATCAATGAAAACAAAGTATTTTTCTCAATAAAAAAAGTTATGAATATCAAAATCATGTGTATTTATTTCATAAATATTATTATTATTTTTTTCAAATTCTAGTGACGAAGTAGAATCTCTTTCAGAAGATAATTATATATTTTTTTAATTAGTGATTTTATTTATTTATTTATTTATAAATCGGTTACCCACCTAATGTCCCCTAGGAGACTCGATAGTGAGACCTCCCGTAATATCTACCCTAGCAAGACCACCTGAGCTATTGCTCAGGGCCAATAATAATATGTTTTTCATATTTCAACTGGTTGCATTGTTAGGCTCGCCTCACGAAAAATACTTAAAACCACCACAATAATTAATGCAAAATGATTATTAAGACTCTCGATTTGCATGATTTGGTGATAGTGCCCATTGCAATGGAGAGAGCTAATGAGGAGACTATGAGCATCAATTGAAGATAGTACAAACATAACTTACACTACAAACTCTGTGCAAAGAGCCCTGAAAGAAACCCTCAAAACCCTTTCTTCCTTCTCTTATTTAATATCTCTTTTCTTATCCTTAAAACCCTCCCATGTTTCTCTCAATGGCTGCAAAAAAAAAAAAAAAAAAAAAAAAAGATTTCTTGACTTCTATGTTTTATTATCCAGCCCCTGCATGCATACTTATAAGAATTCGAACATTTTGGTTGTCCTTATTAATCACCCTGATTTTTTGTTAAATGTATTAATCACCCTGATCTTTTTTGAAAATGTATTAATCACCCTGATTCATTTCCTTATTCAAAGAGTGGCCTCGGTGGAACTATGAACCACCTGGTCAATCCTAATGTTGATGCTTTCTTATTAGGTCTGTTTACTAGGTTGAACATTGGTTTACAGGTATGCAACAGCTAGTGCTCGTTCAGATGGGATGCTGTTGCTTTGTGGTGGAAGAGATTCTGGGGGCACGGTATAACATATGAACTTATTCATCATTCGCATTTGCTGGCTATTCCAGTGGCTAATGCATAACTGTGCAACTGTTACATGTTCATCATTGTATATTTTTTTATCATATACATGATTTTTTTCTTGGATTCCTCTTTGCCATCATGAAGTTTGTCAAAACGGAAGTTTGCAGTTGTACACTTTCTCTTGTCCTAGTTTCTTTATATGCTTGCGATGATCTATACCATTATATCTTTCTTTTAATTAATTGCACTAATAGAATTTGGTGCAACAACCATGGCTAATCCTATAGGAAATTGGCCTTTTTGTTAGAAATTGAGAGTAGTTCTGTTTTTTACAATTACGAGATATGGGAATTGCATATTGATGTTAATTGCCATATGGTTTATCTTCCTTGTCTTATGAAGCAAGAGATCCCTGGTTTGTCTCATTTGGTTGTTTTTCATGCTTCAGTATTCAAACACCTACTTTAGATTTTCCCTTTATCTTGTGGATGATTTTATTTCTTTATTTCAAGGTTAAGCTTTTTCCATTAGCTGGTTACATGGAATTTTGATTAGACTGCAAACTTGTACAGCCTTTGGCAGATGCTTATGGCCTGTATATGCATAGGGATGGTCGGTGGGAGTGGAATCTTGCTCCTGGATTATCACCTTCCCCAAGGTATCAACATGCAGCGGTGAGTATTAGGCTGTACTCCCCTTTTCCTTGTCCTTTTTGCTTTAAGAATATCAGTTATTTACTCATACAAGTGAGACTTGATTTGAAGACACCCCCTGCTTTCCATGCACACCCCCCATATCATTCCAAATCTGGTCAGTGAGCCCAATCCACAAATGATAATTGATTCACAAGTTGTTTTCATTTTATGGAACAATCATGTGGAAGTTTTTTAGTGTTTCTTTTATGTCTCACAACTAATGAACTAAGGATGTTATGTTTCTTCAAGTTAACAGGTCTTTGTGGGAGCTCGGTTACATGTCACTGGAGGTACTCTTAAGGGAGGAAGGGCAGTCGAGGGTGAAGCTTCAATTGCCGGTGAGTTTCAATATTCTCATGCTGCAGTTCTATCTATTCCAGCTGCTAAGTTTCCCATTGCTCACTGCTTTTCCATTCTTTTGTCTTTACTGTAGTACTTGATACTGCTGCTGGGGTGTGGTTAGATAGAATTGGGATTGTGACTTCCTCCCGTATTAACAAGGCTGGCAGTGAATATGATCCTTCGTTAGATCTAATGCGTCGCTGCCGTCATGCTTCAGCTTCAGTTGGAGCTAGGATATATATATATGGTGGCCTTAAAGGAGGTGGTAATACTAGAAAAGTACCTAGTTTTTTCTTTTGTTTCTTTTTTTCTTTGGATGCCACATTAAATTTTTCCGTTTTGTTTGCAGATATGCTTCTTGATGATCTTCTCACTGCTGAAAATTCTCCTTTTCAATCTGAAAATAATTCTTCTCTTGTCAGTTCTGAAAGAACTGCACCAGTGACAAACCCCAAGGTCGGACAGTTTAATATGTATCCGGATTCACCTCTAACTTCTGACACCAAACGGGATATGGCCTCTTCAAGTGCTTCAAGGTATTCATTTAGAACCAATCCTTTAAGGTGCCTATGCAATTTTTATTTTGTTTTGATGCGTTGGTTTGATGGCAGTGATAAAAGGTCTATTGAGAAACTGGTAGAGGCTTCAGCAGCTGAAGCTGAGGCAGTAAGTGCTGTCTGGCAGGCTGCAAAGGCAGCATCATCAGTTCCTGGTGAAGGAGGCCTTTCAGAAGGGAAATCATCAACAGATCAACTAGAGAGTAAGTTTCAGGCTGCTGAAACTTCCTCAGATGGAAGTGAAACTGATCCAATGGAAAGAGATGTCCGTCTCCACCCGAGAGCTGTATGTGGCAATCAAGTTTTCGGATGTTTCTGTCATGCTTTATTTATCATTGTCTAAGTAAGCTCCTTCCACCAGTTTTAGATTAACCTATCCACTTTAATGCTACAGGTAGTTGTTGCTAAGGAAACTGTAGGTAATTTGGGTGGGCTTGTAAGACAACTTTCATTGGACCAGTTTGAAAATGAGAGCAGACGAGTATGCCCATTGCCTAGTGACCAGTCAAATCCTTTAAAGAAGACATACTCTAGACAGAAATCACCGCAGGGCTTGCACAAAAAGGCAAGTGATGTTATAAAAGTAGCATGATGGAAGCAATGGGAGATGAGCTGGTAATTAACTCATTACACTGCTTGCAGATAATTTCCTTGTTACTCAGACCTCGAAATTGGAGAGCTCCTGCCAACAGGAACTTTTTCCTGGACTCCTATGAAGTTGGTGAACTTTGCTATGCTGCTGAGCAGATATTTATGCAAGAACCTACAGTTTTGCAGTTGAAGGCACCTGTTAAAGTGTTTGGTGATCTCCATGGCCAGTTTGGGGACCTCATGCGCCTTTTTGATGAGTATGGGTTTCCATCAGCAGCTGGAGATATAACGTATGTTCCACTGCTTAATTTTTTATTGTTCTGTTTTTTTGCTAGAGGATTATAGCAAAATTAATTTTTTGCAATCATTTTTTGTTTCTTCCTGACTGAAGTGTTGGGGGTGTGTGGTGAAGTGATATTTGTAGCAGTCATTGTCATTTGCTACTTCTGGTTTTGTATTTGTACTCACAAACCTGTGCACTTATGAGTCATGACCATTTGTTCTGTCAGGTACATTGACTATTTGTTTCTAGGGGATTATGTTGATCGAGGGCAACATAGCTTGGAAACTATAACTCTGCTTTTAGCTCTCAAGGCAAGTACCAATAACAGAAAATTCAACACAATCATTATGCATCCATCATTATCTTGTCTTATACTCTTAAATATTTCATAAACAGATTGAATACCCTGAACAAGTTCATCTGATTCGAGGAAATCATGAGGCCGCAGACATAAATGCCCTTTTCGGGTTTCGGCTTGAATGTATAGAAAGAATGGTATGAAGTGACATATATATATTCTTTTAATTGCAGTTGGTTTAGCTTTTATTATTGTTACTGATATTGTAACAATTTATAGGGAGAAAGTGATGGAATTTGGGCATGGACTCGATTCAATCAACTCTTTAATTACCTTCCCCTTGCCGCCCTTATTGAGAAGAAAATTATTTGCATGCATGGTGGAATTGGGAGATCTATAAACTCTGTTGAACAAATAGAGAAACTTGAGAGGCCCATAACAATGGATGCTGGGTCCATTATCTTAATGGATCTTCTCTGGTTTGTAATATAATGGATTTTTATTTTTATTTTTATTTACTTTTTACATTCTTGAGGTTGCTTATGTTAAAGAATGTTTAGTGAAAACATATTTATCTGATTACAGGTCAGATCCCACAGAAAATGATAGTATAGAGGGCCTAAGACCAAATGCGAGGGGTCCTGGCTTGGTTACTTTTGGGGTATGTTTCTGAATTTATTTTTATCCAAAACATTTAGTTGAAGGAGCAGTTTGATTTGGACAACTATATTATAATTTGTTTGGTTGAACATTTAAATCAATTGCAACCACTTGTGCACTTTGCTTTTATGTGAAAAAAGTTTGATTTGGTTTCATTTTTAACTCTTGTCATGATTATTTGCTGTTGTTTGAATTTTGATGGAATTTTATTTTATTTTATTTAAAATTTAGTGTCAACTAAGGTAATTAGGATCTATACACGTTTCCTAAAATGTGCCTGTTATTCTTTCACAATGTTTTGGTTTTTGAAGGCCCCATTAAACTGTGAAAAATGTCATCTTGGAAATTTAACACAGTACCAAGTGTTTCATGTTCTCTGCCCCAAATCTCGTCTCCTTTCCTGCAGACCATTGATGCATGCTTTTCTTACTCTGTTGTTTGGACTGACCTCTTAATTTAGGCCAATTGGTATGCATCCTGAAGTTGACTCTTTTCCTGCTCAAACGAAATTTCACCACATATGAGATGCCATGCAAAAGTCATTTGGAAAACCCACTTGATTTCTTTGATTGTCTACTACTGTTTTTTACCTATTTTCTCAAAGTTTTATAGAATCTGGTATCAGACGACTGATCCGTTACTAGAACGACTTCCAGGCTACTTCTTTAGATCTCTGTTTTATTATTATTATTTTTTTATTTTTTTTGTAAAAGGCAAAATTTCATTAAAACTTGAAAGCAGTATGATTACAAAAAAATGACAAAAAAATTGAGTTGTTTCTTAAGGAAGACGGTGTTGAGTTGTTCAATTGCTTTTAATGTTATTATGGTTCTTGTACGATATTGATATTCCCAGTGTTGCTATTTAGAATACGCAGTCATGTATTTTTTTTGCAGCCTGACAGAGTGACGGACTTCTGTAGGAGAAACAAATTGCAGCTTATTATTAGAGCTCATGAATGTGTGATGGATGGTTTCGAAAGATTTGCTCAAGGGCAATTGATAACCCTCTTCTCGGCCACCAACTATTGTGGTGACTAAATAATTTTGGACTAACCCATTTTCTTGTTTACATTTCACTGTACTGCAATTGGATTCTAAGCTTCTGACTGTATTAGGGACGGCAAACAATGCTGGAGCCATTCTGGTGGTTGGTCGGGGACTAGTTGTGGTCCCTAAGCTTATTCATCCCCTTCCGCCTCCACTTCAATCACCTGAGACGTCTCCTGAACGTGTCCTTGAAGGCACATGGATGGAGGTGAGGAACACTATTCTTCTCTCTCAATTGCTCTCATAATCTTATGATCTTATTAATGTCTGGTTCTGCAGGAGCTTAACATTCAAAGACCGCCTACTCCAACACGGGGTCGGCCACAAATGCATGATCGGAACTCGCTTGCTTACATTTGACTGTATAGATCTGTTGCATGTCTTTGCCTCGAGGACATCTGCCAAAGCAGGCTTTCATCGGCACTTTCTGTGTGCTTTATGTGAATCAACATCAGGAATTTGGTTAGTGCCATTGGGCTGCTCGCAAGAAGGGGGTGGGTTCTACAGGGTCAGGGTGCGGAGTGAGGGGTGCCTTTCAAATGTGCAGTCGACGGAGAATAATTCATGGTATGGCAGATTGGCACGACGATGAGGTAGCTTGGCGGTCCTCTTTTCTCATTTATCTGTATAACTATTTACTTGCAAAATGCAAAAGAAAAAGGAAAAGAGAGCTGAAGATATGCGGGGAAACTTTGTTGTATAATGTTGCTGACATAAATGAAATCATTGTTTTTTATTTACTTTCTCGGTTCCCACGGAATTTTTTTATTAGATTCATCCAAAAAAAATCTCATTTGATGTATGTACTGCTGAGCTGCAAAGGCAGAGCATTTTGAATCAGTAAGACATTTTCGACTATTATTTAACTGCATTACTGGTAAGATTGATGCAATCTATAACTTTCTCAGTACCGGACATCAGGGAGTAAGGTCTTGTTCATCAGAGCGGGTCGGAGCATATTTAGGGTTACAATTTTCAAGAGGTTCTACGTAACATTCGTGGAAAAATTTGTAAGTTTAACATTGCTGAAGAAGTCAAATGTGCTACACAGAGATGGCTGCATCAGGCGTGTAACACCCATTCTCTTAAGGTCAAACTCGTTTCCCTCCCCAACACTGGTTAATTCTCGGTTTTAAAATCTGTCCTTTCATAGAATAAAACTGTAACTTGAACATGGTTATGCCTGCCTGTTTTACACAATTGAATAATCTATTCATGCACGACTAATCCTCCAAAACCCCTCACAAGATACCAAACAAAACAATCCCCAAATAAACCAGTGCAACATGAGCGATCCCGCGGAAGCATTTCACTGTTTACTGATGGGGAATTTCGTTGGGTACCGTTGGCAGCGATCTTCTAAAAACGTGCTTCCTGCAGCGTTGGAAGATGCCATCATACATCAAATCGAATTGAACTCCGGCTCTCTCTCGGTTCACAATGAAGAAAATATGGTCTGCTTCCACAATCTTGTAGTACCTGAACAAGGCCATTATCGCATTAGGTGGGCGAGACTGTACGAAATCAAGAATCTTATCTTTCCTAGAGATGGAGATATATAGAGGGTTACTGACTTACCAAAGCCCTGGTTGCAGAGGTTGGCATTCCGAATCGTTTACAACCAAATGACTGGGATGTTCAACCGGAATGCGAGGATGGGTCGTGGATATGGTGTTCAGAGCTCCGTCATTGTCCTGCCAATCCTCATCCCTGCATCGTTGAAGCGGAGACCCAGATAAGCGCACAAGCTACAGAACATTGAAGCAATTTTGTTTTATGAAAAGCGAGGCAGCAGGCGACCCACCTGTACCCTTTGAAAGGCGGCAAAGCGTCGGAAGGATAGCGCCACATGCTCATCTGCAGCACTCTCAGAAAAAGCATCGGATGGATTCCCACAACTGAAGATGGCACCGTGAGTCCCATAATTTTCCGCGTCCGCTTGGTGGCATAGCTGAAGTAGAATGTGTGGGGAAAGGTTTTAAGCTGCGCGTTCAGTTGCATGCTGCCCTGAATTGTAAGGTCTGGGAGGATCCAATCCCCTGAAGCGAATGGACCGGTGTTGCCCAGAAGGCAATCGATGAGACCCCATAAACCAGACTTGGACCAGGCCATGTTGAAGTGATCAAACCCAAAATTGTAGTACTTCTTCAACAAAGGAATGTCAAGCCAATCATACATTATGACCCCTATTCGACACAGCTGAAGTAAACAAATAGGTTTCATGGCTGTCCAATCCTCTGCCCTGAGATCAAAACCCAGTATTAGAACAGCCCTGAGAATATATTTCACAAGCACATAAGTTTGAGCATAGAAATCGTCACTCACTGCATCCCATCTAAGTAGGTTCTTGTTGTTCCATTTAGGGCGCCGGATAAGGAAGTCAGACTTAGAACCCAGTTCTCATTTGTGTCCTCATAACCGGCGAAGGCCTGAAACAGAGGAGGATACAGGAGGGTTTAGAGCTGAAGGTGGTCCAGTTCCAGAATTCAGTAATTTTAGATCATTGAATGCAATGAGGTTTTTTACTTTATCAGCTAGCATTTGTTGCAAAACTCTAACGACTTGGGCTCCGGCGGAGTGACCAACAAAATGGATTGGGTGGTGTTCGTCCCATTCGGGGTATTGTCCTGCATCGTTTCGGCCGCGTATGAGAAAGACAAACGAAGAAAAGACTCTTGGCAACAAAGCCCAGATATTAAATTGTTGAATTGTGATAAAGAAACAATGCAAAGATATTGCGATTAATCAATCCTACCTTGAGCGTAAAGCTTCCCGAATCGCGAGTGCCCAAAGGTCTTACTATGTTCTTCCCCGTAGTCTACTTGCCCCCCTTTAAGATAATAGAACAAATCTCGCGCCCTGAAACCTGCAACCCAGTTAGCGTTTTTCTTTCTTTCTTTCTTTTTCTTTTTTCTGCAACAAATAGAGGAGAAGAAGAAGAACACGATCCCAGGAAGACGGAACCTGGTTATTACATCGTGATCGTACGATCACCCACCTATCATGAATGCTTGTCAAGGAACCCAAGTCCGGGACCAATACCCTGTCGTCCTTCTTCTCTGCTCCCGCGAAGTACGAGAGCCCACCAAGCCTCTACAAACAAATGCTTACATCTAAGACCAGATAATGGAAAACCAAAGAAAGCTATTGAAAATTTTAAAATAGTGAACCGATTAGAAACACATACCCCTTGTCCAAACCCAAAGATGCCATGAACAAGCACGATGGGAGGCACATCCACGCTCCCCTCCCTCTTTTCCTTGTTTTCTTTCACCAAAGTGACCTCATTCCCGGCAATTCTGAGGCACCCATAAAGGGCTTGAGATATATCGGACGCAACCGCGGTGCTGAATATGTAGAATCCATAAACCAGATGAACCATAGAACTGACAAAAAGCTCCGACAACGTTAGAATCCCCATCAAAACCCGCTCCATTGTCCTCCTGGCCGCAGAAGATTCTCCTTCCCCGGATTCCGAACCTCACCCGTAACCTCCTCCCTTTTTCCCTCCCGGCCCGAACCCCCCTCTCTCGGGGAGAGCAAATAAGAAAAGAAAAAGGAGGAGGAAGAATGCGGTAGAGGAACGAACCCTCCTTTCCTTGAATGACCCGCGCAGCTCGGAAATGAGCCAAACGCGGCGTTCCAGAAAGGAATTTCTCAAAAGCACCAGGGTGCGTTCAATTCAAACTCGGAAAAAATGAGAGGAACTGAAAACCCCGGAAGTCAGATTTAAGGGTAAAAATACGGAAGTCAGTCCACCATGTCGGGCTCCTCCGATTCCGAGTAAAATGGAAGACGCTGCACACAATTTTCTCATTCCCGTTCGCAGTCGCTTTCACCAATCAGAGGTCCGCATTCATTACGATCTCTTTCGGCGTTGCAACCCTCCAGGCCCCAGCATCCCCCTAATTAATAAAAACCACTCCCGCTCGCGCGCGCTCAAGAGAGAGAGAGAGGAAGAGGGAGAGTGGTTGGGCGATATCATCTCACGTGGCGCCGTCGCATCCGTCCAACACTGCACCTGCTCCCTCAGCCTCTCCAAAATCGTCGCGGGGACTTACCCCGAAGCAATCCCTTGTTTTTTTCTTTCTGAACTCGTGTTTTTAGTTTTTTTACCCGAGAAATTCGGTCACTGCGCCGCACGTCTACCAAAACTCCCTGCTATCGTCCTTCTCCTCCGTGGCTTCACAGCCACAATTAGGTAAACAACATTTTACTGCTTCGTTATTTCTTATGGCTGAATTTTATTACAAATTTCCTAAACACTCGGGTCCGTTAGGATAAGGAGATAAGATCAGATAAACATAATTATAGAAATTCCTAAATTTTCGATTTTTTTTTTTTTTTTTTTTGTGGTTAGGATAAAGCATATAGTTGTCATTACACATAAGTAAAAAAAAAAAAAAAAAAAATCAAATCTAAAATGAATAAAATCAGTAAAAGTACTAAAATATGAATTTTGGTAGTTACCTTTTCATAACCCGCCTCTGGTTTTGGTCTATAATAATTCGTATATATTTAATATTCTTAAAAGTATTATAATTAATTTTTTTAAGGATTACTTTTCTTTAAGTATAATTCTCTATAATACATTGATTGAATAAATTAAACTTAAAATTAATTATTATGCCCAGCGGCCCAGCCATAGAAAAACAAATGTGGGAGTACGGTAGCCCGCGTATGGTACGATTTTTATTAAAAGTCTCTGTTTCTTCTTGTCTGCTCTCCTCTCTTTCTTTCCTTCTCAGGAATCAAAAACACGATACGAGACGCAGCGTATGGACTGTGGAGGAGGCAGCTGGCAAGTGGGAAGCGGTCCGAACCACGGAAATTCCAAGTACCAGAAGCTTCATCTGCTTCCATGTCCACCAAAACAACCACCGGGCTCTTATCCGCCCGGGACTTCCTCTTTTTCGTTCGGTGCCTTTAAACAAAAGATAAAGCGACAATCTTGGGCACTATTTTAATCTGATTCTTGACGTGAATATTCTGGAGCAGGGCGTTCCGCCAGGCTCATTATCTAGCAGTTGCACATGGACGGAGAGACTCATGGCTTCGCGGATTTACAGAGGCAGTAATCAAAGCCTCGTCAAAGCCCTGTTTTTCAATTGTTTTAAGTCTTTTGATTGCCAGCGGTGGGTTTTCGTTTTTTTATCTCAAGCAAGAAAAAAGAAAGCTGAAACAACAGGGGCGTAAAAATCATAGTTGGTGACCTGTTGCTTTATGCTCACCTTGGACGGACCAAAGATGAAAACAAGAGGCAGTTCGTGGTAATTGCTAGTGTTGATTGTTGAACCCCTAAGAAAGAAAAGAAGAAGTTTTTTTGTAAATAATTAAAAATAAATAAATATTTACAAAACTGACACTATTCTAGAATTATTTGCAAAAATGACATTGTTCATAGTTTGACCGAGTTGGTCAACTTTGACCAACTCGGTCAACCACCACGTAGGCGACACGCTGGATACAACGTGTCGCCAAAATTTTTTTTTATAAGAATACCGTAGGCGGCATTCAAATGCCGCCTACAAAAAAATATGCGAGGCGGCTTTAAAATGGCGCCTACCGATAAAATACGAGGCGGCATTTACATGCCGCCTCAAATCGGCTATCGGAGAAATTTCGTTTTTTCGGCTATTGAACGATAACTAGCGAGGCGGTATCTAAATACCGCCTTACGTTCTACATTTTAGGCGGCATATAAAAGCCTCCTCCACCTTTAAAACAAAAGGCGGCATTTAAATGCCGCCTTTACTTTATTTTTTTGTTAATTTTTTTTTTGGTTTTTGTTTTGTTTGTTTCTCAACCTATAATTACCTGTTAATAATCATAATCCAAAACAACTCACACTACATAACTGTAAATTAGATAAACACATCTATCATTAAAAATAAATGAAAACTATATAAAATATAACTATACAAATGTGAATACATAAAAAATAATGAAAAACAACAAATCCTCGATTCTGAGAAACAATCATAAGGCGAACCGGGCTCGTGCACCAATTTTTTTTCGCCTTCTTGTATAAATCATTGAATAGGAGGGTGGCGGGTGGGCTCCTCCCAGGGGTCGCTCAATGGGCTGCTCAAGAGGTCGCTTCAAGGGCGGGCGGGCCCTCCGTGTCGGTGTCTGGCGAGGTGGAAGATCGAGCACCGTAGGCTCCGGTGACGGGCTGGAACCTCGTCGAGTCCTCGGCAGAGTCGTCATCATCTCACTGTAGGCCGACGCCTTGCACGACGTCGCCGCTGAAGCTCTATCTCTCGGGGCGGCTCGACCACATGAGAAGGCTCACCCGGCATGTGACTCGTCTCGCCGACGATCGCTCCCTCCAAGAGTGGAAGGTTGTGCAGGACCGACTGACAGTAGTGTCCAATCTCCAGCCAATGTGTGTCTGTGGATGATGGGTATAAGGCTGCCCTATGGTTGACGCGCTCAACCACGTTCCTTACACAACCCAACTGCGAAATAAAAACGTAAGTTAAAAATGTAAATAAAGAAATTATCATTCCACAAAGTTAAGTATGTACCAATGCCTCTTCGGTATAACCTCTAGGATGGTATACCATGGCTGGCTCAGTCGGTGGAGGTGCTATGAATCGTCGAGTAGCCCCCAAATACCACCTCATATAGTCACTGGGAGCATGTCTGGGGGTGTGTGCCCGGCTGCCCATAACAACATACTCGCCGCGCCCCCACCGGCGATGTAATCACGGTGGTATAGCCTAATCCTCCCAAATTTCGGCCTTTCCAGAGATGCGAGTAACATGCTCGACATCATCCCGGTGGAGTCACCGCTCAAAGTAATTAAATTAAACACCGAAAGATAAATAGAAATTGAACTTGGGCGTTGCAATAATTACCTGCTCCGGCCCGAACTATAACATCACTCAATCGGGAACATGCAGCTCGGCGATCTCGAAGCAAATAAGAGGTGTCCTAGAGACGAGCCGGATCGTCTACCTTCAACGCAGATAGCGGTAGACGTACCTAAATCGAGGTACGACCGCCGGTTTACTTAAGAAAAATACAATAATTACTAACGGGGAACTTGCTAGGGTATGAATTGTCATTCTTGTTTCTTCAGTAAAGTAACTTTACGATAGCTCGGTGGTGGTCCAACTCGTCGTCTGTATAGCACCAAGTTTCCACCGGGGTTTGTGGCATTCGTCCGTCCGTCGGATGTTCCACCTAAAAAAACCAATATAAGTTAGTTACCCAAGATTTTATGGAAGTGTAAATAACGATTAAAGCTGTATAGGGTACATACCCGGAACCTAAAGGGCCACCCAGCCAGCTCGGTTCCTCTAGGAGAGTTTCGGACGTCCGGTATGTAGACGTTCCCACGCCCACAAGCGCATAAAACAAAAACTATACCGATAAGTCATATTTCTTCAAGATGAACAATTTTTATGAAAGAAGAATCTACCAGTATAAGGGTGAGGCATCCAGCAATACCGGCGACTCCCGTGCGACACGCCAGCGAAGTTCCGGTAGAGGAAGGCTAGCGTGGCTGCTCCCCAACCGTACCTCCGGCGCCTCGAAATCCTCGAGCGATTGTCGGGTATGCCATGTGAACTCCTCGGGCACTACCATCCGAGAAGAATATCGTCGCACCCACTAGATGGAGGAGGTACGCACGCAGCGTCTTCCAGTATCACCAACTTCGGTCGGCGTCGTCGGGACAAAATGAGAATTGGCCTCTAAGCCATGAAAGTGACAGTCGACCCCCTTGAAAACTTCCAGGTGGAAGCTCAAACCCCCAGAAAGACTCTGGCCAACTCCATCCAATCCCCCCGAGTCGACCCGATCACAGCGTCTCCGTCGACACGTAATCCCAATAAGACAACAACGTCCTCTAATGTGATAGTCATCTCACCATTCGCAAGGTGGAAGGTGTTCGTCTCGCTCCTCCATCTCTCTACTAGTGCGGTAATCAGCGGTTTGTCCAGTCTCAACCACTGGACTCTGTGTAGTGCACCAAACCCCGCGGCCTCTACATACGGCAACATCCGCTCATCCATGTGCCAATGTCGGAGAGTCGGAAATGCTCAGTGCATTCCAGGCATCCAGGGTCCTGAAAATGAGTGAGTATTGTTAGTGTATGTTTAAACCCTATGTTTAAAAGCAAATATAATCACAAGTATAAAAGTCCGCACTAACCTCCCCATGCCAGATGGCCTCGCTCCTGTGGGAGTCCTGATCGTACAATAATGGGGCGTTTGCCATCTTCAGCTGAAATTAAGCAACAGACATTTAAATCACAACTCATCACATACACCACATAACTTAGAATGAAAATTCTTCATGCAAAACCACTTCTTCGCGTAAGGTACTTATTCCAAGATCCACAACGCCTCTAGAAGCGACAACGCCTCTAGAAAATTACAACGCCTCATATACTAAATTAACCTATAAAATCCTAAATTAGCCTAAACCCTCAATTAGCATAAAATATGACTGAATTACGATTAAAAATCATTCATTAGCATATAAAACCATATCTTAACATAACATCAACGTTACCATACAAATTCCCAAATTACCCCTGAAAAACCCTAATTAAGCATCAAATCCATTAATTACCATAAAAACCCCTAAAATAGCATAAAATCAAAATTAACATAAAAACCCCTAAATAAGCTTCAAAACGCCTAAATTAACATCAAAACCCTACATTAGCAACATAATCCCGAAATTAGCCCAAAAACCCTAAACCCTAAACTAAAGAAACCCCAAATCCACGCAATACATGAAATTTAACCCTAAATCAACCAACAAACATGAAATTCGTAGCACAATCATGGTTAATACACTACAATAGGAGCGATTTCAAGTAAAAACATGCATCAAATCATCAAAACGACGTCCAAACATTATAACTCACGAAAAATGGAAAACATACCTTACTTTTACAATGAAACGAGGAAGATCCGCGGGAGAAACGCAAGATTTTCGTTCGCACAACCTCCAATCGATGATTTGCTGCTTCGATTCGGCGGAAATAGGGACGAAAGGAAGAGAGAAAAAGAGTTCTTTCCGAGCGGTTCGATTTGGGAGAATGAAGGAAGAAGAAAAAGAAGAAGGATGGGGTGGATAAAAAGAAGACGAGGCGGTACGTTTAAGTTAGGCGGCATCGCGAAGCCGCCTCCAAGACAAACAGCGAATCGTATGAAAATACAAAATTTTGCTAAGTGTAAGGAGAGGCGGCATGTAAATGCCGCCTCGCGTTTTCGGTAGTGGTGGCATTTAGATGCCGCCTCACTAGTTATCGTTCAAAAGCCTAAAAAATGAAATTTCTCTTAGTGGTATTTGAGGTGACATGTAAATGCCGCCTCGAATTTTATCGGTAGGCGGCATTTTAAAGCCGCCTGGAATCATTTTTTGTAGGCGGCATTTGAATGCCGCCTACGGTATTTTTATTAAAAAAAATTTTGACAGCGTGTCGCTTACGTGGTGGTTAACCGAGTTGGTCAAAGTTGACGAACTCGGTCAAACTATGAACAATATCATTTTTGCAAATAATTCCAAAATAGTGTCAGTTTTGTAAATATTTAATTTTTTTTAATTATTTACAAAAAAAACTTCAGAAAAGAAAGAGGCTGCTATGAGAAGTTAATAAAAGTGGAAGACTATTGAACACGATCAAACACCCAGAAAAGTCCCCAGAACGCGGATGCAATCTAACTCTTCATCACTGCACGGTAAGGAAGTGAGCCAAAAAAACAGGAAAATGGACCTTATTTTTCCCGTGGTCAGTCAATGAACCTGGTCGGTCGGTCATGGGGTTGAATAAACCAGAGGCTCAGAGCCCGTCGTCAACAATTTCCGAGGGCGTCATGGGATTAGATTTCACGTGTGGTCCAGGCCAACACTGATCAATCAAGTCTTTTAATTTTTTCTTTTTTTTTTTTCTATAAATATATCAACAAGGAAAATGATTGAAAGCTCGCCGGAGTTCCTAATACCTACTCTTGAACCACACTTACGAGTCACGACTCACGACGGAGAGAGAGAAAACTCTCACGGATTTACAGTTCGAAAACGAGTTTCAGGCTTGGGAGCAGCAAAAAGAACTGCTTTGCTTACCTGGATTTGGTGATTCCACTACAGAAATAAGAAAAATGCAGAAACCCACCAAAAGATGAGAATATCTTTTCATTTTTCAACAGTAATAGCCTTAATAAGGGAGATGGGGTCAGTGGGTCACACGATCTCTTTTTTATTTTTCCAAAGTTGAGGCCACATGGTAAGTAAGTACTAGAGCTCGGAAAATTTTATTATATTTTCAGACTTTTTAAACTTTGATTTTCAGTTCTTAGTCACTCGTTCATGCTTATTATGGTGTAGCTTCTTTTTCGAAAAAAGAAACATGATCTGCTTTTTTTGTTTTGGGTTTGCTTTTACTAAGAATAAAGTTACAAGACGAGCATTCTTGTTTTAGGTTAAAAAACCAAAAACCGTGTTGACTATTAGTACTATACTGGTTCTATTGGTTGAACACCAAGTCAGTGGCTTGACTGATTCAAAAACATGAATTCCAGAACCTACAATTTCAGAAAAAAAACAAAGGCAATATGGGAATTGACAGCCGTCGATCCTGATAAAAAAAGCTAACTATATTGGTTAAATTGATGCGTAAGGAACAGTTACAGAGTAGATGCAGCTATGGTTTTGGTGAAAAGATGCGAGGGTGCGGAGAAATGACAGATTCTTGGACAAGCTTCTTGGGGTTAGTGGGATCCGGACCCCATTTTATCTCACTCATGTTTGGGGTCTCAACAAATAGCTTCGTAAACTCACCCACCTTCTCAGCTTTCCCCTTCTTGCCTGCCCTTAGAACGAGATTACC
This sequence comes from Aristolochia fimbriata, assembly GCA_019845555.1. Lineage (NCBI taxonomy): Eukaryota > Viridiplantae > Streptophyta > Magnoliopsida > Piperales > Aristolochiaceae > Aristolochia > Aristolochia fimbriata. The sequence goes on along the minus strand of CM034078.1, from coordinate 12,996,432 downwards.
TCTGTGGTAAGAGAAAATCCCATTGCTCAGATTGATTATGTCCCCAGCCTGAAAGGCATCACACTCGTTTCCCCATAGTTGGAAGTGAACTGAAGCAGTCTCATCGGCGACCAAGGCCAAGCACGTTCTCCCCTGGCCTTCTTTGGTTGTGCTGCCTTTATCCAATAATATGAATAGTGTATTTATTGTATTTGTGGCTGCAGGTACAAGATCTTTTAGACAAAGCATCCTCGCCTCAGATAATTGAACCTACACAATTGAGAAAAGAAGTCAGGGGAAAACCAGTGAAGAGATGTTAACGTACAAGCATTTTCTTTGTAATCTTTTCCATCTCGGAAGAAAGATATAGCCCAGGTACTTGATGGTTGAGTGCAAGAAATGCATTTGTTGATGGGAGGCTTGCAGCATTTAGAATAGAAACACTAAAAGAACAAAATTTCCAAAAGAAAATTCTACACTTATTTCAAAGCTATTCTATAATTATGGTATTATTTCTAAGTTAGATTCACTGGCATGTTAAGAAATGAAGAAAAAGCATGGGGGTGAAAATGATGGTACCAACAGAAAACACATCACAACAAAATTTTACTTTGATGATCAATTGTAAACTTATCTGAGAGCATCAAAGCCCTTCATGACCATCCAGTATGCAGTTAAACAAGTCGTGTAACATATTACCAAACGATCAAAAAGAACTATACAACAAAGCCTGAAAAGTCCCTGCTGAACCACCAACTCCTCTTGACTCTCATTTTAGTCGAGTGTCATCAAGTTGCAAAGGAGCTTTTACATGACTCAAGAATTTGTATAATGTTCAATAGAACACTATACAAAACACATCTTCATGTCACATCTCTGCAGACAATTAGTAATCCTCCTCCCTCTAGTTGGCACCTCAGTTCTCCCAACACTTAACAAGTGCTTCTTTACGCGAAACAGTCCTCTAGCTGTCCTCATTATCCAGTGACTCATACACCTCCCTTTAAACTAACCTCAATTCACACTTTGATTTCATGCCAGGAAAGGATTAGATACTGTAATTTGAACAAAAAATACCTTGAGCTGATAGAGATAATAACCTTTGGGTCTTTGACACTCTTTGATTAAGAATGCCTATCAAAGGAATCCAACACCGATCTGATTAATATAGTTCAGACAATACCTACAATAGATTGATTGAGAATAACTCAAGATACTGCCAACCTTAATACCAGAAGAAAATTTTGTTAATGTATTTTTTGTAGCCTCCTTTCCTCAATTGAAAATTCATCCAGCTCAATAAGATATTTCCTCGAGTAAGTCCATTAGCTCTTCCACATCCTGTGCAGTTATAGGGGTCTAGTATCATGGTAACAAGAGTACTGGAATGCAATTTACTAGTTCACCAATGACTAGTGAGAAGAGAATCAAACATCAATCAACAGAAGAAGCTTCGCCTGATTTTCATCGACTAACTTTACTAGTTGATGTGTCCGCCAACTATCAGCCTTCATATATTTACATTACCTTGACCTGCTAAGTTACATAGCCCTCAACTTCACACTATTCAGTATTAATAGAACATAATACTTCTAGTCCTACCACCGAACAGACAACAAATATCATTCCCTAAATATCTGCAAAACGAAAAAAAACTTCACTACATGAAGGACGGAAATTCGGATCAGAATTATCTCAATACTAGCAGCAACCAGTCATAGAGAAAGAAATGTTACAAAAACAACTTCATAGAGGAATAATAAAACCAATTTAACACTTGCACGTCCAAGGGAGAAAAACTATAGACACAGAACTAGAAAACCGGCCCGTAAGGTAATTTGTCCAAGGACTGGAAAAGTATATAATTAATTCCTTCACGCTTAGAATAGAAAGAGAGAATTTAGAAGCAGAAAATAACTACGAAACCAAAGAGAAAGAAATCAGAATAAAAAAGTAGAAGAGAGAACAAATAGTCGAGTGATGTACCTCACCAGCTTCGAAATACTTCGAGTCACTGTTTTGAAAGCAATGAGGAGATTAACTTGTGGAACATACTCCAGCGCAAGGTTGACGAAGAACAGTTACAAAAAAGCAAGCTGAGAAAAACAGATACAGAAAATTAGAAATTTGTTCAAGAGATGAGATAGTAAAGGAAAAACAACACAGAAACAAAAAGAAATAGGGTCCGAGGAGGGGGAGAGGGAGGGGAAGACAAAAGTCTGCGAGATTAAAAGGACAAAGGAAAAGAGAGACATCGAGAGTTGCATGGAGAAAAAGAGTATTAGGAAAACAATGAATGGTTGGAAATGAAAGCTATTGTCTCTTCTGTTGGCAATCTAGAATCTACGACAATTTGCCGGCGTCGACGAAAGCTGGCAGAGTAACGGAATTTCCGCCTATGCCAATTAACGAGCGGATGGAAGGCTGGCGAGCTACAGAGGTTTGAGTGAATTGTTCAAACGGGTGAGAGAGATGGGTGGCAGGCTGAGAACCTACCGCAGCAACGGAGGGAGGCGGTCTGAGAACTGACCGGAGCGAGGACTGAGAACCTCCCGGCACTACAGTGAGTGGCGAACTAAAAACCTGCCAGGGCGACGGTCGTTCTCTCACTCTTGCGGAGAACCTGGCTTAGAGAAGCTCTTTACTTCGGGGCTCAAATTTGCTGCGCCCAAGGTTGAGCCCTTAACTTCGGGTCATAAATATGAACCGTAGATCTGCCAGAAATCCATTTTCGCGACTTTCGCACGTTATGCCCATTCGGGTTCGTTGGGGCCTGTATTGGGTATATAATGATATAATCTTTCCCTCTGTATCATTTTAATTTTTGAGACTGTTAGAAGCAAAACATGAACAAATTAATTTTTCCAATTTCATTTTAATCGTATAAAAATATTCATTTTAAAATTTAATTATTTTATTCATGGTTTAACTTAGGTTGAGAGGGGTGAAACTTGGGTCCAATGACCCGGTGAAAAACCAATACAACTTATGCTCATTGCCTTAACGCATTATCATGTTGAACCAACATGGCAGAGAAGTGTAAAGAGGATTGATGTGAATTGTAATTGGTATTAGATGGAACCAGTGCGTTCCCTGATCCCATTGTTCTGCTTAAGAGTACAACTGAAGTTGAACTTAATATACATAATTGTAGACGACGACAACAAGGTACAAAAACAAAAATCCCAGATGTGGAGTACAGTTGCTTTCCCTGCATTCAAGCTACTAATTGCACAAGATTACAGTGAGTCCAGTTGCTATCCCTGCAGCCGAGTTACTAATTTGCACAAGATTACAGCGGGGAACCTCAACGCCTATGAGAACACAAAGTACACAACAATAAGCACTAATCCATAGGTTGCAAGTGTTTAACATCTAACCGGCAGATGCCACCATTTCAAGAATATTTCGTTTGAAAACTGGATGGCGGATATCAGAAACCTGGACAAAAACCTTTGCTTTCCATTCTTCACTGCCACATGAACTTGATCGCAAAAATAACCAGATGTAGCATTCAAGGTGATTACGGAAAATACCTGAATGAGAACCCGTACTCAGCAGAATCAGGTTTAACGCGCCACCTCCGGTTCTAATGTCACTCAATGGGAGATCTTCTCGTCTCATTGAGATAAAGGCATGATTCTATGCATGTCCCATAAAACTCTCATGACCCCATTCTTGGCTTCAGCCTCATCAAATGTCATTCCTGCATGTTCTGATGGGTGAGGAATTTTTGTCCATCTCTCAACTTTAAGCTCAAGAACATCCACGACACATATTCCGGCTTCTTCCAAGTCTTTCCCCTGCCATCTACCTTCAACTTGACATACTTTGCCTCTGCCAATTTCTTCATCATTCCCATCCATCAGTGCAATGAACTGACCTGGTTCATATCGATCCAAGTTATTGGATGGGGTGTTATGTTGCATGTCACGCTGTGAAGAAAAATCGCCATGTCCACCATCAAACTTGGATGTGCTTGGGTTACTACTTCTTGCAGTAGGGGTTGGAACATAATAATCTTCCCCAGGGCTCTCCGGTGAATCATAGTTAAGATTCAAACAATGCCCAGTAACCTTATCAGTAAAGGTGGTCTCCCCTTCAGAAGGAGCCCGGGCTTCTCGAGCAGCACGAGCCAACTTAGCTTTTCGGTTGTTTAGCCTGAAAGAAACCCAGATATTAGATAAGCATTTAATGGAAGGGTGTTGATCTTACAAACAGTAGGGAGGGAAGGAGGGAGGGATAACCAGTTTTTCAGTTGAGAAGTAGTAATCTCAGCACCCTGAAAATCAGAAGCCATAGTTAATAACAAAAGACACGTGAATAAAGACAAAAGAGAGCCAAAGCATATCTCTCCATACATGATCACTAAGCTTATCTACCCATGACTGCACCAGAGCCGCATTTCTTTGCATTTCTGGCTCATCCACAAGAGCTCTCTCTATTAGCATAATTTGTTTCTCATTCATAATATTCCTCTTCCTTTTTTTGGTTTGTTTTTCCTCACTCTGCGAAGCCTCAGATTTTCCATTTTCCTGTACCACTCCAAACTCGTTGTCTTCCATGTGCTCTTCTTTCAATTCTGAAAAGCCTCCATCGTCAAATATTTGGTCAATGCCACCCTTTCCTCTCATGGAGCTTACATCCAACCTACTTGTTTCTCCATCTCGAGCATCCCTATCAACTTCTCTGAATCTTCCACTGGTGCTCCCACCCATGAATGACGAGCCCTTGAAATTCATGCCAGAGAAGTTAGAACTATCAGAAGCCCCTTTTAGGTCACCGTTTTCATAGTCAAAACGGGGTGCTTCTTCCATGGCTGTTGAATCTATTTCTCTCTTTATAGATGATGCAACCTCCTTGTCAAAAAGAACTTCCGACTCTCAGATTTATTGGCAACAGATAAAGGACACAAACAGTAGACAAAAGAAAAAAAGAAGGAAAAACCCATGAAACCAAAACGTACTTCAGCCAAGAGACAAGATCTCTATACATTATTTGCATTTCATGTACCCCACGAATCAAAAACTATAACAAATGTCTTCTAGCCATCCTTGCAAAGGAAAAACATGTTCTGAAAAAGCAACTCTAAGACTTGTTTATAATGCTAGTTTGTCTTCCTCCCAAGCTATGGGCATAGATATAATTCAATATGTGCTGATAGCATATAGGTTGATTATGTGTCCAATCCAAATGATCATTCCAGGAGATGATGGCATCCGCAGAGCAAGTTCTTCAAAAGGTTTATAGAGCAAGCTGTGGGTAACAACTCCACGCTCCATATTTAAGTCTAGCCTTTCAACATTTCCAAGCACTTAGGTGGATCGTTAAAATGTGATTTACAATGTAAACAAGAATAGGATATGAAATTAAACAAATAATCTTAATCTTGAAGCAACATGGAGTAATTAACAAACGTGGGTGGATAACACTTGTCCTTCAACCAGAATGCTCATGTTCAGAAGACAGATCCTTCGGTTGTCTTCAATTAGAAGAAGCTTAGCCTGTTGCAACAAACTTTAACAATCCAGTATTTATAGTTGCCTCCCCCTTCCTCCCAAAAAAAGAAAAAAAGAAAAACAGGGGAAACACTCGCACTGGTTATCCATATTGTGTTTACAAGCATTTAAAGCAACTAAATGATTCCAAGGAACAATCCATTGTATTGAATTTTATTTACTGTTCTACTTTCTTAAACTATTTTTCAACTTTTGGAAGAAAAAATACCCCTGTTCCACTATTTATGTTTCCAGTATTTTTTAACTGCAGTCAGAAGCAAAAATTAGAGATGCACAACATTCAATATTATTATTATTATTATTATCTTTCTTATATTAAAAAAAAAAGAAGTAAGAAGAGCGCAAAGATATCCCCAAAGCAGGAAAAATGCAGACAGTTACACTACCAAAAAGCGAAACACTAAATAACCGAAAAATGCAACTGCTTACACTCCCAAGAAATGATTAAGCCTTGCCGAGAATGTCATATCTATGCAAAACGATCAGCCTCAGAGTTTGCTTCTTATGGGACACAACCAGTTATCTGAAGCCTTTGAAACAACTATCAAGAGCTTTCTGTAATCATCTTAAACTTGACTAAATATTGCAGAGAACAATATTGACAAACAAAACGTGTGTTTTAGCACCTCTAACCCTTTATATAAGAAGATAATAGCACTAAAGAGTCATTTAAAAATAGTTAATAAATCTTCTCTCATTGTCGACTACACAAGCACACTATATAGCCCTTTCCCCTACAAGACATGAGCGCAAGACACCACACTAGACAACCACCCACAAGAACAAAGACTCAACTAATTGACAACTCAGTCATGTCATACTCATTTTTCATAATGGAACATGTTAATTTTTCAAAAAATGAGCCTGAGTTATGCCATACTATTATTTGCAATTTGAAACCAAATTTGCCGTTTTTACAAATTTTGCATCGCCAACCCAAACTCTCAGTACTGTCATAAATACTAAAAGGACAATGGTAAGAAGAGCAAGCTTGAAAAGTCACTACAGAACAGTAATGACCCATACAAGAAGAAAGGTAAAAATTTTAACAGAAGATAAAAGTGAAGCCCCAGGTGACTTGGATGCAAAAAAGGTCATAACTTGAGTAACTCTCAACCTGAGAATCACTAAGACCCCATGACATGCCTGACACATTAAACAACTTAGTAAAAACATTGGTGAGGCTCCAGATAGCATCCATACTCTCGCACAAATTTTTGTTTTTCAATTAGACAGCCAGAAGAGTAATTGGAGCTGGGGTAATGGGCATCTAAATAATGTCACTATTTAAGGCAAAATACTCGGGATAGTACCGGTTTTGAAATTTGCCATTTGAAAATAAACCATACAAACTACTGAAGAACATAAAATGCACTTCCATTAACCTGGGGCTCGTCGCCTAAATCAAGGTTTGGAAACTTAGCCCAATCTTCTGCATCATGAGATGAAGCCTCAAACTTTTTGTCCTGTATGTCTTCCACATCTTTGATGTCTGAGTCCTGCAATATTACTTGACCAAAGCAAGTTTATCCAGTAGATTTTCAACTATCTGTTCAAGAAAGTGCAAGTAAAAATTTACACTGAGAAACAGTAATTTCCAGACTGGTGAAATTTACCTCTTTGCGATCATCTTCATAAAGCGAAGGAAGTAATCTCTGGAGTTTTTCAAAAAATACACTGCACAGACATGAAAGCTGAGAGAATATACTCTGACTGGAACAAAACAAATTTGCCACAACTCAACAAGCCACATAAAAACAATCAAAAGCAATGGCATTGTTATCTATACATTATTCATAAAAAAGGATACAAGTGTACGTCCCACAAATGCAACATCTATTTTTTAGGAGTGACAATGACGAATATTTTATACAGAGCAAGTCTACTTCAACCTATTGCATTCTTTTTTAACTGAAATTTTTTCATACGATCAAGCGAAACAATCATGTTTACCCAGAAAAACACACTTTGACGTTCAAGATCATGAAAATACCATCACTTAAGGAAACATTCAGCTAACTAGCCAGTATTATGATTTTTATCACCTTAGAAGCTGTAGATCCTCTTCATTCAAAATTGTTGGAATTAAAGATACAGCATGATCCAGCAAAGAACCTGCACATCAATCACACCACAGCATGCTAAAACAAACGTAAAAATTTATTCAACTGACATTTGTAGTAGCAAAAGAACAAATACTTACATAGGTTCTGGGAAAATGTTGAGGCTTTTTGTTCATTGTAACTAAAGGAAATCCTTGACAAAGGTTTAGCCGAGGCAATTTGCAGGCACTCAATAATCTTGTTGATAAACCGATCCTTCTCTTGCTCTGAGGATGCACAATGCTCATTCAGAAATGCTCTACATAATCAACTAAGAGCTAATATATTTCCCAAGAACATGAACAAAAAATGAATCACTGCAACCTTCACATATGCTAGGAACAAAACAATGTAGATTTGCAATTATCTTGACCAAGAATGCTGTTCTTTGCTGTGCAAGAGAAACCAATCTCATGTTATGTAGAATAAAAGGCCGTGCAGCATTCATGTCTTTCTCATGATTCAAATTCAGGACCAGCCCAGCAGCTACAACTGGGTCATACTCAAGAGTAGCATCTTCCTCCATTACTGGGAAATCAGATGAACACCAACCAGATAGAAAATCCTCATGAGGCAGAGACAAAACATCAGCCAAAATTTGGGTCTGTAAGAAAAGAAATAATATAAGAAAAGGAAGGACAGATAATTTTCATTCTGTACACCTACAATTGTGAACTTGGGAAGCTTATAATTTTTTTTATTTCTTTCTTTTTATTTATTTTTCTTTCTTTTTGAAAGAAGGAAGCTTACAATGTTAGCAACTATGAAAGATCGGAAATTTGAATCATCTGAGAAAATATCAGCCAGTCGCATTGAATTAAGAAGCACCAGACCCCTCGGGTTAGTGTTGTCTAAAGCACTGTTAGGCTGTCTTGGTTTTGCACCAAAAGCTGCCTTCAGTAACTCAAGAACCTGCATAAATAGGACAGTGATCAATAGAAAAAATCCACAAATAGCACCCCTAACTGCATTTTTTTTTTTTCAGACAAAATATCTGGACTTATACCTCAAACCCTACAGATTTTGCTAAACTCATACTCCTGGAGGAGCTGGCAACCTCGTCCAAGTAAGATATGCTTTCAGTTTCACAGAGCAGCAACAACTGCAACAGAAAGAAGTGAATGTACGAGATCGTGAATATGTACACCAATGTTCAACCCTAGAGATGATTTACATGCCAAATGAACTTACAATGGACAGGATCTTGGATTTCATCCTAGACACTGCAGCTGCAATACTGGAGGCCTCTTTAAAATGTGATGGAATATTTAACTTCAGAATGGCTTTGGCCAGCAAAAGAAGGTTACCATTTCTGCAAAGTTCCTGGGAAAAATAAAGACTGTAATAATTGATTAAAAAAAACACAACATGGTACTGTAAAATATATTAGCGTCCAACTTCTCAGTTGAAGAACTCTGAAAATAATGCAAAAAAAACACCTTCTGCTTCAGAAAGCGCTCTCGAAACACTTTTTGTTGGAACAACGACTGCAGAAACTGCAGTGATGCTTCCAACTGTAAGCAAAATTTTCGCACTGTACTTTCAGCAGTAGGTAGACTAGATCTGTTGAATGAGACAGCAGTATTCAGAGCTGACAACTTGATCTGGAAGAACTTGACAGCAACACGAACAGCATCAAAAGAGACATCCATAAAAATATCCACCTGTAGCACAAGACTAGTGATCATTAAGTAAAGAAAACAATGAAAACAATACATATGAATGAAGTTTCCTTAATGCCATCTCAACACAAACAACCTCTCAGATATTAATAATCAATTTCTCTCTTTGCTAAGAGCTCAAGAATGCCTTTTCTGAATGTTGATTACATGCATATTCCCTCCCTCTCCTGGTGAAACTCGAATTGAAGGCCTCATATTTCATCCCTACCCCTTTGTGACAATTGACCTGTTAGAAGAAAGAGGTAGTTTGGTAATTTGGGTATTTCTGTAATGGTGGATGCTAGGGGCACTTCTCTGATATGTTTATTTCTGTTTTGTTAGATTAAAGTGGGTGTGTTGTATTAGTAGTTCATTTCCTGATTATTTGGCTTAGGTGGCCAAAGCGAAGGATATAAATGCAATTTAGTGTTATTATCACTTAATTTAAAGAGGAGAGTCAGAGAGAAATCATGATCTCTTACTTTCAGTTTCTGGTTCATTATGCAGACTCATCTCTTCTACTCTTTTTTCTCTTTGTCTCTCCTTTTCCCTTTTCTCATATCTATGCTCCAGCTTGAGTGTTAGAAGATAGGGGTAGTTCGGTTATTTTTGCATGTAAGGGTATTTATGTGAATCTGGTCATTAGGGGTACTTATGTAATTTTATGTTTCTGTTTTGTGAGATCAACATGGAGTGTGTGGTATTACTAGTTCGTTTCTGGATTATGAGGCTTAAGTGGCCAACGAGAGGGATATAGATGCAATTTAGTATTATTATCAATAAATATAAAGAGGAGAGTCCAGCAAGACAAATCATGCTCTCCGACTTTCAGTTTCTGGTTCTTTGTGCAGACTTCTCTCTTCTCCTCTTCTGTCTCTCTTTTTGTTTCTCCTTTTCCCTTTCCCAACGGAACCAAAGGCTCAAGCAAAAAGAGCTCAGCAAATGCGAACTTCAATCATAACAAAAATATTACCTTTGGATGCAAAAGCAGAACATGCACAAGATCTTGCCACTGAGAAGAAATATATCCTGTCAATAGATAAAGACTGCAAGCCACTAGTGCTGAATGCACAACCGGTACAGCACTTCCAATGCAACTCTCCTAACAACACCATTTTCCATTAAAAACAACAACCAAGCAAAAAAGGAAAAAGAAAAAAACAGAAGTTTGAGAAGTTTAACAAAGAATAGACATGAGATAACCTGTTCACAGCTTGCTAAAACCACAAGCATATAGAACACCAGGTCTAACATCTGTTCGGAGAATTTAACATCTTCAAGCAATATCTGCAAATCAAAAGCAAGTCAAATACATCTTTTTTAAAAAAATAAAAAATAAAGAGTAAGTTGTATGATGAGATGGAGGAATATGCAAAGTAATAAGTTGCACTACACAACTCCAGTCAACCGAGCTATTTTTTTGAGGAAATTGAGTATTTATTAATGCTTGGCCAGAATTGTACAATTACATACTAGACTGCCTAGGGAGGTTCTCTCACAACAGGTGTTGATGACTGAACTCCCTCTTTTGCAAGCTCATCAGCTAGACAGTTCGCTGACCTCGACTTACATTGTAGTGTATACTGCAACTGACTTGAGTACTGATAATTTCTCTAACCATAGAGCAATGTCTCCAAGGAACGACAGCGTTACTACTTCCCCATGATACTACCAAGCTGAAGTCTCCCTCTACTTCTAATCTTCCTGTGTACCTTTGTTTGAATAGTCTCAACCCGTGCAATAAAAAACTACTTTAATACAAAAATCTTAAACATGCTAGCAACGTTAACCATGACATTCTAGTCAAAATGGACTTCATTGAATAGGCTATCCCATACTTAATCATTGATGTTTAATCGTTTAATCCCTTAGCTCGACATGGAGGGAAGTATGTTCAAACTTCGGTTAAGGTTAATAAGAAAATATAACAAACATATGCTGAGGCAACCATCATTTTGTACAAAGTAACAATTTGCAAAAGGTCACTAGTTGCATGGAGATAAGTTCATAAACTTTTGGCATGAAATCCAAATACCACCTTCAGTTGAGAGGAGAAGAAATTCCAATGATGTAAGATATCAGCAACAATCTTCACTATTGAAAGGCATAGAACTAAATATCAAAAAGATAGGTGTAGTACCTGTTCAAGTCTTGCATACCGAGACGCAAGATCACACATAGAATGTAAGAGTCGTATCCCCTTAAGTAAATATTTCAACTTTGTAATATTGCCACCAGGAGAGACAAGCACAGCAAGTAGGTGCAGAGGGAAAGCCCATGCAAGCTTTTCCATATCAATCTGAGATGAGAAATAGAAAAGCTTTATAAATGCAACTACATGAGAAATAGAAAAGCAAGAAACAAACAAAAGAAAATGCATCACCTGAAGAACTGAACCTTTGCTGGTTGTAATTTGTATGGTGAGGTTATCAGAGTCCTTCAGCAACTTACTAAGCTCATGAGAACCAAGTTTATGCAACTCCTCTATTGCTGAACTGAAATCCATGGACTATCCATGGGATAGAGACATGATTAAAAAGGTAGATAGAGAACCAACAATGCATCTATCAATGATGAATCAATGTGGCAAATGCTTTAAGTGGCTCAGACTTTATATCATGGAGTATTTTAAAAACTTTGTTCCAATGCCATTAAAATGGTGAAAAACCTATGCATATACATGTGCGGCAAATTTACAACTGCAAACAAAAAGTGCCCAACCTCATATAAGAGGAAAAAACGGAAGACAAAAAGGAGCTCATTAAGAGATCTCAAGAAGGAAAAAGGGTACAATATTAATGAGCTCATTAAGAGACCACAAGAAGGGAGGGGTACAAGAGAGGGGCATTATACAAGCACAAGGAGAATCAAGGAAACTAAAAAAGCAAAGCCGCTTGATAGCCAAAAGAAGAAAAGAAACCAAAAGCATAAAATCAGAAAACCAAAAGTGAAGAAATGCAGAAAGTAAATGCTTTGTGGCTGACCTCCTCCCAGTATAAGTATCGACATTTCATTGGCACTCTATTCAACATGCTATCAACGGTATGAATCAGCTGATACCCTCAATCTCATTAAAATACTCCAAAAAATTCCCAGGTGAGGCCTCTTTGCCAGAGACCCAAGAGATGACCGCATGAGAATCTCCTTCAACCACTAAATGGATTCCAAATCACTTGAAGTATTCCTGAAGATCCTAGACACGAGCCCAATGTCTACCACTGTGGACTCAACATCGCCCCAAGGACAAAAACATAACTCCACCACCTGCAGACTTAGGATTCGTTCTCCCAAGAACTGCCACTGGTGTTCTCAAAGCTTTGAAATAAAGAGATTGCAGTTTTCAAAAAGAAAAGAAAAAGAATGGCAAATTTTACGAAAAGAGGCCCAAGCAATCAAATGGACAAGGCAAGGCTGGGTGATTGATGTGAACTCCAGATTACCGAGCCAGAGGGATAAGATGTATCTCTAAATTTGCTTGCCCAGAATACTATATTGAGCATTGTTTGTCCAATTATTCCTCCTACTGAATTTTTGCTTACATTCCAGACAGAGCAGCCATGGAGAGAGGGCCATAAGGACAGGATTGAAGGGTAACAATTGAAGTCCAAATTTGAAGGTGAAATGCTGCTGACATCTGCTGGATAATTGGGCAGTTGAGGAGATGGTCAACCAAATCAAAACAGGTGCACAGTTTGCATGTCTGGATATCTAAGACCTCAACAATCTTTTTTTTGAAATAGAAAAATTGGTGGCTAGCTGCTTGGGTGGCTCGTGTATAACTTAGGGATTTTAACTTATATTCACACTAAGCCCAGGCGGGCAATCAGCCCTGCAACCGGTAGGTTAGGCTCCGGACCAAGATCTCAACAATCTAAAGAGTTGATTGTGAATAAGGATTTTAAAGATATTAGCAAACCACAAGAAGTGCATCTCTTTAGTCAGAACTGGTATTTTTCCAAAACAAGCCTCCTGTAGAAGGGAAAGTTTGGTCAAACACAAGAATGAATATTTTAAGCACCTGTGTAGCATCTAGAAAGATCACCATTCTACCCTAATATATTTGGATTCAAGGTACACAGAGATACGTCACATCAAATGACTCCTCATATAAGGTTGAGGTTCCAATTGCAGCCATTGAGTTGTTGCTGATACGAGTCTATTACAATCACAAGCAGGTCTATAGCCACCTTGTAGATGGCTAGTTAGACAACAGTAGAGGGAATAGTCTACATGTTCTGCATCCAAGTGTGGCAGGCCGGGTTGATCTCGGCCACCGCCATAAAGGATATGTCCGAGCTGCCATAAACGGGCAATGTTAAGAAATAGTATTGGTTTTTTTTTTTTTTTTACTCTAAAGTAGACAGTTAATTAAGAAAAGAGAAACAGAGGAAAACCTCAAGTAAAACTACAAAAGAACTTGTCCACTGGGAATGCCCAGATTAATTTAAACAGACGACAAGCTCAACGTTTAGGTTTACAAGGTTAAGCAATAAGCATCATAAGCTAGACATTTTGCCACAGAACCAAACTCAATCTTAACACGGAGGCGGACCAATAAAATTCAAGTTTAGGGAGGTTTTCACCATCCTCTGTCACATTTTCAAGCCAGTAACTCCTTAACTAGAAGATTCTCCCACAACCAGCCGTTTTGGGTGCATAAAAGTTAGATCTGATCTGTCAGATCTTTTTGATCATTCAAAAAGAAATAAAGTCAGATCTGTTTTCAGCCATAACCACTTGGTTAATGACTTGTGCAGCCTATTAGCAATATTATGAATCTTTGTGCTCCTCGAGTCTCGAGCTGCTGGTTGCCTGGCATAAACCAGACCTATACTGGCTGGAGTGGACAATGGCTATGACCCAGTGCAGGACAAAGGTGTTGCATAAGTAAATATGGATGGTGGAGTGGGACAATTAAATGTAGCTGAAACATTCTCTCATGGAAAATCCTAATGGAACCCTAAAGAAGGCAGAAATTTTTTGCCTGAATGAATTCCTCAAGTTGTATGTGGGGCTTCCCAAGGCCTTTTGTGGCAACGATTGACTGTGGCCAAATTGTCAAGGCTTGTCATCCTATTGTCCAAAGCAAGCTACATGAACAATGGATTGCAAATGCATGCGACAATGGTTAGATTTTGATACACTTTATGTAAATCACGTGAACAACTTGGAGTACCAATGCCAATGGGAACATTAGCATGTAATATTTTGTAACACTATCAGGCTTTTTTATTTATACACACCATCTGGAGGGAGAGGGAGCCATTAGAAAATATAGAGTGAGAGAATTTTGGTCATTTCACTTGTGCACTGTATCTAACAGTGTCCTTATTCTAGTAAGTTTTAGTATTATTTTAAAACCTCTGTACTAGCTTAATTATAAAAGCAACAAAGTTAACCTGTTGACAAAAAAATATTCAAAAACCTTAAGAACTCTTTAGTGATCTCAATACTCTATCTTAATCAATGGGACAACACATGGCTATCTCAAAGGCTCCCGCGGTTTAAGGCAAGGGGATCCGATCTCCCCATTACTATTTAATATAGTAGGGGAAGCTCTATGTGCATTATTTATGAAGGGCCAAGAAGCAGGTTGGGTATCCGGAATGGGAGTGCATGATGTTAGAATTCCTATCCTGCAATTTGCAGATGATACGTTAATTCTGTGTGAAGGTATGAATGAAAGCCTGTTGCATGCTAAGGCACTATTATGTTTGTTTGAGATCATGTCAGGTCAAAATATAAATTGGGCTAAATCCGGAGTATTTGGCGTCAATTGCTCAACAGCCATGCAAGATCACGCAACTTTCATACTAGGTTGTAATCATATCTGCTTGCCTTCTACCTATCTAGGATTGCCACTCTTTCATGTAAGGAATAATAAAGCTCTTTGGCAACCTATATTGGAAAAGTATCAAAGAAGACTAGAGAGTTGGAAGGGTCAGCTTCTATCACAAGCTGGCAGAGCCACTCTCATCAAAGCAACTCTAGCAGGTATCCCAAACTATTGGCTCTCTCTAGTACCTTGTCCAACAGGTGTAGCGAAGAAGCTGGAATCAATTCAAAGAAAGTTTTTATGGTGTGGAACAGAGCATAAATTCAAATACCCACTGGTGACATGGGAAACAGTGTGCAAGCCCAAGGAACATGGGGGAATGGGGATTAAAAAGATCAAAGGCATGAACAGTCCAGATTGGCTTCCCAAAGATAGTGGTAGCCTCACCTATTTGGAAAGCCATTCTACAGTGCAAAAAGAAGGTACTATCCTACTTTAGATTCCATGTCATGGAAGGAAATAATGTCAGATTTTGGCAAGGCGAATGGATAGGGAAGGAAACACTTGCTCAAACATTTCTGAGCATTTACCAGCTGGCCTACAACAAAGATATAACAGTTGCTGAATGTAGGACTGAGGCAAACAGATCTTGGAACTTAAATCTAAGAAGGGAGCTGAATGAAACAGAGCTCTCGGAGGTAACCAGATTACTTGGAATGCTAGATTCTACTTTTCTATCGGGAGTTGGGGCTGATGAAATCATTTGGAGCCCAAGTGAAAATGGTTTATACTCAGTGGCCTCATGCTATAAGTTACTTCTGAATACGGAAATAACTACTTTATCATTTCAAGCAAGTTTTGCTTGGAAATTACCGGTTCCTCAAAAGATTAAGCAATTTATTTGGGTCGCTTCTCATTCAAAGATACTGACTTGTGATCAATTGCAAAGAAAGGGACAAATTATTACAAATCCCCTGTGTAAGTTGTGTAACTCCGCTGTGGAAGACTGCAATCATCTCCTCCTTCACTGCAAATTCAGTCAAAAGGTATGGAATAATATAAGAAGAAAGTTTGGGATTTACCTATGCATGCCCAAAACCTTTGGGCAGTTGATTGAGCAATGGCATCCATGCCCTCTACCGTTATGTGGTCAGATTTTATGGAGGACTGCAATTGCTGCTACCTCATGGCAGCTTTGGGTTGAAAGAAATGCAAGAACATTCAATAACCAGTGTTGCAACTTAGGAGGCGTCATTGAGAAAGTAATTCATAGCATTTTGTTATGGGCCAGTGCATCCAATAAATTGCCTCCTCTCCCCAGCTCAATTATAAGAATGCATTGGAGCAAAGTAATCCATTCCAGCACCTATAAGCAACCTACCATGGAAGAATGGAACCCTCCTCCACCAGAAGCTATTAAACTCAATTTTTTTTTTTTTTTTTGGGAAACCAGGCCAAGCAGGTGTTGGAGGAGCAATACGCAACAGTGAAGGCACCTGTCTACTTGTATACTCAGGGCCAACTGGCATATGTTCTTCCAATGAAGCTGAAGCTCTTGCCTTACTGACCGGTGTGAAACTCCTTAGGGAGCACACTGCTGAAACTGTATATCTAGAAGGAGACTCACTTCTGGTCATAAACTGGGCTAAGAACGGCAAGCCGCCTTGGAAATTAAAACACATCTTTGAAGAGATACAGTTTACTTTAGAAGGAAGGAATGTAGTCTGGTGTAAGATTCCTCGGTCAGCTAACTCTTTGGCAGATCGCTTAGCTAAAGAAGGCGTCAGTAGAACTGAATTGCTAACGGGGCAACAGTGGCCCTTGTAACTTATGTAATTTAGCCTTTAATTGTAAAACACCTTATCAGGAAGCAATAAAATCGCCATTTTCAAAAAAAAATATTCAAAAACCTCTGAATGCAACGAAAGGCTGACATAGGGGCATCATTGACCTTGTTCATATTACTCAAGTGATTTAAAAGACATATTAGGGATCAAGTATGCCCTAATAAATTGTTGCTCCTTTAACACAGCTTCTTCTATCTAATTCTCTTCTTCTTCTTATTCCTTCTATCTTCTTTTTCTCTTCAATTATTGATTTTTCACATGGTAATAAAGGACAACGCCTGCCTGGATCTGTGCTAGTGAGTGCTCCCGAAGAGTTTGCACTTCACCTATGTGGTCAAAACCTTTTTTTTTGTCTTTTAAATTGATATAGACAACATCTTGGGGCTCAAGGAACCTTATTGGATGGTCTAAACAAACTTTGGCGCCACCTTGGAGATTTTTCCACCTCCAAAGAAAGAATTTTTCTTTAGCTTCCTTACATGTTTATCAGTGGTCATGTATTCCCAGAGCTGCCGATTCCGTGGCCAACTCATTAACTAAAGGAGTTCACCTTACCACATCTTTGGTAAAGTTGAACCTTCCTTTTGTAGCTTGATTCTCATTATATCAATTAAAAAAAAAACTAACCTAAACTAAAAAACAAAAAAAAAAAAAACAAAAAAATCAATCATAGACCCATTATCCATGTCACCCTAGGTATGAGGAGTGTTCATAGGAATAATCTCATTTTACAGTGACATGTAGTTCATTCATAAAGCTGAAAAGATGGTTTCCTAAATTTAATCATTTTTTTATGGAACCCGACATTGTGCCAAAAAGAGGTCTGTTGTCCACTTTTAACATAGATTGAACACTCAACCTCATAGGAAATGTTGAGCTTGCATAAATAGTCTTCCAACAGTTTGATGTAGAATTTGGAAGGCGAAAGGTAGAGCGTCATGGAGTCACCGTAATAATATTTATATGGAAAAATTACTCTTGATCTAGTATTTGCATACCCATATGGTAAGGATAGCATAATTCATCTTTTAGGTTGCCTAAATACTGACACCCCAAAAATTCTTGGCTTAGCAAGCCTCCTCCTAATAGACTGAGTACTATTTGAATAGGCATGGGCACTGGGTTAGATTTCCCAGGAATTCACTCTGACGCTTCCTGAAAACTCAGAGTTATAGGGATGAGGGATAGGGTAGGGTTGGGGAAAGGCCGCATAGGGTTGGGGAAAGGCCGCATAGGGTTGGGGTAAGGCCGGGTAGGGTCGGGGTCAGGACAGGTAGGGTTAGGGAAGGGCCGGTTAGGGATAAGGTAGGGCCGATTAGGGAAAGGGCAGGGCCGATTAAGGATAGGGCAGGGCCGGTTAGGGACAGGGCAGGGCCGGTAAGGGATAGGGCAGGGCCGGTAAGGGATAGGGCAGGGCAAGGCCGGATCGAGGCAGGGCAAGGCCGGATCGAGGCAGGGGATCTGGCAAGATAGGGCCAGATCAGTATGGGGTAGGGCCGGGCAGGGCCAGGGAAGGGCCATGTTGGAATGGGTCCAGGCTATGCGAACCGGGCCAGGGCAGGTTTGGGCAAGGACAGGGTAGGTTCGGCCAAGGATGGGGTAGGGTCGGGCAAGGACAGGGTAGGGCCAAACAGGGACAAGGCAAGTCCAGGTGGGGACAAGGTAGGGACAGGTGGGGGCAAGGTAGGGCCAGGTGGGGATGGGGCTTGGCTGGGCGATGTTGGGTGGAGACAGTGGGGAGACAAGGTCGAATTTTTAAATAAGGACAGGTTTTAGGTTTCAAGGGCATGAATGGGATAATATTTCTATAACCTCAACTTCAACCCGAGTTGTGCCAACCCTTATATTTGGAGGCATCAAAGGTTGCCACTCTCAAGCAACAATTGTGAAGAAATGGAGAGTCTGGGAATTTTCAAACAACTCTTGATTCTTTTACTAGTTTATATAGTCTACATTTTTTAAAATATTTACATAACTAATTTTTTAAATTGACATGTTGGAGCGACTAAAGATGCAATCAGCTTTAAATGCACCATTTGTAATATTTCTTATAACTTTTTTAACCATGCAAAGGTGAACCTAAGTGGATTGAACCTTCGAGGAAATGGCCACACGGTGGATGCTTAATTTAGTGTCTTGGATTCATGTTTGACATTGTTTGTGAAAAATTCATGATTATGTATCAAAAAAATCTCAGATCCATTGTGAGTGATGTTTAAGAAAAATTATTAAAGTTATAAGGTTGAGCAATATGCCTCTTAAGTGGCTAACCATTTCTGGATGGAATTATGCTCAATCTTTACATAATGTTTAATATATATCCAGACTAATAAATATATATATATATATATATATATATATATATATATATATTGATTTCCTTTTCCCTTTTTTATTTTTTATTTTCTATTGAAGAATTAGCAGAAGGTATAGCAAACATGCACAATTATTTTTTCATTAATAAAAATAACTTTTTAAAATCCTTATGACGTCAGTCCACCAGTTTATCCTTTTTTTTTGAGGACACCAGTGTATCGTTGTTTCAAAAAAATAAAAATTTAAAACAAATTTTTTTAAAAAAATCTAAAATAGTAAAGTACATTGAAGATACTCACAAATGCACTGTTGTATGGCACTTCCTCTTTAACATGCCTCATCCTCAGGAATCTAAAATTCCAAACAATTCAGAGTGAGATAGCAACCAATCCACAAACGAGATAAACTCAAATTGAACAAAAATGATACCTTAATTATATCAAGTATCTAATTGTCAGTGCTGGATAAAGATAAAAATGACCGGCCACAATATGAAACACAGATCACCTTAAATTTACTAGACAATAACATTAAAGAAGATATAAACAAGGACCTTTTCAAATCGAACAGGCTTATGAAACCGAATCATAAGAATTGAGGATATCTGAAACTGAATAAGCCCTTCAATCGATAAGATGGCAAAGTAGGCCCCAGTTTCAACCAAACTAATTGGAACCCTCCTTAAGGTGGCCGTCCTTCCCAACAACAACATGATCGCTACTAACAAGTAAACAGACAAAAATAAACCACAGCACAAGCCACTGCCAATATGATTCAAAAGAATCCACTTAACAGCTATGGACAGCGAGACGAACTATACACTTGTTCAGCGATAGTAGAAAAAACTACAAAACAGGATCCTACGAATGAAGAGGAAAAATCGATGTACTGAATGATATGGAGCAAACTGGGAAAGAAAGAAAGAAGGACCAAGATAACATAAATGGAAAATAGCATCTTCGTTTCGTTGAAACGCAACAATTCCAGGGTAAAGTCAGCAAAATTAACCCCTAGCTTTACAAAAACAGACGCAAGCATGGACACCCCGACGCAATCAAACACCAGTCCCGCAGCGAGAAACTGGCTAAAACCCTAGAGACGATTATTTTTTCAGTGATGTAAAAAACACTTACAAAGAATCCCACTCGACCTCCTCTTGTAATGGATTCTGTAGCGAGAAGCTGGATCACTCGGAAGCAAAAGCATCGACCCACTGCGCTAGTTCACCTGCGTGATGCTGTAACCTCAGGGATTTGAACTTTTATGAGAACTAGAGCTGCCCAGCATGTTCGTGCTCGCCCTCTTTGATGCAAGTGATCGACAATGATCAAATTTCGTAGAAGACAGACCTAATGCGCGGGTGGATTTGATAGCGCGCCACATGGTGAAGCTGAAGGGAGGGAACAACCCCCGCTGACACTCACCGACGATAATTACGTCATTTGGAATATCGAGTACAAAATACACGACATTACTAGTTTCCTAAAAATGAAGAGATATTTAAACAATTGGAGACAGAAAGACACCCGATTTTTATTTTCCTTATTAAATTAAATATTTTAAAATTTATGTTTATTGTAAATTTACTCATTACCCGACACTTTTAGGATCATAAATATATTTATTGATTTCAAAATCTATTTTTCTTCTTTTATACATTAAAGATCGAATAATTTATCTATGTCAATATTATTTTAGTTATCTTTTACAAAATAATGGTTATTGCAAAATATTGAAAATAACGATATTGTTATCTTCCTAAAAGATAATCTCTTTGGTGTCAAGGGTCAATTATTCGAGTCCAATGACCTTGCTTAGGGAATATAGAGCTTTTTTATGCTATTTTCAGTCAATTATTTAAGGGTTTTTATTTTCTTACATTTTAGCAAAAATCCAATGAGGTAATTACATTTGCTTTCAAATCATAAGCATAAGATTTCATGTTGTCCAAGTAGGTTCAAAGTTAAGCTATCAAAGTAAAATTACAGAATTTGATAAAGGAGAATATTAGATAACTAGTACTTCTTTTTCCACAGATTAGAAGTCTGTGGACCTATACCAATATGTCCTTCTTACTTTAGATATAACTATGAAATGTCAACTAAGAAGTTTGAACTTTGAAGTGTTTTTTCATGTTTATTTAATATTCATTTCTCATTTCATTTTTTTCTTAGTTTTAACGGATTCTAAGATAAAATAGATGTTAAAACACAAGTAGTGTAAATGTACATCCTAGTGCAGTAACTCGAAGTCATCTCATTTGATAACTAGCACAACTACATATAGAAGGGCCATTTATGAATGATGTGCTACACATTTCAAATCGATTAAGATGTCTCTGCAACAGAATTTATGATGAAGAACGGCCACAAACAGTATGCCATCTCATTTCTCAAATCAATTCTCAAAAATCTCACGTCCTACAAAATGTATTTCAGCCCAGAAACAGTTTATGGGGAGCAAATGAATTTCTTCTGGGGTAACTCTCCTTTGGGATGGTCTGCAAATTATTATTCATAAACATCAAGACATTTTCTTAAGGCTATTCTGACCAAGGGCAAGCTTTCTCAAATTCCTGTTGCTCTTTACGGCACAACTCAAACTCATTGGTGTGATAGTACATGCAACCTGCGTAAGCATCCATCTCTTTTGAGCATCTCTCATGAAGCCCTTTCAACCTGCAGAATGAGACAGAATTATTGGTATCGAATAGTATAGGGCAGGTCTTAAGGTTTCTAAATGATGGAAAAGTTCATAGTAGCCTGTTCATAAGCCAAAAAAAATAGCACAGAACCATCAATTAGAAAACTAAATACTGTCACTAACAAAGGTGGTGAGAATTCCATTTTTAGCGCTGATATATCACTTCAGCATCCTCAAAACAGTCGGACGACAACAGAATGCCATGGGAAAAGCATAAGAAAAACATAGTTACAAGTTAAAAATAGAATTTTTCTTGAATAATAAGTTGAAAAATGTAGCAAAAGAAAAATAAGTTACAGGGAAAGAGTATAACTGCAGTCCTTGCGACCATCTAATGGCTGAAGTTACCATTCCAGATTGCCCCAACGGTCCTTTCAAAGAAAAGGAAATGTTGGTCAAATTATCCACATAGAAATTGGTCTTTGCCCAACAAAGAAACTATTTTAGTTAAGGCCAAAACAAGCCACTTCAGGGAACTTGGGCAGTAGCTCAGTGGTCCCATAAGGAGTTATACTGTGGGAGGTCTTGGGTTCGGATCCTTACAGCTGCTATTCGCCATTTCAAAAAAAACAAGCCACTTCATAGAAAAACCAATGTGGATATTGGAGAGGGGATACACAAATTTTTAAGTAGGGCACTAGACAACAGGATTGCAGCAATACTGTAAAACATTCTAAAAGAAGAAGTTATTGACTGCAAGACAAGGAGAAGAAAAAATGCTTGACATCTGGTCAAGTCAGCTTTGTTAAGAATTACAGGCACGAAGACAGAGAAAAACCAAATTGGGAATGTTCAAACTGACAGAGACTCTTACATATAACATTAGTACAGATTGCATCATTACATCAAAGGCCAAGTGATAAATGAATTATTTAAAAGTTACACCCACTTCCAAACCGATTAAGAGCCTATTAGAATCTACATCAAGTTCCAACTTATGGTACCTAAGCAGTTTCTTGGATCCTAATCCCATATACTAGCGAACAAGCAGATTTGAAGCCCTTAAGTACCTATGTTCTCCAGCGAAGATGTTTGATCAGAATTAAACAGAGACCTTTCTTATGTTGTTGTGGGGTTGGAAATAAGAGTCTCAACTGTGAGAGAGGGAGGGAGGGAGGGAGGGAGGGAGAATAAACAAATTAGATTTCACGTCCATCAAAAGTCTCTTTTTCTTTTTTCTTATCGAGGAAACCAAAAGTTTCCCTTGAATGAGCAATAAATGATTCTTCCATGTCACTGCATGGAGTGGAATGTTCAACCCACCTACCAGTAGGCTACTAGATGAATCTAAAATCACATCCAAGAGATTCATCAAATGTTCAAAAGCTCAAATAATTGACCAGAAGAGAAATTATTTGAGTCTTGGTTCAAACTCACCTTTTTCTTTTTATATTTTTCCAAAGACATGCTTGCATTCAAATTGAACAACCTGTTTCAGATATATTGGCTTTGATAGAGGTTAACCCATCCAAAACATCAAGGTACTGTGTTACAATTTTTTCACCAATAGAATGATGAAAAATCTTCTAAATTTGGACCTACAGCATGAGTGAACAGAAGAGCTATATGAAAGTGTTAGGACTCAGGATGAGTCCAACCACCGTGAGTCCCCTAAGTTACGAGTATACACTCGTAGGGGCAAAATTGACCTCTCCTATTGGAAAGAACCAGCAAAGATGCATGGGGAGGAAACTCAAGGGGATCGGGCCACGTAAGGGGAGATAGGAGTGGATGCTTAAATAGACGGTTAGAGAAAAGGTAAAGGGGGGGAAGTGTAAAGGAAAAAGTAAGGGAGTAGCACTGGTGCTCTGGTTTTGTTTCTCATACAGGGAGTAGAAGCTTTGTGTATCAGACTCTAAGGGATTGAGGAGATAGACATAAATATACGAACAGAGGAATTCTGTTCTCTGTTCCTCACCTGATTCTGTTATTTGGCAGTCTTCTTCTTTTGGCTGCAGGTCTCTATCAGAAAGAATCAACTGTTTAAGCTTTCTCCAACCAAAAAAAAAAAAAAAAAAAAAACAGAGAAAAAAAAGACCACATATGTCTGTGCACCACAAACTCTTGACCCTCAGCAGTTGAACTGTACTTAATAAGAAACAGCAGTGAAAATAACTATTTGTCATCCAAACAGTCCATTTTCATATACATCACCCTCTACGACATGCAACCCGTAATATAGTTTTATGAAAAGCTAATGTGGTTAAAAGTGTTAAAACTGGTGCAAACATTACTTCTGGTGGTAGTGAGACAAACAATCTCGTCTGGAAGGATAGTGCAATTTTCTTTAAAAGGATTATGATACTAGTAACTCATTCACCAATGCTCAAAGAACTCCTTTCATGTTCCTAGACAAGGGAAATAATAATGTCGGGAAATGAGGTTATTCTCTGCTTTTCTCTTATTACTCTCTTTTCAATTCCACTTCTCTTCCATTCTTTCGCCTTCTCATTCTTCCTCCTTCTCATTCTTCCTCTCGATTTACTAATAGTGACTCCACTGCAGATTTAGCAAGGGTGTCAGGAAAGCGATCTTCCTCTAGTTCGCTTCTTAGCGTGTACGCCCAGCTCACACAGCCAGCTATTACAGCATAGGTTTACTGCCCTCTCTTATGTGTGAGAAAACTGTAGAATCTTCCTAGCCATTCTCCCTTGGCACCTCTGTTGTGAAAAAACAGTTATATTCAACAGCAAATGTTCCCCTCTCGCCAGAGCCATTGAAAACTTTATTATGCTACTCTCCTTGGGTTTTGTAGCAACCTCATGATGCCTCCCTTTCCCATGACAGTCCAAAGCACTGGCAGAAAGTATCTATTTTTGCCCTAGCACAAGCCCCTGGTGATGAAGGAATGGTCCCCCCCTCCCTCTACCGTCAAGGTAAAAGGACGAAGATATTAGAGATACCTCTGGCCGGATTGTATCTGCCGTCCTGGGTCAACTGGGTGTTGCTCTTCAAATGAGGCAGAATCTAAAGCCCTCCTTGCTAGCATCAGCCTTTGCCAGTCCATGTCAGCATCCCTCAGAAGGAGACTCTGATGGCAGGAAATCCTCGCCCCTTGGAAGCTTAAGTTCATCTTTGATGAGGTTGCTGACATATCAACAGATTGGTGCATGACTTGGTCCGAAAGTGTGATTTAGTCTTGGGCCAGCTTGTTCCCCTCCCCCAGGCTCTGTTTTTATTTGTTTTTCTTTAGCCTTGCTTCAGCTTAAAGCTTTGTACCCTTTGTTGTACATAGGCCTGGTGTTTCAGGGAGCTTACTGCCCTCGCTATAGCTTCTATCAAAAGGGTTAACCGATGTAAACTATGTACACTAATGTACCCTACAGGAAGGTGCTATGTAATGCTTTTCTGATTTTTAATCAATAAAGAATCACTATTCTCAAAAAAAAAAAAAAAGGACAGATTTTGCCATTTCTCAAAATGAAAATAGAAAAGGCCAAGAAACGAAAGAACAAATGGCCAAAAATAAGTGATGATATTAAACTTCAGAATGTACATCTGTGAATTTCATAAGCACTAAAATTTCCATATGAAGGGATAAAGATCTACTGCTGCGGTCAATATGCATTAAAACACTACAATCCACTGAAAATATCACTAAATATTATGAAAACACCACAATGCAAGTTGAAAATATCCCATTTGCCTTGGCAGCAGCAGCAGCAGCAGATCTTATCCCCGTACAAAAATTCTTTGTTGTCTAATTTTAATAACTCTAGCTTTTATCTTCATCAACAGTTTAACAAACATAAAAGATGAAGGCACAATCCATAATAAGACGGTTTCTTGAATTTCCCTATACAAGAGCGAGAAGATCCAGTAGCTTTCAAGAAAGCTAATGAGATTCTAACCAGCGTAAAGAGTAGACCCTTTTTCAAAACCTAGATCCATGAAGGTACCTTTACTTTATTGCTGATGATGCTAAAAGATAGAAATTCTTTTAAACCTTCAGCATTCCACCTTTGTACCATTCTTTTTGTCAGCTGCTCATGACCAAGAGAATTATTTTTTAGTGCAGCTTGCTGCCACAAAAACTTGTAACTTCTTTTCCTTTTTCAAAAAATGCCATCTCAAGCAAACAAGCCAAGCGGCGTAGAAAGTAGCAAGAAGACTATGAGAAGAAGAGGGAACTATATTTCAAAGTAGATGTTGGATTTTTGTCTCTTCCAAGCTAATTAATTAGATAAAGACTTACCAGTCAACTACTCAAATACAATAAACTTCTGGAGGCTCAGAAAAGCTATCCTGGGCTTAGCAGCAGTAGAATCCACTCCCTTAATCCAGCACTCAAGAGCTCTCAGGTTTCAAATGGAGCTGCTAAATAAACTTACCAAAAAATTCCTTTTGAGGAGGAAAGCATGGGACAGCAAGAAAAGGAACTTTAGATACCATGGGAAGAGTCGTGCTTCCTAGAAATAAAAGCAAGAAAATCTAGTAAACTGTGCTAAAATCTAGCAGTATAAGTGATTTAAACAAAAGAAAAAGACAGAAACTTGAAAACTGTTCCTCGAAAATTATATGATTTTGATTCATGTAGGCATACTCCACACAAAGTAAGGAAATATAGGAATCTGTGATAACAACTACTCATATAACTATCCCCACTCATGCATCAGACAGGCCAAAACTTGTTAGACCTCCATAATTATACTAACTCACATTAAAGGAATTATATCACGAGAAAGTATAAAACAATGGTAAGTCAGCTCTGTGCCACACAACAACTTCCTTGCTTTGTATAGCACAAATAATTTTATAGCTTTTCAGCTCCATAATGTAGCGTTAATTACCTCAACTACAACTGAAACAAAACATTCCAGAGAGCCAGGAAAGACCAATGAGTTGTTTCAAAATTCCAATTGCGTAAAGAGTTTTTTTTTTTTCTTATAATGAGCATTTATAGAGCTTACAGACTATATAGTCTTTGATCGTCTCATGGAGCCGGTTGCTTTCATTCCAGGTTGATTCTCTCTCAGCTGAGTCCAAACAATCCACATAAACACTGGCAATGCGCTAAGATTGTCCAATTTTATTTGTAATAGAGTAAATTCTAATCATTCTACCAAATTGCAGAAATTTCAATAATTTACAAAGAAACAAACTAAGCTCGAATCAACAGATAAACTACGCCAAATGATAAACACGGTAATCGGACTCCAACAAAGCAACACCTCCAACCGCCTCCAACCACAGAATCCCAGTAAATCCAGCAATAAATATCAATAACAAAAATGAGCCTTTTTTGCTTACAAACTTAATACGCATCTCGTAACTTGCTGACCCTTGTCCAGGCATTTCTCCGGGTTTGGGTCTTTCTTCTTGCATTTGAGGAAGGCCGTGTTTTCAGCTCTGCACTTCTCGGCGATGTGCTTCGAAGATGCCATGAGAACTGCGGAGGTCGGGATCGGA
Organism: Aristolochia fimbriata; assembly: GCA_019845555.1. Classification (NCBI taxonomy): domain Eukaryota; kingdom Viridiplantae; phylum Streptophyta; class Magnoliopsida; order Piperales; family Aristolochiaceae; genus Aristolochia; species Aristolochia fimbriata. Next base: position 12,969,120 of record CM034078.1, on the reverse strand, counting down.
TCTCCGACGGCATCGACAGTACTTGCCATTGGAGATTTCTGTGCAAAACAAAAACAAAGTTAGGGCTCTGTTCGGAATAGCGGGGTAGTGGGAAGAAGAGAGTCTCTAACAACAACCTTTTGTCAGCTAAAGAAGGAAGAGATTGTGTGCAGTGCAGGCGGAGCCGCGAAGAGACGATAGATGAGACGGGCTCGGGGCCTCGGGTTATCGGGTAGTAACCAAATTGCCGATTCTTTCTACTAATTAGTGAAGCACGTCGATAGTTCTTGCGGACCTGCCGACCCATACTCAGCCCTTCCAGAACACTACCAACTTATGGTAGAATAGCTTTTCGACAAAGGGCTTCAGAGAAAGATTTTTTTTTAAAGTTTTCATAACATTAAAATGAAACCACATCACTACGAGATTATTACTAGTAAAATAGAAACGAAGACAACAAATATAATGAAAAACTTAAAATTTAGAAATAATGGGTCAACCCGAGAAAGTTTCTGATGGGATGATTTAATAAGTTACGTGACTATGTGCCCATCACATAGTCATTTTAAACATATAAAATATTTAAAATGATAAGAGTTTTGTTTGCCTAAAATTAATTAATTTCTTATCTTAGAATGAAAAAGTTAGTTTTACAGATTTCTCAAAGATGGGGCTTACTCATTCTCAGATAAACGAATTATAACAAGAAACCCTCTTTCATCCACGTTTTCCTTTTAAGCTTTTGGTCCTCATTTGCGAAGATCATAGAATATGTTTTAGATTCATAGATTCCCCAATCCAATAAGCAAAAAAAGTCAAAAAAAAAAAACAATGTAGACAATTTCATGTTAAAAAAGATGAGGAAAATCAAAATTAAATTGTGAAATATTACAGACATTTGGGATTGAAAAAAACAAATTAACTATACATCGATGAGATGTACAAGGATAAAAATGGATCAACACTAGACGACGAAACTATATACACGCCTGCCGCACATCACAATATTAAAAAAAATAAAAATAAAAAACAACTTTGGAAAACATGGCGCTCAAAATTTGTAAGTTGGTCTGCTTGTATTGGTGTATCAGTGCGGTTCATATTGAGTCTTTTCTTCCGTGTAGACCCTGCAGAAATTTGAGCATAAAGTGACTTGAAATAAACTAGATGAAGCCACCACAGATCTATCTCCCATGAACATCTTTGAATTGGCTAAAGAGTCCATACCACTAGGAAGTGATTTTGTCTTGGTCAAATTACCAGCTACACTGCAACAGATTCATAAGCTTCTTTTGAGTAATTGACTAAAAAGCCAACAAATCAAAAAAGTAAGAACAAGAGAACCTTGTGACATGTTGGGAAAAGTTTCTCTTCCAGTAAATTTCTGAGAAAAACTAGCGTTTTTGTAAATATAAATGAAAACTAATGGTATAGGACAAAATCTAGTTGCATGTGCAGATTACCTGTAATTGTAACATTCTGAATGAGCCAAACATCAATTAGGAGATCTTGCAGAACCTGCACTACTTGTTTGACCTTTCTTTTCACGCTGTGAAATTCTCATTAGCTTCAGTTTGGAAGCAGATGACCTCAATGAATGTATTAAAGGCTGCTCTTCATCCTGTGGTTCTTCTTCATCCTCTTCTTCTTCTTGATCAGAGCCACTGATTGAATCCTCATCTTCACTAGCTCCTTGACCATCAAATAATCTCTTTCCTATTACATTTCTGGGTTTCTTACGTCTCTGTTGCCCTCTTGCAAGACGCCCTTCTTTATCATCTGCATTCAAATGCTTGAGGTCATCCTCATTTGGACACTGAAGAGAAGGTTTTCATTTATTATATGACAACAACAAATACATATAACAAACTATTCTTGCATTAGCATTTACCCCACCGATTAAATAAACCCAAATCTTGCACTTTTCCATGACTTTGTATCATTGAACACAGTGGCATTAGCAAATACCAAAATAATGTATGGTAGCTTAACTAGGAAGCATAATGATCCAATAATGACGATGAAGATCATGAACATGAAACGACCATAGCTACTACAACAGGAAATGAGAAACACAAAAGGGAATTACAAAACTAAATACACTGGAATAGATTAGTATCATCGGAAACGTGTACATAGAAAACAAACAGGAAACTCTAGGAAACCTTAATAAACACTATAAACAAGCAAGAAGAAACCATTCATAACAAATAAGAAATGCTTAGGAACAAGCTGTATAAAGTGTATAAATGAAATGATAGTCCACTACTGATATATGCGAATGGCAAATTCTATTTTTCCTGTCTGACTCTGTGAAACCACCATTTGAACTACACCTTTATTTACCATATATAACCTATCCAAAAGACTTGTCTGAGCAATAATTCTTCCTGCTCTATACTGCTCTAAACATGTTCAGATCAATGTACTAATGCTTGATAAAAGTTCTGGTTGTCAATCGGACTTGCTCTTCTATGCTGAACCTGAATGGCAGTAAATGCTAAAGGGAATTTCTGAACAGAACACAGCAATGTTCAACATGTGATCTGGGAGAGTTCCAGATCTACTAGCCCAAAACTTCCAACAAGAGACTCCTCAAAGTTCCTTTGATTTGCTATTTTCATATTTATGAGACTTTAGGACTCCATCCTCTCCTATGCCCAAAGTTTGGGCTATTTTCACCCTTTTCAAAGCTCTGTTGTCCATAAATATCATTCACTATTGGTTATTCAGTATGACCAAACTCCACCTCATTTTGTTGCTCGTGCTCCTCTGCAGGAGGGATGGTTATAAATAACTTAAATGGGTCATCAAAGTGAAATCCCTGGCCTGAAGATGGAAGAGGAGGGGTGGTGATCTATGTTGCTTTTTCTGAGGTTCTTAGGTTGATTGAGATTTATAATCAATTAAGGCAGCAAGTAGAGCAGAGGTTGTAGGAGAGGGGCTCCTTTCCAGATTTCAGTAAAGAAGTGTGGAGAAAAGTTCATCATTATCATGAGTTGGCATTTAACGCAATCATCCGCTACCTTGAAGGCTTAGACACTTCCATGGTGAAACTGCACATCTAAGCTCTTCCCTTAAACTGAATAGCAACACAGTCATGCTGTCAATGCTATCCCCGATGTACATGCAAAAGAGTCACATACTGGCCTTGTAGTGGGACTTCCCTTTCCCCTGAAAACCCTCGCCTCACCTTTCCCTTTGCCTTCATGTCCTTTTGTTCTTTTTGTATAGTTTACTGCAAATAATATGTGCACTAGTATGAACAAGGCCTTTGGCACAATTGACCCAAGAGGAGTTTTCTATGGTGAGTTCTTAAGTGCAAGTCTCACCAAGGGAAAAGGGTGCAGTGTCTAATAAACAATAAAATGCTATAAATATATCTGTACTAGCTCAAAAACAAAAAAAGAGGGGCATTTCCATTCTAAAACTTTTTGTTCTACTCATCACATTGTCAATACAAATATTAAGTGAAAGATAATACAAGACAAGACACCAGGAAGCAAGATTTGTAAAAATAAAGAAAGCCAAAACAAATCAGATAGAGAAAACTCAGAACATTACAATGATAGACCTTTTTGTTGCAGAAACAAGTGTGGTTCACAACATAACAAAAAAGATGACTTTAACTTTTCATATTTTTTCTTGTTTAGCTTCAAAAAACTTTCAAGTCTTGCAATCCATTGATTACTGAAGAAATAGATTACTTATGATATATCAAAATCAGAGAAAAGAATAATGAGTATGACGACCCCAGTGTCATGTTTAACTTCAAAAGACTGTACCATGCAGACCATCGTTCTTTGAATACTTCTCCTGTAAGTGATCCACAAATGTGTAATAAGGCCGCCAGCCACTAGGATCTTCGTCAGTATTGAAGTCCTCTGATCTTTGCTCCACATCTTTAAGGCTGCTTTCAAAATATAAAGTAGGAAATCAAACATGTTATTTATTAAAGCAAACAAAATTTCCAGTTGAAATGACGAACTTGATCTTACATATCTATTGCATCTGATGTTGGAAGTTTGGACACGAATGGAAGTACGCCTGCTTCAAGAAATATCAAATGCTTTGGAGCATCCACAAAAGCATATTTGATGCCTTCAGTAACAATTTTTTGAATATGAGATCGGTGCTTGTTGCGAGCCGCACCAATGAACAAACCAGACAGACGAGCAGCCAAATCCTTGCAGCCAACAAAGGACTTGTGTGTTAAGGAGTCATCATCACTTCTCGAAGTATCCTCAGCATGCCGCATGTAGGCCTGTTCAATAGAAATGAGGTCAACTTCGAGAAATTAAAAGAAATGACCTCGTTTCACGTTGGGTAACAAAAGGTTTAAACAGGAACTGTTGCATGAACCAAATCAATTTGCACAAAGTGATAAAATGCCAAGCTTCTAGTCAAACTTGGATTAAGTTTCAAGAATCAATTGTCATCCCCTGAGGATATGCAGCAGGTTCTGATGAGACCAGCTCCCTATGAGATAAAAACTATGATTCTAAATTAGAGAGACTGGGAACTGCTCGTTAGAAAGGTACAGTTTGGAATCCATCAGCCACAAGTGTCTATTTCTCGTTTAAGATGTGAGGCCCATACAAAGAGAACAAATCATGAACTAATAGTGCAGCAATGAACAAGAGGCTAGGGAAACACAGATTAAGCACAAAAGCCAGGAGGCCAACTTGGTCCAATTCACCTTGAGCCACATCTTTCATCATTTTTTTCATGTTTAGGTTCCTTAATCCATCTTCTTCAAGGTTTTTGCAAAGCAATTTTTTTGGTGCACTGTCTACTTCCAATTTCCATTTTTACTCAAAATAAAAAAACAAGATAGCAACTAGAGGAATGTCTTAAATACAATCAGAAAGATGCAAGGCCAGAAATGCTACTTGTAGCTTGAATTAACATGGTTAAGACAAGCCGCTGAAGAATTACAGTTACTTCATGCAGCAATATGATACAATACTGCAGAAGGCAAGAAGTAATGTTTGCATTAACTTCAAGAAAAATATCTCCTATTCTTTTAACCTGTCAGAGCACTCGAAGAAAACCAAAAAGATCATATTGCTGGCATTTTCTTTCTTTTTACTAAGGGTGGGTGGGAGGGAGGGATGGCAATTTCGTTATTGATGAAAAAACCAGAGCCTCAAAGTACAACATGAGATACTATATAGACTAAAAAATAAGATACAACATAGAGTGCAACTGAAAAATTGGAACAACTTTGATTGCCCTAGGGCTTTCATTAGCTTAGAGTAAAACAAATGCAGTACATCCTAATATGAAGGACAGTTGAGGATTATTTTTGGACATGAAATTGCATTAAAATAAATTCTTTTGTCTTCAGAAAATGAGAATTGTGTTATACATAAAAGGAAGTTTCAAGAGGTGGAGCATATGCCCTGTTGTACAAAAGTATATACAAACTCATGTGGGGGAAAGGACAAATGTAGAATAAACTAAATGGGGAGATTAGCCCGTACAGTGAGGTAGGTTGCGGTAGAGCAGTTACACACATAGAAGGAGAGAGCTCTAGCCACTTTGGAGTAACCAAGAAATTAACAAAAGAGAAACGATATCTTTTTTTTTTTAAATGGCGAATAGGAGCTGTGAGGATCTGAACCCAAGACCTCCCACAATATAACTCCTTATGGGACCACTGAGCTACTGCCCAAGTTCCTAGAAACAACCTCTATAGAATACAGTTCTTTTCCAAAGGAATTCATCCCACATTGTTAATAATCCTCTTGATTCTCCAAAGAGAGTTTAGGGTTTGCTTTGAACAAAATTCAGCATTTTCTATATCTTGGGAAAGAATAATCCTTTAAGTTTGCCTCTCTTTAATGGTGGAATCGAACCCGAACGGTTCGCGAACTGTTCGGGTTTAGCTCGGCTCAAAATAAACGAGCTTGAACCAAGCTTGAGCTTAATACAAAGTTCGTAAGACAAACGAGCCAAACCCAATATCTTAGGAGTTCGGCTCCAAAACTCGTGAGCCGGGTCGGTTTAAGAAGTAAATATTTAGGGTTTATGTTTTTGTTGACTCCAGAATCTTCAGCTGCTCCCAGAGACGCCACTGGAGGAGTTTCCAGGTACGTTTGCCTTTCTCTTTCTCCTCCTCCCTCTTCTGCTTTCTCTCTCCTCCTCCCTCTTCTGCTCTTCTCTTTCTCCTCCTCCCTCTTCTGCTTTCTCTTTCTCCTCCTCCCTCTTCTGCTTTCTCTTTCTCCTCCTCCCTCTTCTGCTTTCTCTTTCTCCTCCTCCCTCTTCTGCTTTCTCTTTCTACTCCTCCCTCTTCTGCTTTCTCTTTCTCCTCCTCCCTCTTCTGCTTTCTCTTTCTCCTCCTCCCTCTTCTGCTTTCTTTCTCCTCCTCCCTCTTCTGCTTTCTCTTTCTCCTCTTCCCTCTTCTGCTTTCTCTTTCTCGAGGCATGTTCGGGCTCGGCTCGGCTTGATTCCACCCCTACCTTGCTCTATGTGCTATTCTCTTTGTAGCAAACTCTACATTCTGTATTTCAAATTTTACCCATTAATTTGAAATCTTTAAAGTAGTCACTCTTTAAAGGAAGCATTCATTGAATCTAAACCACCATGCATGCAACAACAACATGATATACAACTGTTTTTATTATAATCCACAAATAATAACAAGAAAACTTCAAAAAGCAGAAGAAAAGTTCACTGAAAGTATTCCAGGAGTTGATGCACAAGCAACATAAGTCTTTTTTCTTATTTCTAGATGTATATAGATAAAATCTCACAAATATATATAGCATACCTTCCACATTGCCTCTAGAAATAAATCCGGAATATCATCAATGGCATATTTATAGAACACAGAAATCAGATACTTAACAATATCTGCTATATTTGTTCCATGCATCACAAAGTGAGATACTATCTCTGATCCAAGATAATCCTGCACAGAAATCATTAAAATAATAAATAAATAAGACATTCCAAAGAAAAGCAGCAAATATCAACATTTTCCACTCTTGCTGTAACTGCAATTTAAGGGCAGCAGCCTATTTTTCATATCTTCTATAGGCAGGAAATAATTGTAATGAACAGAAATAGTGGGAAGAGTATTCGCAAACACCTATGTCCTAGTATTCGCAAACACCTATGTCCTGATCTTCTTTTTTTTTTCTTTCCTTTTTTCTCTTGCCAGTGAGGGTTGGAATGAATGGTTAGCGGGAAGAGCATTTGCGAAAAACTCGTCTTGATCTTCAACAGGATGATTATCACCAACAGTTTGCTCGTCATCTAAGATAGAAAGCTTACCTTGGGAACAGTGTTAGTGGCCACCAATTTTGCTGCAGAAATCATTACCGCCTCTCGGTTTGTCTCTTCAATATATTCCTCATTCATGTCTTCATCTTCAGTCTCATCTGTGAGGTTATAATTGAATTAAACTAAAAAGTTCAAAGTATTCTAACAGAATTAGGTATATTTTTGTTAGGATGAGCCAACAAGACTGTCTAGTTGCATATATCATATAATTACACTAATGTAATTTCTCAGGTACTGAACAGTAAACAGAAGGACAAATAACTTACCTGCAATATCAAGCCTCTGCTCACAAACCTTCCAAAATTTTTTAATAATGGCAGCATTTGGACTAAATCCCAGGGCTTCTAACTCCGTAGAAAGAAACCTAGATTTTTTTAACAAACACCACAGTTCCACAAGTATCGCAATAACCTTGATAAATAAGAAAGCATAAGATATAAATATTTCACAACAGATAAACTGAAGCTATTGCAGACTAGCAGTTAAGTTCATGTAAGAAGAATAAAGAAAAAATTGCAAAAGAAAAGGATTAGTTAAATGGTAATACTCACTCTACAAGCAAGAACACCCCAACCCCTTCTTTCCTTAACTTCAAGAAGTCCGTCAAGCATGTGCTCCAGTAAATCAAGCAATGTATCACGCTTGGCCCGAAGTGAGAAGACAGATGCTTCACAAATATTCTCACCATTGATAGAATGAAGACACCAGATTACATGCAAGTACATGTTGAGTAGTACGAAACACAGAACCTGGAAGAAGGTGATGAAACAAAACAAAAAACACTTGAATCAAGGAGATATTTAATACATGAAACCACAAGACATGTACAATATATAGTCATCTTTACCTACCACACTGTCAGTATTTCTAAAATTTCTACAGATGCCTGCCATATCTTCGTAAAAGCCTTCAATGGGTACAAATCTTGACAATTGAAGTTCATATAATCGCTTCAAATTGACTAGTAGCAAATAGTCATCATCTCCCATCTGCAAACTGAAGATAGTTACAATTTTGTCATAATGGAAAATTATCAAGACATAATACTACAGGCAAAAGAAGTACCGTCACATCACTCATGGCTGATTTAATCTTAAGTATCAGCTCATTCTCAAGTTCCTTCAGCTTATTTTCCGCAAAATCTTGAAGATCTGCTTTACTTTCAGTTACACAAAAACTAATAGCCTTCACGCATGACCTCAGCGTTTCTTTTTCACCATGCTTAAAAAATGCATCTTTTATGAGCTGGAGAACGGTCTTAAAATTCTGACAACAAGCAAGAACTATTAGGTATCTTGCTAAAAAAAAAAAAAAAAAAAAAAAAAAAAAAGTCCATGTTCACACCTGTTCCTGCCTCTTCAAAGAATATAACTCAAGCTTTAGATGCATTGTCAACTCAACCAACAAAGACACTTTCTCTTTGTCAGGCAAGTACTTGAGTAAAAGCTGAGAATACCTCTTGATCATCACAGAGGTTATTTCTCGCCGGCTACTTTCCAGCGCCTCCTAATAATTCAAGAGGAAAAGAAAAAGAAGGAAAAAGTCAGGTATACTGGTGCCTTATGCTTGGAGTTACACTCAAGAAAGAACACATTTCATTCTCCTTTAACAGAAATAACAGCATCTCAGAACCATGACAAGCAAAATGGGACCAGAGACATGCTTGAACTTTTTCTTTTTTGGAAACATGCATGAACAGTTGAGAAACCAGTATTACCTTTTGTGCTTTTGTGTAATATTGCTTCCGATTATCAGTAGCAGGAACAATCTTTTCTCCAACAGCTTTTTTAATGGAGGCACAAAGAAGCCGCACCAAGCTTGTGGCATCAACATCAGTAAGTTCAACTGATGGATTCTCATCTAAAAGCATTGAGATAATACACTTCCAATCCTGCAACATGGAGACGAACCCATGAAACTAGATAACCCAAGAAGCTAGATATTCCATTGTTTCTTTAACAAGGTAGATATTCCAAATAATGGAACACTATATGCACCAAAATCGAAATGCATCACCTCTTCACATTAAAGAAGTAATATTACTCGCATAAAGTTCATCGTTAATCAGGATGTCTCCAGGGAAAAGGGCCCAGGGAAGAAAAATAATGATGGACGGATGATTATTTTATGTTTATGATGATTATTATCATAATTATTATTCTTCCCAGATACAGTTTTCAGATTAACTGCCATCTATGTTATCGTGAGTCATCGCTGCTGCCACTACTACTATGACTAGATCTATTAAAAGTACGAAATCAATTCCATGTATATCACCAAAACTTGCATTTTTATCCTTTTAAAAATGCAAGATAACTTTAGACCTCTAGATTATTGAATATTAACCTATGTCATGAAAGTAGCCCAATTTTCTTGTGATTCTCGAAGAAAGTTTTTTAAAAAAAAGAGATTTTTTTTTAAAAAAAGAGACAAAATCACTGATATTGTCTTGACAGCAAAGAAAATGGTTGGGCTCCTATTTGACCCAAAGAGCAACTCTTCACGGAAAAGTCGCAATAAGTCTCAAAATATAAAATAGCCAGACCAATTGGCGTAGAATTTATATTGACATCAAATACATATGTGACCTCTTTCAAACATTAAAAACCTCACCACCAACATGAAAATGACAAATCAATAGAAACCATAGCAGTCAATCCTTTTTATGAAACATTGGAGGTGCAGGGAGAGACCAAGGAAGTTATTATCTGGTATTTGAAACTCTCTGTCCTTGGAGCCACTAATGGATTTGTAACCTCACAACTGATGTTCATAAGTGGTCCAACTTTGGCAGATGTACTAATGGCCTTGCTGACAACTTTACTAAAGAATGTCCACTTCATCAATCCCTCATTGTCAAGGTCACCCTTCTTAGTCAGCTTCTCTTTCTGCTTCAACCTTTGTGCTCAATGAAATAGCATTCACAAAAAAAGGTAAACTAGAATTCATTAAAATTGACATTTCAGACTAATTATTCCTCTATAAAGTGAGCGACTCGTTAAGCTCCCAACCAAATACAAGATGACTTGCCTGACCATGAAGCAGGCTCAATGATTCACAGCCATGTATAAATTAGAAAAGTTTAACTTACACCCAGAATTAAAAATACAAGGTACTTATTGCATCAAAGAAACATGCCTAGTTAGTTCAGGATGGACCTCAAACCAACTCTAAAATATCCCAATACCAACACAAAAAATGGCAACATTAAAACAGATATTACAGAAAAACTAATCATTTCTATTTCCCTCTTCCAACTAGATTGAAACAACCATGCTGAATTTCCTTTCCTTTTTTCAAAAGTCTACTGATAATATTTTTATAAATAGAAAATATTTTTTGAAATGGATTATAAATGAAAAATACGACCACTTTATCTGCTAAATCTGCTAAGAAATACCAGAATGTTGACACAACGAACAGCTAGGACAAAATTGAGTATGTTTTCAAACAAAAGTAGGAACATTTACTTTTATGACTTGAGTAGAAGTAGAACTATTACAGCTGTATTTGAAAACAATTTAATCTGAAAGTAGACAATAATATCATTAATGCTATAAAATATATGAGTAATATCAGCATTAATGAGGAAGATAGTGAACGAAGAAGATGATCATAAAAATGAAGAAGATAACAGAGAAGTATCATGAATCAACCTCTCAACTTACTTTCATAGCTTTCATATCATCCCAGACATCATCAATGACATAAACACTCAGAATTGGGTCTTTTGAGAACTCTCTAAGTATTTGCAGTAGTCTAGCCAGATGTACTTCAGAAGCTTCACCATCTTCACCTGAAACACATTGCTTACTTCAGACAATATATTATATTTTCAAAGGATCAAGAAATGATCCGTTCCCAACATCAGATAACATTAAAACTGATTTAATCACACTCCAAGTTTGACAAAACTTTGTGCACCTCTGGACCCTGACTGAGAGCTAGCAAATTTTTGAGCTATCAAATGTTCATATACAAGCTCTCCAATTGCCCGCCTAATTGGTGGTGGTTCATCAATAAGAAGATCATACAAAGGGCCTAGTTCGTCCTCTGCAAGGAGCTCGTGTCTGCCAATACCACAGAAGACAACTATTCATCACCTCATTAAAACCAAAGTTCACTAGAAAAAAGTTTAAAAGTAATACTGCACATAGGGAAGAGATAAATTGGTTACCTTAATAACTGCTTGAGAAGTCCTATGGCAGAAACAGCCACAGAAACATCAATATCATCAGCAAGCTCAACCATTCGGGTACAGAACCTTTCAGTGAAAAGACTAAGTGATGGGACAATGTCATCCACCTCATAAAGATTTTGAAGGGCATGGATTGAAGTTTTTCTGACAGCAGCAACCTTTAATAGCAGTTAGAAGAACAACAAGCCAGTTGGAAAGAGATAGACTTAGAAAAAGAAAAAATATATTAAAGAAGAATATAGACTTAGAAAAAGAAAAAATATATTAAAGAAGAATATAGACTTAGAAAAAGAAAAAATGGTTAATTAAAGAAGAATACTTTGTCATTAAGCATCCAACCGAGGTATTTTAAGTATATATCCTGCAAGAACAGTGACGGATATGACACTATCCACACACCAAGGGCTTTAATACTCATTTGTCGAATATCTGGATCAACATCACGGTACCGGTGCATGAATAACCTTCAAAACATTAGGTGCAATTTCATGGTTCAGAACAAAACAATGAACAAGTATGCGCAGACACACACATACCCAAAACACTCATTACATCAGTACCCAGAGTATATTTTGCGCATCATTTCCTCAGCTGCAGTTATCTTCTCATGTGTTGCAGACAACCTGTTACTAAGTGACTCTAACCGAGGTCCATCATGTCTTTTCTTTTTCTCTGCAATCAACTGTCTTTGGGTAGTTTCTCGCTGCCCAGCAAGTGCTTTGGCAACAGTTATAAACGAAGTAACAAGCTGGAGTCCCACGATTGAACCCACCACACGATATACTCTGGGAGGAGTACTGCAATCATGTAGCAAGAATGAGGAAAGGTTTATTAAGTAAACAGAAATTTTTTTTTTGAAAATGAAGTAAACAGAATTTTAAAAAATAAATAAAAAAAGAGTAAACTGCAACAAGAATGAGAAAGACCTCACTTACCACGATAATGCGATAACATAATCCATGCATTTCTCAAACAAAATTTGGTCAAAGAGTGGCCCGTTCTGGCATTCAATAACCAGATTGTCCCAGAATGAGGACAGGTTTTCCTTGAAATTCTTATATTCCTTACTTTTGGAGGTACACAAATCATCAACTTCCCCCTGAATTATCGAAAAAGTCAAAAGTGAAGCTGAAGAAACATGATATCCCATTTCAATATTTTGCATATGACACAACAGGCACTGGAAATGATAGATTTGTTAAAACTCACTGAATGAGGAAAAGGCATTAATAGCAACTCAAACTGCTGTTTTAATGGGCCATCAGAAAACAGCATAGATTCCCAACTGACATGACTAACCAATCATATGAATCTTCGAACACCTAGAAGTGGGAAGAGGAGATCATGTCTCTTCCTTTCTTCTACCTTTACATCCTTTTTCTTAATATCCATCCCTCCACCCCCCAAAACAAGTATCTGTCAGTGTTCTGGTTTGATAAGGTCACCTTGTTTATTGAATGGTAGCATATAAATCTTGTGGGTTTCAAGTAGCACAGTGAAGAAACTTAGAAAGTTTTATGCCCTTTTATATAATCATGGCCAAATTGACCCTTCCAAAAGATTCAATGCAAATTCAGGTAAAAAGTTTCCCCCATATAAATGAGCCATGAGCCTTTAAAAAAAAAAAAACACCATTAAAGGGACACTTTAAACTCTTGATAATGACAAAAAAGAAGAAAATTTTTTAAGTGCAGCAAAATAGTTCATCAGTCAATTACAGGATAAAAAGGAGACAGTCATTATGTATAACTGATCTACAGTAGTGGCAATAGCATTGGGAAAACAAAAAAAATGAAAACGTAAGGACTCCAGCAGAATCAAAAGGTCATAGAAGAATACATTCTTTGCAAGACCCACAAGGGCAAGGACCACATCGTCCACACTGATCTCGTCAAGAGAAGCTTCATCAAGTTGATATTTGGCTCCGCAAGACTGCAAGCTAATAGCAGTTAGTTTGTGTAATTTAGCAGATGCGCACAGGCAGCAAGTTGCAATTTGTATAAAAGCATGAAATGACCCTTTACCTCGAAAAGTGTAGTTAGGAGTTCAACTGTAGCGGATTTTGAATTGTTTTCGTATCTTTCCACCCAGGCTTTAACAGCATTTGGTATGAGTTTCCCATTACTCTTAATAATTTCTAAACAAAATATGATCGTCGTAAGTAAGCACATTGCCAGCAACAGTGCAGATTTATAGTTTAGAAAGTAACTAATTATTACGTACCGAAGAGACTCTGCTCCGTGGTTCTACGTGAACTCGTTGCTGCATTTATTCTCTTCTTAGGTCTTCTCTCAACTTCCTCGAAGTCATCAGATCGCTCAGAGTCTTTGTCAGATTCGTTCGGGCTCTCCTCATCGGCATTTCTCGCGTCATCGAGCTTTTCTTTGGACTTGTTCGCTTGGGCAGAAACCGCTTCAGATGCACGAGGGCGTCCCCTCCGTCTTTTCTGCCAATATTTTTCAGACCGATAACATCAGACCACAGAAAACATGGAGGCAGTCAAAAGAAGAAAGCCAGAAGAAGAAAATTAAGTACTGGTACTAACCGAACGCCGGAGTGATATACTAGCCACAGGAGAAGGACTATCCATTCTGGAATTTGATGCTGAAGAACAGTTTGTGAGAATGAACTTACAGTCGCCTGCTTGACCTAAGCAGTTTGGAGAGGTAAATTATAAGCTAACAGACTACCGCACTGGACCTCGACGACTAGAAGAAGCGAAAATGAGACTGAGAGGAAAGGGGGCTAGTACAAATCCTAAATTCAGACCGCTGGCGCTGTTGAAGGAAGGAAAATGAGACTCCGAGAGGGGACGAAATATGGCAAAAGTAGCAAGATTTTCCCCGCCAAAAGATTGGAAGCAAAACTTCTGCCTCGCAGTCTCGCAGCCTCGGCCGGCCCCCGTGACGGTTTGACGAGTTATAAGCTAGGGTAACGCAGTGCGAGTGTTCGACTCTGCCGAACTCGAAACGAGTCGTGACTGGTATGACTGAGGTCAATGAAACACAGTTTGCAATGTCAGGCAAGAAAGTCAATTCTAAGTAGTTAGTTTCATTTCAGACTCAATTGTGTTGTTCATAACATCATATATATTAGCCAACCTTTTTGGTGTCCCAGTTGTCGAGATCAAGATTCATCGACTCATAGGTTTCGAAATCGAAGTTCATTCACCAAATCAAATGGTCTAAGTGTTCTATCATACACACACAATACCAAGTAAGGCTACACAAAAACTGATAACACTTTTTTACTCATAATCAAAATTATGGGTTGTGAGTTATTTGTTATGTACTTTTTGGTTTATGGATTATGAATTGAGTGAAATCGGTTATGGATTGTTGTGTCAGAATATCTGCAGTAAATAACAGGTTGTGGCTTATAGATTAAGGATTTGGCTATTGTGATTCGGGTAATCAATTATTGTTTACAGTCTTTAAAGTCCATTGAGATGAGCTATAATTGCAGTAGAGAAGCTTCAAATAGCACAAAACATTGACCATGAACGTAGTGTCTCTTGGCTCTTGCTTCGAGGACTAGTGGAACAATCAACAATGCGGTCATCCCATATTTGCCCATGCTGCGTAGAGGTGAAAGCTAAAGGGAACAGGGATTCATCTGCGGCAAGACTTAGTAACATATCTTAGATTGTACAAACTAAAGATCAACAACATTTCATATTCATGCTGTGGTACAACAAAAACAACAGGTCTTCATTTCAATTTCCTCTGTACAAATGATGCTCTCCTTGATAAAGGATACACTATCTCATACAGATTACGGAACACTCCCTTGTCGTAAATGTTGTTCTTAACAACTGCAACTCTTTCAGCTTCCAAAGGGGACTTGCGGAAGAACATCTTCCATTTGCTCTCTGGACGCTTTGACTCTCCTTTCATCCCACTGATACTAGCTTTCAGAGCTGCGCTGCTGATCTTTGCTTCATTGAGTTTCTTTCTCCAGCTTATGTAGTCCTGCCACTTAAAAGTCTGCAATTTCAAACGGGAAAACAACTGTGAGAGAACATATGCAGATGTGCTGCACTGCCCTAAGATTTTGGCAGGAGCGACACTTTGTTACCTCATTAGTGGTCGTATTGGTGAGACACAGATGAGCATGATATCCAAAGAAACCAGCCAGTAGCAAGCATACTACGGCTAGAAACACCATCAAGAGTATTTGCGTGTTAAATGATCCCAAAAACCACTGAAACATGCAAATAGTTGATTAAATGAGGACGTGATCCTGCATCTTAAATGTATTTTTACGTGTTCTCACCTGTACGACATGAGGAGCTAAACTGGAAAAAGAATTTTCAATCCCATAGTGAACTGCATACATAAAGTGAATGAGGCATCACATAAGGTCAAAGCATCTCAAAAATTAAGAGGACCAAAGTGTAAACACAACAATACCTGTTAGAATGTAAATCACCTCACGGTCCTCTAGTTCACCAGCAAGAATCAAGCCAAGGACAACTGCTCCATACAGGCAAAGAAAGAAATGCCTGAAAATTCAATATCTTGTTATCTATGAAGATGCATAATTAGAATAAGTACTTATATGTAGCATAAACTTCCACAGTTTTGGAGAAAACTAAAGTCAATGGTCCTACAAGGCCTAGAAGATAAAAAGGGAAATGTGCTCTTCATGAGCTTAAAGGAATTTATGAGTCAAATGACTCAAACTAGGAAAGAAAAGATCAGATGAGAATATGTGGATCTCTTGAAAAATTTCTTGGAGCATGAGAATATGTGGATGTCTCAATATTTCTTGGAGCTAATTTAGTTTTGCCAGCAATAGCTACTGTTAGAGTAGATTATGCCAAAAAGAGGGGAATCTGATTCCTGTGTTCAAATAAAACACAGACGATACTCCTTCGGAATCCTAGGCTGTTACTCCATCACACTGTTTATTTAAACTAGAAAAACAGTAATAATCAAAAGATGTACATTGTAATAATCAAGAGCCATTCACAACCAATAATCCTTGTGACAAAACCTTTTTCAACACAAGGTGCAAGATAACATAAAATTTACGCGCCTTAAACTCTCAGTTTGAGAGGGGTATCAAACTAAAGCTTCAACTTCAACTCTATCATCATTTGTTTATGATAAACCAGGCATTTTGATTGTTTCAAAATAGGGACCTATAAACTCCTTAGCCAGGGAGCGAGAGTTACAGTATGTAACATAAGAAAAGGAGGAATGTCTTAACAGAGCTAAAGGATAACAAGGAAAAAAACAATCCTTGAGTCCTACTTTGGTCCTTTTGTAGAGTTTCATTTAAACTAGGAAACCAATAACAAATAACATAAATAGAAAATTATGAGACTACCATCCTTCAGTATCCTTTATTTCGTCCTCCTTTCAGACTCCTATTTTGCATATTTTGATCCGGCATTCACAATTTCTATGGCCGATTTCCAACTTTTAGAAACAGGATTATCAACGTAATTATAACTAGTGATTGTAAGCTTGTTCTAGCTTAAGAGGTTACTATTGACGCTTGGGTAGTGGTCACCCGATATGTCCCTCTTTTCTCTCATCGACAGCAGCATTACCCATTTCAAAAGGAAAAAGGACTAGAGTGTTTCTTAAACCTGGAACTAAAAGTCTTTAAGCCTTTAAAACTGGATGCTGCACCACAGCATATAAAGAAAAAAAATCCACTAAATCATCAGGATATTCTCAAAGCAACTAGTAGTGATCGGTACAACAAAGAAACCAAAATGAGTAAGTAAAGCCTCACCAGATCAGAAAAGCCATGAAGTACAGGGTATTTTTCTCACCAATACAATTGTTCTGCCAATAGGTCAAAAACGAAAATTAATTCCATGATGAGCACCATCAAATACACAGACTGGATATTCCACCTAAGACCTAGTGAATGAACTGATTCAACCCCTACCATCCATCCACAGTGGTGATCAAATCGGGCAATGCACCTATCACACACACTACAATGCTTGGATCGAGCTGGCCTAGCATTAGCACAAATTATACCATAAGGAGCAATAGAGTACTTGCAAAAAGATTTTCCAGCATATTAATTAAACAGAACCAAATACTTTGGGATCTTGCATGTTGAGCATTGCTTCTCTGTGAATATAATATTGTCATATGGATACGCAGACATGTATTCAGTAACATTTTTGCTGTTCACAGTTCCTGGATCAGAAAAGCTTGTCAATACAAAGAGGATAACACCCACACCCACTGCCACCAAGCTTGTGAACCTGTCAATCACAAACAAGAAAACTAATAAAACTCCATAGAATGAATAAACTTAGGACTTCTATTTTCTGAATGGCAAATCAAGTAGGAAATAACCCGATAATAAAAGTATTTAAAACATACTTGTGTACTTCAGAAGCATAATAACCAGGAATATAGATAAAGGAGGACTTCACGATGAAAAAGTACGTCACTCCAACAATTCCCAGGTAAATGATCTGCAAATAGGACAAAACCTTGCTAAGTAACAGGCTTATAAGTATACTGATGTGAGCTCTCGGATGCATTTTCATATGGATAAACTAACTGAAACACATAAAAATCAAGGAGTAATAGATTTTTTTTTTCCGTAAAGAGTTGCATTACTTCTGTAGATAGAATTAAAGTCAGATACACATGAAGAGAAGGATAATATCATGAGAGTATAACCATGACACACAGGTGAAGATAATCTCCAAGGAAACAAATTCAAAATGAACTGTCAATATTAAGTTTACAAGTTAACAGCTGAAAAAGCTGAACGACTTGTATTCTTTAAAAGCGGAAAGCAAAAGCCTTGGCTTTACTGACTGTCATCAAGAATCTTTCTGGCCAAGGGTCATGTGCTGATGAGATTGGCCAACTTCAGTTTGTAGATGAAGGATAAGGAACACAAAGGGTTTGGACAGTACCATCGTACCACAACCAAGATAATACAGCAGCCAAAGATGACTGAAGAAAGCCCAGCCAAGGAAGTTTCATTCACAGTAATCAGCAAAATTATGCGGATACCTGTAAGGTCGGATTTGGACGTTGACAACAATAATGCTCAACTGAAAGAATTGCATTTCTGCCTCTGGAACCGCATACAACCTCTGAGATTCGCCTGCAAGAACAATGAGATAATGAGCTCCAGGAGTTATGTGGCACGAAATCTTTTGAAGAAAACAACAATAAAAAAACTGCAAGAGAGAAACCAGCTGAATGCGTAGGTGAGTAGCTAAGTATCTCAATCTGGAACTTAAAAGAACCGACTTAACTTTCCCTCTTGGTTCCAACAAAGCATACGCACGACTCTTTGTAGATGGTTAGGCACTAAAGTTGCTCTTTTTCAAGCGTGACGGATACTCATAGGATTAACAAAGTTCGTTCACGCGAATTGAGACAGACAATCTTTATCGGCAATTCCGAATTTATCTGAATAATTGATTTATACTAGAATATTTGAGCTTACCACAAGCACAGCAGTAATTGAAGAAAGTCGATAACATAAAAGCAAACCTTTCAACCATTCCATTTCCAGATTTCTGAAAACACTGTAATTTACTAATTTTCGATAGAAAAATGGAAGCAACAGATTAGTAACAAGGCCGGAAAAGGAAAGAAGGAAGAAATTACAAGAAATAGTCGTAAGCACCAACGGTGATGAAGTAGTTGATCTTCTCAACGAAGGTTCCTTCAAAGATTGGCCATTGCCCGCACAGAAAGGAGACAACAACAAGGACGGTAAGACAGAGATGGCACACCAGCAACCACTGTAACGCCATTTCTCCGATAGCCTCAAGCGTCAAGCATCAACGACTCCCGGATCCCGCTTCCAGAGACATTAATTAGGCCGAAATTGCCGATTCTAAAAGCCGTCGCCGAGTCGCCGAGTCGCCGAGAGAAGAAAGTAGGAATTTGAGGTCAAAGAACACGAAAATGCACGAAGGCAAAGAAAGCAATCAGACGGTAGAGACCAGAATTCATTCTCGGTTGTGTCAAATCCGGCGTACAAACCTGTGTCCGCTGGTGAACGAATCGCGACTCGCGAGAGGCTAAATGAGGTCGTCGAAGAGTGAGAGTACTGAAATTTTTATTTATTACGACGAGAAGAAACAAGTTCACTGGTGGGACAGAAATCTGTTACACCCTTTTAGGTAGGATTCAGGGAACTAGGAAAAGCGGAAGGTAGGCACAAAAGGCCAGGGCTCGGATTAGCGCAACGGGTCCTCCGAGATACCGTACTACTAAGTTCTAGTATAATTATTGGATTTTGTGTCTGGGAAGCTCTTTTTATTCTGTAAACATGCATTTAAAACAGTGTTCTGAAAACCACAACGAACCAGCGGCTAATTGACTTGGTCCGGTTCACCATAAATTAGCGGTCACTTGTTTTGTCTTATTACCGGTACAAATATTGAATACAAACAAATTATAAGTTCAAAAACGAATTTTTCGTCCGATTTTTAAAGCATTGATTTAAAAACGAAATCTTCAAAACCTTATTATGCTCAAATTGAACTGTTAGCCAATAGGTCATATATGAAAGAAAGCATCACATTGTTGGCAAACGATGCTTCAGCTTCAATGAATTGACTTTCGTCGCCACACACTATTTTCTCCTTGTTATCCATCCAGTATTTGAAACATTGAAGGAGGGTGGATGGAACAACACCGTTGGCGTAAAACCAAGGTCGACTCAAGAGTAAATTGTATGATGTCTTAGAGTCAATCACTTGGAAAGGTGTGTCGGCGACCATCTCGCCAATGTGCAGCTCCAGTTTGATCATGTCGAGCGTATGCTAATCTTTTTTATTGAACCCTTGTATGAGTAAAGAGCTCGCTGACAGGTCGCCGCTGGAAATACCCATGTTCTTGATTGTTTAGATTGGCAAGAAGTTAATTGCATATCCGCAATCGATGAGGATGCGGTTGATTATGGTGTCTTTAATGTAGCCTACACGAATAATGATCGGTTATGAGTTATTGCCCCCAGTTGAGCATCTTCCTCTCAAAAAGAGATTGTGAGAGACTCTGCTGACTGCGACACTTGATGAGAAGAGGAAGCTTCTTATTCCTTTCTAAACGGTGGTGTTAGCCAATCTTTTAAATCATTTTTTCGCATGAGCAATTGCTCCAATTCGGCTTGAAGCTTTTCGGGTTCCTCCAAGATCTTGATCAGGGCTTGCCGGGATCGAATGGACAGATCTAGATCATCCTCAAGCTTGTTCAGCGAAGAAATTTGCTTCAGAGACCTCTCGAGGTTGTCACATTCAACGATCGGTTCTTTCCCCTTAGCTTCTCGATCATTAGTCTGCTGCTTGGGGGAGATACCGAACAAGTGGCCACCATCGCCGGTGGCGATGGCGTGAAGAAATCCTTTGAGAAGAATTCCGCCAATGTGACGGGCTTCCACTTTTTGTTTTCTCCTCGAATGGCCGCCCTCAGAGCTTTATGTTGGCACTTTGTGGTTTTCCTTTTTGGTTGTCTCGCCTTTGGTTTGGTGGTTGTCGATGGTTCGATTTCTCGGATGGGCTTTTTCGCTTGGTGCCAAGGATCCACGCTTTCGCATCTACCACGACGGCTTCTCTGGGCATTGGGGTTGATTTGGCCTTCGCCGTTGGCCACCGATTGTATGATTTGATGGGCAAACCGAATTTAGGGTGGTACTCTTTTCTCATGATCCGAGGCTAGTTGAGTCTAGTTTGTCGACTAGACTCGGCCTGGATAGAAACGACGTTCGCCGACGCAGCGCCTTCTACTCCGTCAATTTCAATGCAGCCTTGCGCTGCGAGGTCCATGATTCGGTCCTTCAAGATGAAGCATTTCTCAGTCGAGTGTTCGAGTAGGCGGTGGTACTTGCAGAAGTTTGGTTCTTTCGACTTTGTCAAATCGTTTGGTCTTTTGACTTCTGGCAACTTGAGTAATCGTTCTCGAGTAGTTGCTCAAGCATAATTGGCACGTCTGCGTCGGCGAAAAAATAGGTTTTGGCTTGCCTTTCCTTCAACGTTGGTTTCTGATAGGTGCCCCTGACAGGTGGTCGCAGGGCGAAAGATGTTTTTACCTTGCCTCCGACTTTGATTGGTTCAAAGGCATTGGTGAAGGAAGTCTTTGTCTTCTCTTTCACGTCTTTGGTGGCGGTAGCCTTCCCTTTCTTATGCGAGTCGGCGTCGGGTATGACGTCCTCACCATGTTTGTCAATGAGAGTCTCCATATTATACGCCTTCGTCGCGAGCTCTTGGAAGTCCTTCGACTTCTGGCTCTGCATGAAGAACAAGAGTCTCCATCGCATCCCTCGAGTGCACATTTCAATTTCGGCCTCAAGTGCAAATTGGAGCTTTCTTTGTAGTTGAGTTTGAGGTTCCTCCACCGATTGGTATAGTCGATGACTTTCCCGCCTTTTTTCTGTTTAAGGTTGGCGAGTTTGACCAATGTGACAGTGCGCCGGGTGTTGTAGAACCGACTGAGGAATTCATATTCCAGCTGCTCCCAGCTGTCGATCGATTCTTGTGGCAACTCAATGTACCAGTCAAAAGCGTTTTCTTTTAATGACCGACCGAATTGTTTGACCAACAGGTTGTCATCGGTCTCGGCATTGTTGCAAGTCTACGTCGCCATTAAATTACTGGAATTTGGGCGGATGGGTACCCGAAGGGCATTGGGAGATTTTGAATCCGCTGCGTGTACGACCTCTGGCTAGAAACAGGTGATATTTTAGTAGGTAAATTAACGCCTCAGGCGGCGAAAGAATCATAGGAGACCGATTTGCTTTCCTCGGAGCTATTTCGGACAACGCGATTAATTAACTCGGTCACCGCATCGAGCGTGAGGGAGGTTTGTCCTTATTCGTTTCGCAACCTCCGAATGGCTATTGGAGTCGCAGGTCGCAACTTGTCAGAAGTTGGTTCCTCCTATTGGGGCTCCGCCGAGGCACTGGTCGTTGCCTTGTTTCTATCGACCTCTTGTGAGAGGTCGCTGGTGTTGGTCGTCAGTATCTCCAACCGCTCCATTATTTTGGCGATCTAAAGGTCACGGGCCATGATTTGTGCATCTTTTGCACAGATTTGTTCGCTCTGCTCTTTGAGCGCGGTTTGCATCTCGGCCAATTGTTCCTCAATTGTTTTGGCCGAAGTTGTCATGGCAGCAACTTTGAAGGTTGGAGATGTAGGAGTAGCAACGTCTTGAATGGCGACAATAAGGAGGAGATGGACACATGTTATTTGGTGCGGTGAAGCAACTTTGGATGATCGGATTGGAGAGCCGATCGCCGATAAATATTGGCGTGGTGGCACTTTGGTTGGTGACCAGCTTGACGGAGTAGCCGGTGGTGTATTTTGGCGAGAGGTGGCCGATGACCAGGCCAGAGAGGAGGTTGTCGGGTTGGTTGGTTTGGAGAAGGCAAGGGGGGTGACCGAGCTGTTGGAATGAGCGCTGCTAGAAGATCATGGGAGACGATAGAGACCTTCCGAGCTGGTGACTGGATCGGGCTGTTTGCCGTGCTGTGCGCCGATGGAGTAGTAGCTACGACTAGATAGGTCAGCTTGTCTATCATCGAGACCAACTTGGTCGGTGCCACGACTGGCTTGGCAGAGGCCTCGATAGCCTGCGATTGGAAGACAGTGCTCGGGCGACGTGCATCTTTCATGAAGGGTGCATATCTGGTCGACATGCTTTTGGCCAGAGCCCTCGTCACTGGGCGTGTTACTGGCGGTGAAGCGATCGAAGCTAGGCTGTTGGGCGATGGACCGCGAACTCCTGCGGCGGCGGTCACACTCATTCCAGCGGCGGGGCGCTGGTAAACAGAAATGGAGGTGGCGACCCTCTTGCCGTTGTTGTTGTTGTTGTTGTTGCCCGCCATTTGAAGTTTCAGAGTTTTTTTTTTTTTTTTTGAGAAGGAGATGAGAGGCAGAGAATGTCCCAATGGGCGTGCCAAATCTGTAGCGACAAAAAATCTCCGATCCGCGAAGCAGCGCGGCCAATTGATTAATTCGACAAAGTAACGGAGAAATTTACAATTTGCGTGTGAATGTGTTTTCTTATCTTTCCTCTTATTCGATCTTCGTGGATTGGTTGACGAGATTATTACTCCTTGTGAGTTGACGACGAACTTCGAGCCTCCGATCAAGTGTGCACAAACGACGACGGATGTAGTCGGGCAGAAGGAAGTGTTTGTGTTCCGTGTTTTCGGCGTGTTGGTGTCGCCAGTGAACGTGTAGAGCTTCGAACGAATTGTGTGAACTTCGACGAACTGAAGGATATGCGAACTTCAGGCTCGAGGAAGTTTTTGAGTCGAGTGACTTTTTGTGGAAATTTTCTCTCATTCGATTTTCTTTCCCTGTAGCTTGAAGGTGCTCTGACTATTTGTAGCCAGAGTTGGAGTCGATCCTTGGAATGAGAATCGAGATCCCAAGACTTCGTCGATCCTAGTGGCAGACAGGTAGTCTGCTGATTTGGTGCTAACAATGACGACGAGGCGACACGTTAGCAAAGACGATGACGACAACGTGGCGACGAACTGGACCCAAAAATGGGCTGCTGAATGATGGCTCCAATAATTAGTAGACAGGCCATTGATAAGCCTGTAGCGAGCGAATGACGAGTTGATGGACCGGGGGGCTTGTGGTCGATGGGCCGTACAAATTTTGGCTTCTACACATTTATTTAAAAACAAAATCTTCAAAACCTTATTGTGCTCAAATTGAACTGTTTGCCAATAGGTCATACGAAAGAAAGCATCAGCTGAAAAGATTAGATCAAGCCCAATTTCTCCACAGGTTAGCAACAATTGCCCAGTCCAGGATTTGTAACAGCAGTCAAACGGACGGTCACGTTGAACCATTGCATTTAAAGCACAAAGGTTTAATAACTTTGTTTATCTTGTTTGAAGAGATATCTATCTTATGCTTTTTTACGAAATATGCATTCTTAAGTGGGTCGTCAGATGCACACGGTTTGCCTGGAGAAATAAACAAACTGATTGAAATTTGACCCCCTACTGATTCATATTTCATATCAAACTAAAGAAATACACATTTGTGTATACTCGCTTCACCAGGCCAGGGAAGCGTTATCACAACTAACCGTACACCAAACAACACTGCTCCTAAACTACGAAAATACATCGAGCTCCTCTACATCTCAAGCCAAAATGAAACCTCTGCGCCACACAACTTCTTCCCCGCTTTGTATAGAACAAATAATTTTATAGCTTTTCAGCTCCATAATGTAGCGTTAATTACCTCAACTGCAACTGAAACAAAACATTCAAGAGAGCCAGGAAAGACCAATGAGTTGTTTCAAAATTCCAATTGCTTAAAGGGTTTTTTTTTTTTTTTCTAATAATGAGCATTTATAGAGCTTACAGACTATATAGTCGTTGATCGTCTCATGGAGCCGGTTTCTTTCATTCCAGGTTGATTCTCTCTGAGTCCAAACAATCCACATAAACACTGGCAATGCGCTAAGAGACGATAGATGAGACGGGCTCGGGGCCTCGGGTTATCGGGTGGTAACCAAATTGCCAATTCTTTCTAATAATTAGTGAAGCACGTCGATAGTTCTTGTGGACCTGCTGACCCATACATACTTTTGTAAGTCCTTCAAGAAAACTACCTTATGGGAGAAGTGCTTTTCAAGAAAAACGACTATGTGCCCATATTAGAAGTGGCCTAATCACATTACTAGTTTAACATATAAAATACTTAAATTGATAAGAGTTTTGTATGCATAAAGTTAATTAATTTCTTATCTTAGAATGAAAAAGTTTGTTTTATAGATTTCTCAAAGGGGGCTTACTCATTCTCAGAGAAACGAAATATAACAAGACACAAACCCTCTTACGGCCACGTTTTCCTTTTGAACTTTTGTCCTCATTTGCAAAGATCAAAGAATATGATTTAGATTCATAGATTTCCCCATCCAAGAAGCAGAGAGACCGATTGGGTTGTGCTTGTTAGCCTCCTCCAAGGAATAATTGAGGTGCACACAAAGCAAAAATGTAAACAAAAAAAAACAACGTAGACAATTTAATGTTAAAAAAGATGAGGAAAATCGAAATTAAACAGTGAAATATTACACATTTGGAATTGAAAAAAACAAATTAACTATACACCGATGAGATCTACAAGAATATAAATGAATCAGCACCAAACAACAAAACTATATACACGCCTACCGCACATCACAATATTTTAAAAAATAAAAATTAAAAACAACTTTGGGAAACATGGTGCTCAAAATTTGTAGGTTGGAATGCTTGTAATGGTGTATCAATGCGGTTCTATTGAGAGTCTTTTCTTCCGTGTAGACCGAGCAGAAATTTGAGCATAAATTGGATCAAGCCACCACAGATCTAGACAAAGGATGACATATCTCCCAAGAACATCTTTGAATTGGCTAAAGAGTCTATACTGCTAGGAAGTGATTTTGTTTTTGTCAAATTACCAGCCTCAAACCCAGATAATGCAACAGATTCATAAGCTTCTTTTTGAGTAATCGACTATAAAGCCAACAAATCAAAAAGTAAGAACGAGAGATCCTTGTGACATGTAGGAAAAGGTTCCTCTTCCAGTAAATTTTCGAAAAAATCTAACATTTTTGTAAATATAAATGAAAACGTGTGATAAAGAACAAAACCTAGTTGCATGTGTCGATTAACTGTAATTGTAACATTCTGAATGAGCCAAACATCAATTAGGAGATCTTGTAGAACCTGCACTACTTGTTTGACCTTTCTTTTCACGCTGTAAAATTCTCATTAGTTTCAGTTTGGAAGCAGAAGACCTCAATGAATGTTTTAAAGACTTCTCTTCATGTGGTTCTTCTTCATCCTCCTCTTCTTCTTGATCAGAGCCACTAATTGAATCCTCATCTTCACTAGCTCCTTGACCATCAAATAATCTCTTTCCTATTACATTTCTGGTTTTCCTACGTCTCTGACGCCTTCATCATCTTCACCTGAAACACATTGCTTACTTCAGACAATATATTATATTTTGAAAGGATCAAACAATGATCCATTCCCAACATCAGATAACATTAAAACTGATTTAACCACACTTCAAGTTTGACAAAACTTTGTGCACCTTTGGACCCTGACTGAGAGCTAGCAAATTTGAGAGCTATCAAATGTTCACATGCAAGCTTTCCAATTGCCCGCCTAATTAGTGGTGATTTATCAATAAGAAGCTTATATAAAGGGATTACTTTGTCCTCTCCAAGGAGCTTCAGTCTGCCAATACCATGGAAGAAAGCTATTCATCATCTCATTAAAACCAAAGTTCACTACGAAAAAGTTCAAAAGTAATACTGCACATAGGCAAGAGATAAATTGGTTACCTTAATAATTGCTTGAGAAGTCCTATGGCAGAAACAGCCACATGAACATTACAATCATCAGCAAGCTGAACCATTCGGTCACAAAATTTTCCAGTGAAATTCCTAAGTGATGGGACAATATCATCCACCTCATAAAGATTTTGAAGGGCATGGATTGAAGTTTTTCTGACAGAAGCAACCTTTAATAGCAGTTAGAAGAACAACAAGCCAGATGGAAAGAGATAGACTCAGAAAAAGAAAAAATAGATTAAAGAAGAATATAGACTTAGAAAAAGATAAAATGGTTAGATTAAAGAAGCATACTTTGTCATTAAGCATCCAGCCAAGGTAATTTAAGCATTCATCCTGCAAGAACAGTGACGAATACGACACTATGCACACACCAAGGGCTTTAATATTCATTTGTCGAATAGCTTCATAAATATCACGGTACCTGACCTTGAATAACCTTCAGAACAGTCGGTGCAATTTCATGGTTCAGAACAAAACAGTGAACAAGTACGCACGCGCACACACACATATCCATAACACTCATTACATCAGTACCGAGAGTAAATGTCGCACATCATTTCCTCAGCTGCAGCTATCTTCCCACGTGTTGCAGACAACCTGCCACTAAGTGACTCTAAGCGAGGTCCATCATGTCTTTTCTTTTTCTCTGCAATCAACTGTCTTTCGGTAGTTTTGCTCTGGCCGGCAAGTGCTTTGGCAACAGTTATAAATGAAATAACAAGCTGGTGTGCCACGATTGAACCCACCACACGATATACTCTGGGTGGAGCGCTGCAAGCATGTAGCAAAAATGAGGAAAGGTTGTAAACAGAATTTTAAAAAATAAATAAAAAAGGAGTAAATTGCAACAAGAATGAGAAAGACCTCGCTTACCATGATAATGCGACAACATAATCCATGCATTTCACAAACAAAATTTGGTCAAAGAGTGGCCCATTCTGGCATTCAATAACCAGATTGTTCCAGAAAGAGGACAGGTTTTCCTTGAAATTCTTATGTTCCTTACTATTGGAGGTACACATATCATCAACTTTCCCCTGAATTATCAAAAAAAGTTAAAAGTGAAGCTCAATAAGCATGATATCCCATTTCAATATTTTGCATGTGACACAACAGGCACTGAAAATGATACATTTGTTAAAAACTTACTGATTGAGGAAAAGGCATTAATAGCAACATAAACTGTCGATTTAATGGGCCATCAGAAAACAGCATAGATTCACAAATGACATGACTAACCAATCATATGAATCTTCCAACACCTAGAAGTGGAAAGAGGAGATCTTGCCTCTTCCTTTCTTTCTACCTTTACATCCTTTTTCTTAATATCCGTCCCTCCAACCCCCCAAACAAGTATCTGTCAGTGTTCTTCTTTGATAAGGTCACCTTGTTGATTGAGTGGTAAACTTAGCCTTTTGCTGTCATAACTTTGGTAGCATAAAAATCTTGTGTGGTTTCAAGTAGCACAATGAAGAACCTTAGAAAGTTTTACGCCCTTTTTTATAATCATGGGCAAATTGACCCTTCCAAAAGATTCAATGCAAATTCAGGTAAACAGTTTGCCTCATGTAAATGAGCCAAGAGCCTTTATAAAAATAAAATAAAATAAAATATATGAAAAATAAAAAAATAAAAAAAAACACCATTTAAGGGACACTTTAAACTCTTGATAATGACAAGAAAGAAGAAATTTTTTTAAGTGCAGCAAAATAGTTCATCAGTCAATTACAGGATAAAAGGGAGACAGTCATTATGTATAACTGATCTACGGTAGTGGCAATAGCATTGGGAAAACAAAAAAATGAAAAGATAAGGACTCCAGCAGAATCAAAAGGTCATAGAAGCATACATTCTTTGCAAGACCCACAAGGGCAAGGACCACATCGTCCACACTGATCTCGTCAAGAGAAGCTTCATCAAGTTGATATTTGGCTCCGCAAGACTGCAAGCTAATAGCAATTAGTTTGTATAATTTAGCAGATGCGCACAGGCAGCAAGTTGCAATTTGTATAAAAGCATGAAATGACCTTTTACCTCGAAAAGTGTAGTTAGGAGTTCAACTGTAGCGGATTTTGAATTGTTTTCGTATCTTTCCACCCAGGCTTTAACAGCATTTGGTATGAGTTTCCGATTACCCTTAATAAATTCTAAATAAAATATGATCAACGTAAGTAAGCACATTGCACGAAACAGTGAAGATTTATAGTATAGAAAGTAACTAATTACAAACGACAAATTGCGTACCGAAGAGACTCTGCTCCGTGGTTCTACGTGAACTCGTTGCTGCTTTTATTCTCTTCCTAGGTCTTCTCTCGCCTTTCTCGATGTCATCAGATCGCTCAGAGTCTTTGCCAGATTCGTTCGAACTCTCCTCATCGGCATTTCTCGCGTCATCGAGCTTTTCTTAGGGCTTGCTCGCTTGGGCCGAAACCGCTTCAGATGCACGAGGGCGTCCCTTCCGTCTCTTCTGCCAATATTTTTCAGACCATTAACATCAGACCACAGAAATCATGGAGGCAGTCGAAAGAAGAAAACCAGAAGAAGAAAATTAAGTACTGGTACTAACCGAACGCCGGAGTGATATACTAGCCACAGGAGTACTATCCATTATCGAATTTTGATGCTCAAAAACCGTTTGTGAAAATGGCTTGACCAAAGTGTTCAACTCCGCCGAACTAGAGAGCGATTAAACCCTAAACCCCAAACCCTAAACATCTCGTAAAGCAAGAAAGTTAACAGGGTTTAAACCCGTTCCCACCCGCGAAAATCACGAAAACCACGTCCCGACCCCCGCAAAATCCGGGAAAACCTGCCACCGAGAAAATCCGGGAAAACCGGTCTCCATAAAAAACCCGACTTAAACCCTAAACCCTAAACCCGGAACCCTAAACCCGGAACCCTAAATCGGGCAAAAAACTCGCCCCAAACTTGCAAAACCCGCCCCCACCCCACCCGACCCACCCCATTATGACATGTTTAATATAAAAAATATAAAAATATAAAAATAAATAAATAATAAATATTTTAAATTTATAAACATATAAATATTTAACTAACATTTTATCAAATATAAAATTTATTAATATATTTCTATTATATATTTATTTTCTAATATTTTATTTTTAATAAATATTAAATGGGTCGGGTCGGGTTTTTGGGCTTAAACCCGCCCTCGTCCCCACCCCGAACCCGTGATGGGTTTGGGTCCAAAATACCACCCGCCAGAGGGAAAATATACAAACCCAAACCCACTTTAAACGGGTCGGGTCGGTGCAAGTTCCCCGTTAACGGAACCAGTAGCCATCACTAAATCCGAAATCTGACACGTATAGGACAAGGCGTATCGGGGATACGTATAGGTTGTATCGACTACTAAATAAAAGGTTACAGCCAAGATACGTGAAAAACAAAATTCTAAAATATTTATAAAAAATATTTATAATTCTATTTTTTTATTTACTTCAGATTCATTAATTTTTTCTGTCAATATAACTTAATAAGGGGCACACAAAAAATTAAGAACTGGTACTAACAGAACGTCGGAGTGATATATTAGCCACAGGAGAAGGACTATCCACTCTTGAATTTTGATGCTCAAGAACTGTTTGAGAGAATGAACTTATAGTCGCCTGCTTGACCTAAGCAGTTCAAGTGTTCAACTCCGCCGAACTCGAGATTAACTACACCCTAAACTCCAAACCCTAAACATCAATTTTGCAGATAAAGCAAGAAAGTCAATTCTAAGTGGGCGGATTTTTTTAAACCCGTCCCCACCCCACGAAAATATGGGAAAACCCGTCCCCACCCCCATGAAAATCCGAGAAAACCCGTCCCCACCCGTTAAAATTCGGGGAAACCGGGCCCCATGAAAAACTCGCCCGGCGGGTTTGTTTTGTAAACCTCTCCCCACCCCACAGGGCAAAAAAACCCGCCCCAAACTTGCAAAAACCCCCCCCCCCCCCGACTTTTGCCCCATTATGACATGTTTAATATAAAAAAATTTTAAAATATAAAAAATAAATCAAAAATAAATATTATAAACATATAAACATATAAATATTTAACTAACATTTTATCAAACATAAAATTCATTAATATATTTTTATTATATATTTATTTTTAATATTTTATTTTTAATAAATATTAAGCGGTCGGGTTGAGTTTTTGGGGCGAAACCCGTCCTCACCTTGAACCCATATGGGTTTCGCTCCAAAATACCACCCGCCCTGTGGGGAAAATATATAAACCCAAACCCGCTTTAAACGGGTCGAGTAGGTGCAGGTTCCCCGTTAACGGGAACCCGTTGCCATCCCTAAATCCGAAATCTGACACGTATCGGACAAGGTGTATCGGGGATACGTATAGGTTGTATCAGCTACAAAATAAAAGGTTACAACAGAGATACGGGTTAAAAAAAATTCAAAAATTTAAGAAAAATATTTATAATTCTATTTTTTTATTTACTTCAGATTCATTTATTTTTTCTATCAATGTAACTTAATAAGGGGCATACTGAAAATTAAGTATTGGTACTAACAGAACGCCGGAGTGATATACTAGCCACAGGAGAAGGACTATCCATTCTCGAACTTTGATGCTCAAGAACCGTTTGTGAGAGTGAACTTACAGTCGCGTGCTTGACCTAAGCAGTTCAAGCGTTCAACTCCGCTAACTCTGCCGAACTCGAGAGTGACTAAACCCTAAACCTCAAACCCAAACATCAATTTTGCAGGTAAAGCAAGAAAGAATATTCTAAGTGGGCGGGTTTTTTTAAACCCGTCCCCACTCCGCAAAAATCCGGGAAAACCTGTCCCCACCCCCGTGAAAATCCGGGAAAACCAGTCCCCACCCCATGAAAATCTAGGAAAACCGGTCCCCATAAAAAACCCGCCCGACGGGTTTGCTTTGTAGATCTGTCCCCACCCTGCAGGGCAAAAATCCCGCCCCAAACTTGCAAAAACCCGCCCCCTCCCCCACCCGACCCACCCCATTATGACATGTTTAATATAAAAAAATTTTAAAATATAAAAAATAAATCAAAAATAAATATTATAAATATATAAACATATAAATATTTAACTAACATTTTATCAAACATAAAATTCATTAATATATTTTTATTGTATATTTATCTTTTAATATGTTATTTTTAATAAATATTAAATGGGTCAGGTCGGGTTTTTGGGGCAAAACCCGTCCCCCGTGAACAGTTTTGCTCCAAAATACCACCCGCCCTGTGGGGAAAATATATAAACCCAAACCCACTTTAAACGGGTCGGGTCGGTGCAGGTTCCCCGTTAACGGGAACCGTTGGCATCCCTTAATCCAAAATTTGACACGTATCAGACAA
Source organism: Aristolochia fimbriata (assembly GCA_019845555.1). Taxonomy (NCBI): domain Eukaryota; kingdom Viridiplantae; phylum Streptophyta; class Magnoliopsida; order Piperales; family Aristolochiaceae; genus Aristolochia; species Aristolochia fimbriata. The sequence goes on along the minus strand of CM034078.1, from coordinate 12,936,980 downwards.
GGCGTATCGGGGATACGTTTAGGTTGTATCGCCTACTAAATAAAAGGTTACAGCCGAAATTCTCAAGAATTTATAAAAAATATTTATAATTCTATTTTTTTATTTACTTCAGATTCATTAATTTTTTCTATCAATATAACTTAATAAGGGGCGTACAGAAAATTAAGTACTGGTACTAACAGAACGCCGGAGTGATATACTAGCCCCAGGAGAAGGACTATCCATTCTCGAATTTTGATGCTCAAGAAACGTTTGTGAGAATGAACTTACAATCGCCTGCTTGACCTAAGCAGTTCAAGTGTTCAACTCCGCCGAACTCTAGAGTGACTAAACCCTAAACCCCAAACCCTAAACATCAATTTTGCAGGTAAAGCAAAAAAGTCAATTCTAAGTGGGCAGGTTTTTTTAAACCCGTCCCCACCCCCGTGAAAATCTTGGAAAACCCGTCCCCACCCCGTGAAAATTCAGGAAAACCGGTCCCCATGAAAAACCCGCCCGGCGAGTTTGCTTTGTAAACCTATCCCCACCCCGTAGGGCAAAAAACCCGCGCCAAACTTGCAAAAACCCGCCCCATTATGACATGTTTAATATAAAATATAAATCAAAAATAAATATTATAAATATATAAACATATAAATATTTAACTAACATTTTCAATCATAAAATTCATTAATATATCTTTATTATATATTTATCTTTTAATATTTTATTTTTAATAAATATTAATCGGGTCGGGTCGGGTTTTTGGGGCGAAACCTGGCCCCGCCCCGAACCTGTGATGGGTTTTGCTCCAAAATACCACACGCCCTGTGGGGAAAATATACAAACCGAAACCCGCTTTAAATGGGTCAGGTCGGTGTAGGTTCCCCGTTAACGGGAACCCGTTGCCATCCCTAAATCCGAAATCTGACACGTATCGGACAAGATGTATCGGGGATACGTATAGGTTGTATCGGCTACAAAATAAAAGGTTACAGCCGAGATACAGGTAAAACAAAATTCAAAAATTTATGAAAAATATTTATAATTCTGTTTTTTTATTTACTTTAAATTCATTTATTTTTTCTATCAATATAACTTAATAATAAGCTAAAATTCTAAATATACATTTCTATATATGTATGTGTATGCACCAAAATGTGCATGACCCACTTTCGACAGATCAAGGAGTCCATCGACCCAACGAACAAAGTTCGTGGACAGGCTTCGACAATTCTCGAAGTAATCCGACGCAGCCCATCGTCGAACTCATCTGTCTCGCCGCATCATCGACACAGCGAGCCGTCTCGCCGCATCGTCAACTCAGTGAGTCATCGTCTAGTCAGCAACGACTCGATGAGTCATCGCCACGTCGGCATGAGTCGAAGATCTGGTCAGCCATTTCAAGCGAAGGTGAAAACCTATAAAAGAGGCTACGATCCTCATTGGGGGGATCTCAACGGGAGCTCCTGGTCTCCCTCCTCCCCTCTTCCCTCAACTTCCACGAGCGAAAGGGGATCGTGATCCCCTTTCCCGTGCAAAATCTCTCAACAACAACAAAGGCTGGCTACAAAAGGCGGGCGTTCGTCCCGAGGGGTTGGTTGAAAAAAAAAGGTGAAAAGTTAGAGAAATCACATTGAAAGGCTCTCTGAACTCTCTCGTTCCCAAATCGAAGGTCTAAAGCTCCCTTCCGAGAAGAGTTCCTCACGCCACGAAGGTTCTTTCATCGCAAAGAAGTCAACATCTGCGGTTCGCCGTTTCTATTTCGACCGGCGCGATTCTACACCGTCGCCGGCATCGTCACAAGTCGAAACACACGGAACACAAATACTTCCGTTCGACCGACAAAAGCCACACCAGATCGTGTACACCCGTTTCTGTAACTCGAAGTCTCGACGACGACTCGCCAGAAGCTTTAACTTCACCAAAAACACACGGAGATCGAATCAGTGGAAGCCTAGGAGAGTGAACTCGCATTTCTTGATATTTACAACACACCCTGTAACGAATTTATTCTAAAGTAATTGAAAACTTCTCTCGGTCGCGCCTCTTCGCGGACCGGCGGATTTTCGGTGAAACATATTTGGCACGCCCGGTGGGACATTTCCTACCTCTCATCTCCTTCTCCGTCCAACCAAAAAAAAAAAAATCTCCAACCTCAGCCATGGCCAGCAACGCCAACAACGGCAACAACAACAACAACAATGGGGGCAAACAAACTGCGCCTCCTCGAGCTCTGCCCAACCGGCGCCCGCCCGCGACCCGCGAGGTTCAACTATTGGAACTTCAGCGGATCTCTGCGCCGCGCATCGCCGCCAACGTTCGATGTTCCTACCTCACCACCACCCGCCACTTTCGTCCAATGGCGAGAGCTATGGCCAGGAATTTGTCTCTTGGACAAGCTCCTTTCATCTTGCGACGCGCCCTAAAGCGCCTTATTCGTGCCACAGGTTACCGCGACCTCCAACAAACCAGCCGCGGTCGCCCGTAAACTGCTGCCAGCGATGGCCAAGCCAACATATCTGGCTCATTTGCATCTCCTCCTCCTCGCAGCCCGACTGCCAGTCCGACGCAATCGCCGCCGTCACGGAGAAGCTCTATTGTTCCCACCTTAGTACAGCAATACGAGCAAAGCGGGGGCATCTCCTCTCTCCCTGCGACCAGAACACACTCTGTGTCGGCTTCCTCCGTAGAGAGAACATCGGCGACAGACAAATCGCCGGTTATGCTGGTCTCACATGACCTCCTGGCCGCACTCAATGCAGCAGCTGGTCCACCACCAATCCGTTCACCTCGCCGACAAACAACAGCGACCTCCCCTACCGCCACGCCGCCCATTCCATCTTACCGATTCTCACCGGCGGCTGTCACTACAAGTCAGTCGTCGCCCAGAGCCACCTTCCGCAATCAACCCGTGACTGGTCCTTCTAACCGGTCCTCCACAACAACCACCTCTCCAATGAAGTCACCGACGAAGGCTTCATATCTTCAAGCTGCGTCGAGAACAACTACTCCGACGCAAACTGTCAAGATGGCCGCGATGACGACTTCGGCTAAAACTATTGAAGAACAGCTTGCCGAAATGCAGGCTGCAATAAAGGAACAAAGCGAACAGCTGCGCATAAAAGATGCACAGCTTGCAGCCCGTGATGCTCAACTAGCAGCTCGCAATGATCAAATTGTGAAGTTGTTTGAACGGCTCGAAATGGGCACAACCACCAATAACACCGGTGGCGTCTCTCAAGAGGTCGACCGAAATCGGCCGACTACCAGCGCCTCAGCCGAAATGACGCGAGAAGACTCTTCCTCCGACGACGAGCTGCCGCCCGCCGCTCCGGTGGCCATCCGCGAAGCCGACCTGAAGTGGATCCGTCTGCTCTCACACTTGACTCCATTCTGAGCTCATCAACCGTGCAAGACGAAAATTGCGGCGACCACAAATCGGTCGCCTACAAGAGACCATTACGCCAGAGGATCCAGAATATTCCAATGCCAATCGGCTATCACCCTCCCAAGTTTCAACAATTCAATGGCGACGGCCACCCAAAGCAGCATGTTGCACACTTCATCGAAACTTGCAACAACGCCGGCACAGACGGCGACCTATTGGTCAAGCAGTTCGGCCGATCTCTGAAGGGAAATGCCTTCGATTGGTACATCGAGCTGCCTCAAGAGTCTATTGACAGTTGGGAGCAACTGGAGAGCGAATTCCTCAGTCGATTCTATAGTACTCGGCGTACTGTAACGCTAGTCGAGATCGCCAATCTCAAAAAGAAGAAAGGCGAAAAAGTGGTCGACTACATCAACCGATGGAGGAACCCGAGCCTCAATTGCAAAGAAAGCTCGAATCTATCGCTCGAAGCCGAAATAGAAATGTGCTCACGGGGAATGCGATGGAACCTCCTCTGCTACATACAAAGCCGAAGGCCGAAAGATTTCCAAGAGCTCGCAACGTAAGCTCACAATATGGAAAACTTGATAGAAGAACGAGGGAGAAGAAGGATCCTCTTCCGCCGACCCTCATAAAAGGGGAAGGCACCAGACGCGATTTGCATCAAAGAACCGAAAGAGAAATCAAAATCCTCTTTCGCGACAAATCTTGTCGAGCCAATCAAGGTCGGCGGATAAGGTCAAGCAGACTTACCTCCCACGACAATTGACGGAGGTTTCGAGAAGTCGACCTTGGAAGAACGACATTGCAGGCAAAGACATATCCCTTTGCCGACGCCGACGCCCCCATCATGCTCGATCACTGCTTTCGACAACCAATTATTGAGGCTGCCAGAAATCAAAAGACATGGCGACCAATCCAAAAGCAAAGATCCCAATTTTTGCAAATACCATCGACTGGTTGGGCACTCGACGGAAAAATGTTTCGTCTTGAAGGATCGCATCATGGAGCTGGCGGCGCAAGGCCGTATTGAAATTGAAGGAGCTGAAAACACAACCTCCTCATATGCCATCTCCATCCGAGCAGAGCTGAATCAGCTAACTCGGCCAAACAAGAAGCAGGCCACGAAGAAGGAGTACCGACCAAAGCCCGGTTCCTCCAGCCGACCACACAATCACAGACGACCACTGGCTAAGGTCGCAGCAAAACCGGCACCCCGTGAACAAGCTGCAGCCGACGCAGAGGGGTGGATCTTGGTCACCCGGAGAAAGAAGCCTATTCGAGAAATCGAACTGGCACCGGTGACCATCAAAACAAAAGCAAAGCGGCCAAACAAAAGAGCCGCGAAACGTCAAAGAAAAGCTCCTAGGGACTGGCGCCCGGGGGCAAACAAAAAGAAAAGAAGACCCGTCACATTGGCGGAGTTCTTCCCAAAGGAGTTCCTCTCGCCGCCTGCAATGGTGGCGACCTGCTCAACAGCTCCTCCCGAGCAAGCAACAGCAACAAAGAGAAGGGTAAAAGACCTATCGTCGAATGCGACGACCTCGAGACGTCGCTCAAACAAATTTCACATCTCAACAAAATAGAAGATGATCTCGATTTGGACATCAGGTCCAGACAAGCCTTAATCCGAGTCCTCGACAAACCAGAGGAACTCAAAGCTGAGCTCGAGACGTTGCTGATGAGAAAGCACGACGTGCCAAAAGTCGGGTTAACCCCTCCTTTTCGAAAAGAAGAGGAAGATGCCTACACCAAAGCGCATCTCGCAAAGTCGGAGGAAGCATTGGTCGTCACATGCCCGCCCTACATTACATTCAGAGAAGCAGACGCACAATTGGGGTCAAAGAATCACAACAGACCGTTGTTCGTCTCTGGCTACATCAGGGATCACAAAATCAACTGTATCCTCATCGACTGTGGATCTGCAGTCAACATTTTGCCCATCCGCACGATGAAGAATATTGGTCTCTCGGCTGGCGACCTTTCTCCAAGTTCTCTCCTCATTCAAGGTTTCAACCAGGAGGGCCAGAGAACGCTCGGCATGACGAACTTGAAGCTGCACATCGGGGATATGGTAGCCGACACGCCTCTTCAAGTCATCGACTCAAGGACCTCATACAACCTGCTCCTGGGTCGACCGTGGCTCCATTCAAACGGTGTCGTGCCATCTACATTGCACCAATGCTTCAAGTATTGGAAAAACGGCGAGCAGAAAACGGTGTATGCCGACGAAAGCCCATTCACAGAAGCAGAGGCGTCGTTCGCAGATGCTAAATTCTACCTGACGACTAGGCCAACAGTTAAATTGTCACCGGAGTCGAACCAGGCAGCAAACGCCAAGAGCACTCCGACGCAGGCCGCATCGTCCAAACTACAGATGCAGGATACAACACTCAAGCGGTCGTCGTGATCAGCCAAACCACGGACTTCGACGCAAGTTGCATCTCCCAAACAGACCACCACGGCGCAAGTCGTATCTCCACCGCAGCCAGCACACAATCATAAATCGCCACAGTCCACGCCTACATCAAATCGGCGCAACATGCCCCCCTCTTGCGGTACATTCCACAATCGCAAAGGAAGAAGGGAGAGGCCCCCCGGTCGCCGCAACAAAATCCAGCCGACCCGTTGCGAAAAAGTCACGCTTCCTCTACCAAAACTAGAGGAAAGAAGTATCGCGGAAGCGGCTGCCGAACCAACAACGGTTGCCGCCCACACGCTCAAATGAAGGCTTCGACCCAAATGCCTACCGGTTGATGGCCGAGCAGGGGCAATCTTACAAAAGAGCGAGATTCACGCCAAGCCTCCCGTGACTTTACCCGTCTTCACTCCCAGAGCAGGAGAAGCTAAAGAACGAAGGGCATCGCGATCGGTCAAAGGTCGCTGGGCCTTGGCTATGAAAGCAAAAGCCAATCAAGATCTATACAGCCCAAACGAAGCCGGTAAAGATAACCCAAAATCATCGGCAGGCGTGTACCAAGTCTCAGTTGGCCAAATCCCAACAGAGGAACATGATACTTCAAAGCCGGTGATTATTTACACAAAAGCAGCCATCAATCGACATCAACCAAAGAAAGACGGCGAGCCAGTCATCATCTATACTTTGAAAGCAGCCCTCGCACCAGCTCGCGCATACGACTCGGTAATGGCGAATCACATCTCCGTCACCGACGACGAACAAGATGATGAGGAATTTGTTTTGAAGGAGGCTCCGGCTGAATTCGAAGAAGGAGGCCAGTCAACCGTCGATGAATTAAACAAAGTCGACTTGGGCACAGCAGAAGACCCCAGGCCGACATTCCTCGGTGCTTCACCGGACGGCCGATGAAGAGGTCGAATACATGGCGCTTCTCCACGAATATCGCGACATCTTTGCACGGAAACTACAGAGATGCCTGGCCTCGACCCGCGAAAGTGGCAGTCCACAAGTTGGAGGTTCATCCCTTTGTTCGACCCGGTGAAGCAATGCGAACGGCGATTCCGCCAGAACTAGTGCCGAAATCGAAAAGGAGGTCGACAAATTGATCGCAGCAAATTTCATCAGGGAGGTGAAGTACCCGTCCTGGATTGCAAACATCGTCCCAGTCAAAAAGAAGACTGGCCAAATTCGGGTTTGCGTCGACTTTCGCGACCTGAACAAAGCGTGCCCGAAGGATGACTTCCCTCTGCCAATTACTGAGCTCATGGTCGATGCGACAACAGGTCACGAGGCTCTATCTTTCATGGACGGGTCCTCCGGCTACAACCAAATTCGGATGGACCCAAAAGATGAAGAACTCACCGCTTTCCGCACCCCCAAAGGCATCTTTCGCTACAAAGTTATGCCGTTCGGACTCAAAAAATGCCGGGCGCGACATATCAAAGAGCGATGCAAAACATCTTCGGCGACTTCCTCCATAAGCGAAGTCGAATGTTACGTCGGCGACTTGGTGGAGAAAACAAAGCGTAGAGCCGACCATCTTCGACCTCCGGCGGTGTTTGAGAGATCTGCGGCGGTTTCAGCTCAAAATGAATCCGTTGAAGTGTGCTTTTCGGCGTCACCTCCGGCAAATTCTTGGGATTCCTCGTCCATCACAGAGGAATTGAAATAGACCAGTCAAAAAATCGATGCCATTCAAAAGATGCCGGAGCCCAAAACGCGTCTCGAGCTCAAAAGCTTCCAAGGTCACTGGCGTACATCCACCGCTTCATTTCGAACCTTCTTTGGGAGGTGCCAGCCTTTCAGCCGGCTGCTGAAGAAGGGTACACCGTTCGAGTGGGACGATGCATGTCGGAACGCCTTTAACAACATAAAGGCATATCTCACCAAGCCACCGGTGCTTTCGTAGCTCCGATCGTCGACAAACCCACTGCTGTTGTACATCGCAGCAAAGGGAGAAGTCGGTGGGAGCTCTTTTGGCTCAATGTGATGAGGACAACAAAGAACGTTCTCTCTACTACCTTAGCCGAACATTGGTGGCGCCGAGCTCAACTATACACCGATTGAGAAGACCTGTCTCGGCTCTCATATTCGCAGTTCAAAAGCTTCGGCACTACCTCTGGCGATTCGACTAATCTCATTTAGCGAGCTGATCCGTTGAAGTACATTATGTTACGACCAATTCTCTCTGGTCGATTGGCAAAATGGGCTGCTTCTCTCGAATTTGAGATCAACCGTTCCACAACGAGCTATCAAAGGTCAAGCTCTTGCTAATTTCTTGGCTGACCACCCGGTGCTGCCGAATGGGAGTTAAGCGAGGAATTCCTGCATCGAAGAAATATTCCTGGTCGAAGTACTTCCCCTTGGGAGATGTATTTTGACGGCGCCAAGACGAAGAAATGGAGCTGGCGCTGGAGTCCTTTTCGTGTCTCCAAAGAAGGATCTCTTGCCGTGATTCGTTCGTGCTATCCCCGATCTGTTCGAACAATGAAGCGTAGTATCAAGCCATCCTCCCGGGACTCGGTATAGCGGTCGAGATGCAACCGCCGCAATTAAATATCTCTGGCGACTTCGGCTTTGGTCATCAAGCAATTGTCAGGAGAGTTCGAAGTCAAGAAACTCGAGCTCGAACCTCTCTGGAGATATGCCGGTGAACTTCTGGCCCAAATCCCGGAAGTTTCACTCCACTATGTCCCTCGCTCCGAGAATGGGCCAGCCGACGCATTAGCCGGCATTGTCGCCAGCTTAGCACGCTTCGACGAACGGCCAAACCAAGATCCCATTTGTGAACGTTGGGTCATCCCTCCACTCGAGGAAGAAAAAGAAGGAGAGCAAACATAGGAGACAGAAGAATCTCTCCCTATCTCGGCTACCCAAAACCAGACCGAGGACTGGCGCAAGCCTATCATCAACTTCCTTCGTCACAGTACACTCCCAGTTGACCTACGAGAGCGAGTCCAAATTCGTCGGACAGCTCCTCGGTACGTTTTCATCAACGACATACTCTACCGAAGGTCGTACGAAGGTCTGCTCCTTCGTTGTCTTTCAAAAGAAGGACTGCAAGTGCTGAAAGAAATGGCTCGAACCTGCAAACCGTGCCAACTCCATGCCGATTACATACATCAACCACCGGTGCCGCTTCACCCAACGGTCGCTTCCTGGCCATTCGAAGCTTGGGGTATGGATATCATCGGCCCTATCACTCCTAAGTCCGACTCTGAACGGCAATACATCTTGGCTGCCACCGACTATTTCTCCAAATGGGCCGAAGCTGCAGCCTACCGAGAGGTCAAAGCCACCACCGCCGCCGACTTTATCCGAACTCAAATCATATACAGATATGGAGTTCCACGGTATATCGTGGACGGACAATGGCACACCCTTCGGGAATAAAGTCATGGACCGCCGCGAAAAATTTCGCGATACAACGGCCGGATGTCGCCGGCTTACAACCCGGCAGCCAATGGACTCGCAGAGGCCTTCAATAAGACACTCGCAAAATTCTGAAGAAAACGGTCAGCACCCACAAAAGGAGCTGGGACGAAAAGCTTCCCGAAGCTTTATGGGCATACAAAACGACGGCCAGAACGCCTACCCAGTCGACTCTGTACTCGCTGGTTTATGGCGCCGAAGCGGTGCTCCCTCTCGAAGTACAACTCCCTTCCTTACGCATAGCAGTAAGAGAAGGACTGACGACGGAGGAATGTGCCCAATTGAGGCTCGCCGAACTTGAGTCTCTCGATGAACAACGGCTCGAGGCACAACAACGTCTCGAATGCTATCAGTCCCGCATGACCAGAGCCTTCAACAAAAATGTACGACTCAGGTCATTCCAGAAAGGCGATCTCGTGCTCGCAGTAAGACGGCCGATGCTTTTCACCAGCAAAACCGGGGGCAAATTCGCCCCAAAGTGGGAAGGACCTTACGTGGTGCAAGAGGCATATAGCAATGGCGCCTATAAGCTCGTCACTGCAAACAGGTCGGAGCTGCCAATAACGAACGGTAAATTTCTCAAACGATTTTACCCATGAAAAGGGCAGCAGAAAAAAATGTGCGAAAAGGAAAAGTAGTCGACGAATAAAGGAGAGTACTTCTCATAAAAAATCAAATGGGAATATTCTCAGCCTCACAAAACATAGACGAGGCAAACAAAAAAATGCAAAGGAAAGAAAGAGTGATATGGCCTCAAAGTCGCGGAAGCTTCGAAACCGGTAAGTTGGCCCTTCAAACGGATCACCTCAACCTGGGCGTCGGCTAGCTCATGCCCCTCTTGCTCGCTAAAGGTAAGCCGAGCTCTAACCTCGGCCAAACGTCGACGAATAGTGGCAGCCTCTTCATCTTTGGCATCAAGCTGTCTCCTATCGGTCGCAAGTTGCGCATCTAAAGAGTCAAGTCGAGCTGAAACCCGAGTAAGCTGCTCGCGAAGCCGCTTCTGTTCCTCTTCGGCAGCCTGCCTAGCCGCCCAATTCTGGTCGACACTAGCGGACAGTCGGTCACGACCGCTGGTCACATCGCGCCAGCTTTCGGTAAGTTCAGCCTCTGCAACTTGGCGTTCTTCTAGACTGAGCTTCCCCTCCAACGAACAGCGCAAATGCTGAAGTCGAGCCGCTCCGGACGCGAATTCCTCAACCCAATGCCCCAATATAGAGGTGTCGATATCTACCTCAATCAGCTTCTCAAAGCAGACGAAGGCATCCTCCACCAGCTCGGGTGAACTCGGATCATTGGACGACTCCACAAGTCATGCACACTCAGGAGCGTGGGCGCAGACACGGACTGACCCCCCAAATACCGATTCGCCGTGAGGTAACAACATTGACTTCTCTTGTCCATTTGAATCTCTAACCCGCAGGCAGCGTCGCGCAACACCATCGGATAGAACAGAGATATCCGCGAAGGTGAGACCGAGGAGGGTAACTGAAGCTGAGATAGTAGACATCTGCGGCAAAACAAACAAGTACGTCAATCACCCTTTCAAAAAAAAAATTCTTATGTATCCCCTGCGACCAAAAAAAAAAAAAAAAAGAGCAAAGTCGCAAAAATAAAAACAAAGGGGAACCCGCGACACAAAAAAATCAAGTCGCAAGAAAAAAAAAAAAAGAGGGGGACTAAAAAAGAACAAGTCGTCGGTCAAAAAAAGAAAAACGGAGAAAAAAAAGAGAGGGGGCAAACCGAAGAGGTATACCAATCCTTTTCGACAGTGCGACAAACAAGTCTCGTGCTCGGCGACCGAGCCGAGTACGATCAAAATGGAGTTATCTCACCCAGAGACCAAATCAGGTGGAGCACATCTTCAAATTCGCAGCCAACTACAAGGCTGGCCGCAGTAAAAAAAAAGGGGCAGCATCCGACGACCGAGTCGGGTGCGACCAAAACAACAACATTGTTCTCGATGGCCCAAATCGAGAACAGTCCCAAAGTCTCGCGGCCACCAAACCGGAGGCAAACAGAACAGAGTTCTCCAGTGCTTGACGATCAAGTCAGGCGCGCCAAAACAGAGAATTCAGCATCTAACTCTGACTGCATACCCGATCCTAGTGCCGGACGACCGAGTTGGACAGGAAGGGGATATTGCGAAACAAAAATGCCCGGCGACCAGGCCAGGCGCAACTCAACTCATTGCGACCAAATCCAACAGTTGGCCGCGACCAAAACAGACGCCCAACACCAAAACGGACGTGAAGAAGAGTGCAAAAACACTACCCGACGACCAAGTCGGGTGCTGCACTTCACACTCCTGCGGCCGGCGACCGAGCCGGATGCAACCAACTGAACAGGCTCACACCCGGCGACCGAGCCAGGTGCACCAACGCTGGAATTCAGCCCCCTAGCGACTTAGCCAAGCTCAGCCGAACCAAAGCCTCGACACTCGGTGGCTAAAATAGAAGTCAGCCTCCTGGCAACTGAGCCGAGCTCAGCCGAACCAAAGCCTCGGCACTCGGTGACCAAAACAGACGTCTAACCTCCCGGCGACCGAGCCGGCCAAGTTTAAAACAAAAACTGCAGCACCCGGCGACCGAGCCGGACACGTCCAAAACATACCAGGTACGTACCTCTGTCCCGAAAAAAAAAAAGAGAAAAAGCAGCGACAAAAAGAAGCAGTCGCTAAACAAGAAAAGGCCGCGACAAAAAGAAGCTGTCGCCCAAAAAAAAAAGGGCTACGACAAAAAAAGAAGAAAAAAAAAAAAAAAAAAAGGTCAACATAACCGCGACCCGGCGACCCTTTGCCGGCCGCGACCTCAACTCAATTCTGCGACCGGCTGACCCTTGCCGGCCGCGACTCAACTCAATTCGCGCACCGGCGATTTTGCCGGTTGCAACTCAACTCACTCGCACCGGCTGACCCTTGCCGGCCGCGCGACCTCAACTCAATTCGACCCGGCGACCCTTGCCAATTTGCGACCTCAACTCAATTTGCACCCGGCGACCTCTCGGCCGGTCGCGACTCATCACAACTTCGCGACCCGGGACCCACTTTGCCGGCTGCAACCTTGCATTAGCAATCAACTCTGGCCTATCGCGACCAAACCGCTAATTGTATTTTAAGAACCAAAACAGGTATGTTAGCGCAGATGATCGCTCTCGGGCGCACCAAGCCGGATCAACCTACAGAAATTTCAGCACACTGGCGACAGAGCCCGGCGCCGACCGAATGAACTCAAAGACCGGGCGATGAGCCGTGCACCACACAAAATCACAACGCTGGCAATAAAAACTGCCGATTTGTCACAAACATTAAATTGGCAAATGCTTAGATCGCAAGACGAGAGAAAAGAAAATTCAAAAAAAAAAAAAAGAGAACAACTCGAGAAAAAAAAAAAAAGAGAACAACTCGAGAAAAAAAAAAAAAAGAGAACAACTCAAAAAAAAAAAAAAAAGAGAGCACAATTTGAAAAAAAAAAAGAGAGAAAATGAGAGACCGAGGGAGGAGTCGAAAATGAGAGGAGAGAAAAAGAGGAAGGAAAAGGAAGAAGAGAAAAAAAAAGGGGAAACCCGGTCGACGGGACCAATCCGAGTCCCGGGAGAAAAAAAAAAAAAATTCTTTCTTTTACAAGCACCTTTGAATCAGATTCGTAGAAAACTCTGACACAAGCCCGAGGGATCAGAGAAGATAGCAGACGACCACGAGCAGCCTCCCAAAGTCGCAGACAAAAATAGTCAGTTCAAAGACTGTCTCCTAGAACACAGCAGGCAGAGCACAGATTGACAGAAAATGCCACCATAGAGTCTCAAATCGTGGACTGAAAGAAAAAAAACAGTCGTCGCAGATAGTCAAGAAGAAAAGGAAGATTTTTTAGGAGAAGCAAAGGAAAGTCAATGAGCTCCTCTGATAGGGGATTAATTGACTAAAGTTATCAAAGAAGGGAATTAGGGCGGGCCCACACCACTTAAAGGAGGAGGCACAATTTGGGAAAACCCTAGGTAAGCGTCAATTCATTTAGGGCAGGACCCACAATCATTAGATTAAAGAGGCACGACCTGGAAAACCTAGGTGGTGAAACTTATTGAGGTGGGACCCACGGCAAAACCCCGATTCCCCCTCCTTTTCCCTTCCGCCCCACTCCTCCCCTCCTCTCTTCCTCCCGCTTCGCCTCTCTTTCTCTCCTCTCCCTTCCACTTCAATTCCTCTCCCCTTCTCTCCTTTCTTGGCCCTCCCACGGCGCTCCGTTCCCCCCCCTTCTTTTTCTTCCTTCCCCCCTGTTCTCCCTTTCTTTCTTCCTTCCTCCCCCAGTGGTCCCTACTCCCCTTGGCCTTTCCTCTCCCTCCTTTTCCTCCTTCCTCCCCTGACTCCCCCCTCTCCTCCCTTCCGCCTCATCTTCCTCTCATCCCTCCCCTTTCCTTCCCTTCCTCGTTCCCTTCGACCTCTTCCAGTTCCCCATTCCTCCTTCCTCTTTCTTTCTTCAATTTCCTCCTTCCTCTCCTTCCATTCCTTTTCCTCCCTTTCTGATTCTTCGACCTTTCTCCCTGTTCCCCCCCTTCTTCTTTCTTGCCCCGCCTCCTCCCCCTCTCCCCTCCTCTCCCGTTCTTCTGCTTTCTCTTCTTTCCTCGGGCACCCTTTCTCCGCCGATTCCTCTTTCTTCCCCTTTCTCTTCCCTGTTTTTACCCTCCCAATCTTTCCTCTGTTTGAATGCCTCCGTCGACCCTCGACAAAGCGTCGACCCTCGACCCTTCACCTTTCGGCCGGCGGCCAGACAACTCACTTTCGGCGGCGTTCCGACTCTCCGTCTTCCCCTTCAACAGCAGCAGCCGGTCACCATTAATGGTCGCGGTGGTGCGGCTTTCCCGTCCCGTTCCGGCGATGATGTGCAAGAGATCCATCTCATGCTCGAAGTCGCCAAAAAAAAAAATATAATGAAAAAAAAAAAAAGAAATTTGTTCAAAGGTGTCACCGAGAGATCTTCATTGCGACCAGTTCTACATAATTCGACAAATACCTTGGGTCGCGTCTAGTCGCGAAACCGAGCCGGGCGACCTGGTGGGGCCCACGAATCGAACAACTCGGCTGCCCTTGAAGTAATTCTGCCGAAATCGAGTAACCATTTGCCGCCAGAAGTAATTTTGCGAAATCGAGTAACCCATTTGTCGCGGAGCTTCGTCGCCGAAGTCGGCGCCACCTGGCCGGGGCCCACGGCGCTGCCTCCCCTTCTGCCGAAACTGGAGCAATTCTGTCGAAGCAGAAGCAATTCTGCCGAATCGGAGTAACCTCACGCCCAAGAGAAGTAATTCTGTCGAAATCGGGAGTAACCCTTGACGGGGGAGCTCGTCGATTGTCAGGCACCACGAGTGGGGGGGCGCTGCCTCCGCTTCTGCGGAGCAACTCACGCCCAACAAATTTTGTCGCAAATCGGAATAACTCGCTTTGTTCGGGTTTGTTCCGAGTCCCGCCACCACCGTCGGGGCCACGACGCCGCCTCCTTTCCTCCACGCAGGAGGGGAGGGCTCACGGAACGGGGAGCAACTCCGCTGCCGCAAATAATTCTGCGAAATCGGAGTAACTGGCCGCTGCGGGAGTTCGTCGCCGAAGTCCGGGCCACACTGTGCCAAGGCCCCAAAGATCGCCTCCCATTCCGCCGAGGCCGGAACAATTCTGTCGAAACCGTCCTCCTTTCCTCCCCTGCAGGGAGCAGGTCTGCCGAAGCCGGAGGTCGTCCAAGATGAGTCAGCACCACGCAGTCTCCCCTCCTCCAGTGTCGAACCAATTTTGTCGAAGCAGAATTTCACTAGCCATCCGAGGTTTCGAAACAACTTTCGGCAACACTCAAAGCAGACCGTAGCCAGCAGCTCAACTCCAAGTCATCGTTGTTACTGCGACATCTCTGCTCAGGTGCTCATCATTTCTCTATACCGTACATACTCTACATGTACGTGTATACAAAAAAAAGAAAATCGAAAAAAGCAAACAGCTCTAAAACAGCAAGAGAGCCAAAAAAAAAAAAAAAAAAAAAAAAATATACATACAAGGTGTACAGAGAATATACATTGTCCTAAAAAAGCAAGAGGACAGATAGAAATACGTACACAAAATATAAACGATCCTAAAAGAGTAAGAGGATCAACAAAAAAAAAAAAAAAAAAAAAAAATTTGTGTTCGTTCATCTTCATGTTCGAAACTTGTTCGTTCCTCCCGAACGAACAAGTCCCGAAGGGGGCAATCTGTATGCACCAAAATGTGCATGACCCACTTTCGACAGATCCAGGAGTCCATCGACCCAACAAACAAAGTTCGTGGACAGGCTTCGACAATTCTCGAAGTAATCCGACGCAGCCCATCGTCGAACTCATATCGCTCTCGCCGCATCATCGACCACGGCCGAGCCGTCTCGCCGCATCGTCAACTTCGGTGAGTCATCATCTAGTCAAGAACGACTAGATGAGTCATCGCCACGTCAGCATGAGTCAGCATACTGATCAGCCATTTCAAAGCGAAAGGTGATCCTCATTCGGGGATCTCAACGGGAGCTCTGGTCTCCCTCCTCCCCTCTTCCCTCAACTTCCGCGGCGAAAGGGGATCGTGATCCCCTTTCCCGTGCAAAATCTCTCAACAACAACAAAGGCTGGCTACAAAAGGCGGGCGTTCCTGCCCCGGGGTTGGTTGAAAAAAAAGGTGAAAAGTTAGAGAAATCACATTGAAAGGCTCTCGAAACTCTCGTTCCCAAATCGAAGGTCCAAAGCTCCCTTCACCGAAGAGTTCCTCACGCACGCAGGTTCTTTCATCGCAAAGAAGTCAACATCTGCAGGTTCGTCAGTTCTACATTTCGACCCGAAGCGATTCTACACCACCGCCGGCATCGTCACAAGTCGAAACACACGGAACACAAATACTTCCGTTCAACCGACAAAAGCCACACCGGATCGTGTACACCCGTTTTCAGAACTTCGAAGTCTCGACGACGACTTCGCCGTAAGCTTTAACTTCACCAAAAACACGGAGATCGAATCAGAGGAAGCCTAGGAGAGTGAACTCGCATTTCTTGATATTTACAACACACCCTGTAACGAATTTATTCTAAAGTAATTGAAAACTTCTCTCGGTCGAGCCTCTTCGCTGACGGATTTTCGGTGAAACAGTATGCTTAATATAAAATTTAAAAAATTTCAATGAAAATAGGTAAAAGTATAGGCAAAATGTGTGAAGCTGACTCAATTTTATACTCCAAAATTTTTAACTTAAAATTCCTTATAATTTAAGAGTAATCAACATTTCAAGCTTATTGAATTGTATTGACATAATCTTTCTAGAAATTCTACTTCATTTGGTAACGAAAAACAGGTAAAAGTATAAGCAAAATGTGCAAAATTAACTTAATTTTATACCCTAAAATTTCAGCTTAAAATTCTTTATAATTTAGGAGTAATTAATATATTAAGCTAATTGTCCCGTATTGGTCGATAAGGGGGATAACTTTGTATTGAATAGGCTGAAGTCCGATACATGTCAGGCGATACAGTCATATATGTTGAGCAACCTTTTTTATGTCCCAATTGTCGAGATCAAAGATTCATCGACTCATATGTTTTGAAATCGAAGTGCATTCACCAAATCAAATGGTCCAAGTGTTCTTTCATACACGCACAATACCAAGTAAGGCCACACAAAAACTCACAACACTTTTTTACTCATAATCAAAATTATGGGTTGTGAGTAATTTGTTATGTATTTTTTGGTTTATGGGTGTCAGATTATCTGCAGTAAAAAATAGGTTGTGGCATATAGATTAAGGATTTGGCTATTGTGATTCGGGTAATGAATTATTGTTTACAGTCTTTAAAGTCCATTGTGATGGGCTATAGTTGCAGTAGGGAAGCTTCAATAGCACAAAACATTGACGATGAACGCAGTGTCTCTTGGCTCTTGCTTCGAGGACTAGTGGAACAATCAACACTGTGGTCATCCCATATATAGAGGGGTGAGACACAGATGAGCGTGATATCCAAAGAAACCGGCCAATAGCAAGCATACTACGACTAGAAACACCATCAGGAGTATTTGCGTGTTAAATGATCCCAAAAACCACTGAAACATGCAGATCGTCGATTAAACCAGGACATGATCCTGCTATCTTAAATGTATTTTTACATGTTCTTACCTGTAAAAACATGAGGAGCTAAACTGGAAAAAGAATTTTCAATCCCATATAGTGCATTTCAATTATTAGGCCCAATTTAGATGGTCCTTGGTTTGGCATAATGACGAGGCTTTGAAAGTGGAACCGTGGATCTCCAAGGAATAGCCCATGTCTCTATTTACCAATGTAAGGTGTCAAGATGGGAAACACGTTAGAATGTGGCCTTAAGATGTAGATCGTAGTGGAGTAACAAGGTGTCTAAACTTGGGTTACCTTATCTGCTATAAAAACTAACGTCAATATTCAGCTGGTGAACAAGCAGAACAGAATTGAGAGTCACCTCGGTGTTATAATGTAAATCACCTCAGGGTCCTCTAGTTCACCAGCAAGAATCAAGCGAAAGACAACTGCTCCGTAGAGACAAAGAAAAAAATGCCGTAAAATTCAATATCTTGTTATCTATGAAGATGCATAATTAGAGTTAGTAATTACATGTAGCATAAACTTCCGCATTTTTGGAGAGCACAAAAGCCAGTGGTTCTAAATATGCATTGCCCGCACAGAACGGAGACAACAACAAGGACGGTAAGACAGAGATGGCACACCAGCAACCACTGGATCCCGCTTCCGGAGACATTAATTAGGCCGAAATTGCCGATTCTAAAGGCCGTCGCCGAGAGAAGAAAGATAAGAATTTGCGGTCAAAGAACACGAAAATGCACCAAGGCAAAGAAAGCAATCAGTCGATAGAGACCAGAATTCATTCTCGGTTGTGTCAAATCCGGCTTACAATCCTGTCTCCGCTGGTGAACGAATCGCGACTCGCGAGAGGCGAAATGAGGTCGTCGAAGAGTGAGAGTACAGAAATTTTTATTTATTACGACGAGAAGAAACAAGTTCACTGGTGGGACAGAAATCTGTTACACCCTTTTAGGTAGAGGATTCAGGGAACTAGGAAACAAATTATAAGTTCAAAAACGAAATTTTCGTCCGATTTTTAAAAGCATCGACATAAAAACGAAATCTTCAAAACCTTATCGTGCTCAATTGATCATCTGTAAGAAAGCGTCAGCTGAAAAGATCAGACCAAGCCCAATTTCCCCACAGGTTAGCAACAATTGCCCAGTCCAGGATTTGTAACAGCAGTCAAACGGACGATCACGTTGAACAATAGCATTTAAAGCACAAAGGTTTAATAACTTTGTTTATCTTGTTTGAATCTATCTTATGCTTTTTTACGAAATATGCATTCTTAAGTGGGTCGTCGGATGCACATGGTTTGCCTGGAGAAATAAACAAACTGATTGAAATTTGACCCCCTACTGATTCATATTTCATATCAAACTAAAGAACTACACATTTGTGTATACTCGCTTCACCAGGCCAGGGAAGCGTTTTCACAACTAACCGTACACAAAACAACACTGCTCCTAAACTACCAAAATACATCAAGCTCATCTACATCTCAAGCCAAAATGAAACCTCTCCAAAATACATGGAAATAGTCCGCCTGCTGCACTTCCATTCAACCCAACTCCACTCCCAATGAGAACTCCATCAGCGCGGACTGCACATAGAGCCAATGCCAGGGAAGTTCAGTTTGGAGTACGGGCTAAAATTAGAATGAAAGAAAAACGGAAATAAAATCTCATTCAAACCTGTACGAACGAGAACGTGACTGCGATCGAGACCTGGAAGGACTACAGCTCTTTCCCCTCGACTTCAAGGACCTACCACCTTTACCCCTTGGGCTCAGGGAACCATCAACGTGTCTACTGGGGCTTGGTGATCTCTC
This sequence comes from Aristolochia fimbriata, assembly GCA_019845555.1. Lineage (NCBI taxonomy): Eukaryota > Viridiplantae > Streptophyta > Magnoliopsida > Piperales > Aristolochiaceae > Aristolochia > Aristolochia fimbriata. The sequence goes on along the minus strand of CM034078.1, from coordinate 12,917,829 downwards.
CCCATTTGCCCTAGGGCTCATGGACCTCTCACCTTTGTTCCCAGGACTAACTGGCCTCCGACCATTGCCAGCAGGGCTGGGGGACCTCCTCCTACCATCATTTCTGGGACTAACAGGCCTTTTGTCCCCAGGGCTCAAGGATCTCCGAGGAGACAAGGACTCCCTACTACCATGAGTAGGTGATCGGGAATCCCTCTCATCCCGTGGCGATCGTGAGAGAGACCTCCTAGGTGAGTAATAATCATCCCTTCTACTTCTGTCCTTGTCTCTGCACTTATCAGCCAATATCTTATGAGGTAAGAGAATTTTTCATATTGAAACTACAGAGTAAGAGAATTGAAGTCGAAAAATAAATTGAAACAAAACAATAGAAATGTAAACTCTGATGAGGCTAAGGAAATAGCATTTTCAACAAATCCTCAAGGTTTGAAACAGGTCTCAGTATAAATCGTTCCTGCTACAACTCCTTTGATGTTTCAATATCCAAATGCTCCAAATGTTTAGACCCAAACAAGACTAAAACAACATTAGGTAAAAAATCCAAAAAGCTATTTCATGCCAATAGAAGAAACATGCTTGTATGTTCGCAAATCTCTTCCAATTAGAAGCTCAACATCAGATTTACCTGCCCCAATTTCAAAGATATCCGAACAAATTTATGAACTTTGGCGCAAACACTTTTGAGTTAGGATAAAAATGGTAGAGAGTGGTTGAACAGCATCCGATATACTCCGAGGTAGCTTTGTCCCCAGCTTTCTTATAGTCAATCTAGCTTTACTTTGACATAAATCAAATCCAGAAGATTCTCTACTTCTAGCAGTAAAGAATTTGATGGGCACCCACATCCTTTGGAAGTCAAGATTCTCTCTTTTGGCAACTCTAAGCTCTAGATTCTTTCTTAACTGGATAGTATGCAAAACCAACATATCAAACTTTAACATGTAAATAAGACAGAATATCTGTTTAATTGATAAGCCATATCTTTTAGCAATTCCAGTTGGAAGGGAGGCTTACAAGTCAAAAGAAATAAATATTGTTATAACTCAGTACTTCTGGAATAGCTTTGAATGAGAACCAAGTAATCATGTCACTTTGGGATCTCTTTTCTCTTAACTCTTTACTTATCCATGGAATCCTATCTTTTTCACTTTAATGATCTGCACCAACAAGACCACCAGATACACATAATTCAATTATCTTGAATGTGGCATACTCCAGATGTGAGGCTTAGGCAAAGAGTTCTTCAAAATCAGAAACCAAAACCAGAAGATTCTCTACATATGCATTGAAAACAAAGAGAGAATGAACACATCATACAAATTTTGAGATTCAAGTTTCTGTTATTTTTTTAAAAGCAGAAAGATAAACTGTCCAGACCCTCGAGCTCTCTGTTTCTCTGTGCAGTTTCCATGTTCATCATCGTTTTCCATTAGAACAATGCAACCTCAATAAGCACAAGCAACTAAAACAAAATAGTATGATGCAACCACTCAGATGTAAACCATAAAAGATCTATATATCCAAATATCTTCTCTTCTAATACAGGATCAACTTCATGCACGCAAGTGCAAGTCTCCGGTCATAACACATACTCAACCGAAAAACAGAGATAAAAGACACATTCACCTAATGGTTATATCTTCAAAGGAACATGCAGCAAAATGCAAGAGAGCCTCCTTAACCATGAGATGACATGCAATAAACACTTTCAGAAACATAGCCCAAGAAAAAGCATTCAAAAGTCAAGCAAGCTTTAGACAAGAAAACAGCAAATAATACACAATTAAATGAATCTAATATAAAATTTGAGAAATTAGGTTCTTGACAGCTAATCGACTCACATAGATTGAAAGAATGGAATACTGGCTGAGTTTACAAGCCAAATACTACATTGACGATTAAATATAAAGCATCAAATAAGATAAAGGATGTCAATAAACATCAGTCTACCCCACTTTCTGATTGAAATTGTCCAAATTAAACAGATTTAAGTTCCTTTACGCTTTTATCTTTAACAAATAGAGCATAATCCAACATAACATCAAGTATTATCATATTGGAATGAGAGCTAACCCTCTGCAAAGTTTGAACTGCACTGGCCATCAAATACAACTGATGGTGACAAGCCTTGAACTAGACATTTTCTATTTAAGAATACTGTGCATACCAAGCAAACACCCAACACAGCAAAAGAGATTCAATTTTCGAATTCTTATAAATAACTAGCTCTCAATGATGTACTCAATAGTTTCCTTTTCAATAAAAAAGTCCATAGTAAAAGAAAAGTGCACAAAGCATAAGAGCAACTCACAACAGTTACATCACAACTTATAATATAAATAAATACATAAATAATACAGGAAAGAATGAGAAACAAAATAGTGGCCAGGATGCAGCGTATTCTAGTGCGTAATTTAATTTTTATTTGATTCTTTAATCAGTGAAGAAATGCAAATATTTCCACAAGACAACTTTATATAAATACATATACAACATCATAAATAAACCTAACAAGTTACACCTGAATCTCTTCGCACAATATAATAATAAGCTTTTCTCTATTTCCATCAATTGATTATAAAATTCAGGCATGAGGTGATGGCAGAAAACTAATAATTAGTCTGAAGAAGCAAGAAGTAAAAAGAATTAAAATTTCAGTTATACAAAGAAATTCAATCTCAAAAGAAAGATTAGCAGAGACAAAAATAAATAAAAAACATAATGGCATGCTGTGTAGATTCAAACAAACAAAAAAAAGAGTATTTTAACCAGAATGCAAGAAAATGGACATTAAAATAACATGCCAACTTTCAAACTAATAAAAAATAATAAAACAGAAATGGTAGTGCTTCAATGGTTACTTGGCATGGTAATACAATCTTAAACCATAAATTATCAAACAAGACAAGAGAGCACAAACAGCAATATAATAAAATTTGAAGAAAAAGCACACAACACAAATAATAAAAAATAAAAATAATAAAATAAGAGAATTGAAATTCCAGACCTGGCGTCACGCCTAGGAGAAGGAGACCGTGAATAAGCTGTCAAGAAGACAATATTGTTAGCTTTCTAATAAAATGAAGGCATTTTTTATTATGCTGCTCAATACCTTGCCTAATAGCACATGCCACATCAAAGTAGAGAAAAATATATATAAAATTTGCATAACCTCGTTTAATGATAAGATGAACATTAAAATTGACAAAAGATCCTTCTTTCCCAACCCTCAATTGAAATATCATGAGAATACAACAAAGAATTTGAATTGAATATTTAGTAGATTATTGAACTCCCAGACCGCTTTTAAAAATCATATGACTGACACATTAAAACATTTTACATGGGTATTCAGTGAAAAAGGGAAAGAGCGTCTGCAGAAGAAGTATGAGTGGGAGAGAGTGGAAAGGAAGGGAGGCAAGGATGGAAGGGGAGGGGGGAGAGAGGGAGAGAGAACAAAATGAGAGAGGAAGAGAGAACAAAATGAGAGAGGAAGAGAGAACAAAATGAGAGAGAGAGAGAGAGCAAAATGAGAGAGAGAGAGAGAACAATGAGAGAGGAAGAGAGCAAAATGAAGAGAGAGAGAGAGAGAGAGCAAAAAAGAAGAGAGAGAGAGATATAAAAATGAGAGAGAGAGATATATATTATAAAAAATGAGAAATAGATATATATTAGAGAAGAGAGAGAGAGAGAGAGAGAAAGATAAAAATGAAAGAGAGAGAGATAGAGAGAAAGAGAAAATGAGAGAGAGAGAGAGAGAAAGAAAGAGAAAAGAGAGAGAGAGATATAATATGAGAGAGAGAGAAAGAGAGAGAGTCCAAAGAGAGAGAGAGAAGAGAGACTGAAGAGAGAGAGAAGAGAAGGGAAGAGAGACCTGAAGAGAGACTGACCGAAAGAGAAGGTGAAAGAGAGATGGAAGAGTGAATATGAGAGAAAAAGGAGACAGACAGATGAGGGACTTTAAGAGAGTGAATGAGAGAGAGACATAAGAGGGACTACAAGAGAGTGAATGAGAGAGACGGACAGAAGAGGGACTACAAAAGAGAGTGAATGAGAGGGACATACAGAGGAGAGAATACGATAGAGTAGAGAGAGAAACAGAAGAGGGACTGAGAGAGAGAGAGAGAAAGAGACAATTCTGACTTAGACAAAAGATTTAGCATCTTCATTTGATTACAAAATCCTGACAAAATGAATTAGATACTGACAACGATATCTGCGCCTTGGTGATCTAGGTGAGTTTCGTCTGCGATGCCCTCCTCCATGTCTACTACTACAAGAAGCACATCCAAGTGATCAGCAAAGCCTTGATAATAAACAAAATAAAATTCCAGTTAAATGACACCTAGAAGAAGAAATTTTTACCTAACGCGTGCACTTGAACGCATTTCTTGAGGTGTTTTTCTATTTTCTTCAGCAAACACAATTGAAATCTCACGCCCTCCAATAATCTGATGGTTCATTTGCTGTTTGGCTTCTGCTGCATCATCAGCATTTCGAAACTTGACAAATCCAAAGCCTCGTGGCTCTCTGCAAGTAGAAAAGGTGAAAATCACTAATACTTTTCATTCCTATAAAACAGAGTGGGTGTCCATCCAAATATTAAAAACCATTGAAGTTAGGACAGACAATGTCTCTCTTGATTATACGAAAAAAAAAAAATAAAGAAAACAAAAACAATTCTGCTATGTAAAATATAACTAGTTCATATCTTATGAGGCAAAAATAAGAAGCATACCCAGTGTAATAATTCTTTGGAAGGTAGACATCCTTAACAGGACCAAATCTCTCAAACGGCTTCCTAAGATCCTCTGGCCTGCAAAATGGCAAGCAGAAGTTAAAATGATGAGCAGAAGAAAACACGCTGAAATTAGTGAGAACAATAAATCTTATTGAACAGTAACAAATACTACTTACAATAGATGCCAAAAATACAGAACACTGAAAACAAATTCATCAGATTGTGCAATAAACAATAGAACCACTTTGGAGGAAAACACGGCCCAATAAATAAAAGCAAAAATTGCAGGGAGATTAAAGTTTGAAAACAACAGAAACAACGGCCCTACTAAACAAACTTCATGTTTGATGCTCAGACACGTCATAGAACAACTTGTGTTTGCTTCCCTTAATCATATTGTCCCATAAGTCAAAAAAAAAAGCTAAGTAAGAGATTAAAAAGATATAATTTTCAAAACAATCAAAGGACTCGCATTATCTCAACAGATAACAAATCACAATAAAATGAATCAGCGTAATGTGTGAATACAGGTAAATTAACAGCATAGAGAGAAAATGCACTATTCCAATTGCTCCAAGTCAATTCACAAAAAATCAACCCTCACATTGTATTGGATTCCCAATAAATGCTCTACCGTCCAAAGTTATATCAGAGTGTCGTGAAATAATATGGAAGTGAAAGTGCTTTTTACATGTGGGTAAACATGCTGATAAAGAAACTGGAACTTTTTCCTGAATGGGATATCTATCAAGCATATAACCCCTGAATGCGGTCCTTTTACACTATAAGAGTCTCGTTAACGAACTCTTGGGTTATATAGTATGCTGCAGAAACGACAGAATGATGCAAGCAACACGTCAACCCAAAGCTCCAGAACCAATTTCAAATAATTGAAATAAAACAGGAAGACCGTATTCTTTAACTCGGTCTACAGAGAACCATAAAAAAAAAAAAAAGAGAGAGAGACAAGTGGAAACAGTAAGGGGATTTGCCCCAAGCTACGGCTTCGAAGCCAGAAACCAGTACAACCGTAAACATATAAAATGCATCAAATATTGAAAAAGATGAACACCAAACACTTGCTATAACAAGCTAAACTGCTCGTAGACAAAGCACACTAATGGTATGACACGTTGAGGAAACAGAAAATAAAAGCCCGGAAGCTTAATACGAGTTCCTAAGCACCCAGATACACAATCTGCAACAGCACAGCTCCACCAACTCCAATATCCTCTTAATGTGAACAGATAAGACTGTTGGGAAACGAAGCGAACAAAAAAAAAAAAAACAAGACTGCTAACTAGACACTAAACCCTAACGAAAAATTAAAGGTGAAAAAGAAAACGACCTGGCATCAAGAGAGATGTTACGGACAAGTAGGCCAGAAGGGCCAGAGGACCGCCTATCTCTGTGAGACCTGCCGCCGCGGTACCTGTCTCGAGGGTCATCGTACCGCTTCCGCCGCGATGGGCTCCGGCTGGCACGCCGGGGGCTGTAGCTCCGGCTCCGGCTTCTGTATCTTCCCATATTGCACCGAGCGAACAAAGCAAAACGCGGGCAGAGAGTGCAGAGAGAGGAAGAGTAGGGCAATGAATCCCCCGACTCCTGAGACGGGTCCGAGAACAAAAGAACCCAGGAAGGTAAGATTACCGAGCTTATATAGATATATACACGTACGCAAGCTTCTTTTCACTCGTTCGGATAATACAACGGACGTCGAAACGAGCCGAGTCGATATCATAAATATACGTTGTTAAAATTTTGACTTCTTGATGTATGTTGCCAAAGAGTCACGGATTTTATTATAGAAATATTCCTTATTTTCATTTTTCGTAATATACAAATATTTTTTAATAACATATTAGTGGCTGATAATAACTTACAATTATTTTCCATATAGTCCATATAGTATATCAAATTAAATAAATTTATTAACTATTCATAACATATAATTCACGTTGACATGACATATTATTATATTAGCCTATAACATACTTTCCCGTTAGGTATAACATATTAGATAAAATTATAATTGTACGTGGTTGAGGGAAGTTTATTATTTCATATGAACAAGGGATATTTTGGCACAACATATTTGGTATCATGGCATGGGCCCAATATGTTAGTTTGTGGTCTATAACATCCTATTATGTTTGCGTGTAACATATTTTTCAGTTGGTCGTAAAATATTATATAAATTATAATCCGAGAGTTAAAATAAGGGTCATTTTCATCATATAATCCATGGTTCGATATTTTAGCAACGTGCATCGATAACTCAATATTTTCGCTTTAATCGATCAAAGAGTCATTATTCTCCCAATTGGCAATTACATTGTTTGCTACTTCAAGCCTCCTCACACTCGATGAGCCAAGAACTAGTGCCTTTTGGGCTGTGGAGGCTGACAATTCAAATAATTAAAAACAAATAAATTTTATCAATTACTCATTTATTTGTGAACTCGTCAATATATTAAAATTCATGCTTATAAATATGCCTTTTTTTTCTTCTCAAAATTTGATGTGTTTATAAGATGATGATGGTAAAAGATGTAATTGGGGGTGTACTATCTTGTGAATTATTAGATGGAAGCATGGAACATATATTCAATAAATTTATTTATTTTAATCAGTATTGATAATTCATTTGATTATCATAAATTGTTTTTTTATAATTTATAGACAGAACTGAGTCAATTCATAAGATCCTATTTAATCAGTTTATGACATTTCACAATATAATTTTATGCACATTTATCATCCAAATAAAGATATAATGATTTTATGTAGACTCAATTATATATAAGAGTAATTCAGTCAAGATACAAATTTAGCATTTATTTGAAGCAGGCTAAATACAAGTATTCCCAGCATGAAGACCACCCGGAGCTAGAGGCATTAGACATCATTATCATCTATAGCATTCTCAATGATTTCAATGCAGGACCCAACAGACTTTCCCAAAGACATGGCATCTGCGAGTTTTGATCTTGCTTCCTCGTGCCTACGGAGCATCAGGACTGTATTCAGTACAGTCCATCTCACCTGTGAATCAGCTTTCATCTGTGTGAAGCCTAAGCTTTTGAGCAAACCGTCCAACTGCTTCATGCAGAAGAAAATTAAAACAGTACTTTGTTGCAATCGGTGCAGGACCAAAATATGTGAACAAAAGATTTGAGAAAAAACAGACCTTGCTGATATCTGCAAGACCTCCTTCAGAATACCCGAAAAGAAGGTACTCTGTTGCAACACCAGCCAGAGCTATACATGAAAACTTGTTCAGCATCTAGAGAAAGAGATGATCACAGGAGTATTAGATGGATGACTTTCATAGGCATGAAAAAGTCTTCTCGAGCTGTTAAGGTACTCTGTAGAAAGAGCACTCCTTACTCAGCATTTTCAACATGATCTTAGTCAGTACAAAAAGAAGGCAAATAAATTTATCATCATTCCATGACCAACAATAATTTGCACAACATTTTGATCTTTGTCAGAAGAAAAGCTACTCGCATGCCAATGATTTGGGCCCTGGGGACTAACCTTTGCTGACACTTTTCCAGTACTGATCTGCATTATAGAGTACAATACACTCATGAGTTACACTCTGCGAGTAGAAATAGAACCAAAATACTACAGACTAACACATTAAAGAAGTTACGTGAAGGCTTTTTGCAATCAAGTGTCCAAAAACCAAAAGAAACTAGAATACCATTAAAACTTATTCATAATCGAGCATTTAGTATTAAAAATGAATATTCAAAATGCTTGACCCATTGAACTTGTCTTTAACAGGTTATTACAGCTGGAAAAAGAGAGTGCTACCTGACATCCAACTAACTTTCTGAAGAAAATGTGATGGTCAGTTGCATAAATATGAAGCAGTCCATCAAAATGATGGACCGGTGTTTTAGAATGCAAAACTAAAGCCTAGTAACTGTTGCCAATACTTGTTGTGAATCCATACAATCACGCAGAGACCTATAGCCCATTTATCTCAGAACACCTTTTTGTTGCAAATAAAGGAAGAGGAAAAGAATGCTTTACTCAAAAAACCTGTCTGAAGATTGCACCCAAAATATTGAGAGCAAACAAACTGGCATAAATTGAAGAAATAGGCCTTAGTTGCAGCTTCTCGTCATGAATAATTCTAAAAACTAAAGCCAAAATGAGAGGAGAAATAAAAACCGAATAACAAAAAGCAGCAGGACATTACATAGAAACCACAAGCAAACACAACAAAGGGTGCATCTTAACAGTAATGGTACAACTTGACATTACCAAAGCGAACTTACTTCATCAAGAAACTCAAAATCCACAAAAGAAGTTCCTGCTTGTACATTTAGCGATCCTTCCTTTCTCAATGCTTCTAAACTTGATAATGTATATCCTCTAGGAAGCACTCCAAGCAAGTAAGCTATCAAAAAATGACCAGCCTCATGCTGCAAAATAAACTCACCAGATATGACATAACCATAAGAAATTTTCCAAAAGAAAGGTAAAACCACTCAAGAAATTTGTGTAATCGTTATATATATACAAACGGTGTCTATATAAATGTAGCTTATTATAGACCCATTTGGAATTAAGATAATACTGCAGAACTGCTGTCAAGAGTTTGAAACGTCTGAAAGTCTTTCAAAGTAAAGAAACGAGAGAAACAATAATATTATTGCAGGTGGATCTCTGGATTCACATAAGAAGCAACTCTAAGTACAGTCAACCACAATCAGCTGAGATTGCCTCCCTTTAGCATGCATGAAAACTGGAGAGCTTTGAAAACCTTTACATGTTTGCTGAATTACAATATATATTGGCATCAATATGTACAGCAGCAGGAGCCTGAGCAATAGCTCAGGTGGTCTCATGGGAGTTATCGCTGTGGGAGATCTCAGGTTCGAGTCTCCACGGCAGCAATGTGAATTGGAAGTTATTGCCGCACAGGGGAGTAGCACGATTGGGAGTCATTGCCGGCGCAGGGAAGTTATTGCCGCAAGAGGTCTTGGGTTCGAGTCTCCACGGCAGTATTGGAATTTATTTGGAATTTGTAAATGGAATTGTAATCGCCGTTTCAAAAAAATATGTACAGCAGTAGCAATAATAAACCATGCTTCCTCAATGGTTGTTTGGAACAAAAGATAAGCTTTTTTGGTGTCTAATATAGTAAATGGGAAATTGTACACCTCTTGGTACCAACCTCCAGTAAAGGTATTAGAACCAACATACAAAGAAAATATGTCTTGCTTTTGAAGTTCCACAGGTTCTGTTGGCACTACTTGTTACCCTATAATTAATACTGAAGCAATATGCTATTAGATCTAGTCCCGAACAAAGGAAAAGGACCAACAAAAACTTGCAAGCATGAAACGGCTAGCTAAACCAGAGAGAATGCAGCGATATAGGATTAACCTAAGCATATAAACTTCCAAACAAGTTACGAGCTATGTGCCTACCAGACTCAACATGTGACATAGCCCAGTTTGGGCAGCTGAAAATTAGAATGATATGGCTTCAAAGCACATGTTCTACATTCAATCAAATCAAGGATATAAATAAAAAAATTAAAATAAGAATTAAAAAAAAAACTGCAGATTTTTTAATCTATTGGTTAGTTAATTAAGACAAAACCACCAGTTGCAACTAATGAACAATTTGGACTCAAGGAGGATTAATATATTATTTGACAATTACCAGCTACTGACTGATTATAAGTAGATAAAAATGCAGAAATGGAAAAAAAAAAAGACTGGTCAACAAATTAAAATATTATTTTAAATAATAACAAATTAACAACGTTATAATAGCATTTATTCCAAATGATCACCAGATATTGGCAGTTGGACTTAAAAAGGATTAACAGATTATTAGAGCTTACAATGCGTCAATTTCCATAGCATTGGGTTGATAAATATTTTTAGGCATCCAACATAGCAGTGGGCTATACGATTTGCCTATAAAGAACACTAGATGGTGGATATCAAGACAGGTGGACTCAAAAGACCAAAATAACAAGAGATGACCAACTTGTGCCTGCAAAATGTCAAAGCAGTGTCTAGATTAACACAGAAAGAGAAGAGGAAAACACAGTTAAATGAGTCATTTGCAGGTTAGTTTCATACTATCGAAATGTTTTATCGTCCGACATGTACCAATTAGAGACACTCAAGGCACAAATGTCTTTTCCAGAATCTACAGTACTAAGTGCTTGTGACTTCTTGTTTTTAAACCAATATGTAATAAGCTTCTTTGAGTGTTAAAAAAACCAAACAGACACCTGTTACTCACCCAATTTTACATGCTTAGAGAACCTCAAGTAATACAAGGATCTGAGAACATATAAGACTGCCTTACTGGAGGGTAAAGAGAAAGGACTTTAGCTTTGAAATTGTAGACTAACCAAGCCAACATGACAGAACTTGTTCGAGGCTTCTAGCACTTTAAAAAAGTTGTTCAAGGCAAACGAATTGCAGAACCAAGCTGGAAGAGTTAGGTCCCAATTGAAATTAGAAACAGAAATTTTCTTGTGAGGCAGGAGACAAGGAATCCAAGAAAATGCTCCATTTTGAGTAGAAATAGATAGCATGAAAATAAATGCTCCATTTGAGTGGAAATCGATAACAAGAAAATACTAGTAACAAGAAGGGACATAAAGTATGGTGAGTGTGGAGTTGTTATGGGACCTAAAAGGTTGTACAAGTGGCATCCAGTATTGGCCTAGTAATGATACCTCAACCGAGTCATAATCTATATCAGCGACATTGGAGTTAAATCTTACTTGAACAACTCTTTTGTGATACTTTCTACTCAGTGTATGACCAATTGTGTCAAGAATTAAACTTCCCACTCCACCACCAAAGCTGACCTGAAACAGCAAATACATCAGAGGCAAAACTCAGTATCAAACAATTTTTTAAAAGACATGCATTTAAACTTAAATACATATCTCCACATTAAAGAGGAATAGCTCTAAAAGAAGCTCAAATGAAAAAGAGCTTACCAAGTCCACTGACCATATAAACAGCAGTCCCACAACAAACGCGAGAATCTGCATCTGATTCAAGTGAAACAAATACCATGCAGACAAGCCTCCTAAAGCTGCAGCTGACTGAAGATTTCTTTCAATGGATCCAAGAGTCAAGTCCTCTGGTGAAAGTAAAGAGGAAGCATCTATTCCATTAAGCTTCAGTTCATCCAAGGTATATAGTCTTTGTGGAATCTGTGCAACATTTTTTTTAATTCACAGTAAAATAAGTGCTTGAAAGTAACTATGCATCCAACCCAAGCAGAAGCATGATATAAAACAAATTACGTAGAAAACTAAACAAAATATCAAATAGTTATAATAATGAGGCAGCATTTTTACACTCATAAGTGGTATACAGTTTGTAAAGACAACCTGCAGTCCAACATAACGAAACAAGCATTTTTCAGCACTCAACTGCCGGTCACACCACCAATGAGCTACACCCAACTATGGGTCATCCGCAAATGGAAAGAACTTAGATAACTCTATGTTATGTTTCAGAGCCACATGCAGCAAAGAGGAGCCTATTCTCATAATTTGTAATAAGAAATGAAATTCAGCAATCTTCCACATGCTTTCGCAACTAGTAACTTCTAAACTCGTGTTAAAAAGAAAGAAAAGGGAAGAACTGGAAGAACTGGTATTATTTGCTAGTTCTAATGGAACCGTAGATGGACAAAACTCTAACGTCCAATCTAACTACTAGGTTTCTCTTCAGAATGAACCCCCATGAGACTCCTTGGTGCCTCTCAATGCAGCCTAAACCTGTTTTTAATACTCGCAAGACATCCATTCAATCGTGAGCATCCCGTTTAACATCTTCAGCAAGCTGAGGTGGTACGAATTTAACATGGGGGTAACAGAATAAACAAATTGTTTGCAATTACTCTCCTGTATTTAACTCCATATTTGACTCCCCCAGTCCCATAAGTGTGTCGAAGCTCCAAATATACAGTTAAATACAGAAGAGACATACTCGAAAAGCCCAAATTTTCCATGATGGTCTTTCTTCCATAGTTCGAGTAATGCGTGCACAAAAGGACACGAAATGGCAAAAGGAAGACTTGAAGAACAATTAGCGAGAAACTCGACCAACTGTTGGCTTATAATTCATGTACAAAAAGCACGCTCTTAGTCTTAGACCAAAATCTAGCGGAACAATTGTTGCTTGATCCACGCTGATACTAACGCAGGCAGTCGGAGCCTACAGTTTAACGCACGATGAAGAACCTGCATTTTGCTTATACGACTGCTTCGTCTAACATCTCATCCCGACCATTCCATTTTGTTCCGAAACATTTACAAGAAACCGAGACAAGGAAAAAACAAACAAAACGCCATTGAAACAGTAAGAACGGTCCAATTCTCCGAACCCCCGGAAATGCCAGAGAATTTTGAATACAGAATGCATCAGTGACGAATCCAAACTCAAAGGGCAGAGGAACATGCGCTAGGAGCAAACCAAAAATCACACGCAATAAGATCAGTAAGAACACAGACACTACATCTCAAGTCACAGAAAATAACCTGCCTGGCAGCTCCGAAACAACGGAGACCTCCAGGTTTTCCTTGAAAATCCTTCAACAACGAAAGTGCCTTTCTATCATTTCCATCCGCCAATTCCCTGTCCACTTTTTCTAAGACCTGCGACCGCTGAACGGCAGAATCAAAAGACACGGCTCTCACGTTCAGCAAGCATCCATTCCAACCCCCGCTACATGATTTTATGACCGAAAACATGATTTCCAATAACCATTCCTTCGCCAAGGGGCAGAAACTTCTTATTCCGCAGACAACACCCTTTATATACCGTAAATGCATCACCCAGAGAGACTCACGACCAGAAAAAATAAAAAGGGCCCCAGAAAAAGCAATAAACGAAATTCAGGATTAAATGAAAACCACACAAGATATAACATGTAATCTGTAATATTGTTACCCGTCGTGCCCATAAACCAGAGAATAGCAGTCGAGCGCGGAAGTAAATGAAAACACCCAGAGCAACCACAGGCAAAAGAACAAATAAAAAAATTCAACTCCATTCGATTGACAACGAAAGAGCTATACACATCAAAATTATGATCATTTCCATTGTTTATGTTCGACATAAGACAAAATTAGGGTTTTTCCAACATCAGCGGGCTGACAGAAAGCACCCCTCATGTCCAAATCACTCCCACCCCTAGACTTATACTATTCAGACAAAACAACACCCTAAAACTCCTGCGAAGCAGACCCAGGCTCGCCCTTTCCTTTGCCTTGTTTCTTCGGCAAGAGAGTTTGATGTATATTAGGCAAAACTCCTCCGTTCGCGATTGTCACCGCACCGAGCAGTTTACTCAATTCCTCATCGTTTCTCACCGCGAGCTGTATATGCCTAGGTACAATTCGATTCTTCTTGTTATCTCTTGCTGCATTTCCAGCGAGCTCGAGAACCTGAAAAAGAGAAATCTAAGATCAATCTTTCGAACAGTGTTTACCCAATGTCTTCCAACAGATAAAATCTGACACTCTACCAATTAAAATTAAATTGCTGGAGAAAACAAGAAAATCTAAGAAACGTGATTAGGAACAAAAATAAGGTAAAAGGCTCGAACAGGGATTTTCTTTTCAGGCAGAGGCAATGCGAAACAAACCCTACCTTGACCTAGATCAGAAACCCACAAGATCCCCAAAAATTGAAAGCAACAATTGCGTCGAACAAGCATGCGAAGATCAAACACAAAAGATAATTAAAAATAGCCCACGAACCTCAGCAGCGAGATACTCAAGAACAGCAGACAAGTAAACAGGAGCACCGGCTCCAACCCGCTCGGCGTACTTTCCGGCCTTAAGAAACCTCGCAATCCTTCCGACGGGAAACTGTAGCCCCGCCTTCTGGGATCTAGAAACCGATTTGGACGACTTAGGCTTGCCTCTTCCACCCTTCGTAGACCCTGCAGAACTCATCTTCGCCTCCGATCTAGAAAGACAAACTATTCGCGAACAAGCGCTCTGTCAGACAAAAAAATTGCCGCGGAAACAAATTGCACTTCGCGGGTTAGGAGGAACCCCAGTTTCAAATTTATAGGACAACACCGCAGGCAGAGTGACTACGTGGCATAGATTCATTGGGAGACAAAAGAAGTCGCGGATTGCCACCGTGGCGAACTCTCTGAACCGCGACGTAGAAAGCTCTAGTTGAGCCCTAGCTGCAGATTGACGCGTCACGTGTTTTCTGAACCGTCCTTTCCCGCAATATGATGCAAGATTGAGCAAAGATCCGGGCCCAGTTGGATCGGTTAAGACTTCATCCCAGCCGTGGAATTTTCACCGGTTCATCTCGTAAAAAAAATTAAAAGTTACATAAATATAAAATATACAAGAAATAAAATCTAATAAAATTTACTGATTTGTTCATTCACCTTCGGTAAATGGCCGGTAAATGGGCGAGATTTAATGATTTTAAACAAATTTAGTAACGTGTTATTCGAAATAAATAACACCTACCCGTCTATTGCCTGATCAAGATAAGTTAAGTTTCATTTAAATTTTAAATTCAAAAGACACTTGGAAATTATGTACAAATTGGAATTAGATACAGTGTTTTAAAAACCGAACCGAACCAGGCGGTCCGACCCGGTTGAACCATAATCGGAGGCTAATCCGGTTCTTATTGACTCAGCCCGGTTCACTATAATTAGGATTATTTTTGTCTTCTTTTCTATAAAAATATTAAGAAAACTATAAAGTATAGGGCATAATATGCAATGGTTGAACCGTTGGTCCAACCTGGTTCAACCAGGTTCGACAAAAATCGGACATACTGCCGGTTTGATGACCGGTTCGGTTTTTAAAACACTGATTAGATACGTTATTAAAATAAAACAATAATTTTAATGACGGTAATTATATCCCGTGAGAAAGATTCATAAGTTTACCAGGCATATGCAGGAAATATATATATATATTAAGGAAAGAAGATTACGATATTTATAATAAAAAATATATATAGATGACAAATCACAAAAGTGTTTGACATAAGGGTGGGCAGGGGTCGGATTTAGGTTGGGTTTTTTAAAACCTCAATCCGACCCGACTTATATAATTCGAAATCCGAACTTGCAAAAAACCCAAACTTAAACCTGACCCGAATTCCTTTTTTTTTTTACATACGGGGCCCAACTTGACTGGTTTTGGTAAAATCCAATCCTGAATTGACTAAATCCCACTTTTATACTATATTTTATAATAACTATAAAATATATTAAAAAATATTTGGAATGTTATTTTGAGGTAAGGTCAGTTTAATTTCCCTATGCCCCTAGATATAACCATAAAAATATTTGCAACTATAAATACCTGAACATGTTGAAGTTTAAACATCATTATGCTTAATTTGTAGAGTTATACTTATACACATTAAATATATATATATATATATATATATATTTAATTATTAATTATGAATTTATGACATGTTATATATCAAAATAAAGATAGTTTATTAAAATATATCTAGTTATTTTTGTATATTTGTATTATATATATATATATATATATATATATATAATAAAAATGAGCTATTTATGCCTTACATGTGGAAGTTATACTAATGCACTACGGTATCGTGCTTTTGCATCAATGCGGTTTCTTCTCGCAACTGCTGCATTCCTTAGGGGTGTAAATGGTATCCGATTACCACTTATACTGGATTATAAAATGGGAAAAAATAATAAAAAATAAATATTTGTTGTCTACCATGGTTGTATTCGTATTCCTCGCTGAAAATCTAACATGAGACCAATAGATAATGTGATTCGAACTCTGAACCATGGTTGTAAGACTTGGTTGGATTGGAAGTGAGACTGCAGACCATGGTTGTGAGACCCGATTGCACTAGAGATGAACCGAGCATCATGCTATATATAGAAAAAGAATCTCGATCAACATCAATCATATAGAAAAATATATATTAGTAGATCTTCAACCTGATCAAGACTGCCATAATTTATTTCGACGGAACTAATTTTTAATCTATTGGCAATAAAACAAAAAAAAAAAAAACTCGACCTTATGAAACACGAACTGCTTCGCTTGGAGGCCCCAATTTTCTGTGGAAGATTCATCAATATTAAGCTTAGCCCATGTTTTTGGAGGGGAAGAATGATCCCTCACCGGTTTTTATCATTCCTTATCCGCATCGCAGGCGTGCAAACATTTGTCACCAAAAGAACGAGCTGCCAAACCAAAATTTTTGGAAGGACCTTTTGCTGGTTCCTGTTCGCGAATGATGCCAGATGAGTTGTATAATTGATAGATAGTCAACCAGAACTCGATAGTTGATTAAAGGAATCTGTAATGCAACTGATGACTGACCCGATATGCCCCAGCACCATTCGTCAGCCGCGTTGTGACATCGCTATCTTCCGAGTCGTTGGGTGGTTGTGGCTGCCTGCCCTTCTCCGCTTCTCAAGGGCGCGACCAGCAGAATACTGCTTTCCAGTTTCCACTCTTTACCTGTTTACCATGTCAACATTCTGAACTGTTCGACGTCCGACTGCACTATTCAACATTCACCTCCCTGGCTTCGTTAATCGACGGTCTAGGACTGGCTGCGATTCAGGACCCGGTACATGACTGCATGGGGTAAGATGGTGAAGGACTGCGGTACCGCGGCGTTGGGTTTCCGGCTGCTCGAGAGAGAGAGACTGGTGGGGAGAAGGGCATTTTTTCTCTGACGACGGAGACGAATGCGGAGATTAGTTTTGGTAAAGAAGATGTCGTCATAGGTACGAAATTTTTGGAGGGGGGTGTTTGGTTACATCTTCTTTCCTAAGATTTCCGATCACCGACCGGGGCCCACCATCCCGTTTCGGTTGGCTTGCGGTTCTGCCAATCGTCTGTGAGAAGAGTTTGTTGTGAATGGAGTCTCCGTCTACGCCGACGGGAGGAGGAGGGAGTCGGACGAGTGTTAGGGTTAGGGATTCGGAAATGGAGGATCTGCTGACGATGACGGAGGAGGCTAATTCCGGCTGGGATTGGGGGAATCTTCTCGATATCTCGATAGATGATCCGTCTTCTATCCTGTCCTGGGACGCCGGAACACCCGTCGACGAGCCTGGCTTTTCCGTGGCTCCTCATCCGGAGCCGAAGGAATCCGTTTCGGCCGTTTGGGGTGGTGCTGAGCGGGTGCGGAAGCGGGATCCTCGGTTGACCTGTGAAAATTTTTTGGCGGGAAGGGTTCCGTGTGCTTGTCCAGAATTGGATGAGAAGGAGGAGGAAGAAGAAGGAGTCGGTCGCAAGCGGGTCAGGACCGGCTTCGCGGCCGCCACGTTCCGCTGCCAGGTTCCCGGGTGCGAGGTGGATATCAGTGAATTGAAAGGTTATCACCGGAGGCATCGAGTTTGCCTCAACTGTGCCAATGCTACTTCGGTTGTTCTCGATGGCCAACAGAAGCGCTACTGTCAGCAGTGCGGCAAGTAAGTACCCGTGATAAAAAAAACTCGGTTTTGTTCTTGCCTTATCCCACATCGATTTATATTCATGCGAGAAGGCATGTCCGGTTTCCACGATGCCCTTCTTCTTTAGATGTTCTAAACCTGAAGTTGCGTAGGTGGTTCTCCAGGTCGAACACCACAACCACACTATTATCGCCAATACTAAAAAAAATAAGAAATCTGCCAGTTCTAGAATAAGAGCTCAGTAAAGTACAATTCCTTCAGCTTATCTAAAGCAAAACAGTTTTGGAAGCTATAAGGAGCATATCATCTCGAGGCCATTCCCAGAAAAAGAAATATCATATCGAGCGAAATGCTAACCTAAAAATTTGACGGAATTGGATGGGAGGGGAGGAATTATGCGCAGAAGAATAAAAATAAGGAGAACCCCTCTAATGCATTAACCATTGGTCGAAGAGATGTAGACCTACACAAATGGGGTCCTTCAGATAGAAGAAGGATTTGCCGAACCTAGTTCCCTGTCAGTGGAGAGGAAGCAGGTAGGTATAAGTAGTGGCAATCTTATAGATTCAACGTAATCCTAACTCCAGAGTTCAATGAAAGACCTTTTCTGTTAATTAAATGCAGCATCACCTTCATTTTAAAAAAGAGAGTTAATGCCTGCGGTACTTTGGGTACTTTCTAAACGGAGGTCTTGGGTTCAAATCTCCTAGAGATAAGAGTCAAAAGGCCAGAATGCAAACACAGTATGTGAAAAGCAATGCTTGGGATGCTTTTTTATCCAAGTTGTGGGACTCAAACAGTTATGTGGATTGTAGGTTTCATCTATTGCCAGATTTTGATGAAGGTAAGCGCAGCTGCAGAAGAAAACTAGAGCGGCATAACAACAGAAGGCGGAGGAAATCTGCTGATGTCAAGGGTGCCATGGAAAAGGAGCTCCCTAGCAACCTCTCAGCAGATGTTGGTTGTCACACCGAGGTTGCGAAAGGTATTGTTAGCTTGATTTAACACAGTCAGACACGAACTGGTTTAAGATGGTACTTGATGTTATTCTCAAGCACGTTTTATCAGTCTCAAGTCATTTTAAATTGAAAAAGTCAATTCATATACATTGTTTTACATTTGCTTTGATATGTCAAATGGAGTTACTCCTAGTATTGTATTGGATCCAGCTTGAACTTTTAATGTTTTGCTTGGACATTTAACAGAGTTGGTGACCTTGTTGGACCCTGAAGATGAGCAAGGCTCCCCAGTTTCCTCATTTCCCAACTCCCACGATGCACAGTGTAACAGTATTTCATCTCTTAGCGTTTCTCCCAAAGCCCAAAAAGAAGAGGGAAAAGTTAACTCCAGACCGGGGCTTTCTTCATCATTTTGTGACAATAAAAGTGCTTATTCATCTATGGTGAGTTGGTCGAAGCATCTTTCTACTCACTTAGCTATTTTATTTTTCTGCTTTTTATTCTCTATGGTAATGATCCATTGTCTGATTGTAGTGCCCAACGGGTCGTTTATCTTTCAAGCTGTATGATTGGAACCCGGCAGAATTTCCCAGACGCCTTCGGCACCAAGTACTTCTAAAGGCTTATAATTGCAGTTTAGTATTTATCAGGGTGTTTTCTTTTCTCTCTGGAGTGATTGCAGTTTGGTTAATATTTCTATTTTTCTTTTGTTTTAGATATTTCAGTGGCTGGCCAGCATGCCTGTTGAGCTGGAGGGTTATATTCGGCCTGGCTGTACCATTCTCACTTTATTCATTGCTATGCCACTTTTTATGTGGAAGAGGGTATGACCTTTTTTTTTTCCCCTCCTGGATATCACCCTGAGCCCACTGTAATAACAATATAAAGAAATATCTGCTGCAAGAGGGTATTGGATGTATCCCCAACTGCAAACCAGTTGATAATGGTGATTTCCTGTATGGCCGTATGCCTTTTTTTTTTCACGTTTTGTCTGTCTGTCTATCTGTTTTTTTATCATTCTCTCTCTCTCTCTCTCTCTCTCCATATATATATATATATATATATATATATATATTTATATCCTTTTATCTCTCTTTCTTTTCTTGAGTTGGGGATCATGTCATCAAGTTGGTGCTCTGAGTCTTATACAAGAAATGCTCCTTAAAGTTAATGAATAGTGTCCATTTTTTTTCTCTTCAATGCAGCTGCAAGAAGATGGTGCCTCTTACCTTAAGGAGCTTGTGTTTTCACCCGATAGTTTGCTGTCAAGACGAGGTTCTATGCATATTCATTTGAACAACTTCGTTTTTCAGGTTCTAAATGGTGAGTAATGTTCTGAATATCTCAGTCTATATCCCAATATCTTGTAAATATTATGGCTTGGGCCTTTGAAGCAATTGTCACCTGGGTGGTCTTTATTTTGGGGTATTAGGTTCAAGTCTCACCAGGTCATGCAGTTCAACATTCAAAGAAATGCTTTGTGATGTTATATTTATTTGGCAGTTCATTTTCAAATTTGCTTACCGAAGCTTCTCAATAATTTTTTTTTGAGGAAAGCAAATACATTTTACTCCCAATTACAAGTTTTACTCCGAATGCTGCTGTGGAGACCCGAACCCAAGACCATCCGCAGCAATAACTTCTCATGGGACCATTGAGCTACTGCCCAAGACCCAGCTTCTCAATATTTTGGACATTTCTAGAATTTTTATTTATATGATTACCATAAAAAGCAGTGATTTCCACAAACGAGTTTATGGATTATAAACCCTAAAGATAGCACTGACTTGACCACTTTGGATGAAACTATTCTGTGCAAGTCCGAGTCATTGGGATATATGGAGCCATTTGACACTCCCATATTGAATTAGGGGATTACTCTATATAAATGTTTCTTGTTTGTTTTGTTTTTATTTCTCCGGAATTTTCAAAACATTTCTGTTGGTGATCCTCAGTATTTCACTCTGTTATGAAATTGCTTCACTTGTTAATCTACAGCCTGAGTGGTCTATATCAAGAATCATTACTTATCATTTTTTCTTTTTCTTGGAGAAACAAGAATTTTTTACTTGTTAAGCTGTGGTATTAAATTTGGCAGTAGTATACAGTGCAAGGATCTTTCTTTCTTTTACTTAATTTCTTTGGTCCTAGAATCTGTGGATTCAGTATCTTTTTTTTGTGTGATTGAACATGTTGAGTTCAGAATTTTCTCATAATATGAGAGGTTAATAATGCTTTGTACTTTACCTGCCAGTATATGACATTTCTGTTTTCTTGTTTCAATTGAATGCAACTAGATGGAACTTCACTGATGAGCATCAAATTGGAGGTACGGGTGCCAAGGCTTCATTATGTGCACCCTATGTTTTTTGAAGCTGGCAAACCTATGGCTTTTGTTATTTGTGGTAGTAACCTACGTCAGTCCAAATTTCGGTAAGGTTTCTCTTATAGCACTTTTGGTTGGATGATATGCATTGATGGTAAACATGAAAAACTACTCTCATCATATTCTCTTCTAGATAGTGATGGTGGATCCTGCAATATAATGTTCTTTTCTCAGATTTGAAGACATAATTTGACTGTAAATAGATTTGTTGCAAACTATTGCTGGATCATTTCGAACAAGGATTTTCGGACTTGGAGCTGAGACGACCTGCCTTGGGCTGGGTTGAGTCTCGTCAACCTTCAACCTTGGTTGAACTCGCTCTATGTCTAATGCCACACGCAAGGCTTTGAACTCACCCCAAGTTCAACTCGTGACCCAAACCACTCACTTGAAAAGCCATCTATATGGCGAGCGTAGGTTGGCTCGTTTGGTTGGAAAACCCTGTTTCTAACTGACTTTCAAATTATAGACTCAATGCACTTGGGCATATGGATTCTTTTGATATTAGGCTGTCTAATTTTTACATCTTTATTCATCCTGTATGTCTAGAAGATCAGTTTCTATACATAGAAATACTAGAGGTTTTGACATGTGTAAACACTATGGGTTTTCCCTTTTAGTTTTGCCATATTTAGCAATCAAACATTTAAAGAGCCCAAAAACTCACATTTAGGAAGTATGAGTTCAAAAATAGATGGCCTCTCGAAAAAAGGAAAACTGATTATTTTACAGCCCATTGTTGAGCCTTGGTAGAGTGGTTTTCTTTCAAGTATGACATCTACCCTTGATATTGCACAAAAGAAGGGAAAAATGTCAAAATCACTGAGGATCCTCAGGAACCAATAAAATATAAAACGAAGTAATCCATGACACCTGGAAACAAGTGGTTGAAAAAACATGGAAACCCTAAATATTTTTTTTAAAAAGTCGTCTATGGTAAAAATGGAAAAGAAGGTCTGGCCGACCTAATCACAATCATGTTCATGTCTTTTATCCGTTTATGAGCCCTAGAAAGCAAGTTTCTGTGGGAAATCATTTTCTTAGAAAATAAAAACTAGTTGCCATTCAGTGGAGTATTCGATGCAGTATCTAAGAAAGTAAGAAACTGGTGCTCAGATCCTTGTCGTTCTAAGTGATAACAGTTTGTAACTTCAATATTTTTGTTTGTTGAACAAACATTGCCCATGGTTGAGACATATCCAGATTCAGAGAGCCATCTGACCTGTGCTATCAATGTCTGAGTTTAGTCGTGAACAGGTGGATGTATCTGGCTAGGCAAGACGGAAACTGAAGTATTGTTTTTGTTGTTAAATACATCAAGTCACCTATTGGTTGTGGGCGTGTGTTCTGACTGAAAGAATGAGTAAGATCTTTGTACTGATTCAGAACCTTGTTGAATCATGATTTGCGGAACATTGATATAAGATTTAACTACTGTTAAAGATGTTAAGCTTTGTCTATGGTGCTGTCTGTTATGTCATAAAATTAGATAACTACTTAGGCTGTCTTTGATGATTTTTTGAATGAAAAAAAAAATGTTTGTCATCATAATGTTTGAAGATGCTGAATTTGTGTTTTTTCTTTTTAAAATTTCAAATATTCTGGAAGGTTTTTATTGATCACTTCATTCATATTTGGGATGGCAGGTTTCTAGTGTCTTTTGCTGGAAATTATTTGGTTCATGATACTTGTATCCCAATCCCCCAAGAGGAGATCCATTGTTCTGATGATAACAGAGGAGAATTTGGTGATGGGTCTGACCATGAGATGTTTCGAATATATATTCCTCAAACAGTTGCTAATATTTTTGGCCCTGCATTTATTGAGGTTGGTAGATTACAGACAAAATTGCCTTACATTCTCTGTTTTAATTCCAGGGTATTAAACTTGTGTCCACAAGATTTACATTCTGATTGCCATGATGCATGTGGTAAATGTAGTCTTTTATCTGGATTCTGATTCTAGTTTTGTTATGCTTGTACATTTATTAGAGGATGGCCAGGGTGTTTCTGAGACATTGAATCATGAAAAAGGGTTTTTATTCATGGGATTATCTGCTTCTTATTCAAGTGAATGATAACTCATCGGTTTCATCTTTCTGATTCTTTTGCATGTTTTTGTTTCTTTTTGTAGGTTGAGAATGAATCAGGTTTGTCTAATTTCATTCCTGTCTTATTAGGCGACCAACAAGTATGCTCAGAACTGCAATTCATACAGCAAGAATTTGATGACTGTCACCATTCTAGTAGTGTCGAGGACCGGGTTGAAGAGGGGAGAAAGTCCAGAATGGACTCTTGCAAGTTTCTGGCTTCAAGACAAGCCAAAATATCCGAACTTCTATTGGACATCGCATGGCTTCTGAAAGAGCCTCTGCTGGCGGAAACCTCTTCTCCTCTATTTCAGATTAAGAGATTGAACCGGTTACTGAACTTTCTAATACAGAAGAACTTCACTTTTATGTTGGAAAAGGTACTTCAATCTTTTGAGAGTAGGTTACCTTACAATGATTCTGCCAGTTCTGCTGGTATATCTTTTGGTTCTGAAATGGGCTTGCTCCACGAGTATATCAACCAAGCAAGAAAAGCTATTGATCACCGGCAAAACCGTGATAAAAAATCAGTAATGCATGTTGAAAAAGAAGATAGGCAAGGGGATCTTTTACCATTGGGAGGAACCAGAAGTGAGATGCTCTGTGACGCATCTAGCAGTGAAGTGAGTACTGTTCCTTTGTAGTTTGTCTTGATCTAGTAAAATAATGGCATTTTTACAATCTATTGCATATTAGTTATACTTCATTCTATGAAAAATCAAAATCTCATTAGGTTTATTTCAAAAGAAAAAAAAAATCTCTCTAGGTTTGATTGGGCCTTTGGCTCTAATGTCCTTGATGGGCTGCTTTAGTATGAGGCCTCGAGTTCAAGTCTCTTTTGACGGGGAATAAGGGGTATACTTTGCGGGCATAATCAACATTCTAGGAAAGCAGGAGATTCTTGCTAGAAGTTCATAATGTTATGGAGCAAGGTCAGGCGTGGTCACAACAGTGCCTTACAAAATTGGTACCTGTGGCATAGTGTACTGGTACTTATCCTACTTTTCTTGGTGGATTTGTTAACACCAAATGGGTCTTGTCTTTATTCAAATGGACACTCACCCCTACCCTGTCCTTGGATATTTATTGTTGTTTGTGTGTATTATTATTACCTTTATTTATGATTGTGGCTAGCTATTTTAAACAACACATTTTTGTTCTGTACTTTTTACTAGTGCTGAGTTTTTACCTTGTTACTGTTAAATGATGTGGGGATAAACTTCAGCTTTGATTTCTCATAGTTGAGCTGCTCAATTAGTGCCACTGATTGGTAACCGTGGCTTGTGTTTCAGGATGTAGAGGAGCCAAAAGGTTCTTCTCAGCCTCCTGTGGTGTCCGTCCCCGAAGAGAAAGATTTATTAACTCCCCTCATCAGTGGAGAGGTCATGATAGTGAATAAATTCCCCCACATGACGAAGGGCCTTCTATGGACTCAAGATGCATGTGGCCAATTATTTTCGGGTTCAATCATGAGAACGCGGTTTGTATTACTTGTGGTGGCTAGTTTAGGTATTTGTTGTGGGATTTGTGTGGCCCTTCGCCATCCTCACAGGGTAGAAGAATTTGCAGTAGCAGTACGCAGGTGCTTGTTTCTCGACTCCGGGTCTTGAGATAATTTACTATCAGCGTATATAGACGAGATTGTATTGCCTCTGCCATTGTAACATTTGAGAATTGTCACTAGGATAAATGTACCGTCGGTGTAATATTAAATGAAGGAGCGGCTTGCTGAGTAGGCACATGGCATTGGTTTCCTGTCGACTTCTGTTTCCTGTTCGACTGGCACCAAGCCATTTCTGTCCGTTGCAAATGCATCATCAGAAAGGCGTTTAGTAATGGAGGCACTACAATCTTGGACGGTTACTCTTGTCTACTGATACCTAATGGCTCTGGTCTTCTGTATCGAGTTACAAAACAAGTTAAGAAGCTCGAATTGGTGAATTATGAAGTGTAAAAATGCCTCTATTATATGTCTTTGTAGTGTTTGAAACTATTACAACAAGAAGCAGCCAACGAATACAACAGCAATACTCATTAGCAGCATTCATAAAATATCCTTTCCCCTGTCCCGCGCTAGAAGTTACAAGAGATAGAAGCAGAAGTAACAATCAACTCACTGGTGGATTTCCTGCACGACTTGGTCCTGCGCGAAGAATATCAGGTTCGTAAGCTGGCGGTGGACAGTAAGCGGACGAAAAGAAGAAGCATATTCCGGAGCAAGATATTTTTAAGAAGTAGTGACGCCATTGTTGTTCAGGTAAGGTGTTCCTTTTTCAATTGAAGAAACAAATAAGAAAAGTTCATAGCTTTCCTGGAATGGATCCGATAAAAAAAATTTCTTAAAAAAAGGGTCGCCACGAAATCGTAGGCCACAGGAGTGGGTTCACCAGCTGCAACAAAAATTGATAAACAACGATACCTTTTTATCCCAGCGTCAGCACTGCTCAGCAACTCCTTTCCGCCATTACTGCAAATAGATTGTAGAGCACGAGAGGCTTCTCAGATGCCGCACTTGGTAGTTACCCAATCGAAGCTTCAGAGTCTTTATCTTTCATCCTTGTGGTCAGAGAGAGAGAGAGAGAGAGAGAGAGAGAGAGAGAGAGAGAGAGAGAGAGAGAGAGAGAGAGAGAGAGAGAGAGAGAGAGAGAGAGAGAGAGAGAGAGAGAGAGAGAGAGAGAGAGAGAGAGAGCAAAATGAGAGAGAGAGAGAGAGAGCAAATGAGAGAGAGAGAGAGAGAGCAAATGAGAGAGAGAGAGAGAGAGCAAATGAGAGAGAGAGAGCAAATGAGAGAGAGAGAGAGAAATGAGAGAGAGAGAGAGAGAGAGCAAATGAGAGAGAGAGAGAGAAATGAGAGAGAGAGAGAGCAAATGAGAGAGAGAGAGAGAGCAAATGAGAGAGAGAGAGAGAGAAATGAGAGAGAGAGAGAGAGAGAGACTTGAATCCCTCTTAAATGCTGAAACATGGTCACTGAGTAAGAAAGAACCTTTTGAGTGACTGGTTCCATGACTTCCATCTCCCCCGCTTCTCACGCATACTGCTAATTATCGGTCGGTGGGTCTCTGGATTAGACTAATGATAGTCGCTTAGATTTCTGTTGCCTCTCAAAAGTCTCAATTCTTCCGTGTTGACCCTGGTGACATAAGGATTGAAGGAGCAGCAGCCCTGCTTGTATTGTTCTTCTTAAAAATTAGGAATTTGGAATTGGGATCCCCTGTCTGTGGTTTCTCTACTGGTGGCGGCGGTGTTGTGGGAGGAAGAGTGGTGATTGACATACAATCAATCGGCCATGGATAGGCTAGTGAGCGTCGATGTGAAGGAGTTGGAGCTCGCCTTCAAGCCCTCCGAGCGCTGCTCCGCCAGTTTCCGAATCAGCAACCTTATGCACACCATGTCCGTCGCCGTCTGCCTCACCACCGCCGATTCACGCTACTGCTTCGCTCCGAATCCCTACTCGGTCCTCCCTCCCCTCTCCTCCTCCACTGTCTCGATCCACCTCCCGCCGCTTCTCTCCCCTCCCGTCTCCGACTCCGTCCTCGTCAGAACCACCATGCTCCCCACCGGCCGCGCCCATCCCGACGCCCTTCGTCGCATTTTCTCCGCCCCCGGCCGCCAGATCTTCCGCGACGCCCTTCTCCCCCTTTCCGTCGTCGGTCCTCACGTAGTCAAGTCCCTGCTCTTTGCCTCTACCCCCTCCAGCTCCTCCTCCCTCGACACCACTCTCCGCACCGCTTTCCTCCTCTCCAAGGCTATCTCCCGCTGCTCCACCTCCGACCTCTCCAATCTCCTCATCGACGCCGCCCGCCTCGGAAACCCTGCTTTCGTCTCCCCGCTCATCGACGCCGGAGCCCATCCCGATTCCCGCGATTCCGACGGTAACTCAGCCCTCTCCGTCGCCGCCGCCGCCGGAAACGTCGAAGCCGCGCGGGCGCTTCTCGACGCCGGCGCCCAATTCGACCCTTCCGCCGACCGGCTCCTCCACGCCGCGGCGGCCGCGAACGACGTCCGCCTCCTCGACGTGTTGGCCAATCCCGGGAACATCGACTCGGCCGATTCGACCGGCCGGAGACCGATCCACGAGGCCGCCTCCGGCGGCCACGCGGAGGCCCTCCGGTTCTGCGTCCGGTGCGGCTGCGACGCCTCCGCGCCGGATTCCGGCGGGTGGACCCCGCTGCATTGCGCTGCGGCGGAGGGCCACCTCGCCGCCGTGGAGTTCCTCCTCGACGCCGTTCCGTTCGCGAAGTACGCGGTGACGAGAGACGGGAGGACGGCCTACGCCGTGGCGGCGGAGGCAGGACACTCCCACCTCGGGGACTCGCTCCGGCTCGGCGACGGCTTGCAGCGCGCCGCGCGGTTGGGGGACGCGAACGGGATACGTAGTTTGGTTTCGCAGGGCGCGGGGGTGAACGGGCGGGACCAGAACGGGTGGACTCCACTGCACAGGGCGGCGTTCAAGGGTCGGATGGAGAGCGTGAAGGTGTTGATCGGGAGCGGGGCCCAGATCGACGCGGTGGATAACGTTGGCTACACGCCGCTCCGTTGCGCCGTCGAGGCGGGGCAGTCGGAGGTGGCGCTGTATCTGGTCAGCCAGGGCGCCTACGCGAACCAGAAGACGTTCAAAAGTCCGTTTCTTCCTGTACGTAATCCGTGTTTTGGTAAAAATAATCACCCGGCTCAGTTACCCTTGCCGTTACCTTTACCGTTACCTCCCGTCAATGGGGAGAAACGAGGGGACCTAGTCAATTAGCCATCCAATTCCAATTAGCCATGAGGATTGGTCCAATGGATCAGAAAAAAAAAAAAAAAAAAAAAAACATTTTATTTGCAATTACACTGTTTGGGATTCATATAATTTAAACTCCCTCCCTATGCATGGAAAAAGTTCGATAAAATAGGGAAATCTTTGAGAAGACCAAAGTTAGGGCAACATGGATTACAAGTATTTATTAAAAAAACACAATTAATACTTATAATTAATGAAAATCTGTAGTCAGTTACCAAGAATTTGTTAGAGTAGAGAGGAAGATGTAACGTGGTACGAGGGCACTGGGTTGGAGTTAAAGAGGATATTTCCTTGGGCCCTTCGTAGAAAAATTTAGTCCAGTTAAGAACCCCATATCATTAACTTCAGGCCTTAGAGCAGGAAACGGCCCATTAATATTTCATGTTTGTCATTTACTCATTAAACGGTGGAAATGGTAAACAAGGGCACTGGCCAAACCAATTGCATTAAAAACATTAATAGTCTCGTTTTGAAGAAGCTTCTTCACATACATAGGTGAAGGATGGGAGAGTAATGGTTGTGTTTTTCACCTGAATACACTGAGCTTGCTAAAGCCGGTCACTAAAATCACCGTTTCTCCACTACTTTTTATCTATCTATGTTATGGACACTCTCTAGTATCTCCCCTAAAAAGTAAAAACGCAGGAGGTTTAATGTATGATAAGTAGAATTAGAGAGATTCTACACATGAATTTCCTTGGGCCCCTAAAATCACTGAGTTTTCGGAGAAGCCCAAAAAAACCTACACATGAAACCCGAAGATTAGAGAGATTAGATACTACATAGAGTTAAACGTTGAAGAAATATCTTTAATGAAAAAAAAAAAAGGGGTTTGTTAACTTAGTCATTTTAAAGTAGAATTTGGATACTTCATTTTAAGCAGCTGTTTCTGCATACTGCATATACAGGCCACATTCCCTGTTTTTAAAACACTGATATAATCAACACAAGTAAAGCACTTCTTTTGTCTTATGACCTATAGAAATAATAAATATATACAAATTATGAGGTATACTACTAAAGTTAAAAGGTAAGGATAGTTTGGGCACTTTGTCTTTGGGCGTGTGTGAGAGGGAAACTTCCGCGTGCCCTTTTGTGATCGCTACATATATTGTTAATTTCCAAATATTTTTTAATAAGTAACTAGCCAATAAGATTTTCTAATCATACTCTCTATATAATTTGGTTACATAAAGCAAGCAAATATGCGAAAGAGAGAGAGAGAGAGAGAGAGAGAGAAAGCATGAGAGATTCTTCCCCACTCTAGTCATTAGTCAAGGCCCCTCCTAAGACAATTAATACCCAAATATGTATATCTTGTCGTATTCCAAGGAAAGATTAAGATGGATCATTTGCCGTGGGTGTCAATTTCATCTTATTACTCAGCGATTGCCAGTTTCAATAGTCACCCGTTTACATGCTTTTTAAGTAAAGTACTATTAGTGTTTTATAAACCGCACCGGACCTGGTTAGAAGTAGAATCGGAAGCAACTTCTGCTTCACTATAAATCAGCACAATCAAATCAAACACTACAAATTAAATTTAATGATTAAATCAGTGGTCAAAATCCGTTCTAACCGGGTTGGGCCAAAACAGGACTGTCTGAAAGAGAGAGAGAGAGAGAGAGAGCAAACGGGAGAGAGAGAGAGAGCAAATGAGAGAAAGAGAGAGAGAGAGAGAGCTTCGTCGTCCGAGTATATAAAATTTAAAGAAAAAACAAAGCAGAAAAGAAAGCGATGGGCGTAATTGGGTAGAGAAGGAAAGAAACTAAGAAAGTCGTGGAGGAAGGGAGGGGAGTGGGAGGGCACCGAGGCGGTGTGCGTGTCATCATCCCAAGCTCCAAAACAAGGAAAGGGTCCCCCAGGAAAAAGAGAAATGGAGAAACGAGGGAGGATAAAGAAAGGCACAGCAGAAACAAACAAGGGAGAGGAAGCCACGAGCTAAACGTCCGCGTTTCGGTACCCTTACCCTTTTGTCTCCATTCGCGACACCGTCCCCACTTCCTTCTCTCTCTCTCTCTTTCTCTCTCTCCTTTCTTTTCTTCTTCCTTCTTCCTTCTTCCATCGATCGGTGGTTTAGTTATTTTGGGCGATAGATCGATCGATCTTAATTATGCTTCGCCAGCTCAACGGCGAAGATGTGTTCGCCGACGGCGGCGAAGGAGGAGGAGGAGGAAAAGGAATGATTCGAATAAAATGAAGGGCGCAAAAGCGGCCAAAACAAAAGGCCATTTGTTGACCTAACGCGCGAACAAGGAAGAAATCAAGAAACTAGCAAGCCTTGGGGAATAATAGCTCAATAGTGACGGGGTGTGCGGCAGGAGTGGAGCCAGAGAGGCAACCCACGGAGGCGGGCGGCTCACGAACACGACAAACACCCAACCAGTCCAGTCCACCACCACCAAACAACTCTCTCTCTTCTTCTTCTTCTTCTTCCTCTTCTTCTATCTCTCTTTCCCTTCTCAAAACCATGTCTCTTTCCATCCCTTTAAATTTCCGCCATTGTAGGACTTTAATTTCATCGAGAAAACCTGAAGCAAACGCCCAAGGCTTACTAAAAAAAAAAAAAAAAAAAAAAAAAAAAAAAAAAAAGGGTTTTTATCTTTATTATTTTAAAATAAATTAAAAAATATAATGACATTGTTGGTATTATTAAGATATATTAGATTTTTAGAAAAAAAAATAAATTATATTATTAATTATTTTAAACAATTTTTTTGTTTAACTTGTATTAAGTATAATTATTATTTAATATAATATAATAAAGTGACTTTTCGAGGGAGAGAAAAGTTGTGTACAAGTGCAACCCCCTTGGCCAGACTCGAGGACACGAAAAACTTGTTCACGCACGGTTGGGACGGTGGTTACGGATCATATTCAATGCACTCACGGTCACAACACGGCTTCTGAATAGAAAATAAATAAATAAATAAATAATAATAAATAATAAGTAAGTAATTAAGTAATTATTAACGATGCTTTTATTTATTTTGTTTAATTAATTTGTTCGTAAACACATAAAAGAGGATTGGTTAGTGATGGGAGGACCACTGAAATATCCCACTTGCTCGACCAACCGCTTTTGTCATTATTTGTGGCAGAAGAATATTACAGAGTAATATCAAAACATTTTTATTAATTACGAGATTTTGATAAGTTTCCTTTTTTGCCTTATCCAATCTCTCAATACCAAGCCAAAAGAATTATTAACATCGAACATGTCCACGTACTCTGCCTTGCCATCACAGATTTCCTTCCAAAACCATCGACGGCCGGGATCCTTATCAGGATCGGACGGGTGGGAGAAGGGCACGACGAGAGGTAGGGTGGGTCGCGAGGCAGCGTGGGGCGCGTGTGGGGGGAAAGAGGAAACTGGCAAGTCAAGGGAGGGGTAAAATGGTAAAGCGCCAAGGGCGGGAGAAAGGGACGAGGGTGCGTTTTGTCCTGGAGCGGCTTGGCGTCGGCCGCACGCAGGAAACTTTTGTCTGCTTGCATTCAATTTTCTTCTTCCATTTTTCGTATTAGCAAATAAAACCAAAAAAGACCACCCGATATTTTTTAATTAACTAATTATAGACCGGTGGGACCCGCACTCCCCCCCCGAACAGTTTCATTTCGGCCGCCCGCTTTGTCGTCTCCCCCGTCTCACGCTGCCCCGAGCCGAGCCAAAGACGAAGACTAAGCCAGCCGAGGCCGAGAGCGGGTAACATCTTCTCGAGTTTTAGGGAGGAGCCGAGCCACCGACGAGCCGCGGGATACCCCCCCTCCTAACTTCACTCTGTTTTCTTTTCCCACATACATAGCCTTTGACTCCACTCTTCTGCTATTATGCGCCGGGATTCTTATCCTGCGCTGCCCCCCACCATCCCTCCCCTCCACCTGTGCAGGCTGTGCTGCTCCCGTCTCCTTTTATCTCGCTTCCCTTTCCTCACCCTCTCCTGGGAGCGCTACCGTCTGCTCTGGTGACGCGGCCACCGCAGCTTTTGTCCTTGCTGAGCCTAATCTGAAGCTTCGATACTCGAGGGGTTTGTTGGAAGGAGATAGGAGGATTAGGGTTCCTTTCGCTCTCTTTCTTCTTCTTCTTCCCCTTTTTGCTTTTTTTTATCTGGAGGGGGGAAGGGGGTATGTTGGGTTGTATGTTGTTCGGAGGATGAATGATAAAGCCGGGAGCTTTGGGAAGATCTGTGGGATTGTCGGATTGGTTGCTTGCTCTTGAAGCCGGAATTAATGGCGCGGAGTAACGAGATTAGCGTCAATGAATCCAAGGTATATGGATTGCGGAGATTAACTACCGATGATTGATTACCCTTTGTCGAAGCGGCCGGTTGTTTCGCCGATTGGGTTCGTTCGTTTGAGGAGGCCCTCTGATTTCGATTCTGCTGCTCTTCGGGGAAAAAAGGAAAAATGAGAAAATTTGTTTTCGGTGTTCGCTGTTGGGTTTGGGACTTGGGGGCTGATTTGAGGGGGATTCTCTGTTCTGTTAGCTTTTTTTTTTTTCTTTTGGTCGGGTTTTTGCTTCCATTTTCAGGAGTACATAATTAATTAGAATTTCTGATGTAATCTGTGTCTTCGAATTCGTGGGTTTGGGGCTATTCGTTTTGAGGAAGGTTGGAGGTACTGCTGTGACTACTAGGGTTTGGAGCGGCTTGTTCAGTTTGATTCTCGGTTAAAAAAGGGGGTTTTGGGGAGGGGGGGGAGGGAGGGGGCATCTTGTTTTGTGCTCTTATGTTGCTCGATTCGAGAGAGGAACTCCATGGAAGATGTGTTGCCATGGTTCCTTTAGTTTTTTTTCCTCAAATTGGAACTCCCGTCGTGCATAAAAGGCGGATATTTATGTTTGTCTGGAACGTTTTAATTCTGATTTTACATGTCGTAAGAAGACCCTAATTCCCGTTACTTCGTTTTCTGTAGATGGTGGTCCCCCTGAATACATGGGTCCTCATCTCCAACTTCAAGCTCGCGTACAATCTCCTCCGCAGACCAGACGGCACCTTCAATCGCCACTTGGCGGAGTTCCTCGACCGGAAAGTCCCCGCGAATGCCACCCCCGTCGACGGCGTCTTCTCCTTCGACGTCATCGTGGACCGTTCCACCAGCCTCCTTAGCCGCATATACCGCCCTGCCACGGACGCCCAAAGGGGGATTCTTGAGGTAGACGAGCCGCCCAGCCCCGAAGCGTTCCCCGTCATAGTCTTCTTCCACGGCGGAAGCTTCTCCCATTCCTCCGCCAACAGCGCCATCTATGACACACTCTGTCGACGCTTGGTGGGTCTCTGCAAGGCTGTCGTGGTTTCCGTCAACTACCGCCGGTCGCCGGAAAACAGGTACCCCTGTGCGTACGAGGACGGGTGGGCTGCGCTTAAGTGGGCGAGTTCCAGGCCATGGTTGCGGAGTGGAAGCGAGTCAAAGGCGCACATTTTCTTGTGCGGTGACAGCTCCGGCGGCAACATCGCCCACCACGTTGCCGCTAGGGCGGCGGAGTCGGGGATCCAGATTCTGGGGAATATTTTGCTCAACCCCATGTTCGGGGGTGAAGGTAGAACAGATTCGGAGATGAGGCTGGACGGGAAATACTTCGTTTCGCTTCAGGACAGGGATTGGTATTGGAAGGCTTTCCTCCCCGAAGGGGCGGATCGTGATCATCCTGCCTGTAATCCCTTTGGTGCCACTGCTCCCAAGCTGGAGGGTCTCGCCTTCCCCACAAGCCTCGTCGTGGTCGCGGGTCTTGATCTCTTACAGGATTGGCAATTAGCGTATGTTAAAGGCTTGGAGAAGGCCGGCCAGGATGTGAAGCTCATTTACCTTGACCAAGCCACAATAGGTTTTTACCTGCTGCCAAACACCGAGCATTTCTATGGTGTAATGGAGGAGATCAAGAGCTTCGTGAGTTCTAACTGTTTATAGCCATTCGCTTACCCCCCTTGATGCTTTGATACATAACTGAAGCTTGACTTTGTTTGTTACTCGGGTTCTTTTTTTTTTTCTCTTTTTTCTCTTTTCTATCCGAATTGGGGTGACTACGGTGTGCAGTCCTTAGTAGTACTTACTACTACTACTACTACTACTACTACTACTACTATAATTACAGTTGTTTGTTCTTTGTGGGGTTTTGTGGTGATGAAGAAGCTTTTGTGCTGCACCTGCGTCTAGAAAGTGGGAAGTGGGAAGTGGATAGATCTCTCTGATTGATCGATCATTTGGCGATTGAGGTGCAGATTGTTGTTGTAGGTGTTGTTTTAACGGGTGGATAGGGTGGTGGCTTCAGATGGAAACAGATATTTGTGGTTATCCATTTTGCACGGGGCTGTGGATGCATGCTGAAGCTGTTCTTAGTATGAGAATCGACTCTTCTATTGACTCCATATATATACATATATATATATATATATGATATGTTTGGAGGGGGAGCACCGAGCACCTCGGCCATTAGTGATGGCTTCGTTTTGAGGCCCACCGATGTAATATCCTTCACCCCCTCCCTTTTTACTTTCCAATCGTGAAGAAGCGACTGATGGGAGAGGAAGGAATGGGGGTAATGTATGGTGGTGGTGCGTAGCCTAATGTATAAGTGCTAATTTCAGTTTACATGGATTAGTCCATGCTATTGTAAACTCACTCTCTATTACCTCTCTCTTTTCTTTCTTTCTATATATATATATAAGTATATATATATATATATATATATATATATACTGCTGTTGTAATCTATTATAAAGATGATGATGAATGTTTGTTAATGACAGGATCTTCGTTTATGTGAATGGTTGACTTTTGTTTTTCATTCCCATTGTTCATTTTTCACTTCTCAGACAGCAAGACGTGTCCCCCCTGTATAGTCTGTAGATGTGAAGACGAAGCAGCGGACTAACAGTGAATCCTCTGCCTCGTTATAACAGAGGAGTTGTGTCATTCCTGATTTCCCTCACAGGGTTACTACATTCCTGTGTGGGATGGTGCAGCGCCATTGAGGGAGGGGAATCTTTGAATTTTGAGAAAGTAAAAGAGCTGTATAAATGGCACCGCTGAAAGTCGAGAGATTCGTCGGCATCTAATTTAGTCTCTCTTGTTTTTTTCCGTCTTTTCCTGGTTCTTTCGGGCACAGGCCTGTCTCATGTGTGGGTTTGTTTTATTCTTAGCGGGGGGTGGGCAAGAGAGAGGAAGGGAAGAAGAAACCGAAGAATGGTGTGTTTTGATGGTTCATGCTGCAGCAGACTGGAGAGAGAGAGAGAGAGAGAGAGAGAGAGAGAGTCCAGATGGCGAAGCCTGGACGATGTCAGCGTCACCCTTCTTCTCTCTGCTATTAAATTACGACGCAACAGCGTGGTCAGTAGCACGGTGGAGAGGGACAGGGGAGCTTGTTTTGTTATGGACAAAATTAAAGTAAGCAGGAATTAAGGGAAAGGGGTTGTGTACATAGGGTGTCGCATTACCTAATATAAACACATGCACTGTCTTTTTCTTAACAAGCTCATTATGCCGGGGAACATATTCTGCTCTCGTCGGGGATCGCCCTGGGCCACCGCCGCATAATCCCCCCCCTGCCTGCTTTGTTTACTCTTCAACAATCTTATACAGCTTTTAAACTTTAATTCCCCCCAACCCCCTTCCCCCCAAGACCCCCTTTCTTCTTCTTCCGTTAGACAAATTAGAGCCTGTTTTGTTTGTCGTCTTTTTTCTTCCCTGTGCTGTGCTGTGCTGTTTGGACCTTTGGTTTAGATGAAAAAAAAAAAAAGAAAGTGGTCAACCTTTGTGGGTGGGTGCTTCTGATTGAAACGATAGCGCAGGCGGTGGGTTCAGTCAGCACCACCGGCGGCCACCCCGCGCAGAGTCAGGTTTTATTACCGTGTGCCTTGCCAAAATAAGGGGAGGAGGTGGGGGATGAATCAGCTGTTCAGATGGGAGGAAAGAAGGATGATTTTCCTTTGGTTTGGATTTGTATGACAAAATAGTCAGCCTGAGCCATCCTCCTGTCTCTTTCTCTTCTTTCGGGTCTATTTTGTTTTTTCCTTCTGATCAGTTGCAGAGGAGCTGGGCCGGGGCAGTCGGTAGATTGATTCTAGAAGTCTTTCTATTTGTATATTTAATTTTTTCAGGTCATTTAAGTGACTACTCCGAAGAAAGAGAGACTCGAGAGAGGGTCTGAGGAGATCTAGGACCGAAGAAGAACAAGTTTTAGAAAAACGGTGGAGAGAAGGAAGACTGGAAACGGCGAGGTTGGGTGAATTAATGGAGGCAGGGTTTGGAAGTTTGGAACTTTGGATCGTGGGAGGTAGGATTAGGGAGGATAAGGTGAGAAAGGAAGAGGGCCGAGAGGGAGGGAATCTTTGAAATATAAAATTGGGAAAACTAATCGCTCCAATGCGTCGCATCCGATATCACATTCGCCTGCACGAATCGTGCTTTGGCACATCTGCGATTTGGTGGTGTTGGCTACTTGACAGCGGAGTCAGAAAGTCAGGCCTCACTGCTCAGAGATTGAAAAGATTGAAAAGATAAAAAAAAAAAAAAAAAAAAAAAAAAAAAAAAACAGAAAAACAAAGGAAGAACAACTGAACAAGTATCATAATTCATACATACGATACGCCAGCCTGCACGGCTGCGCCCCTGCCCGCTCGTAGCCCGTGCAACGGCCTGCAGAGCATGCGCTGCGCCCACGCCATTGTTCGTACCGCACCCACCTGCAACTTTGACTCACTGTCCTCACGCGACACCTTTCGACTCCTCATTGGCCTCCTTTCCTTTCCCTAGATGGACTAGACTCAGTTTTATCTCCTGCAACACACCGCCACTCACTCCGTGCCCAATGGGCAGACCGCAGACTCTCTCGCATATTTTGCAGAGAAGAGAAAGAGATGCTTCTTCGCTTTCCCAATCCTCTGTAATTCCTTCTCTAGGGTACCAAACCCACAACAAGTTCGCCCAACCCGGGACTTGTGCCGGAGACGATTGGCGCGACGCACTCGACCCCGTGTCAAGCAAAGACAACGGGCGAGAGGAGACAAATCAGTAATCCGGGGAAATTGTTTTAATTGTGGATTACGAATCCACGAGTGGTGGCCACGAGAACCAAGCAAGATCTGATCTTTAAAAAAGAGCCCAGTCAGAAAAACAGGGGTAAAGAGAAAGAAGGTATAAAGGCGTGCGAAGCCAAACGATGGATAAGACAAACGGGGATGAATGAGAGGGGAGAGTCACCTACCGAGGCGATCCAGAGACATGAGACAAGGATGGGAAGCGGAGGTAGCGAGCGACACTGGAAAGGTGGAAATGTGCTCCACGATCTTCCCACCGTTCTCCGTTTTTGACCCAATCATTGGTCCTCCGCGGGGCCGCCGCTCATCATAAGGCTCCGTCTCATCAAGGGTAACAATCATGGTACGCAAACCGACTGCTTCGATTGCGATTGTGGAGATGGCCAGCACCGTTAAGGCGCCCAAGTATCGCCACGCCCGTCAACAACAAAGCAGATGGAATCGAATCATCTATGGAGCATTTGGCACCACCCGGAAAGGAAAGGAAAGAGCTCGTGCCGCAATTACCCGAGCTTTACCCGATTATCAGATGATAATTTGATAATTTATTTAAATTTTATACTTTTTATTTTAATATATTATTTTATCATATCCTATTCTAATTTTTTAATTTCATTTTATTTATGTCTTCTTTTTATATTATTTATCTGTTTATTTACCCAATTACACACGGGTAAAAAATTTGGGTGACAAAATAAATAATTTTTATTTAAGCAAAACAGGTAACGAAACACGGGTAAGAACGATCGCCAACTAGACACCTTATCGCTGACGCTTTTCTAATTTTTGGTTCTCGATCGAGGATAACATTTAAAGACCTGGAACCTCTTCCCCTCTCAAGCCGACAGACACTGGATGGTTAGTCATGTCTACAGCTTGGGGGGTTATCACATCTTACAAGCAATGTGACCGAAAAAAACTGATAGAATGTTACAGCAGCATAATGATGGAAACAATGGAAACTGCCTGCGTATCTTATGACACCAAACATTTCTTCTCATACAGACAGTTGCTTCTGCATCAATGAAATGCATCTTTGGTAAAGTAGAGACACCATGGATGGGAAATATCGGCGACATATTTGCAGAATTCAAGTAGAATGAGCATCTGAATACCTCTTGATTGGCTCAACTCAACAAGAGAATTGCCTCTGGAAATCTCAAATCATACAGCAAGAACATGAAATTTTCGCAATTCAAATGACATGATTATTGTGTCGGGTTGGCTGCTCTGGTCGATGAATGCTTTTTCCTGACCGCTTCATAGCTTCAGAAGGACGGGGACCATAATGTGAAAAATGGTTTAGAAAACATTGAACCATGAAATGGAAACCTCTGCAAATCAAAAGCAGAAAAGAATTTCTAATTTCTGACACCTGTACCATCTCAAATGTTGCTTGCACCTGAAAGCTTTTATCCTCCGGTCCACACCGTACCAAGTCATCCATGGCATAGTCAGCTTCATCCTCATCCAGTTAATGGTATCTGGACTCTTTACAATTACACGAAATTCTGCAAAGCAGATGCAACAGTGAAAAGATATTCAAACTAAATTATGGTACGAGCAGTTAGTAAATTACCACATGTAAACACAGTATTCTGAGATAAAAATTAACTGATATCTGGGCACTTCAGAGAGAGAGAGAGAGAACAAATGAGAGAGAGAGAGAGAGAACAAATGAGAGAGAAAGAAAGAGAACAAATGAGAGAGAGGGAGAGAGAGAGAAAGAGAACAAATGAGAGAGAGAGAGAGAGAGAGAGAGAGAGAGAGAGAGAGAAAGAGAACAAATGCGAGAGAGAGAGAAAGAGAGCAAATGAGAGCCAAATGAGAGACCAAATGAGTGAGAGAGAGGGTCTTGGGCAGTAGCTCAATGGTCCCATGGGAGTTATTGCTGCGGGAGGTCTTGGGTTTGGGTCTCCACAACATCATTGGGAGTAAAACTTGTATTGGGAGTAAAATGAATCCGCCTTCCTCAAAAAAAAAAAAAAAAAAAAAAAAAAAAAGAGGAAACGAGAGACCAAATGAAAGACAGAGTAAGCAAATGAGAGAGAGAGAGAGAGAACAAATGAGAGAGAGACAGAGAACAAATGAGAGAGAGAAAGAGAGAGAGAGAGAGAGAGAGAGAGAGAGAGAGAGAGAGAACAAATGAGCAACTTGCCCAACAGATCCTTTAACCCAAAGGAGATTTGCCTTAGTCCAGAATCACTTTTGACCTGACATGGTCCTGATATACATGAGAGGACTAATTCAAAAGTTCCAAACTGTAACTTTGAGTAATTGCACAACTAGCTCTATGGTGTTCCCTGAAATGGGATGATTTACACCGACAGAGAGATAAGACACGATGGATTGTGTTGACGAAGATTAGCAAGTAATAGGTACCCAAAGTAGGTGTACCACAAAACATGAAAAAGATTCCATGGTGAGTGCAACAAGTTTCAGGAATACACATTAGCCAAAAAAATATAATCAACCTTTCTCATGATGGGACCAATCATTGCTACATGTGCAAGTGCTGAAACAGAAAAAAGGTAGAACAAAATGCAACTGGAAGATACAAGGACACAGTAATAGGGCTATCGACAACAAGTTTCCCAGAAATGTTTGAAACAAGTAAACATGTCAAGAAGGATTGTAGGAAAAGCCATCATGAACTCATGGGACATTTACAATGCAAACACACCTGAGCTTGCAAGGTAGCATTAGCAATAAGCAGTCAGCAGTAGAAGAGGATGTCACTGCCTCCCCTTATGCAAGGGATACTGATATGAACGTCAACTGATTCAATTGTTGAAGCAACATATGCA
The DNA here is from genome assembly GCA_019845555.1 of Aristolochia fimbriata. Taxonomy (NCBI): domain Eukaryota; kingdom Viridiplantae; phylum Streptophyta; class Magnoliopsida; order Piperales; family Aristolochiaceae; genus Aristolochia; species Aristolochia fimbriata. The sequence continues at coordinate 12,877,571 of CM034078.1, read as the reverse complement.
TCTCCTCTTCATTCTTGAGTTGACATAGATTTTACTGCCTCCCCTTCCAGAGACTTCAGATGCATAATGTTACTATTATATGCATATACAATGACTACTAAAGTGTTGTCCTCGACAATGAAACTTGCATAGGTAAATTGTTGGTTTAATATCGATGTCATACGATTTGATTGATGTACAGAACCACAACAAAAAAGAAGGGGTGCTCCTTAATTAAATATGAATTTTCATACAATGAGCTGGTGGTTCTTAAACTTCACCTTCAGAGAAAAATAAACTCTGGTTGCACTGAAGAAATTGAACTAAAAGTTGGACTTCTTCCACTTATTTTTCCCTTCTCACCAATGGGTTAGTCAAAGGTTTTCTTCAAATGCTCTCATGGTCACCTGACAGCACCTTGCAATCGGAACTAATCTTCATGATGTCATGTTTTCTTTCTTTTTTTCTTTTTTGAAAAAGGAGATACCTATTTCAATAATGAAAGAGATTCAAACACATAACAAGAGGTAGTTTCTCAACAACAAGCTGTAGAAAAGAGGATCCATCTCTTGCAAGATTATCAGTGTGAGTATTAGCATTTCCGAGTGCATGATTCCAAGTGATATTTAAATTCTTTACAATGTCTTGAATTTCTCTAAAAATTGATGTCACATTTTCTTTTAGTTGCTTGTGTACCCATGATTGCTTTCCCTTTTGTTTCTCCTGATATATTCCCTTAGGATGCTTTATACCCTCTTTGAGCCTTCTTACTAAATTCTGTTTTCCATTTGTCTCAAGGAAAGGGAAAAAGAGAAAAAAAGAGAGATTAAAGAGATTAATGAGAATGAAGAGGCCCAATCATCATATTATTCCTGAAAGTTCCTCTTATACTACTACTTTCTTTCTTGCATTGAAATTGAATCAGAGCTAAACTCCACTAAGAGCCAACGGAGAAAGAACAAGGGTGCAAACGGGTAATAATCAAAACGGATAAGGGTTATTCCGTTACCCGTTTCGACTACCCTTCCTGTATTTCGTCACCCGAATTTTTTACCCGATTACCCGCGGGTAATCGGGTAATCGGGTAATCGGGTAAGTAAATGGAGACCAGCAAGCGAAAAACCAAAAGAGAAGGTAAGCAAGACAAATGAGGAAGCTTTCAAAAATCGTGGCGACGATGACGAGATTAAAAAAGACACCAGGGCGAGTGTGAATCACAGAGAAATCAAATCCCCCCAGACGGATAAATGGACTCCAAAATCTGGGAATCCCAAGAAAAGAGAACGAGGAAACGAGCGCGCGAGTTCCGGGTGAATCAGGTCCCGGCAGAAGCAGGCGATGACGACGCCGCCGCCGGCCTACTTCCACTGACCTCAGTTCTCTCTATCTCTATCTCTCTCTCAGCGGAGGAGGGGAAAGGCATCGAGAGCGGAGAGGCGTCCGGGGAGGCGTCGATCATGTTGGTGGGGAGCAGAGGCCGGCCCCGAAGTGTTTCACTGCTTCTATTTGAGAATTGATTCCAGAAGCACGACCTGATGCACGGCAAAACGTTTGAAATGACGATTCTGACTTGAAATAGAGATTTGAGCGGTCGGTCTCGGTTGGGAGTCGGGGAAGGGAAAGAGGGTGAGTCGGGGAAGGGAATGAGGGTGAGTCGGGGAAGGGAAAGAGGGTGAGTGGGGGAAGGAATGAGGGTGAGTCGGGAAGGGAAAGAGGGTGAGTCGGGGAAGGAAAGAGGGTGAGTCGGGGAAGGAAAGAGGGTGAGTGGGGAAGGGAAAGAGGGTGAGTCGGGAAGGGAAAAGAGAGGGGGGAATGGGAAGGAAAGAGGGGGAGTCGGGGAAGGGAAAGAGGGGGGAGCCGGGGAAGGGAAAGAGGGGGGAGGAGAAGGAAAGAGATTCAAGAGGAAGGAAAGAGGGGAGTTGGGGAAGGATCCAAGGAGAGAGGAAAGGACGGGAAAAGGGGGAAAGAGGGGGTGTCGAGGAAGGCAACGTTGGAGAAGGGAAAGTAAATTAGAAACATTAGGGTATGTATCAAAGAAAGAAGGGCATAAAGTTTAAAAAATTACCAAATTGCCATCCGGGTAATCGGGTCATCGGGTAAGGAATACCCATTATCCATATCTGTTTCGATTAAGAGGCGGGTAATCGGGTAGTCGGGTAATCGAAACAGATGCTTTTATTCCTTATCCATCCGATTACCATTCGGGTAATCAGGTAATCGGGTAATCGGGTAAAATTGCCACCCTTAAGAAAGAAGCATGAGATGAATGGATAAAATTAAAGAATTATAATAAACAAAAAGAAACACAGCAAAAAATACATTACACATGTCACCTACTATGAAGAGTCAACCTCTTCAAAAGTTTGCTGAAAGCTATAACCTCTTCAAAAGTTTACTGAAAGCTATAACCTCTTCAAAAGTTACTGAAAGCTATAACCTCTTCAAAAGTTTTCTGAAAGCTATAGCCTCTTCAAAAGTTACTGAAAGCTATAACATCTTCAAAGTTTACTGAAAGCTGTAACCGCTTCAAACGTTTACAGAAAGCTATAACCTCTTCAAAAGTCTACAGAAAGCTATAACCTCTTCAAAAGTTTGCTGAAAGCTATAACCTCTTCAAAAGTTTGCTGAAAGCTATAACCTCTTCAAAAGTTTGCTGAAAGCTATAACCTCTTCAAAAATTTACTGAAAGCTATAACATCTTCAAAAGTTTACTGAAAACTACAACCTCTTCGGATGTTTACTGAAAGCTATAACCTCTCCAAAAGTTTAATAAAAGCAATAACCTCTTCAAAAATTTACTGAAACTTATATTGCAAAAAAGAACAGAGACCGACAGAAACGGATGGTAAATGACATTCCTTAAAGGCTTGACTCCAAAAAAAACACTTATAAATTGAAATAGAAAAGCTAATAACAAGATGACTAACTTCTATGCACTGAATTGGGTATATATCAGCTTATTGAATATAAACTATGAGAAATAACTGAATTAAAACCCTCAGTCCCAATCCTCCATAACATAAGTAAAGGCAATAAGGAGAGTTATGAAAGCCGACAAGTGGCCATTAGCCCTTCCTGCAGACTAGAAGTTTTCTCTATTAGTATTCTATAAGATTGCACACTCTAGCTATGTGGTCTCTGTGGAATCTACAGACCAATTTCTTGATATTCAAGCTCATGGAATTTTCATATATAGCATGTTTCCTAAGGCATTAATCAGAGCATGGAGCAGGTTGCACTCGGACATTGCTTATCTATGGATCCAACAAAAAGAAATAGCTTACTGGAAGTTTTCTTCTGTAACTAAGAACTCGAGTCAGGTTCAGTAACAGCCAGAAGCATACACCACTTAAGAGAAAGAAATGTAGAAATGTAAGTCTCAGCATGCAATGTGGTGACTTCCAAACATCATCATTACTCAAAAAACAAACTGCAAGAACATGAAATGGCAGGCAGAAGAATGAAAAAATAGAGTACAAAAAAAAGAAGTTCAAAAGTTTAAAAAATAAGGTGCACATCTAAGATCACCATGGAACTAATAAAACTTAGGAAATTATATGAAATTCTGACTTGGTCTAATACATCTCCCAAAATTTATGCAAACAAAACCAAAAACCTGACAATTCACATAGCAACTTTATATTTTCAACTACAAAAATTTGCAATATCTTCTCCTAACAAACATGAAAGTAGTGCATGGTCCTGGAAAAAATCCCTAATGAATGAGAAACCTTAACTAAACAAATATAGTAAACCATAGAGAATAAGAGCTTAGATTAACAAAATAAAATCAAGGATAATATACTCAATATAAAAGAAGCAAACTGAAGATTGGAGACTCACTAGCTAACTTTTCACATGTAGATAAATAGCCTGCCAAAATACTCCATGTAGCTGCTTCAAATACTCAAAGAGCACAGGTATATGTCTTACAGCTAACAATATATTAGGACATAGAAGCATCTGCAGGCAGACCATATCCCTGTTTGAACATCAACCCCAGTACTCTATTCACTTTAGATTTCTGGCCACCCTTTAAGTAAGCTTTATACATGATCACGAATGTCTTCTTTGTAAGGCAGAAGCCAGAGCTGATCATCTCATCGAGAACATCTTCCATTTCCTCAAACCGATCCTGACAACCATACATGACCATTTTGCAATGGTATAATGAACGACACAATCTCCAGCCGGCATAATTAGCTTGCTTCACAAACTCAATGAGCTTGTCTAGTGCATTACACCGAAAATAGCTTGCTATAATTGCATGCATTACATTCAATGTGATTATGGGTGTATTCCTCCCTAATGCTTCTTCGATGCTATTCTCCATTTGTTCCACCAAATCTTCTTGTGCATAAAGCCGAATGAGAAGAACATTCAACCAAGGTCTATATTCATCTTCAGGTAAAAGCTTTAACAGAGCCTCAATCTTTTTAACTCTGTCTCCATCTGAACTTTTACAATAAGCACAAATCATGGATCTAAGCAATGCAGTATGTTTCTCATTCACATGGTCCCTCACCAACTCATAAGTTGCCTCCATTTTCTGCAAATTTCCAGACATAGCATATCCTCGAACCATTAACAAGTATGTGCGGGTATTGGGCATGATTTGAAGCTGCTGCATGGTCCAATATGTCGTCTCCATGTCTTTCCAGTTCCATGCAGTGACATAGCCAGCAATCAAAGCATTGTAAGTAGTTACAGTTGGAGTCAATCCATGTTCCCTGATCATTGTCAGAACCCTTTCCATTTCCTTTACCATCATTAATAGACCACAAGCAGACAATAATATGTTGAATGTCACTATTGTAGATTCACATTTTGGGTCTTTCTTAAGAGTTTCGAATAATGAAAATGATTCCATGGCATTGTCGTTATGCATGTAAGCACTCATAAGTGCATTATAGACTGAAGTTGTCTGGATTTCCTTGCTTGTAGCCTCTGAGAACAACTTAACTGCCAGAGTAAGATTCTTCATCCTGCCTGCCAGATTTATTGCCTTGGCATATTCCTCTGGAGTTACATTAATCACGGCATCAACTTCTCTTCTTTTCCAGTTGAAGATCTGCCACAACATATAATGTGTAAAAGGGTCAAATCAAAGTAAAAAGTAGTAATTCAAAGCATGAAAACTCTTGCTATGAAGATGCTGTTCTAAATGATTTAATCCCCCCTGTCTTTCCAGTTGAAGGATTGTTGTTTGTCATAATATTACTCTATTAATAAAATCTCACTATTCGAAAAACAAGTCTTCAAAACTTTATTTTTTCCAGAGAAGGAAACTAGGAGTTGGAAACGCATTTTAGAAATTGAAGACAGACAGTAACGAGCTCAATCGTCGAGCAAATAAATGATCGAAGGAAAATTTGCGCCTAAAAATAAATTCATGGAGTAACAAATGTCTAAATAAAGTAAATCAGTATGTATAAAAAATATGTCGTAAAACGCAATGTAAAGTTCTAGCAGAAATGTATAATAGAACGGATTTCCTCAAAGAAGAATATGCTGAAGCCAGAAGCTTTCACAGAATAAATAAGTAATACCTCAATACCAATTTGAGGACACTCCCTCATTTGAAGCAACAACTCGATAAGCAAAGGACCTGCATCCTTCTGCAAAAGAAACGAACCTTTCGTATTCAAAATCTCGACAAGTTTCTCCGAATCTGCAGCTCCACAAGAGATCAAATCACCGGTCAGATTCGAGACAGCCTGCCTAATCCGTTCGTTCTCATCGATACCGCTTTCTGGACCCTCCTTTTCACTAAAAAGGAGAACCATCTTCGAAAGTGCATCAGGTTTGGAACAGAAGCCTCGAACTAATGGAGGAGGACCGGCCAGGGAACCAAAGTGGCGGATCACCGTATTACTCGACACAGGGACGGGAGAAACAGGAGAAACAGGAGAAAGTAGAATAGAAATGTATCTCTGGATAAGAGAAATCTCCGATTTGGCTATGCCTAGGAGTTTTCTCGAGGAATACATGATGCTTCAGACGCTTGTGTCGGGCAAAGACACCATTTTCCTCCGATAGTTTCGCTGGGTTTAAGAAACTATTCGCTTTGCAGGGTTTAAGTACGACGAGAGAATAAGGAATGCTTCCCGGGCTAAATACACCATTTTTCTCCGAAAGTTTTCCCGGCTTGACAGACCATGACCATCCACTTTTGCAGAGTCTAAGAGTCTCTAAGCCCAACGAGAGCCTGATCCGACCCTGTTATATTATATTTAAATTACATATTAATATGCCCATATATTAATGTAAAATTATATTATAGGATCAAACAATTTTCAACCACGAGAAATTATATTATTAACTAGTATGTTATACATAACAAAAAAAATATGTCATATATAATATAATAATATATTATAATCATTAACTAATATGTCATGTCAACGATCAAATGTATAACATAATAATATGTTATTGACTATTAACTAATATGTTATACCTGCTTTGTATGACCAAATTGGGTTCAAATATTAAGTGATAGAACATTTTTTTCTCTACATTCATGACTATATTCCCTTGTGCTGGACTGAACAGAGTTGTAATTCATTGCCATCCATGTATATCACTATAATTGTATGGTAATTTGGTACATATGATGTATTGAAATGAATTATTCCATCTAAGATTGATTCTTCAGAGTACTAGGCAATCAAGTAATAAAAGAAACACTGAAATAAATTATAAATTCACAAATAATACAATATGACTAATCACAATTTCAAACATTTTATTTTATGTTTAATTTTAAAACAAGTCAAAGTCTATACAACTAAGAATAAAAAATATATAGACTTTAGAAAAAAAAATAATGCAATTTAATTGGAGGTAATTATTTCCTTATCCAAATATTTTTTATTAATATTTAAAAAATGTGTTATTATTTATTATTAATTATAAAATATAAAGAACAAATAAAACTTACTACTAGTGCTTCTATAAGAGAAATAAATGTTAAGTAATTTCCTAATCGATATGATTTTGATATTTTGATTTATATTCATATTATTTTCCACTGTAATACAGTCAATATGCAATATATTGAAACATAATTAAAATTTTGTTTCCCCTTTTTACTGAAAAGTTTCTCTTATTCTTTTTTTCATGGTTGCAGTCTTGCAGATTGCAGCCGTATCAACGGCATTGGTTGTTGAAACGTGTCACGTGTCACGATGCCGCGAGCTTTGGACGCACAACGCGGCTCCTCCCGTCATCCAGAAGACCGGGAAAAACTGACATATAGCCTGCATTTCTATCGCGGCCTGCTTTCTACCACCAAACGCCCCGCAAAAGTCCTAGCGGGAAGAAGCAGAACGCCATACGGAGTCCGGACACAGTCGAGCTCCAGGTTGGGGCAACGATCCTTCGTTTCTACCCTCTTCGTGCATAAAACAGGCTTGTTATTGTCAGCGAGCGAATTTTGTTTTTGAACGGAGGACACGGAGTTAGTTGCTTGTGTGTGGCCGTCAGTTCGCTTGTTTAACTGCCTTTTTCATTTCATATTAGATCTTCGGGATTGAATTTTAAGGGACTACGGGCTTTGGTAATTGGTAGTGAACTGAAACGCTTTCCATTTGGTACAATTCGATGCGAGCTGATTGAATTAAAATCTTTTTAGTTGCAATTGGGATGCGGGTAGATGATCGGTTTTATTGGCGTTGCTCAATTTTTAGGTCTTTTCAACTTATTCTCCTTTTGTGGACAGTATTTCGGGTCATTTACTGGTCTTCTTCTGCTTGCCTAATTGGACCGCTGTAGTGTAAACTTATTTTACTTTGGTGGTAACCGTGACAAGGGGATACATGGGAGACGCTACAAGAGGATCTTCAGGTGGGTAGATGTCCGGCAGAGGATATTAGATAGCCACAACTTTGTGAAAATTTGATTCTGCTTTGAGGTATTGGAGTTGCGATGTTTGACCAATAGCCAGATGAGTCTAAGGCTAGGGTCTTACCTTGTGGCCAATATGTTTCTGTTTCATTATTTCAGAAAAAGTTTTGAAACGTACAGTGTTTCTTAAAATGCGAGATTCAATGTGTTTATCACAAAGAGCCTTATCGGTATTGGATGACTTAATAAACACAAATTTGCACGAGTTCCTCCAAAAAATTAGCATGGGGATTTCATGTTGTTTGACAAGATGTGTGGCTTTAGTTTTGCAAATAATATGGAAAAATTGCTTTGTATAACTTAAAGGCAAAATTATCATCGGTAATAAATTAAAGGTAAAGACTGGCAAATTTCCAGATAAGTGTACTACATGTTCTAGGAACACGAGAAATGGGTGTTTACTTTTCAAGATTTTTGAAGCTACCAAATCCCTTGTTTGTATGTCAGATGTTCCTCTACTAAGGAATCATCAGCAGGTTGACCACTTTTAGGCATTAATACTACTCCAGGGTTGTTGATTTTCATGGCTGCTTTAGGTTGTTATGTTAATGCAACATTTGAGGCTTATGTTTCAAGTATTTCATAAGCTTGTTGGTCTTGTACCTTAAGCGTAGAAGTTGTAACTTAAGTGGAAGTGCTTCACATAAATATACTCTTCATATTCTGTGACGATAATTGTACTTCTAAAATATACAAAAAGTCTTTTGGTAGGTCCTCACTGCTTGACTATGATCCAGGTTTGCTTACTGGAGACTTCATAATTAGGTGGGATCTTCTTCCGTTAGGCTCCAATCTGATCATCATACAGAAGCAATAATTATTTCTTGAAGATTTTTCTGTGCAAAGATGAGTATGTGGCAGCTAGTCAGTTCCTAAATTATGATCATGGGTTATGCGATGAGTAGGTTTGATATGGATTCCGAAATGTATGATGAAGGAACTGCCATGGATGGGACTAGTTCTAGTGGAAGAAACCAACTACAGTCTGTTGCTCTGGATCATGAAATTTCTCATGTGACTAAGTTTAGATCAGCACCAAGCGAGATGATACAAAAGTCCACATACATGAAGCCAAACAAGCCTATCTCTACTGTTAAAATGTTATCTGCTAGAGAGGCTAACTATTCTGGGAAGGGAAGGTTTTCTTCGCAAGACTGTTGCCACGTTCTTAGTAGATATTTACCTGTCAATGGCCCATGGCATGTGGATGGGATGAGTAGCAGAGCATATGTTTCACAGTTCTCTGCTGATGGAACACTTCTTGTGGCTGGGTTTCAGGTATCACCTTGATCACTTTAACCTGGAATACAACGGCTCTAGAACTGTCAGGAAGATTTTAAATGCTGAATGTCTGAGGTTATTTCTGACTACTCATAATTGCTGCTGCTGGTTCTGTGAATCAGTCTAGCAATATCAGGATATATAATGTTGAAAAGGGGTATAAAATTCAGAAAGACATTCATGCCAGGAGTTTGAGGTGGACTATCACTGATACGTGTCTTTCTCCAGATCAACGGTATCTTGTAAGTTCCCACTTTTTTTAATTGATATCGGTACAAAGGCTTGTCTTTATGCTGAATGCTGGAGTCCATGGAGATTTAAATTGGCTTTTAGAGAAATTCAGGATTTTCTTAGGGAGTAGCATGTACTTGGATTTGTATTCCTCACAAAGCTAACATTTTTAGCTGACACACTGGCAAAGAAGGGAGCCTCCCTTGTTGAAGGCCCTTCTTAGCTATGTATTCATTCTCATAAGAAATAATAAAATCACTTCTTTCAATTTTTTTTAGCATTTTGCTGCACGTGTCTTCATTCATTAAGAACTGAGCTTTAAAAAGGTAGATTGCTCCATAAAAGCCACCACGAATTGTGGCGAAATGAAGCTCTCTCTGGTTCAAGATGACTAAGAAACGCAGTCATTTGTGGGACTCCTTTTATAGCTTAGTTACTCAAGGAATAACCTGTCGGCAAGAGTAAAATTAAGAAGTAATTTTTTTCATCTTTTCATCCTATCAATTAAGTCTAAGTTTGGAGCCACACTGAAAACATTTTAAATAAAAACAGATCATATTAGTTTGACGTCTTGGACAAAATCACAACATACTGTTGTCTTTTGAACCTATTAATTAGATACAGTTTTTCCATTTCAAAATAATTAAATATGGTTTTGAATCACATAAAAGACAGTAGTTATCGATCTTGAGCAAAATCATGGTACCTACCCTCATTTGAAAATAGTGTAAAAATAAAATATTGATATTGAACCTTGAATATCATTCAATAACAACTCCATCAGCAAAAGAACAAATAGAATTTTTAATGATTCTCCTATTTTATCAAGCACCCGTCGTATATAGAGGTAGGTGAGTGGTACTGAAAGATGTGATTGAATTCTCTAGAATTGACAAACTACTTGAAATGTATCTGTAAATATTTCTTAATTTTTTAAAATGTATATAATTGTTATATATTGATACTGCAAGTTCCCAACTCCTGTGTATTTGTGTTAATGGTTACTTTGTAATGTGTTCATAGTTGATACAAGTTTGTGATATCAGGTCATTTCAAGTCAATTATATGGTTCTCTAATTCAGTGATTGATGCAGTTGTTTGGATGCAGGTTTATGCCAGTTTGACTCCTATCGTTCACATTGTTAATGTGGGAAGTTCTTCAGTAGAGTCTCATGCAAATATCACTGTATGGACTTTGCTGATGATCTAATTATGTTTTACCCGTCTTCTTTTCTGGGCATGCACTTCTATAAATGTTTCTAAACCCTGATGTGGTTCTACTTTCCAAAAGAAACTCAGTGCAGTTCTAATGAACTAATAATATTGCAGATTTTAGGAATATGTGTGCTTGCTAGTTTGCTTTCTGTTATCTTAGCTATCGTGTTTAAAGTAGTAGTTGCCCCAGTAGATGAGGTATATTATTATTTTATTCTTTGCAGATGTGGTTTTACTGGTACTTAGGTAATAGGAAAAGCAGAACAAAATAACAAAGACAAAAAGCCAAGAGTGGGCAACAGGAAGGGCTCCCTCACAACAGGGTATTGGAGGGTGACCACCTCCATTGCAAGAGTCTCTGCTTAACAATTAGCGTATGTAGATGGAATTTCTTAACAGTTGTATGCCTTGTTTTTGGTAGTGACAGTTGTCCTATACCTTACCAACTACTTGTTCTTGATATCTGTACCTACCGTGTTGAAAATACACAAAAGATAATGGAATAAAGTCCTACCCAGGTTCTTGCACTTCAATCACTAAAGTTAGGAGTATTTCCTTAGTTTACATTTCTATTAGTTGATTCTGAAGCAATCAGTTTGAATGAGCGGTATTTCTTCTCATACAGCATGAATGGAAATGTAGTAAACCTAGAAAGCTGAAAGAAGCTCGTTAGGGCTTGTTAGGATGTAGCATAGAAATGAGTTATTCTTATTGTTCATTGTGCTGCTATTGCAAGTGTTATTTCAAAGTGCACTCCCTGAAATGTACTACTAAACTACTGTGTTTTCTGTAAGCATATACTTGAAGCATCTTTTGACATATGTGAAAGTAACGGAGTTTTTAACTGCTTGGACAATGATGATGTAAGAAAGCACAGAATCATAAGAACTTTTAGTTAGTAAATCCTAAGAAAAAGCCAGTATCAGCCCATAACACACAACACACGCACATTCCCTCATTTTTTGTCTGACATATTTTATTTTCAGGAGATTCACTATGGACTGGACTTCTCAGCTGATGGTGATGAGGACTCTTTTGGGATCTTTTCTGTCAAATTTTCAACCGATGGACGGGAACTCGTGGCTGGAACCAATGACAATTCTATATATATTTATGACTTGGATGCAAATAAAGTGACCCTACGTCTTCCAGCGCATTCGGTATAAGTGTTTGTTTATTTTGTTTGAAAGTAGTGGTCCAATTAAAGCAAAATGCTTCAATAGAAGATCAGAGAACTGTCAATATTCTTAGTTTGTTTTCCTTTGTCTAGAATTATATTTGTGTATATTTTCTGAGGAAGTGAAAATATCTTCTGAGTGCTCTTTGTGTGATGCTGAAATTTTTTTGCTTGCATTCCTCAAAATAAGGCAACTCTTTCAATAGGGGAGACCATAAAAGATTACAAAATAAGGGTTTGGCCAGGCAAGCCCAAAGAAGGAAAAAAAATCTTGTATCTGATGCAAGATCTCCTGTACACCTATATGCTGTTGAAACTACACCCATGGTGAAGAATCTTGATACCCCTGAACCACCTGCTACAGAGCTGAAATTTCACGATGCAAATTACAAGTTTCATTGTAAAAGAAAGATGGATCCTAGGGTCACCGTGTTCTTATTGGCATGGTGTACTGTTTCTGTTTTTGATAATTGCAATGAAAACTGGTAGCATGTCTGTTTGTGTTTTCAAATATAATCAGAAACTTAAATCGTCTTGTTCTTCCCCAGAACGATGTAAATACGGTTACATTTGCTGATGAAACTGGGCATCTTATATACTCTGGGAGCGATGATAATTTTTGCAAGGTAAATATCTCTTTTTTAACCAGTAGAAGGTCAGGCTTGATGTTCGTATTTACTGTTTTTCACTTAGCATGGCTCTTGCTGAAACTTCATAGTTTTGTTCCAGAGGCGTATAATCTCTCTCTCTCTCTCTCTCTCTCTCTCTCTCCATTTCTCATTGTGAATTCGAATATAAAGTTGATCTGTGTAGAATTTCTTTCAATCTTATTGTGACGTGAGAACTAGACTGGAGCCATATATTCAGAGTCACAATGGTTGGCTTCAGCATTCTTTCTCAATGTAAGAGAAGAGAGATGTTCGAGACTAGAAAATCTTTTGAAGAAAGATATCCTCTGTGTTCATCCAAATTACCCCAAACATTACAAGTTGTACATGCAGTTATTATTTCTTTTCTCTCCATGAGTTTAGTGAAAATTTATTCAATTGGGCCACAGTTTCTAGCCGTAATATTGTAATAAACTATTTAATTTCATCTCGAATGTTGCAAATAAAACTTGAACTTCTCAGGTCTGGGATAGACGCTGCTTGGTTGCCAAAGGGAAACCTGCAGGGGTCCTCATGGGGCATTTGGAAGGCATCACCTTCATTGATAGCCGTGGGGATGGCCGGTATTTTATCTCAAACAGTAAAGACCAGACCATCAAACTTTGGGACATAAGGAAAATGTCTGCTAATGCTACTAGGTATGACTTGTTTCCTTTCAATCATAGAGTGAGATACATGAGTCAGTTGTTTTGTTTCACGAGGTCATTGGAGGATCTTCTTATGTTTCTTTGTCTCACTTTGCCTTTTATCATTTTTTTTTATCTAGGCAATTAAATGCACATAATTTTTAAGGCCATTTTTATTTTCAAATAATCACATCAGTAAGCATTCTGTACTAAGAGTAATTTGCTTCTGTACACTTATGTAGCCCTAAATATTCTAATTTGCTTCTTCATAACAAAAAGGCAACTGTATTTTGAAAGCTAGTTGTAGGCTGTTCTTAGTTTATTTAGGAGATCAGAAACCGTCAACAGTATGTTTGTTTGGGTTGTCTTTTTGTGTGTTGCGATCCTTCAGAGGTTGGATTTCTACTTTATGGGGAACGAAGATGCTGGCTATGTGGTCGTCCACTTCTCTTATTTGCTACTTTTTTAATGGGAAATTTGGTTAGAGAGAAATTCACGATGTTTCAATAGCCAAGCAGCTCCATTGTTGGTCACAGTGTAAGATTCATGCACTTACAGTTTTCATGGTTCTGGATCAAACATCCAATTCAGTCTATTGTGGTGTTGTTCTGTGGAAGTGCTGGCATGGATTATGTACCATTCATGATACTCTATGCTAGACCACATGTTGAATGGACACCTCTTCGTAATTCTCTCAAGTTAAAATTTCATGGCTTTTCCAAAGGTAACCCATGTCATGCAGGATTTGGATTTTTTTTATGCTATCACATAGGAGAAACTATATTTTCATTTATGGTCCAGCATGACCTAGTGATGCTTTGGAGGCTGAATTCACTCTTTCACAGGGTCCTCGAATTGATCCAGTAGATCCTTATCTCGTTTCATTTAGTGGGAGATTCTTTTTCTGCTTTTAAGTGGACCTCCGGTGCTAAAAGATCAACTCGGTGGTTTGGCAACTTATGTAATGAGGTTCATGATTTGGGAAGAGGTGTTATTGTAAGCTGGAGTATGTTAGTAGAACAGCCCATGTCAAGCTGACCTATTGGCTGAAGATCAGGCCTCTCTAGAACATGTTGTCTGAGATGCCTCTTCTTGAGGCTTTTGCCTAGCAAAACCATCCTTTTTTTTTAAATGGAAAAGAAAATGTACTTACTGTTGCTAAATGCGGCCTTGAATATTATGGAATGTCACATGCTAGGAAGGCTATACTGTTGTTTAGGTTGTTGTCTTTGTTTATAGTTGATGTTTGTTTAAAAGTTGTGGGTGCATGGATGTGAATCTGCAAATTGATGTATGATATTGTCTTATTTGTGATCAGTTCTTTATTTTATTAAAACACTTGTTAAGGAGATCCGTTGCTGCAGTTAGCTTCTGGTTTGGAACATGAGTGATGTGGTTTTCTGCATATCCGATTTCACTGTGGTCCACGAATCTTTTATACTCAACTTTTGAAGGTTAGACTGGATATTCTAACAATATGAACTTGTCTATGCCTGCTTCAGCAATCCAAGAGTATTCACAGATTCTGACTGGGATTACAGAATGGACTACCCGTCTCATGTCAGAAATATGAAGCACCCTTCTGATCAATCACTGGCAACATATAGAGGTCACTCGGTCTTGAGAACTCTCATACGCTGTTACTTCTCTCCTGCTTATAGGTAGCACCACAATCTTGTTCTCAATCTATATCGTTAAGTGATTACTTTTTCTACTGGTTATTTTTCTGTGCTTCTGTCTTTCTCTGCTTTAATGTCCAGTATATGCACATTGATAGTATAAAGGAGAAGGAAAAAGATGTATAATTAGCTGTTGACTAACTATGTTGAGTTGGTTCAGTACAGTTGAAAATGGAATTCACTGCTTAAGAATGTTGGAACAAAATCTGAAAAATTCAACGGGTTGCTCTTGAGAATCAATGTCTTTAGAGAGTTCTAAAAGATCTGATATTGGTGGTTTATAGTTTTTAAAGTATTGGATCGTTGTATTAGACATGCTGGAAGTACTGATTAGATCTATAATTTGCAGCACCGGTCAAAAGTATATCTACACTGGAGCTTATGACTCGAGTGTATATATTTATGATGTTGTATGTTCTCTCACCTCAATTCCCTTTGCTTCTTTATTTATTTATTTCTTTAGCAAAACAACTTTTTAACGTTTGTAAGCTGACAGATTAATGTACTTTTTAAAGAGCTTTAATTTTGTGCTTGTATGACTTGGCGACTTGTTAGGTGAGTGGAGCCCTAGTTGCGAAGCTTGATTATCACGACTCAACAGTAAGGGATTGTAGCTGGCACCCCATCTACCCTGTACTTGTTTCCTCCTCGTGGGACTGTACAGTTGCTCGATGGGAATTTCCTGGAGATGATAAAGCTCCTGTCTTGGTTCGAAAGAGAAGTGGCAGGAGATACGGGGGTTATTATTGATCTAATCGCGTTTTGCCTGTTAATGCTTTTCTTCTTTCATAGTTAAAACCGGTAAGTTGTATGAAGAGGAAGTGTATTGAAGCATCTCTTCATACAATTAATAATAATTTTGCTGATGAATTACCCTATTTTGTTCTATTTCCGCTGCAGCACTCTGAAAGAAGCCGTCCCCCTCTGTACATAGTCAAGCTCAACCAGGCGGCAGCAAGTTTTTGGGATAATGAAGCTGTATATTCTTGGGTAGCACAAGTGGGTCGTTCCCCGGCGACTGTCATGTTACTCTTTTATGTGTATCTTGAGACTTTTCATCCTTGTCAGTAAGAGTTATTCGAATATCTTTGCTAGCATACGTTGGCTCTATTTTATTACAATCTATGTCTACCTAGTTTCTCAATCTAACGGCTTATTTGAAGTATCTAAAAAGGCAACTTCTCAAGTATAACGATCAGAATCCTCATAATTTTTTCGTTTCCTTGATCCATCTAACGAATATATGGAAACATTCATTTCAGTGTTTGGATCGAAACAGTATCATGCAAGTGCTAAGTGCTAAGTGCTAAGTTCTGCTACTTGACCCTGACCCATCAGATAAAAATCCTTCCTCCTTCAGTCTTCCTCTCGACGAGTCCGAGGCCAATCCCCTGGATCAGTCCAAGGTTTGCTAATGGCGGCAGAGAAGCCCGAGGAGACAAGCTAACAAAGACCCACTCTCAAGACCGAAATAGAAGCATAGAAACCAAGCAGCGAATTCAAAACAACCTGAAGGTTAATCAAAATATCTTTAGCATTCAGCAGCGTTAGCTACAACAAAAAGACGAGGATTTGAATCCCTTATTGTAGAGAATCTGTCAAAGACTATCAGATCAACGCCCTCTGGTAATATAGGCAATAGAGGCGGCGATGATAACAGCAGCTGAGGAAACCCATGACCACAAACACAGTTTCTTTTGTGCGTAGGAGGCAACCTGTAGAGACGTAAGATCCTTGCTCAAATTCTCCACCTCCATGTCCTTCGCTTTGAAAATCTTTTTAATAGCTTCCAGCTCCATCGTGAAGGACCCAAGAACATCTTCCTCGGCTTCGACATTTTCAACAGCAGCTTCTTCGCCCTCTGGCCTACCCATCATTTCCACAGTTTCCCTGAGCATCGATAGAGCACGGTTCAGAATAAGTTCGCCTTCTTCCGCTCTTGTCTGCAAATTCTGAAGATCTCGTCTAGCCGTCTCGGTCTGGGCTACCAGTTTCTTCTGCAGATTATCCTTCTCGTCGAGTGTAAGTGCGTTTTCGTCTTGAAGACGAACAACTTCGCCATGTAATCGAGTATTCGTTTCTTCTTGCTCTATGCATTTACCGCGCAATTCGACCATTTCGACTTGTATCTCCGCCCTCGCTTTTTCTACAGCTTCTTTCTCTTCGACAATCTCCCTCATCACTCTTGACAAAGTATCTAGTTCTTTCAGAGAGTCTTCCAGCTTGTTCCCCGCCAGAACTTTGGCTTCTCTCATGGCGTCAAAATTTCTTACCAACTCGGCCGTGAGCTGCGCCAGTGCTTCCTTATCTTTAGAACTCTCCTCTTCCAACTTGGAAAATTCTAGCCGCAGAGATTCTTCTCTGTGTTGGAGTGAGGCGAGATTTTCCTTCAAGGAATCTCCCTCGCTGAGCACACGGGATAGTTCTTCTCTGTGAAGGGTTTCCCTTTCAGCAAGCTCGCGCTGCAGACTAGAGATGTTTGCCTTGAATTGTTTGATAGTTGCATTCAACTCGTCTATCTTACCATCCTTCTCGGCCGTAATACGTTCGAGCTCTTCCTTCTCCGCATTGCGTTTTGCGAGTTTCTTCTTGAATTCCTCCAGCACTTTATCGAGATTGTCTTTCTCACGGATAACGCATTCGAGGGCTTCTGTCCCCGAACTCACTTCACTTTGAAGCCGATCCACCTCTCCTCGTAGCTTTGATAGCTCAGATTCGGAGTCGGCCTTTTGTAGCTCAACACACTGCTTTTCGCTCTTCAACATTTTCATCTTCAACGCAAACTGCTCGAAGTAGGCAAGAACAGAATCGAAATCATCTGAATCTTTCCCTCCGTAATCATCCATATCAAGATCATTTTCATCTAGAGTTGCTTTACCAAATTCCCGGAGGAATCTTTCCCTTTGTTTCCGAAGCGCCTCCAGCTGAACTTCGACTTCCCTTCTCCCCGCCGTGATCATTTCCATCTGGCCCTCCAAGTCCCTGCACCGTCTCGCCATTTCTTCCTCCAACCCCCGCTTCTGGTCCTCCGACGACAGAAGCTTCTGGGCCAACTCCTCCTTCACCTTCTCGGCCGCCGAAACCATCTCCTGCAAGGCATTAGCGACGCAAATGCGGCTGACACTATCCTGCACCTCGAACTCAATCGTCTGGTCTTGAAACAGGGAGCTGCTCGATTTGAGGTCCCGCACCATGGAAGCGAAACGGTCGAGATCCGACTGGAGAGAGTCCTTGGAAGTCTTAAGCGAATCGACCTGCTGTCGGAGCTCCACCGTCTGCCTCACGAGCATGGAGTTGAGCGCTTGCAGGTTCTTCGTCTTCTCCTCCGAATCGGGGATGGGCGAGTGCACATCAGAGGAGAGATTCTTCTTCGCCATTGCGGGTTGGGGTACCGTGTCTACAGACTCGGCGGCGTCCGAGGGTTGCACCGCCGTCGAAGGGGCGACCTTCTTCTTCTTCGTCATGGTCGTCTCGTAGACAAAACCCAGGTAGAAGAAAGAGGAAACGCGAGGATTGCGAAGAAGCGATTAGGGCTGAAAAATCGCGTTCTCTCAAAACAAAAAAAAAAAAAAAAAAAAAAAAAAAAAAATTCCTTGACGAAGAGAAGATGGAGAAACCAAAGGGGGGTGGCCGTGGCTCTGCTCTGCTTCTCTGTAACTCTTTAAGCTTGAAGCCTAACGAGTGGTGCCTTGGGATGGGGATATGATATGCAGCGAGAAATAGAAACGCCGCTCAAATTCAAATGGTCCCTTTTCTATCTCCTTTCCATATCTGCCGTCCACGTGGCTCACTCGGACGGCGCAGGATGAGTCGAGTCACGACACGAAACCCTAACCGAGTTATGAAAACTGCGGCACTAGTAAATGTGTTGAGGGGAAGACGATAGTACCCCTGTGAATGTGATCTGGATGGACAGAGGATCTGATCCGGACATCAAAATACGGCCGTCCGATCGCAAAAAATTCCGCTGATTTGGACCGTCAGGGGCACTTGTGGTAAGTGGATTCCAAACGAGGGCAAGCCCCTTATCGCCTTGGGAAGAGCATGAGCTTCAGGCTGGCGTGTGGCGGTGGCGGTGAAGCCGCGATGTAAGCTCACTCCCGAGTTTGCTTTTCATGGAAGGGAGTAGGGACAGACTCCTCACTTACGGCCTGATTTCTGCCACCTATGATCTCGCAATGGACGGCTGTCAATGGAGCTCAAAATTCAATATAAAAAAATCAGATATC
Source organism: Aristolochia fimbriata (assembly GCA_019845555.1). Classification (NCBI taxonomy): domain Eukaryota; kingdom Viridiplantae; phylum Streptophyta; class Magnoliopsida; order Piperales; family Aristolochiaceae; genus Aristolochia; species Aristolochia fimbriata. The sequence continues at coordinate 12,858,578 of CM034078.1, read as the reverse complement.
AATTTTTTATAAATTTATATTTAAGTTAAATATTTTAACTTTTTTTTTATAAATTAGATTTAATTATTTTTATATCTTTATTCTTTAGAGTTTTAATTTTTGTAGTACTTTTGAAATAATGAAAATATTTGTATACACTAAAATGTGACCAGCCCAAATACTATGAGCCCAAACGCCCATCAATCCAGCAATCGATCGTCGTGGATAGGCTTTGTCGATTTTCAAAGTCACTTGCCGCAGCCCATCACCAGACCCATTGGCATCGCTAATAAGCCGAGGAAATACACCCACGATCCTTATTAATGGGATCTAACAGAGGAATTTCCCACTCTTCCTCCCATCTCAACAACAGCAGCAGAAAGGAGATCGTGATCTCCATTCCAAGGAAAGAGCTCCAACAACTTAACAGAATCGGCTACAAATAGCCAGAAACGTTCTGTCGAAGGGGTTCGAAAATCTTTTGTCCAAGTGCACTTCCACGCATAGAAGCTTTCTCGAGACAAAGGTTCGAAAATCATTCGTCAAAAAATGTTCTCACGTACAGAGACTCTTTCGAGCCAGAAAAGTTAAGCATCTTGCAGTTCGTCGAGATTCATCAGTTCGACTCGAGCAGTTCTACACATTCGCTGACAACGTCAACAAGTCGATACACGTAGAACACAAATACTTCTGTCCTACTGACCAAACCCATCATTGTTCGTGTACACTCATTCCAGAACTCAGATTTCGACATCAACTCGCCAGAAGCCGAAACCTCATCAATTTACACGGAGAAACACAAATTGTAACACAAATATTCTGTCGCAAATTGAATTACTCTCTTAGTCGTGCCTCCTCGCGGACCAGCAAATTTTCGGTGAAACAATATCTAATCAAGATTTGGATGTAGTTACAAAATGAAACTGAAAGCATGTATCCTGAGTTATTAACTAATGGGTAATCGTTGAAGTTGTTAATTAATACCCATGGGAAAAGGGATGGGTTTTTTATAATGGGCCTTAGGGATATTAGAAAGAATGATGGAATAGAAAATGTAAAAGAATAAGAAGGAATACGGGTGAATCAAGGGAGAATAACTAGATAATATCAGTACACTATACATAACTTTTAGTTTATGATACACCCATTGATCCAGATTAAGTTCCACATTTTTCACACAATCCTCACTCTGATCCGTTAGTATGTAGAGATTGGATCGGATCAATATTGGTCAATGGGGTTTGAATCACATATTAATACAATCCGTTTGCTCCTTTTCATACTTCTCACAATAATGATATTTGGGTTTATTTACATTAATTTAATTTGTTTTTTCATACCGAGAGACATTGAGAGGGTAGTCTCTGTTATGATCCTGATTTATGTGCCTAACATTCTTTTTTCCATCAGTTCATGAGCTTTTGGCATATTGGTTAGGTGCGTAACATGCTCGACCCATTTTCTACCTAGCTTGCAACAACCACATCAATTAAAGCATTTGAAACTATGAGAGACATGTGAAGAGCAAATGAGTGTGGGAGACTTACACATGTGGGTCTTGAAGCCATAAAGTAGCAAAGCAGGGAGTTAACTTTCACATCAACTGCTGTGCTACCCATGAAGATCCTTGAGTTCTCAAGTTGCATTTTAATTCCTTCCATCAGTGTTATTAAAATCAAACTGAACAAGCGGTTTGTTTTTGACCAACCAGACCAAAGAAAGTCATAAGAGAGATCTTTAATGAAATTCACAAGGATATAATAAGACTTGAAAATCAAATAGTGGCTCCTTCGGGCTTAACCACTGATTGAACCAGGTCCATTAAAGGTGCTGGCATGTAGAAGATAGTAATAACTCTTTTATCTGACATGTCATTGTTTGACAACGAGGCACTGAAACCTTCCACTTCCCTCAAAGCAAAAAGGACCACTCTCCTTTCTCCCCTCAATCCATTGCAATCTCCATTCCCCTCAATTTAATTTGCATGTGGAGCCTCTGTCATTTTATTTGTGTGCTATGGCTACAGGTAAGTAACCAGTAACTCATATTTTTCTTCAAAATCCTCTCTTGTTACCCAAATTGTAGACTCATTGATGCATTACAAAAGAGCATGTACCTGTTTTTTCTAGTGTAATCTGAGAGCAAAAGGAGTGAGTTTCTTCAAAGTGTTTTTTTAAATAGTCAGATGAGGAGGGAAGTTGTGTGTTGTTTGGTCTGGCCTCACCAACAAACAGAGATATAATTTTGTTTCCTGAAAGGCAACTACTCTACAGTCTTTATTCTATATATAAAGCATGGAGACCCCATTGATAGATCAGTCATTATGTAGCATGTGCCACGTGGTGAGCTTAATTGGCTTACGTTGTTGGCTTACTTGGATTGAGTTGAGACAATGGAAAAGTTAAAAGCTCTGTTGGGTTGTTCTATGACACAAGTGGTGCCTACTACTACTATATTTAAAAGAATGGCGCTCGCAGATATGTCCTATGCTCAGATAAGAACACTGAGCGCCATTGGCCGCTTTGCTGCTTTGCTTTCCCAATATCCATGTATGTTTGTTACTTTTGATGATTCTCATCACTTCTCACCATTGTCAACGCCCTCGGGTGCACTTTTTCGATGATTCTGAGCAGCTCAACCTAGGCGTGCCCCTGTGTAGTGTGTGAAAAATATGAGCCGTTTTATTTATTTGCAGAGATGTAAATGGCGTTAGAGGAGACTCTGGCAGCACCACAGTATGGCGTCCTATTTCGGTTCTCTCTCTCTCTCTCTCCCGAGTTGCTTGCCAGTCTTTGAATAAAATTAATCACCGTATGTAACTGTTGGGTCTTTGGTGGTTGTTGAAGACTAGACAACCTGTAAAAATCCTTCCGAGGTCAATGCGCTGTACCTGTTTGTTTGTTTTCCCCACAGAACATCGCATCTGCTTGTTACCCAACTTACTGAGCTTTTCTTGTGAAAGGGGCGTGCCCAGAGTGAATAAAGAAGGCCACACAACAAATCCACCGACCGGTCGCATAATAAAAGGAGGTCGCGCGAGGGGAACGAGGATGGCCTTCCCTCAAACCAAGAAGCTGTTTTTTATCGAGGAGGAACATGGATATGGTGGAACATCTGAACATGGAAGAGAAGAGAGTTAAAGAGACCAGTAAGTAATGGAACAAGTACAACCATGCAGCAGTCTCATCTCTCTCTTTCTTTCTTTCTTTCTTTCATGTTTACAATGAACAAAAAAAAAAAAGAAAAGTAAAAATGGTGATTTCTAACATAATTCAATAATGGGTCATGCAACGCATGGATTGGAGGACGACCTATCTATCTCCTTCTGCGACTGTGAAATGATAAGTTCTTCAGTTCCATGCTAAAAAAGATAAAGGGAGAGATAGGAAGTCAGAATGCAATGAGGAAACATTATTACTTGCGAGGAAGAAGATTGGGATGGTCCCCCTCAATTTCCAAATGCCACACTCAATTGCTCAACCACTCGACGAGCATCGCCATGGCCATGGCATTGGCCTCCCTCTCTTGATTCTTGATGATTGGACTCAAAAATATCTCACTTGTGTTCTGTGGACCTCTGTTTCTCGCTCAATTGTTTCTAGCTCAATTGTTTCTCGCTCAATTGTTTCTCGCTCAATTGTTTTTGTGATCGTGGAATTCCAGATTTTACAAATCGGACAGAAACAGAAAATGAATTTCTTGTAGGGTAAAGGGACCAAAGAGACCAGAGAGATGAGATTCTAATAACATGAAAAAGCAATAAATATAGATACATACAAGAGAGTGTCACCTTCTTCCATGGTTGAATCAAAAGTCCACTAGAGATCCAATTAAATACTATATATATATATATATATAGACTTTAGAGGAGGACATATATGATCAAAACAAATGAGTGTCACCCTCTTCAGCAACTTATCTACAGACACAAATCAGACATTATTGACCATAACAGATGATACTTTCTTTTCCTCTGTTTTGGACCCATATTCAATCAATGGGTCATTCTTCGTTATAGAGAAATTCACTGCCCAAAGAAAAAATAAAAATAAAATTAAAGAATAAATATCCATAATAATAAGCCATCAAGTTTTGCAGCCAGTAATCAACCCCGCCACTCGCTACACTGTGCCGTAGGCCTCGTCTTCTGCTTCCCAGCTTTGAGAGGGCAAGGAGTCTGCAACGGAGGGACCATACAGTTATACTGGAGACACAGGGAACTGCTGAGTGGTATTTCTGCTGTGGGTTTGATCTCAATCCCCGTCAAAAAATTATGCTGCAAATACAGAATCTGAATCCCGGCGGAGAGCAATCCGTCCACAAAAGTCCCCGGAACCTGGCCTACGAACTTGTTGTTGTTCAGATAGAGATTCTGGACCGATGAAAATAAGGGCGATATTTGGCCGGAGAGGTGGTTGTAGCTGAGATCGACGGTGGAGATTCTCACCTCTTCCCGGGGTGCCACCTCTCCGGTGAATTGGTTCCGCTGTAGTTGCAGAGACGAGATGGGGAAGGAGAAGACGGAGCTTGGTATGGTTCCCGTGAAACGGTTCATGCTCAAGTCGAGGTAGTTCAGGCGGCCGAGTCGAGGTAAGATGCGGTCCACTGGTCCGGCGAGGCGGTTGTAGGAGAGGGAGAGGTACTGCAGCGACGCAGGGAGCGAATTGGGAGAGATTGCACCGGAGAGATCGTTGTGTTTGAGGTCGAGGCGAATGAGGTTAGGCGCAATGAAGGGAGGAATGGAGCCAGAGAGACGGTTGTGGCAGAGGATTACGTTGGAAAGGGAAGGAATTTGACCGAGTGAGCGGGGAATGAAACCCGTCAAGAGGTTGTAGCTGAGATCCAGCGTCTGGAGGGACCTGAGGTCGGAGAAAGACGCCGGAATTCCGCCATGGAGGAAATTTTTACTGATGGCGAGGAAGCGGAGGTTCCGGCAGCGGGAGATGGTCTCGGGGAGGACGCCGATGATGCGCCCGGGGACGACGGAGAGTTCGGTGAGCGCCGAGAGCTTACCGATGGCGGGGTCGAGACGGCCGGTGAGACCCGGGGAACCGGCTCTGGGGTCGCCGAGGTTCAGCGCTATGACTTTATCTGCCTCGCAGAAGACGCCGGGAAAATTGCAGGGGTCGGAAGTGAAATCCCACTGAGAGAAGAAGGTCGAACCGGGCATGTCGTCGAGCGATTTCCTGATCGACTGCAGGGCCAAGAAATCGAGCGGGTCGAGCATCGCGAAGACGATCGAATGCTCGCAGACGAGGAAGAGTGCGAGAAGAAGAACCTTCGCAGACGTTCCCATGGCTCCCTGTTTGTGTTTTTGTGGAAGGAACCCAAAGGAGCGACTTTTAAAGGAACGGGATTGGGATTTCCCCTCCATGGCCTCTTTTCCGTGAATGACAGGAAGGTTTCTGCTTTTCTCGTGCGGAATGTGAGGGTTTTAATGGCGGAGAGAGCAGTGTAGGAAGAAGAAGAAGAAGAAGAAGAAGAAGAAGCCTTGGTGGAGAAGCTTTGCTCTCTGTCTTCTGCTGCTCGCTCCTCTTTTCTCCCTTCTCCTCTCTTTTCATTATTTTGGCTTCTCAGACAAGCCTGAAATGCCCAATGACGACCAACGCTCTTTTTTCTCTCTCTCTCTCTCTTTCTTTCTCTCCGCTGCCACAAAAGCTGTTCGTTCCTCGTTTTTTATTTTTTATTTCCTGACCTCGGGGTTTTGCCCCTTTTTTAATCCCGTTTATTTGTTTTAGTGAGGCTAGGCTCGGGAGGAGCAAACGGTATTCCGAACCGATGTGGTAATCCGAAGCTGAGCTCGGGTGACAGCTCATCCGAGACGAGGACCGCGTGAACTCACGGTGGTGCGGTGCGGACCGTGCGAAGGAGGTGGGGGGCCGAGAAGGAGAACCACCATAAATGTCACCGAGAAAGAAAGTAGAAATATCGACTGTTGAATAAGCTGCCACGTGTGTTCACTTGTGCCACCTAAGCTCGACTCTCTTCCATTTAGTCAGACTTAAAAAAGTGTCACCGAGTCAGAGAGACTCAGACCTCTCACTTCCTTGGTTGGCCCCGAGGGAGCAAGTGCCAGCTCGGCCGTTATTTTCCATCCCCCAGACTCTCTAGTCTCTACTCGCTCCTCTTCTCTTCTTCTTTTAAATCAACGGTCTCCTCCTCTGATCAAAAGCGAATTACGCGAAACTTACCACGAAAGAAGGAGATTGGAGAAGACTCGTGAACGGTCCCATTTTGTTACTTTTTCGTTGAAGGTTTTGGTGACCCAGTTCTTATCTTTCGTTCTTTGACTGGATCCTTCGATGCCGTCTTTTGCTTTCTTACTCGCTTTCTTACTCGCTTCGATCTTAAGTAACATAAGATTAATTAGGGTTCATCTCATCGCCCGCATGCAGCTCGACCAGCTCGACTTCCTTCATCCATCCAGCTTTCCTGGGTCAGTATGTATTAACTATGAACTGAGAACTCTGCAGTCCTCGGCTCATGGAATAAAGTCATATGAATGAATTCGGGTGGATAAATCACATTCTGGGTGATGCGTTTGTTAAGAAATGGGTCCAGAACCGAGAGTAAATCACCGAGTTCTTGTTTGCCGGTGGCAGTCTGATGTCTGCAGGTTGAATTGAAAGACGGTCGGGAGTTGCTATTTTCGACGGTGAATCACACTCTTCCGCCGCCTCGCAACTGCCTTACTCTGTTTCCCGCTCGATCCTTTAGGTAATGAATTGACCCAGCTACCAACCCAGAAAGATGGGTCTCAGTGGTCTGCGCCATGGCACTTCATTTGGTGAAAGTCCTAGGGACTGAAAGACACTCGCGTCGTCCTATGCACCGGCATGATCCAGAGCGGTGGAAGCCCCTGGTTCATATCAAGTTAATTATCTAGCAACATTCTTCTCTTCGGCCCATTTGTGACCAGAATTGAGTGAGACAGATGTTGGGAATTATGATAGCAGTTGTGAATGATGAAAGGGAAGGGCAATTGATACATGGTCCTCAGGGCGGTGGCACTTGATTCTTGCTCCAATGTCCCGTCTCTTTCACTCCACCTCCCCAGGATGTTTTCATTTCAATCTCAGAATTGTCTTTCAGTGCACAATGCACATGGCCTCTCCTCACTGATTGCTATAATGCTGTTGGCTTCTTTGAGATTCATAATATATCCTGATTTATTTGATCTAAGTGTTACATAGACTTGAATAGTGGAGAATCGGCATTTTCGTAGGGAAGTACTAAACCCTGATTTCTGAAAAAAAAAAAAAAAAAAAGCTGTCATAATTTCTGGGAAATCTATATATTAAAAAAAAAAAAAGCACCTTTTTTTTGGCAACGTATTAATGAAGGACTAAAATAAATTAGGTTTGATTTTGGGAAATACCCACAAAATCATACTCATTTGTTTCCATGGCTGTCTTTATCTAGAAACTTTTAGGGCACATTAGTTAAAGTTCTTTGGATGCTAAGAGCTCCACTTTGTGGAAAGAGCTTTCTTTCATATTCTCCTTAAATTAACCTGTCACGAGATTTTATTTCTTTGATAGAGCTCCAAAATAAAGCTTTTCTAAAAAAACCTCTTTCAAATTTCAATGAGTCACTCAAACAGTTCGTCTTAATAAAAATTAAATATATTTTTGTAATCATTTGTTTAATAAATTATGTGTATATTTTAAACTATTAACTTAAATAATTCAGAGTTATTTCCTTAAACTGTTCAATTATAGTTGACATGTATTTCTTAAATAAAGGGCATTAAGAAAATATAAAGATGGAAATGGAATTTAAATATCATTGCTAGGGGTGTAAACCGGTAATAATCGAAATGGGTAGGGTTATTCCATTACTCGTTTTAATTACCCTACCTACCTGTATTTCGTCACTTGTTTTGCCCGAATAAATCGAGTAATCGGGTAAATAAATGGATAATAATATTTTAATAAATTTAATTATCTAACTCTTATAAAATTTTTAAAAAATACAAAATAAAATTAAAATCATATAAAAATTACATTCAAAATCATAAATTTATCTAAAAACAACTCAAACACATGTACAACACACATATTAAGGTTTGTATGATAAAAATAAGGACATAAAATTTTTAAAAATTATCAAATTATCATCCAAATAATTAGGTAATCGGGTAAAAAAAACCCATTATCCGTTGAATAATTAAATAATTTTTTTATCAGATAATCGGGTAAAATTGACACCCTTAGAATTTTTAATTTATATTAATTTCTTGCCAAAAAATGACAAATGGCTACGACCCGAGTCACCTGACACCGCGGTATTGCCTTTACCGAGTCCGAAGCGCACCGACCTCTCTTGTTTCCCGCCACCTATTGCTCGCTCTCTGACCGGTGCCCGACACAGGCAGACAGGACGGGAAGAAAAGATAGAAAAAATCTGTCATGTGGACGAACAGTTGGTAGACCGGCGGAGTGTGAGCCTCCCCCAGTGATGGCTTCCACGGCGGGCAGAGTTACGTTTCGCGTCCTTCTCCTTCTCCTTCTCCTCTTCGTCGCTTTCTACTTCGGTCGGCCTCTTTACTGGAAACTCTCTGCTACAATTCAGGAGATCCGAGAGAAGAAACAGACGGTAAAAGAAGGCACGCCCAAATTTCTACTTCTCCACCTGTTTCCCCAAATCGAGTTGATGGTGCGTTTCGTCTTTTGTTCACATGTTCATTGTTTTTCCCCCCTTTTGAGTAGGTCTCTGGCAGACTGTTCTTGATGCTCGAAGATCGGTTGGCTGGCTCAATGACGAGTCCGACCCGGGCGTTGGCGACGAACGGCGCACCGGCAAGGCAGTTAACCGTCGGATTTTGAGATCCAAACGATGATGTGCGTGTGGCCTTGAGTAATCTAGGCTTGGTGGCTTACGGTGTTGGATCTGCGCTGCCTGCAGTGTAATGGTCTAGATCTCATCTCACCTCGTGGATATAATAATCAAGGAATCCTCCGTATTTTTCTTTTTTTATTGGAAGAGCTTATCACGTAGTAACTGTAGTGTCTTTGTAGCAATCCTATATTAGATTGCTTAATATTTTGCAACATTAGTGGGTTGGAGCTGGATTAGCTGATTTTAGCTGTTAAAAACTCCAAACTTGACGAGGAAATTGACGGAGGAACAGTGAGGTTGTTTTCCTTGCTCTGCCTGAGCCGGCATTGTTAATAGTTGGCTTAAGAAAAACCTTAGTTGGTTAGTATTTTACTGTTTCTGCTTTTTTCTTTTTTGTTGTTTGCCGTTGCCATTTTGCCTGTTGTGTTAGCTAGATTTATGGATGTAATAACATCCGAGGGTAAGAGGTTTGATGAATGTAATGAGTTGTGAACGATGATTCTGTACATAAGAAGATTACTTTTAGCAATACTTGGTAAGATGTTTCACTAAGGTGCATTTCTTATTCACCTCTTGGAGGCGTTCTCGTTCTGGACAATTGAGTTGGTTCTTGTTTTCTAGCCTTAATGTTCGACAATCTGTGGTTTGAACAATTGAGTTGGTTCTTGTATCTCAATATGTTTTCTGGAACTTTTCAGTTGAATTCCTTTGTATTAAATGTATGAATGATAGAGGAAATAGTTGGAAACCAGGAGAAGCCTTTCTTTAGGGTGGCTTGTGGAGGAAGTAAAGAATATATGTTAATTAGCTCTGAAACTTAGTTCCCTGTGCTTTTATTGGACATGCAAAAAAAGAGTTGTTTTGGTCATTTGGTGTTATAACTTGAGCTGATCACAGTCTTATAATTAGTGTCATGCAGAACTACTTCTTGTGCTTTTTCTGTGTTAGGATAAAGTGATTGACAGTCATAACAATGTTCGTGCTTTCTCATTTTTTTTTTTTCGAAGACATCATTGGAAAGAGATTTTTATTTTTTTAAGAGGAAAGAAAAAGATCTTGTGAGAGAGAATTGAACTTCCCATGGACGAGACTTGTAAGAGAGGAAAATACACTCTGATGTGATGAGGTAATAATCTACCTTGCAAAGGAGAAAGAAAGCTGGTCAGCAGGTTCTAACAACAAAGTGCTTAGGAGGAACTCAAGTATATTTGATTTTCTTGGTGCGGCTGTTAGGTGTGTGTCCTGAGTGGATTTCTAATCCTAAGTTCAACTGTTGACAATAAGTGTACCCTTTTTGACCTGAGGCGATGTGTGGACCCCTTTCCACCTGGAGGCAATGTGTGGACCCCTTTCCACCTGGAGGCAATGTGTGGACCCCTTTCCACCTGGAGGCAATGTGTGGACCCCTTTCCACCTGGAGGTGATGTGTGGACCCCTTTCCACCTGGAGGCAATCAGAAAAGTTATTGACTTAGATTTTTAAGGCTTGGTGCAGGGTCCACAGCTCTGGTCCTAGACTTGTGGTGGCTCAAAGGGATCAAAAGATCAAAGTGTTAGAGTTGAAAATGTCTCGAATTACAGTTTCTCTGTGATCGGAGTGGATTTGCCTGGCAGTAGAGTCAGCAAGGAAATGATAAAACTTCCTCACTAGCATCTTTATTAAGTGGTGGCTGACCAATGCACTTATCTCATAAATTGTTAAATCTCTTACTAGGACTTGAGAGTTTGTAACAGCCAATTTACACACACTCTTTAAAACAATTTGCAGATCAAATTTTCAGTAATTTCAGGTATATGGTCAGTTTTCAGTACCTGTTTGCACTAGCCACCCATGCTGTTATGGGTATATGGAAGGATCCAAGTTTAAGTAGGCACAGACTTGAAATGCTATATTTGAAAATCACTCTTACACAAGTTTTAGCTCTTAATAAAGTTGATCTAATATCCGCTTCTCAAAAACCGTGGTAGTTCTGAAGCTCTGTGTAATTTGTTGCTTTCAGATTAATGTGATTTTAAGAGATACTAAATGTCTTGTTTAAAATGGGTAATTTTCTCCAGATGCTTCTCGGTTGGGTAGGTCAATGTGTTTTGAAGAGTTAGTAAGAATTTTTTGAGGTATTTTCTTTTGAATTTTGTTCCTTTTGTCTCTCATCTTGTAAAAATGGTCGTACAACTCAAATAAGAAAAATTGGTTAGAATTCAACAGTTCCATAAAATGTTACAGACTTACAGTAGGTTGAGGAGTGGGGAACTTCTGTCAATTGAAGTTGGTGAATAGGGAAAGTATGTTTGTTTCCACTCATGTTTGAAACCGTGACAATGAATTTGATTAGTTTGGCGAGCTATACACATATTTTTCTTTTATGAAATTAGTATGTTGATTAGGGAATAAATGGAAGATAAAATTGTGTGGGGCTAGATACAAGAAGCTATAGGCAACCTATTATTGATCTGATTTGGAGCTGAAAAAAAGTTTTAAAACTCGTAAAAATATGAAAAAATCATTTTTATGTTTATAATTAACTATTTGTACTCATTGTTTTATTTTGATCTGGTTCACCAAGTTGCTCTGTTAAGAATGTTAATAATTAACTATGCAAAACGTGTATTCCTCGTTTTTAGCTTTCTTAACAAGCGTCCTGTTGCTCGTTTGTGCTCAGTTAAGTACGTACTGGGCTGTGCTGGTTGTAGGTTGACATTTGGCATTTTACGTTGAGATTGTTGCTGTTTGCTGACTGCTTAGCGACCGCTGCTCCTTGTGCATGCGTGGAGGCCAGAGGTTTTCCCTCGGTGAAGTTGTAGGAAAGGACTCCTGTTTTCTAAAAATTCAAAAGACTGATCCTCCATGATAGAGTAAGAGTTACGCGTACCTGAAACTGGTGCTAAAAAATGAGGTTTGTTTGATGTACCAGTGCACTTGTTTAAACAGTTATGCCAGCCTGGTGTATTTGGATCTGAAGGCATTCAAGTTGCCGTTCAACTGAAGATGCTTGGAAAAAGGTTTGAAGACAATTCTGATTTCTGAGTTAATTAAGCAGTAAAATTTTTGGATATGAAAAATAGAAGCAGACAGCAAACCTTCTCTAATGGAGGTCCTCTTGGCTGGCTGCGTCGCCATGAATACCCTGCTTGATCTGAAACAAGTGAACTACTGTTTGACATTCCCCAACTTTTCTTCTATGGTGGCATGGGAAGCAAACGCAGGCAAGGAAACTTTCTAGGAAGAACTGTGACTGAATGCGCTAAATAGAACGGCCACAGGCCGGTTAGACACAATAATTCGAGGGTACTGTGTCGGGCATTTTAAGTTTAAGAAGCAAAAGCTAGGATCGATTCCAGCCTTGCTACTAACAAGCCAGCAAGGTGGTATTCCGCTGGATTAAACTATTAAGTGGGCTTTGTGATGGGACGGGCCATTGTAAAACAGAATAAAGCAGGAACATGGAGGTTGCTTCTGAATTCAATCGACTTTGTTTTCCTATTCTGGATAACTAACAACACAGAAGGGGAGGTGTCCCTTGTTCTTTTTTCTTTCAATAGGAACCAAAATCTCAATGTTGGGAGGTACTAGTGTTTCCGTTTAATTATTGTTTATGTGCACTCTCTCATTGGATAAATCAGACACACAAGTGGCGGAAAACTTTGTTAAAAAGCGTCAGGAATCTCTCAAGGTTAGCCAACGACTGCAAATGTCCAAACTCCAAAAGGCAAACCTCTTTGTAGGTGCAGTGTCACTGTACTGATCCCCGAGAGTGAAGGGTTTCGCTACTTGGCTTTGTGTGGCCGCGGCTCTGCCGGGGATCTTTTCACGTCGCCGTATGGAACTGTTGACATGATACGGGATAGACATTGAAAACGAGTTCGATGCATCATTACACGAAACAGGATGGACATGGAAAACGAGTTCAATTGTCGGTGGGATCGGAGATTGGACTGATAGTTGGAGGCTTCCCTGTTCGGTGCCATTATTGCGGCTTGAATTTGAGAATGAAGAATATATTCAGGCATTCTAACTTCTTGTCATGGCAGTTGTCTTGTAACTATTCAAGCTTCAGAGTCTCGTCAATCGAGCTCAGCTCGCCCGACCGGCTCCATGAACGAACGAGGGCCTTTCTTGTTCAAGCAGCAATCAGGCTCTTAGATCACCGGGTCAGAACTCGGTACTCGGTCACTGTAACAGTCTGATAATAGGGATGTATAGGAATGTTGTAAAAGGTCGGGAATGAATAATTGTTGTTAGGACTAAATTAAGTGGTCTTCTTTGGATGTGGACAAGTAGCCATCTTTTATGGGAAACGTGGGTTAACGAACCATGTCTATTGTTAGTTTCTCACAACCACATCATGGCTGTATTTTTAGCCATTAATTATCTAGTTTTGGAGTAGGATCTCTGACATCTATAAAAGGCAAGGGAATTAGTTGATCCAGTGAACAAGCAAAAACAATAAAAGAGGAGTAGAGTGAAGTTGTCATGAGTAAAAGTATCAGTCAAACTCTCAGGAGGAGAGTATCTGCCAAGGGATAGCCTTGGTCTGTTCTTAGAGAGTCTGTGAGTCGAATCTCCCTCACTTTTGCGTGTGCAAAGTGGGTTATCTTCAGTTGTAAGTTTGTAGTTTCATTTATGTTTCCTACTGTAATTTTGGTTATTGCAAACGTTGTATAAGATTCCCTAAGAGGGCTAGTTAGCCCCGTAATACACATGTGTTGGCATTGTATTCCGTTAATTCTATCAAGTACTTTTCACTTCTGAATTGCTGTTGTTTGCTGTTCTGGTTATTGCGGGTGTAGAGAACACCCGTGTGTTATAACACCTCATTGCTGTATAGAAAATCTAGAAACAGGGACCAACAAGTGGTATCAGAGCCATACTTTATATTCCTATAGAGTGATCCACATTCTGGAGATGGAGAATCATAAAGAAGTCGTACAAGCGGTTAAGCCACCTATTCTGGACGGCACGAATTTTCCGTATTGGAAAACTCGGATGAGAGCATTCATAAAAGCCCGGGGACGAAGGCTTGGAAGTCCGTCCCTACCTTGGTTGGACTCCACCAACAGTTACTAATGCTTTGAGGCGATACCACAGTCAAACCAGAAATTATTTGGATCGTTAAGTGAGGAGGATAAAGTTTCAAATCAAAATGCAAAGGCGCCAAAGCCAATGCCATTTTCTACGAGTCGATCGTGCACGGTTCAAAATCATTTCCACATGCGAAGTGCGAAAAGATGCGGGGAAATTCTGTCTACCACGCATCGAAGGAACTATCGGAGTTCGGTTATCGAAACTCCAAACTTCTCAATCATAAATTTGAAAATTTGCGAGATGGAGGAGGATGAAACAATCGCTGAATATGATGCTCAGATTCGCGATATAGCAAATGAGAGATTCACGTTGGGGAGAAGGATTCTCGAAGCTGAACAAGTTCAGAAGGTCCTACGTTCGTTGAGTGAAAAATTTACAGTCAAAGTAGCAGCTATAGAGGAATGCAAATATTTGGATACCTTAAAGTATGATGATCTGTTGGGATCTCTCAGATCTTATGAAATGAATATCGAGGCCAAGAAGAAACGCAAGGAAAAAGGAGAAACCAGCGTTGCTCTTCAAGTGTCAAAGACGAAAAGTGTTACAACACCTTCATCATCGGTTACTACAGAAGAACTGAACGAGAAAATCGCTCTTCTCACAAGAGGATTCAACAAAGCCTTCAAAAAGTTTGGTAAGAAAACTAATTCTGGCTGTACTAACAGGTCTCGTGACTATACTCCAACAAAAAGACGAATCTACCGAAAGAAGAAGAAAGGTATTCAATGCCATGAATGTGAGGTATTTGGTCATGTTCGATCCGAATGCCCGAAAGTAGAAGGAAGAATTCTTATGCCATAAGTCAGAAGCGATGATGACTCTCGGAGGACGATGAGTTCGAGACGGAGATGAACAGATTAGCCGTTATGCAGCTCTTACTTCTAAGGTCATCCCACCAAGTATTACAACACCGATGACTATGACACCGAAGTCGACGATGACATGAATGAAGAAACTCTTGAAGGTATGTATCAAAAAATTGCTTGAAAGTCGGGCTAATGTATGCAGGATGAATGCAGATCTGTGTAACCAAATTTCAGTCTTACAAACTGAAAATTCCACATTGGAAGAAACAGTCTCTGAGTTGAATGAAAAATTGCTAACTGCTCAAGTCACAGCAAAACGAGTACTGCAAGGGAAAGCCAATGGGGACATTACCGAAATAGGGTTTGATTCAGGCATGACTAGGTCTCTCGATCGAACCGGAATACAGTTTTATTCAAGTATGACCAAGTTTTTCAATCCTTCTGATAAAGAAAAATTTATTATTTTCAAATATTGGAAACCGTTATGTTTTTATTGTGGTATTACTGGTCACATCCGACCCAAATGCTACAAGCTTCAGAATGATCTAAGGTATTTGAGACAGAAAGATAAGTGTAGAAAACCAGTCTAAAGTCAGAGAAATTCAAAGATGAAATGTGTGTGGGTGAAGAAGGGCCTGGTGAGTCACTTTGATTCTCATGATTCTGATTGTTATTACAAAGCGTCGCACAAAATGAGGTGTTGCAACACCACCTGTGGTAGCCTTCAGACAAGGCACCAGAAGTTGGAGGGCTTTAGCAACTATCTGCATAAATGGCACAAAAAGGTAGGTCCACCTACCTATAAAAGTCTTCCAAGTTTGATGAACTACTGCGCAATCAAAGGATCCTCTACTCTTGAAGATTCAAAGAAAAGTCTCTACAAGTATTGTAAGCAAGGAAGCGTTGAATGTGTGAACTCGTTGGGAGTCTGTGTCCTACCAATAGTCTCAAGCATTTGCAAAAAGGGGGTGCATGCACAATGTGTGTACACTAATGTCTGTTCATGTTGCAGGGATGAAAATAACTTCTTTATTGGCATCTTCTTTGCCATCAAGGGGGAGAAGTTACTTTAATTTTTATGCCTACAACATGAGATAATTGATAATTAAGGAGGTTGAAGCTGATATTTTGATGGATGATCATGATATTATATTTTTGGTTGATCATGAGCTTAGTGAATAATTTTATGTAAATGTTGATCTTGTATGGATATCATATTGCAAGAAGGTGCTATGGTTTATTATCTGGAGATCATGTCTAATTGACAGATATTTCTGTAAGAACTGGGATATTTGACTGTGATACGGTTTGTTTCCTTTGATATGTTTATATGGCTGGGTCATGTGTTACAACACCATGACTACTTCAACACCTTAGGGGGAGATTAATTGGTGTGATGCCAAAAAGATGCCCAAGGGGGAAATTGTTAGGACTAAATTAAGTAGTCCTCTTTTTGGGACGTGGACAGGTACCATCTTTTATGGGAAGCGTGGGTTAACAAACCATGTCTATTATTGGTTTCCCATAACCACATCATGGTTGTATTTTTAGCTATTAATCATCTGGTTTTGTGGATCACGATTACAGCCCTGGAGTAAGATCTCTGACATCTATAAAAGGCAAGGGAATTAGAACAAGTAAAAACAGTAAAAGAGGAGTAGAGTGAAGTTGTCATGAGTAAAAGTATCAGTCAAACTCTCAGGAGGAAAGTATCTACCAAGGGGGAGCCTTGGTCTGTTCTTAAAGAGTTTGTGAGTCGAATCTCCCTCACTGTTGCGTGTACAAAGTGGGTTATCTTCGGTTGTAAGTTTGTAGTTTCATTTATGTTTCCTACTGTAATTTTGGTTCTTTCAAACGTTGTATAAGATTCCCTAATAGGGCTAGTTAGCCCCGTAATACACTTGCGTTGGCGCTGTTGTTTGCTGTTCCAATTATTGCGGGTGTTCCCCGCTTATTATAACACCTCATTGCTGTACAAAAAATAAAAAAACAGGGACCGACAATTGTGTTCCTGGGAATCGTCAAATCAAACCGAGTCGCTAAAGACCCCAAAGCAAAGTCACTCCCCCTCCAAATCCAATTCACTGAACCAAAAGCTTAGATTCACCAGAACGACCAAGAGCCCGTGCTATCCCTTTGTTTATAATATCTCCGATATAAAGTGGCCACCCCAGCTCCGCTGTTCTCTTCCAAAAATGGTTTCCCGACGACCCTTTTGCGTCATCTTTCACATTTAGTCTTTAAAGAAACGGGCGAAAGTAAACTTTCATGGCGGCAGCCTGGGCCACGGGCACGTAAGTATTCCTTTACACCCTGCTCTCTGTTTCGCTTACAGATCCGGGCTTCTGCTTTGTCTCGTTATCGGATCTGCTTCTTGTAAAATAATAAGGGGGGACAAAAGGCGAGAATCTTTTAGACTTTTACTGTTCATCACAAACCTCTCATCTGCTGTGGACATTTTCTATTGGGACAACAATTTACTCCCCTGTCTCTTTGTCTCGGTGGAGGAGGGGAGGAAGTCAACTGCGGGAGAGGAGCCACTGTGCTCTGTCTTATCCTTTTGGGGCGAAGGGAGCAATGAAAGGTATTATCTGTGGGCGAGCACCAGGTGTTTGGTGGATGTCCCACGAAACTGTAGCTTGCTATTTTTGCTACTTGCCTGTGTTTGCCACTTCCATTTCACCAACCATTAAAGCTAAAAAGATTAGAAAAGATGGCATTGTGCTCGAGATTTTGCTCCTGATCATAAAACCCAATTTTGAATTTATTATATATCTTTTGAAGAAGGAGAATCTCATTACTTTGGTCCAAAATGGGGCAAACTTCTTTGTGGTTGCAGTCACTCTCTTCTCTAATTATTGGTCTTTGGATTGACAAGGAGGGGTTATCGATCTGCCCATCCAGAAGCCTACAATGAAAGGTGATCAGAGAAGAGCATCAAGGAGAATGACTGCAATTTGAGCTTCCATGAGCAAGCAAGCTAAGCTAGCTAGGCATTGTGGTTAGAGTAATTTAGAGTCTTTAGACCCACTTCGGTTCACCTTGAGGTGAAGCCGTGAAGGAGAGGACGAAGGAGAGGACGAAGGAGAGGATGACGGAGAGGATGAAGGAGAGGATGAAGGAGAGGATGAAGGAGAGGATGAAGGAGAGGATGAAGGAGAGGATGAAGGAGAGGATGACGGAGAGGATGACGGAGAGGATGAAGGAGAGGATGACGGAGAGGATGAAGGAGAGGATGAAGGAGAGGATGACGGAGAGGATGAAGGAGAGGACAGGGTGCAATTGCTTAGAACCACGTATTCAGCCGTCCTTTTCTTTTACTTCACTATCTAGAATTTAGATGGGTACTGGGTTCTGCAAGTTGATTGGAGAGGTGGCTTAGAAACGACAAATGACGGGCCGGAAAGCGCCGATATGTTACAGTGACCAAAATGAAAGGAGCTTTTCAAGAACTTGTCGTCTTCGTGATCATCGTACCCCGCAGGTTTTTTCCGGAATGATCGCCATCCAAGGTGTAGAGCCGGTACATCCTTCTTCCTGTCGGTAGCCTCCTTTGCCAATTATGGCAAGGATTATTTCTCGTAACGCCTCCGGTTTGGGTGAAGAAAGTCAGAAACGAGTGGCAGTGTCTCCGAAACGGGTCTAAATGTTTTAGTTTCTTCTACCTCTCAAAAGATCAAAACCTCATAAAGTCGAAGGTGAATCATTCCAAATGCCAAACCCCAGATTCCGCAAGGTTTTTGAACACCTCCAATAATGGTTTCTTCTCGCCGATGCAGCTGCGCCCCGCACAACTGTTCCACTGTGGAGCGTTTCAGCACGACAGACGAATCCTCCAAGAGCAGCATGATCGATTCGAAGAGGTTAATTTCAAAGCCTCTGCTCCACGGATGTTGGCCACAGGGGATAGAACTTGTGACCCCCATTCAATATTGTTCAGGTGGGGTTGGTCGTCCTCTTCTTCCCTTTGTTTTTTTCTTTAACTCTTCTTTTTGCATCGATGGCTCTCTCCCCCCCCCCATTTTCAGAGATTCTTCTTGACTGATGACAGCAACAGCATTAGTGCCCATACAGTGAGGAAGAGAATGCGAATGCGATCCCCTGTTCAAGCCGCGTCTTCTTATTCGGGTCCAAAATCAAATGAGCACTTCCTCCGTTCAACCGGTTTTCCGAGGGGGTCAAAAGACAGATCCGAGATTATGGCCTTAATCATTGTGTAGTGTATAATTAAATGTTACACTAACGGTGGTTAAAAGTGGATCAAATATATTAGTGGTCGACACATGGCGGGAATTGATCTGGGCCCCTTTTTCTTTTCTTCGCCTGTACTGTAAACTTCCTTCCACGGAAGCTGACAGGTGGGGGTAGATTTGCTGTGGGGCCCACGGAAAGGTGGAACGGTCCGCTGAAAGGTAGAACGGGCCCACTTTCGCTGTTGCTTATTCGTGGGTAGGGATTGGCGGGAATCTTTCTTATCCAAACGAGCGAGCGAGGGCGGGGAGGCCGGGAGGGGTGTTTTTTGGACTCTCTCCAGGCTTTCGGCCTTTCTTTAGCGTTCGGCCTCGCCTAGGAACATTGGAACGACTAGAAACTAGGCATTCGGAAAAGTCAAAAGTACCCCTGGATTAGGTTTGATTAGAATTTTATGCTTGATCGTATAAGTATGACAGGAGGGGGGGCTTAATCGTCATGACCCCGTTCCGTCGTCCTTGACGCAATCGTATTTCGTATATTCGTCGTTTGGATGAACGCGATCACGTTTTCTAAGAATCTTTCTTTCACCCGCTTTTCTGTTGTGTCTCCCATTGTCCTCGATTCCCCCTCTCCCCATTACTACGTGCCTCCACTCCTGCGTTGAGCTCCCTTCCTCTTCGTCCTCTCGTTTCACGCTGGAAGGTTAGCTAACTTCTTTTTTATGTTGCCGCGCGTTCCGTTCTATCCTTCCATGGTAGAATATTAAGTCGGAAACTGGATTGCGCTGTGAATTGAGACGCGAGATAGGGTCGGTACTCGGTCAGCATGTTTCGTTGGCCAGAGATGTTTATTATCGGCTCACTCTTCTGCTTCGTGTCTGTCAGAGAGTAGCTCTCATTTCCTGTCACTTTTTAGGACGGAGGCTGATAGATGAACGGTTAGAATGATGATGTTGTTTCCTTGTTTGTGACTCTATGGAATGTGATTCGTCGCTCAAGTGTCTGATGGATATTGACATCGTTGCGTCTTACAAGCAAGTGCTCCAGTCTGTTCTCTGCTACCGTTCCCTCTCGTTGTCTTCTCTGATGAGAGATTGACTGCATTTTTCGTCTCTGGATCAGTCAATATTCTTTTTATTTTTCTCGTCCACCTAGAGAAGCGTAGGTCTTGCAGGCTATCGTTTTACATAATCTTACTTGGATTCCTTAGTTTTGATTAGCTTCCTGTCGGCGGTTTCTTCTTTCGTACATAACTGGTTAGCTTATCTATTCCGCGATTTTTTTCCACCTGCGTTGGTATTTGGATGGATAGTAACTGCTGCTTCCTCGTATAACTTGCCAGGTGTGTAGGCTGATGGAATGACAGTGAGTGACGGATATGTTTAGGCGGTGAACTCCGTTCAAGGCAGTGGACTGGACAGCGAGTGTGTTGATTGTATATATCGGTTCATGTTGCTCCGAGCGTCTCTTTGGCTATTGCTTCTGGCCGGATTTGCTGCAGTGGTTCCTCCGGCGGCGCTGGATGGGGCGCCGCACCGGATTCTTTTGGATACGGATATGGATATGGATGATTTCTTTGCTCTGTTGTATCTTCTGAAGCTTAACAAATCAGAGTTCGACGTAACGGTTTGTTCTTGTTCTAAACTTTCTCTTTTAATTCTTGAATCTGGAAGTCATTATTAATCTGATTCAGTGTTATGAGTCAAAAGAGGGTTTATCGAGGACTACCAGTAGGAAGGATACGGATGCCCCGGGGAATTTATTGTCAATTGCCGTTTCTGGAAAATTAGTCTAAATTCAGTGTTTTAAATTGAATTTGTCTGGATGTTTGAATTACCAACTCCTACAGTAAACGGGAAAAAAATGACTATAAAACTAATATATGTGCATGCTGATTTCAGAAAGGGTTTTCAAAAAAGGCATTCTAGTACACTTACCATGAAGATTAAACAATGCCCATAACTATATTACCTGTAAACGAAAGAAGAGCTGTCAAAGAATGCCCAAATAACTGTATCACCTGTAAACAAGTCAGGGCTATGGACACAGGGACTTTGACAGATTGCCCCTGTACAATTTGTTGAAACTTACTAAAAGTAAGACACTAACTTTCCTAAGAAACTCCTTTTACTTTTATTTGAAAAAACTCATGCTAACTTTCCTAAGAAACTCCTTTTACTTTTATTTGAAGAAACTCTTGCTACTTATGGTAATCTTCAAACCCCTTAAGGACCAAACTTTTTTTAAAGATAAACACACTTTAATGATAGACCAAGTCTTCTAATTTAAATCAAAATTAAAACCCGAAAAAAGTAAGTAGAGGAAAAAGAATGTACTACAAATTCCATAGAGCTAGGCTGCTCCAAAGCTTATCTTTTTACCTACCTTATTTTGCAAGATGTTTTTGATATACGACATTTATTTATCATTTTGACCTCCACATTTTCTGACATGATATTTCTTGGATTAAAACTTG
Source organism: Aristolochia fimbriata (assembly GCA_019845555.1). NCBI lineage: Eukaryota > Viridiplantae > Streptophyta > Magnoliopsida > Piperales > Aristolochiaceae > Aristolochia > Aristolochia fimbriata. The sequence goes on along the minus strand of CM034078.1, from coordinate 12,837,201 downwards.
CTTAAGATTTCAGAAAGTACCCAGGTCAGCCAATTCCTTGGCTGACAAATTAGCTAAAGATGGAGTGGGGAGAGATGTAATGACTGCAGGGCCTACCCTGGCTGCTTAACTGCACTGTACTCTAAATCCTGTAACCTATGTATCATGTAATCTTTTAATTCCCACGTAATAAAGTTTCTCACCGTTTCAAAAAAAAGATTTCAGAATGTTTTCCTCAAGTGTTTTCTGGCAAGTAGCATGTAGAATCATTTTAAACGTATTTTGCTATTGTTTTTTTATTTCAACTGGAAAATGTGAACGCAATGTGATACTACTATCTTGATCTACTAATCCTTTTTCCTAGTTTATGAAAGCCCAGAGTCAATTCGAGGATCTTAATTTTACAAAACATTCTTATCCATAACATTTGATCAATACGACCTTTCAATTTGTTCACCAACTGCAGGCTGTTACAGTCAATGCAAATGCATGGACTAATGCTGGTCATGCTGTGAATCATATATACGATATTCTTTACATGATGGGTCGTGATAACATTCCAGTTGGAGTAGGAGGTGAGGGTGGAATACTTCCGGATGACACCATACTACCTAATGTTGGTGGGTATCTTCCTCTAATAGAACAGGTATGATTCAATTCAATATTTATACTTATCTTCAACTTATATAGCTCGTATATACTTCAACTCTGTGATGTTTCCTCAACTTAATTTGGCAGTTGAATTGTGATGTCTTACATTGCTTGCTTATGGATTTTGTGTTAATATTGCTGGATACTGATGTTTTTCTTACTGATGAATATAAAAATAGTGGATAGCAAGAGTTGGGTATACCTGACATTGCTTCTAGCCCCTCTTATTGAGTGGCACAGATGGTTTAATACATGAAAGTGTTTTCTCTTAGGAGTCCTCGCATAATAAAAAATATACCTGTACTACAATATCAAGTCTTCATTTATCAGGACAACCTACTTTGGCATGTTTGATATACACTAAAATGCAAGATTATTGTTTCAAAATTGACAAACTCTTCATTATTTATTTTATTTTCAGCTATTTGTATCATTTTCACTCCATCCACCTGTTCTTCTCAGATGTTGATAACATTGCAGTACTCGGCAGGGAATATCGACTGCAGGCGGATGCCGATACAGACAAGCCATTCCCGTTGGATTTGGAGGACGATTATATACAGATAGTAATTTTGGTATTCGTAGAGCTTTCCTCCCTCAGGTATTAAATTCTTCATTTTAGTGCTAAGAAATAAAGTTTGTTATTGCATTGTCGCTGTTGAATGTGAATTGATAGATTATTTCCTATCTATCTTGTTTCTTTGATCCCAATTCTGATGATTTACCATTAAGACAATAGTTTAAGAGCTAGATATATCATCTTTTGTCCTTTTCTGACAGTAAGTTGAAAGTTCTCATAATTTGAACTGAATGTTGTTGAAATTGAGCACTATGCTTGTTAGCTTATGGTGTTTTAGTGAATCTCTCACCATATCACTGCCCACTTAAAAAGGAAACATTAGATTATAGAAGACACACGCTGTTGCTAACGATACGCATAACAGAATTGGCAAATGATACATTTTTAGATCTCTTTTCTAACTAGCAGTGGTATGTAAATCAAACCAAAACAGAACATGGAATTATTCTGTATGTATAGTAGTCTTGAGGAAATCAATCATGAGACAGTGGACTTGCCTTCTAGAACCTAAGATTCATGATTCCCAAGGAGAAGGTGAATCTTAGGTTGTGGACCTAAAAATCATATTCATCATGTTGAAACCTTAAATCTGCAAGCCGTGAGATGATAACAGCACCTATTTCTCCTTTGGTTGATCTGAACCTTGAAGGAATTAAACTGTCCGCATTTTTTTGTCCGCGAATGGCCTAAAATCTCTTATACTGAATCTGGTGTTATTATTAATGTTTTGCATAGCCCTTTGATTATATAGAACTATGGATGAGACAAATGTATCTTATAAACTTAAACCTTGTGCACTTTTGTAATTGTTCAATGAGAATATGTACAAGAAAACAGGAAAGCAATCACAGCCTAGGTCAATACATTGGTCATGATCTGGGTCTATCTTCTGGTTGGACCTACTTGCTTAATATGTTTTCCCTAAATTAGTCTTTAAAAGTTACAGTTAAACAGTAGTTGATTATACCTATCTCACTAGATTTGATTTTCAACATAGGGCAAAAGGAAATACTCTCCTGGCTGGCAACCAACAGCACAACAAGTAATGATTGCCGCGATATCTGCTGGTCCTATTAATTTGTTTGTTACAGGAGCTCATACAAATCTTGCTATCTTTCTAATGAGCAATCCGCATTTAAAGGAAAACATTGAGCACATTTATGTTATGGGTGGTGGTGTAAGGTCAAAGAATCCGACAGGTTGTTGTCCTAAGAATGCCAGTTCCTCTTGCGAACCTCAACAATGTGGTGATCCTGGTAACTTGTTCACCGGCTACATCAGCAATCCATATGCCGAGTTCAATATCTTTGGGGATCCTTTTGCTGCGTATCAGGTAACTGGGTCACCATCTAATAGTTTACATTTATGATTCCCAAAATATAATGTAATAGGTTTTCAAAAATAAAATACATTACAAAAGCAATCTTAGTCCTCTAGAAAATATTCTTGGTTTTGAAGGAATTATATTTTTTTCCTCAAAAAAAGGAATTGCATTTGATAAGAAATGGTACAGTGAGTTATGACAAAAAACCCAATAAAATAATCTTCTTATTGGCTTTCCAGATGAAGGTTAAGTACTTAAATGATCTAAAAGTTGAGTTTGCCTTTAAATTTGAGTGGAAAGACAGGATTTTTCACTTTTTTAAAAATAGAATCTTTGAATTAATATGGTGGATCCTTATTTTCTTCTGATAGTCTCATTGTGTTCTAGAAAATCAGTTACACTTTGATCTCTGAAGTTCTAAATGTTGGATAAAGCTGTTCAGATTTGTGGCATATGTTTTCCGCAGGTAATTCATTCTGGTATACCCATTACACTTGTCCCACTCGATGCAACAAACACCATCCCTGTAACAGGGGAATTCTTTACAGCATTTGAGCAGAATCGACGGACTTTTGAGGCGCTATACTGCTTCCAATCCTTGAAGTTACGTCGTGACATTTGGATTGACAATATGTTTTATAAGGTATTGACAGTAAGTTTCATTAGGTATTGGCGATAGGTTTTATAAGGGAACTTGATGTCCTGCAAACTGCATTTGCTTAATTTTTCCGTGTCTTATTAAACATGATAAGCAATACTCCCAATAGTTTTATGTGGAATCAGTTGATAAAATAAGACGTGTGCAGAATTATTTTATGTGGGATTCGTTCATGGCGGGGGTAGCTGTATCAATTATGCGCAGGAAAGAAGACAGAAATGGGGACAATGAATTTGCTGAGATGACACATCTCAATATTACTGTAATTACTTCAAATAAGCCTTATGGCATAGCTGATGGTTCAAACCCATTCTTTAATGGCCGGGCAGTCCCCAGGTTTAATTTGCAGAAACATGGCGTGCATAGTGGTCATGTCCAAACAGGACTACAAGATCGATTTTGCATTGTGAAGAAGAAAAAAGGAAAATGTGAGGTATATTATTATTTTTTTATTTTGCAGTTTGCTTAGATTTCATACATGGCAAATTAAGCGGTTACTTCAATTGATGTTTTTAAATTATTTAGGAGCAAGATGCTTTTAACTGGTGAATATCATGTTCTTAATGTGCTTTTCTTTCAATGTTGCATGAATAGGATGGGTACACAAAGGAAACAACTGGTTTAGAAGCAGTTCGTATACTTGTTGCTCAGAAAGCAAAGCCAAACAAAGATAAAGGCAGTCCACTCGACAAAGAGTTCTTGAAAAGCTTTTTGGAAGTAAGATTAGGTTGTTCTGGTTTCTAGTTGTATATTACTTATGGATCAGTGGACGATCCTTTATGGCTTTTCACCAAGACATATATATATAACCTTTGAGTGGGTGATCTTTATTTTGTTGGTTTTTTGTGAGAAACAGGTTATAAATCTTCCTCAACAAAGTGGCCGATTTAATTTTACCACACAGTTTCCCTATTATAAAGAAGTTCTTTACACCCAGACCACTGAAAAGAGAAAATTAGGGAAACCTGTTGTGTTTGATATGGATATGAGTGCTGGAGATTTCCTGGCCCTCATCTGCCTTCTTAAAGTGCCAACTGAAATAATTGATCTCAAGGTAAGCATCCTTTCCATACCTAAATTCAATAGTAACGAGAAAGAAAGGGCTTACACATCCATGAAATATTGCGTTATTGATTGCATACTCTTAGGGTTTAAGTGGATTACAGTACTTGCCTGCATACTCTGTCAATAAAGATAGCCAATTAATTTTGGTTTGAGAAAACATAAAATCCCCTCTTCAAGTTGAGTTATTACATTTTTATTTAAGCATGAGTGATTTTATGTAATTCTATTAAGTAATGTGTTCTATATTTCAACCCTAGGTTTGTCTCACATCATTTCTTTTCTAACATATATTTAGTTGTTCTCACTGTATTCATTATATGTTCACACTTTTAACAACTCCATAAACAGTATATTAACTATAGCATAATTACTTCAGAAGTAGTTATATGTTTTTGCTGGCTAAATTTAGAGTGTACTCATTGTATTTAAAGGAAGGGGTATGCAGGCCATGTTGCAAGTATATGAAGGTATTCTTTAAGAAAAAAGACCATTTACATAATTATTCTATTATTCAGTGTATCTATGAAATTTTAAAAAAAAGTTATGAGGAAAATTATTTGGTTCAGGAATAATGCAGGCTTTTCTTGATAAAGCGATGATGTTAATTGTATTTTAATTTGTTTTCCCTAGGGTATATTGGTAAGTGGAAACGGCTGGGCAAATGCTGCAACTATTGACATTATATATGACATACTTCACATGATGGGTCGAGATGACCTACCAGTTGGTTTAGGAAGCTTTTTTGCACTGGAGCAGTCATATCCATTCTTCCCTGCTGCTGGAGACTGCAAATACATCAAAGCTATCCCACACGGCAGTGGTGGATTACTAGACTCTGATACTCTTTATGGATTTTCTCGCAGCTTGCCACGAAGCCCCAGAAGGTTGAGTGCACTTTGGATTTTTATCATGAATTATTCATCCGCTTCCGACTACAGAGTTATCTTGTTACCTAGTTCGGATATTATGGATTCTGTAGGTATACAGCTGAGAACTCTGTGAAACATGGAGCTCCAAGAGATACAGATCATCCTGAACTTAGACAACCACTAGCATTAGAAGTTTGGGACTTGGTTGTGAACTCACTCAAGCCTGGAAAGAAGATTACTCTATTGAGCAGTGGACCCTTATCCAACCTGGCAGAAATTATAGGTTCTGATAAGCGCACAAGCTCAACGATTCAGGTTATTATTTTTATTTATTTATTTATTTTCAAATATGAAACTATAACTAAATTGATTAGCTAGGAGTTGGATAAAATAATCTATGCTACAATGTGATTTGACAGCCTATTCGTAGCCAACCCAGTCATAATACTTTGGTGCCGATAAAATGCTTTCTACAACTTAATTATAGTCGGTTCTATTTTATAAATAAATTCCACAGAAGAATTGGTAAAGAGTATAATAAACTAGTTTAGCATCCAGACTATCTGGGAAATGTGTGCCAAGCAGCAAATAGTAGCAACTCATCATTGATGATTGACTTTTATTAAGATTTATTTTAAGCATGTTACATCTAATTATCTTTATATCCTGACATACTTGACATCTATTCCGGTGAAACTTATATTGGGTTTTCATATTTATTGCAGAAGGTAGTTATAGTAGGGGGTCACATTAAGGGAGCCACCAAAGAGAAGGGAAATCTTTTCACCATCCCTTCAAACAAATATGCTGAGTTCAACATGTTTCTTGACCCTTTAGCTGCCAAGACCGTTCTCAGCTCAAATGTTAACATCATGCTCATTCCTTTAAGTGCCCAAGCCCAGGTCTGTTCTTTCACTCAGATTATAAAAGGGCTACAGAAGAATAGCAGGACTCCAGAGGCAGTGCTTGCTCGGCGGTTGCTCTCCAGGATGCATCGTTTACAGCAAAAGCATAAAGAGTATCACCATATGGTAAGTCCTGGATATTATCTGTATTGTCACCTTTCTAGTAAGGGAAGTAGTTTCTTCTGGGTATCAATCTTTACCATTTATCAACTGCAGGACATCTTCTTGGGAGAACTCCTTGGAGCGGTAATATTGGCTAAGAAGTCTTTTTTGAATTCAACAACACGAGCAGAGCGTGTTAGAGTCTTGGCTACAGGTGATATATCCACTGATGGGCAAATTGTAATTGACAAAAAAAATGGAAAGTTAATCAAAATTTTAGATACAGTGGATCCCGAAGCATATTATGATCATCTCTCAAGTTTATTTAGTGATGAAAGACAGACTGCTGTAATTGGCAGCTTCAATGAGCAGAAAAGAATGTGGAGCACACCAAATCAGACTCAAGTCGGGTCACGTCCAGACCTTTGCAGGTAAAACTTATATATTTGATTACAGATTCCATAAATCGAACAATGTTCCCGATTTCACAATAAGGGAAATCTGGCCCCAATAATTATGTCCTCGTTGGAATGTTGACATCCATCCAATGAAGAATTAGCTCCTGAGACAACTTCATATATACTCCGAGCAAAACTTTTGTCAAACACTAAGCTGTCTCAGAAGAGACTTTTCCCTCCATAAAAATTGCTAGAAACGTTGCCGGTCTTCGGTTGGAGGGGAGACCGGAAAAAAACTGTCCTCATTTTAATGTGAGGGTGAAGCGAAATCGACTTGAAGCAGTCATTTTAGTTCTTTGCCTTTACATTTGCCGTTACCGACTCTTATTCGTAGGCTGTGCTTCTCTTTTTCTTCGTATGTTCACATCCGCAGCAGCAGCAGCAGCAGCTACAGAATGAACAACACGATTTGTCTTTCCATTCAGATTTTGCAAAGAATGTCCTTTTACCTCTATTAGACCGACATCACGACATGTACCAAATATGTTGAGCCTGAAACGTCTGAAGTGAACAATCCGAGAAGCACAGACAAAGAATCAGCTACATAAAATACGACTGTTAAGTTCAAAAAACAAAAAACAAAAAACAAAAAACAAAAAACAACAGTGTTGAAGCGATTTAGCTAATGAATGTGTAGGAAATGATTTGACTGCTTCAATTTTTGTCTGCAGAAATGGGCACGGAAGTGACATTGTTGGGCAATGGGAAGTAAGAGAGATCCAGACGGAGTCGGTCTCCCCAGATCCTCCGAAAGAGTTTCCCTTGAAGGTCTTTGATGGTCTCCAAACATTCTTGATCGTTTGGGGTCTTAGTCGGATGCTGTCTGCGAGCCCGTGGCGTCGGGCTAATGGAGCGAATGTGAAACACTAGGACGCAGATATGGGCTGGGCTCGCTCCAAGTCCTGGGTTGGTCTCGCAATTAGATTTCTTTTGTATGGAATGGCTGGGCGGGGCTCGTAAATGTTTTATCATCATTAGTTTAAATAATAATTTTTAAGCTCAGAAATGTAAAAAGCTGCAAATCGATTTTCTTTTTGTTGAAGTTACCATTAAATAAAAGCTTAAAATATAAGTAAAACTAAATTGAACGACTAGAGACTTTTATATCTATGTTCAATGTTAAAACTAAGAAGAAGAAAAGATTTTCATCCCCCATATTTCATCCTACTGTTTGTATGTGTAAATATATATATATTTTATAAGTAAATACTCTACGTTTCCAATCAAGGTCTACCGCGAAGTTAAATCTCAATAAAATTTTCTACAATCTACTTCCAAATGGACCAAATTTTTTTGGCACCATAGAGCAGGAATACCGCACACTCATGAGGATAATTTTGAGCTAATCATCAGGAGTTGATATATAAAAAAGCAAATAAAAAGAGAAAGAGCAAAGAAAAGTATTTCATTTATAGTGATACAGAATGCTGATAAAACAAGTAACCAGACAAAATAGATGAAATAATATGAATTTTTTTTGTTATAAAACAACGTGTTGAGAATTTTTGTGAAGGAGCATTAGAAAAGGGTCTTTTGCCTCGTCACGTTAAAAAAAAAAAAAAAAAAAAAAAAAAAAAAAATTCTATAATATCCCAACTTAATAGACAGGTAATGGGGTAAAATTAACACCTCTGAAGACACACATGGGTGACCTCTTTGCTGAATTTATGTATGCATCATTTTTAATATTTTTATAGATCCTAATAGATTTCTAGAGCCAAAACTGCCCAATTCCAGTCTCCTGAGCCGGAGCGCAAGAGATCTCACAATCTTACAGAGTTGTCGATAACACCATGTGTATCACATGTCTACATCGAGGTGCTCGTCCTAAAAACTAATAAAACCTATGAGCTCCACGTTTCAGCCAAGCAAGGTAGTAAAATATAGGAATTGAGTGGAGTGATTAGGAAGCTGTCCCAGGCGACTAATTTTTCTATTAGTCCATGTTATCCGTTCAAACCTGGGACTAATCTATCAAGTCTGTTGTTAATGGCAGACAGTGATGATAATCCCCATGAATTTCAAGCCACCACTTCTTTCAGAAGGAAACGCGTGGAAACAACTGGTGGTGGATACTGGGAAACGGAAAAGATTCAGTATTTTGTTCAAATTGGCTTTCATGGCTGCAGATAACGATGAAGACGGGATTTCTTTCAAGCAGTTGAGAATTTTATGACATAATGTGGGTGAGGGGCGACTGGATGAGACAAAAAGGGCTCACCCAGTGACCTGCAATAACCAAACAGAATAGGAATCGTGATGCTCCATATCAATGCAGACTGGAGAGCAGGGCGCCTTTTACTGGTCCAGGGCAGTTCATGCATGGTAGTGGAGGATGCGACTGGAGTCCAGGGTATAGAAGGATGAAAGGAACAAGCACAGAAATCAAACAGAAAGAGCAGGAGGAGGCATTTTCAGAATGAGTTCCTTCCTCTTAACAAAACAATCTAGTACATGGACCAAACAGAAGCATACATATCTTCTACCAGTACTACTGTAAGCAAAGTCCACAGCCTTTTTTTTTTTTTTTTTTTTTTTTTTTTTTTGTTGTTGTTTACGCAACCCCCACCACCGGTGCAAACGAGAGACCTACTGTAGCATTACATGGACATCGAGGACTAGAGCTGCTACTCCATCATGGGGACTGACCCACCAGCTGCTACTATCTCTTGCTCCAGCTGAAGAGGAATACACCAGAAGAAGAGAAGAGGAGAAGAGAAGAGGACCTTCTGTTAGATATCTTCCAGGTCTTATTGCTTTACCCAGTTAAACAGGTCCGAAATAAAGCCAAGAACGATGGACTCACCCTAAATAGAGATTCGAGCTTGCTCTTCACCAGGGCGTACTCGTGTTTCACTTGTTGCAGACATCTCCAACATCTGAGTAACAGGAATCGTATTAACTCACTACCCAAATAAAATTACATGGGTGATTGCTTGATGCCAATTTAAAGAGGAAAATGAAAAAGAAACTGACCCTTCTCTGTTGTTCTCCTCACAGTAGTTGCGAAATGCAATGCAGACATTTTTAACTCTCTGCGCACCAATGCTGTACATCACATAGAAAAACATCTCGGTTATTGAGGTCGTTTTATCTTCTCCCTTATAGTTTACTGTTCAAGAGCGTAAAACTAATCAAAGCAATCCGCTTGTTTAGATATATAGGGACTAAATGCCCAGAATTCTGATAGAGAAATTTGTGAGAAGAATCATCCAGATGGAACATATCAGGAGCTCTTCAGTTTTTTTTCTTTTTCGTGTTACTTTCTTTCTTTAAAAAAAAGAAAAAAAAAAAAAAAAAAAAAAAGGTATGGTGGATTAGGACAAAAACCTGGAACTGCTGCCTTTGAACTGATGAACATGAGCATCCACCTTTCTGAAATCTACAACCGGCTGATCGCTTTGAAAGAAACCCAGACAAAAACCAAATAATTTATGTGAAGTTAGTTTTTGTTTCTGTTCAGTGACACCATATCAGAACGTAACCTGATCACAAAGCAGAGAGAAAACAGAAAGAAAGGACCAGATTTCTCACAGGGCTGTTGCCAAATCGTTGAGAAGTCTCTCCGAGTCATCAAAGAAAAGTGATACAACCTCGAAGACGAAGTCTGGGTTGCTTTCATCTTGCAGTTGCTGCAGTTGAGTGTACTGATCGTCCAGAAATCCCTTCTCCGGACAAAAACACCAGTCAAAATCATATCAAAACAAAACAGAAAGAAGGGCGATGGATGAAGGTAATAAAAGGCACATAAAATACCCAGTAATAGTCACTGACCTCACGGAAAAGAGACGCTGTCAGATCAAACCACCTCCTCTGCAACTGGTTCACGTCCATGACTCTTCTTTTCTTCTTTCGACCTACTCTGCCTCTAATTTGGTTTTTAGGATATCAGCGACCCTTTTCAACTTTCATCAAATGGATATCAATGGAAGGTAGAAATAAACATGGAAAACGAAGCAAGGAAGCTCAAAAAGAAAGGGGAAGAGAGGTGAGGCGCCGAGCGTGAAGACCCGCAAAAACAGGGCCAATAAGGTGGATTTATTGTTCCGAGAAGATCTCAGTGCTTGGCTTCTTTGGACGAGAAGGTCCCCCTGTTCTCTCTGGATTTGTGCTAAAAAACTCAACCCTGAATCCATCAGCCTTTATCGGCATCAAACAGCTTAAAAAGGAACCCATATCAATAAAATGATGGCATATGTAGCATTCATTTACCTTTTCCTTCTTTTTGTTTCTGAAAAATTATTGCTCACCCCCTTCTGTCTCCCCTCCCTTCTTTATCGTTTTCTCCATTTTAAATCTCATCCCGGACGACTCTATTTCAACGCCTTTGCTTTAGTTTTACAGATGGTGACGTGTTAGCTCCCACACGGTCACCCAACCAGCAAAGGCCACTTAACCCATTCATCCTCTTCCTCTTTGCTCCGGTGATCTCAGATTCTCAGAACTCAAAACTCGAAAATGGGTAAAAAATGCGTCTGTTTCCTTTTCACTCGCAAACTACAGACAAAGATCGAACCTTACCTACCCTCGTCCCTTATCCTTCCCCTGTTCGCATTCGCAAATCAACGCAGTTGTTCCCCTTTTCTATTTTCCTCTGCTCGAATCTTTTCATGCACGCTTGCGTCTGCAGTTGATTTAATAGTATTCGGTGCCGTCGGTTGGTTCGTCCTAGTTTGAATCAGTATAAATGGACGAAAGATGATGGAAGTGGATGCAGCGCCGGCCACGAGCCACGCCTAAAGCGATAATGGACCCGCCCAACGTAGCAGGTTCCCCTAATCGTCCCCAGATAAACTGAAAAAAGAAGAAGAAGAACAATTTTTTTTTTTTTTTTTTTTTTTTTTCATTTGACCTGCTCGTTAAAGTTCAGAACCACAAAAATGGCGGGACCCATGAGTCATTTCATCGCGTCCATTTCAGCAGCAGGAATCGTCCTCTGTTCATTCACTTATTCCCTTCTCCCAAATTACTAGTGTCTTTTAGCTTTGCGTTTTCTTCTCATCCGGGTCTCCTTTCCTTGCATATTCAACCAACAAAGCAAAATTCTTCCTCTGTTCCATCACCCACTACAGTAATAAGCTCCAGAAGATTGGACGTGTGTCCTCCTCCTTGGAGGAAGTGAGGTGATTGATGATCGATACAATTCGAATCTTTCTTTCTTTCTTTCTCTCTTTCTTTCTATCAATGACATTCACATGTAATCCAAAGTCCAAACTCCAAATACACTTATTTCAATTCAAGTAAGAAGTAGGAAACGATGTACAAATCGAAACATCTTCTCGAAGGAAAGATGGGAATGAAACTCGAAAATGCACTCGGGCTCCTTTTTACCCTTTTGAGATGAAAACCAAGTATATATGCTGCCTTAATGGGTAAAGATGAATAATTCAGCTATACATTGTGTGGTCCAACACACCTACTCCAACACAACAGTTTTACTCTGGCTTGCCTTCAGGGCGGGGTGGTTGCCACCATATTTATCACCAGAAAGGCAGAAAGTACAAACCATCTCCACTGCTCAATTGCAACTACACAAGTGATCTCTGTAGAATTTATTTTTTTCCATTATTGTTGAGCAGTTTCCCCCCTATCTGCCTTCTCGTAAGCCAGATAGGAAGAGGAGAGGCCAAAAGACAGATACTGCACTGCCGTGCTCTTCACTCTTCGTATTTAAGAACTGGCAAAGTTGCCGCAGGTGTCGGCACAAAGCAATCAACACAGGAAATGGGGGATGAATGTCCGATGCCCACCAAAAAAAAAAATCACTAAACAAATCACAAAAGCTGCCTATTTGATCTTGAAGCAATTGAATCCCTTCTCTAATGATTCCAGACCTGGGTAGCGTCTCTTTGAGGATGGAGGAAGACGGGAAAGGGACAAGTATAAAATTTTGTTAGTCGTACACCGTAATATACACCAATTCCATTTCCACACAGAATTTAGCTAATGAGAGAGAGAGAGAGAGAGAAAGAGGAGAGATGGGCTCAAAGATATTAAAGTAGTGCTTCCTCCATGTGCTTAACAGCTCTGTTCACGTGAAGCAGATATACAGTATCAATCCCAGAGCTACGGCTTAGCATCTGTCCATGTCGTAGGTCATGTCCTATGTGCAGATATATATTCCGATGTGGATAGAGATTCGAGACTTGTGCTGTTGTGCATCTACCCCTCCATCATTTCCAGTTGGTAAGATTAATAAAAGTATTGGAACGAACTTGGAAGAACTTCCCCGGTGGCTTCAATGGAGGACGTGCCCAGGTAATTAAGTCCCCGTTTCTCACAAGTCAAGCTTTCAAACACCCCACCATTTTAATGTATTCTCAACGTAGCTCCCACGTTTCCACGACACAGGCTGAATTGAAACCTCAAAGATAAATAATACTGGAGTATGCAATCAAGGAACCATCAATTCACTCCGACGGTCGCCACAGGTTGTACAAGTAACCGCTTCGTCCCTTTGCTTTGGTAATTGACCTAGTGTTTTGTCGTTGGTCTTTTGTTGTCTGTGGTTCAACACGTTCTATTCACATGGAAGAGGGGACGAGATGTGATCCAATTATTGACAACGTCGTTACCAATTGCAGGGCCTCCAATTATTTTGTCATTTGACAGTTCATGGTCTACTGAATCATCCTGGACTCATCAATCGTATTAGGAAGACAACAAGTCGTTATTTCAGCTGATCTCTCATTTCGGGGGCGCCTCATCATGGTGAAGATCCAAGACTTGAGGACTGAGTGAGGAGGACAAGCTGCAGGTGGCTTCCCATTTTACCATGAGAAATGTTCTTAGTGGCTTTTTATCTCAACGAATCGTATCACTATCACAAGCTCGCAGGGTGGAGTGCAGCCACCGAGAAGCAGTACCGTCGTGAGTAATGCCAGAGATCTGATTCCTTTACCAGTTTAAGAGGCGTTTCCGATCAAATGAAAAAACTGGAAAGAAAATTTCGAGAACAACCTTGGAAAGAGGAGAGCACTGACCGAGCAGCTGCCGCTAGTTCCAAATCCGGATTCCTTTACCTCCTTCACCGCCGACGAGGATCAAACCACAACCCGGCTCCGGCGTCAGGGACCCAACAATGTTTCAGGAATCAGGACCACATCTAGATATCAGAGAAAACAGAAACAACTAAATAATGAAACATTCTACGCTATAATAGGTCCAGACCCTAGAAGGGGTTCCATCAATTGAATCAGCAGGTATCCAAAGTTGTCGATAAGCAGCTCTCCCGGTGAGGGGGATAGTCATACGTACGATAGAGACAGGAATGGTCCCATATATTATCATACAAAATAAGAGTCATTACAAAATTCATATCTGACCTCTCCATTTTCGTCTTTCCTTCTGATTTTTTACGGAGCCAACAGCAACAAGTAACAGATGAATAAATGCAAGGCAGTTTCTTTCTTATTAAATGGTTAATACTTGGAATGAGACATTAACTTCATGTTAATAAATAAGATGATCACCACCGCGCATACGAAAGAATATCTGTTACAGTTGCCCATGGCTAATGCTATGAAGGAGGGCACGTACAGTTTTTACCAAGTATACAGTTTATAACCTTTTTAAATAAAAATTATAAAAAAAATAAAATAAAATAAAAAAAACTGGTTTAACAAACCTTACAACTTCTCCTACAGGAACCAGGGACTTCAGGGGATCCCACCATATATTCTGGGTTTCGTGTGCATTCACCCAATGCTGCCCACCGTTCACAACTCGCATTCTCGTCTTTGCATGTGCTCGTCACATCAACATGCTTGTCAAACGAGTCCACATGTATCCATTTAGTAGCAGACCATTTCTCACCTTCAATAACTGGGCAACCAGCATGCAGACTGGTAGCATCTGGAGTAGCGTTAGGATATAGACTGAAGAAAAGAAGAGCATCTCCTCGATGTGGTTTGACTACATTAGTAGGGAAAGAAGACAAACAAGAAACAGGTAAGAGCATAATCAAGCTATCTGGCATTAAACCCACTAACGGAGACTAGGTAACATGCTGTTGGTATGAGAAAATAATCAAGCTACTGGATACTAAACCCACTAACTAAGATTTGGAAAAGTGCAGTTGGTTTCATCCTTGACTACGGAGAGGGTAAGTGCTCAAGTGCATCGATTAGCAGGCAACGACAGATACAGACTACAAACGTAAGAAACAGTCAAGAGCAGAGAGTCTTGACTAAGTGGTGACAATCACCAAATAAATGCGTTTCTTTGCACTTATCCAGCAGTTACGTGGACTTAAAAAATCGACAGAAACCATTCTGCATGCATCTTTGATAGGTTCGATAAGAAAGGCAACTTAGTCACAATAATTTTTAGTCTTAACTACACCAAATTCAGGAGCTCACCAGCAATTCCCTGCCTACCACATTCTGACAAGTTCCCATCAGGCACAGGCCCTTTACGATGTGGATGTTCCTGTAAGCGCCACAAAGATACTATTATATAAAGAGAAACGACCCAACTACTCCAGAAGATAAAGTTGCAACTTTATAAAGATAACGCAGCTTAAGTCCAGAAATCAAGCGTAACCTAGATAATCTGTGAAATGCAAAACCTATTCAAATCAGGAATCCAACCTGAGAAAAAGGAAATACTGTCTCTCCACCTTTCTCCACATCAGTCAGATACATGAGTACAGTAGCAATTCGGTGACCGCCTCGAGCAATGTTAACCTTGTCAGAGAAGTAATCATAATGAGGGTCATATTTTTGTCCATGTTCGTATCTCAAGACCTGTATATCCTCTCCATTTTCTGAAATAAAAATAAGAAAATCAGAGCTAACAGTTAAACCATAAATAGCAAAAATTTCTGGAGCTAAAACCAGCAGTCCTGCTTCCCAGAGACGAATAAACAAATATAATGTAAAATTTTACTCTATGGAAGGCAAAGCTGCAAAATTTTACACCTTTTGGCAGAAATGTCCATGCAGCAATTTTGTCTTCAATCCCGCTAACTATAGGGTCCTATGCAAGAATCAAAGCATACGTTCTGTTATAGGAACAATAATGTCTAAAGAAATGGCACAATGCAAGGCAAAGAAGATTTACCAAACTAATATTCAAATTATCAAGCTCTCAGTAAACCTCCAGACCCCTCAGCCGATACATGAATTTTAACCACTCACTTTACGATCCTCCCATGTCTCATGTGTCCAGGTCCCCATAGCCAACTTAGGACTTTACCCACTATCATCCCCCTCTGATGTCCAGGGGAACGGTGGGAACAAAGTTGAGTTTCAATACACTAGGTTTGGTTATGTTCTATCAGCCCCAAAATGACTAACTAAAGTGGGGAACACAATCCAAAGTTATTTCTAGGATTTCCCCAACCCTTTGTTGATGTGGAACTTATATGCACTAGTAGAACTGACAAAAGAATTTATACAAAGTGGAAGTCAGATACAACAAACAATGTATAAGAAAACAGATAATATTCTTCACGATCAGCCAAGTTATGCACATTAAGCTGGATATTAATTATAAGCACTGAAAAAACTTTGCTTGTTTCAGTAAGGAATAAACTTAGGAAACTCAAATTGACAGAAGACATTTCCGAATAAGCTTTTATCAAAGCAAATAGCCAGGATGAGTGAAAGAAGATTACCCTCAGACCTTGAATAAATGATTCCAATTCAACGTAGAAGTTATACTTCAAATTAATGTTCCTAATTTTTTATAGTCAGGCAACATGAGAAAAATAGGAGAATTAAAATTTTCATTTAAAGAGGTAGAATAGTCTCAGAATGTGTTTAGGACGCACCAACAGGGGCCACAGAAACAGACCTCACACCCTATCCTACATGTCTATTCTTGAAGGCATAAAAAACAGATAGAACGTGGAAGTGGTGAGGAAAGGGTAGTCTAACAGAAAGGCAGTAACCAAGGAATAAAGACATGCCACGTGGTGGCTTAGTATGAGGGGGGAAAGGAATAAAACAGTAGGGAGAAAGGGTGTGTGGATCATCTTTGGAATTTGGGAGTTATTGAGGGAAAGAGGAGCAGAAGCTCTGGAAGATACTTACGAGTCAAGCTTCACCTTGCAGCTTCACCCAAGGTACTGTTCTCATCTGTTTCTATTTCTTACCATAGATAGTTATTGTAAGCAGGCTCCTATCAGAATGCCTATCTCATCCTGCCAACTAGACGAACAACGATGAAGAGCCAATTCTTTGGTGGATTAATATTAAAAGATATAGATGATTTAGACGGATCCACAACTTTCTTGTTTTTAAAGGAAAGTTTGCCTTTATTTTTTTAAAATGGACATGATCCTCAATTTACCACAAGAACTTGGGTTTGAGCCTCTAAACTCTATCTAGAGATTTTGAGTTGGATGCCTTGTCCAAGGTAGTCGAACAGGTTGGCTATGTTTGCACCTACAGGTAGGGCTGAACCTAAAATTATCAGTAATATAAGGAAGGCCTTGATTGGTCATGAGGCAATTAATTGGAGATCATCCTATATCTGATACTGAGGTGATCCTAATAGAAGAATCTACATCAGGTGTCTTCACAGTAACTGACTTGACTTTAGATGCCTTTCTTCTAAAATCATTACAAAATGTGGGTTTCTTTTTCTTGTTGCAAAATGACATTTTTTCATAATTTCATTTTTCTACTCTTTTAATTACTTGAGATGGACCCCCTAGTTGTTTTTAGTGCTTTTCTACTGTAATGACATGAAATTGTGTTCTCTTTGTCTGGAATTATTAGAGTTTAAACAGAGAAAATGAAAAATAAGAAGGGAAAAAAGAGAGGTGAGAGATAATGAATGAGAGAACCAAAGGTAACTTCCGCTCCCCTTTTTTTTTTTTAAAATAAAAGTTAATAAAGCCACCTACTTAAAGGTACTTTGTTCTTTCCCAGCTTAAATATTTTTTGAGGAAACCCATCTTTCCCATTTATTAACATGTTGAAATTGGATCCAGGTCCATCCCAAAGTGCCAAACCAAAGCAAGGTATTTTCCAAGCTATGTCAAAACTATTGCAACTATCACTTCCCTCTCCCTCCAAGATTACACAGACAGGGAATGGTTTTGAAAGGAGAACAAAACCAGAAGAGCACAAACCAAACCTAACAAGGTAAACATCCTGCTTTAACACCATGTTAAAAATTAGGTCCATGCCTATCCCAGAATAACTAGCCAAAGGCAGGGGGTTCTTTTTATGACTTTCTTTATACTAAGCCATGTGCCATTATTCCCATAAATAGATGAACAAAAGCCCAAGAGAAGAAACAGATAGACAAAATAGTGACAGTAGGAAGGGGATTCAGCATTAGTACTAGGCTGGGCCAAACCTGGTGCTAAAACACCATGGAAGTTGAGAGCTTTATTTGATGAGATCAAGGGGGAGGTTCTTAGTCTAAATGTTGTATGGTCCAAGATCTCAAGATCAGCTAATTCAATGACTGATCAATTGACCAAGCAAGGGGTACACAGAACAGAACTCTTAATAGGGCATATCACGCTGTAACTTACATTCTTTGATTGCAATAAAACCACCATTTTCAAAAAAAAAAATAGTGACAGTAGGAAGAAATGGACATCAACGAAAATTTTCATCTAACTGATGGAAAATTGAGATAGATTGTGTTTGATTACTGTAGTCCTGGAATAAGACTCAATGAGTCCTTCCACAACAGTGTGGCAATGGATGCCAACTGCTGCACCTGGTTCCAGAAAATTTAGCCTTCAAATTCAAGAAATTCCAGTCAAATTATGGTTAGAAGAGGTAATCAGAAGTAAGCTTCAAGAAGCAAATTATGTTAGCGTTGTTATAATTGTAGCTGATCATGGACAGTGGATTCATATCAAAGTGGGTTTGGAGATATTTTCAGTGAACAGTTGCAACACCGAGGAAGAAGGCAAGGCATTGGAGGAAGACAATTGAGTTGGTTGGTCGTGATGATGACTCAGTTGCCTCTTCAGACATTGAATATAATGAGATTCCTACTCAAAGTCAAATGGTCAGATTTTGTGTTTCCAACATTATGGCATTATTGACTTCAGCTACATTGCAGATGCCTATGGACTTCCATCAGTTTTCCTACCGGCTGTCCCACTTACTAATGAAGATGTAAATCAAGCACATCCTTCAATTGTTCCATTTATTGCTTCTCAACAACATATCTCCCTTTTATCATGTGCACAATCCCAACAAGGAGACATCTCGCATAGGCCCAGACACTTCTCCCTCCTGGCTTCTTCCTCCCCCTATCCTCTCTTCCTCTTCATCTCCTGCTCAACTCCCCTTCTTTCCCTCCTAGCTCACGCCCACTGACCTGTCCAACTGGTTCATTTAGGTCGTTCATTCTGCAGTTGAACCAGGAACCCTGGATGATCAAACATGTTTTAACCATTTCTGGGTTTTCGTTGACCCAAACCTAGAAAGGCTCCAGGTCCGAACCAACCTAGTTCAATCGGCCGGGCCAAACTGGGTTATATGACAAAGAGATGCATTGATCTACATTGTATTTTAAAATGGTTCATTCTCGGTCAAATCCTGCTATCAGGTTTTACGAGGTCCAAGTATAAGTCATCCTGCTTCAATGGTAAGGGATCTTTCAGAATGTCCACGAGTCACTTTTTTCACAAGAACTCTGTTTGGAGCTGTTTTACAGTAATCGTTTTCAGCAATAGGTGCGTTTGAGAGGAATTCTCTTGAGAGCAATAGGTCAAATTCTCTTATTGGAACACATTATTGGTTGGTGTTCAAAGGTAAAAACTTAACTTTCGCAATTTCATTCTTTTATAATAAGCTTCTTTGAAATGAGTGTTCCCTTGTATGTTCTTGCAGTCATGTAGGGAAATCTATCAATGGTTTACCTATAGAATCTTATTGTAAGAAGTTTATCTCCACACAGTTTATTACATGCATTCCATGAAAATTGGTGCATTTGCACAATGACATGATGAGTATGGAGGAAACCTCCCAGAAGTTATTGATGTTAGAATCAATGAACCACGTTAGTATCAATGAGACGCCTACAATAGGATGCATGAGAAGTTTTAACCCTTGGCAGATTCCAACTCCAATAAAATCCTAAACATTCATTGTTGCTTGATCATCTCCTAGTTCCTGCAGCTATAATACTAGCTCCAAAAGTTAGAATAGAACACTTTGAGCCAACCATCCTTCTCTTTTCATTAAAAATGCAAAAAATCTTCACAGAACATATATATGTCAGATGACATGCTCCTTAATGCATTAACAATACATTGGACTTTTCTGGGACAATTCATCTGAGGGTTTTTGACCATGTGTGTCACAAAGACTTCAAGCTTGCAGTGTGCAAACAACATCCTAAAATTAAAATATATCAATAAATGCAACAATAGGCAAGCTAAATTCTCAATAGAAACCAAGTACCACCTCGGGGTTCAACTCCATTTCTCATATCCAAACAGAGTATTGCTAAGAACATAAATTAGGTCAGCAGTATGCACTGTAAGGCTTTCTTCAGTAGCAAAAGCCACAGCTATGCAGAAACAAAGGTGGATTTACAGGTAAATCAAGACACTTTCATAAAAATACTGATAGTATCGACTGATCTAATCAAACGTAGAGATTACTTGGGTAGAGGCGCACTGATATTCAAAAATCATGCATGGCAGTGAGTTATTAAAAGTAAACTGTGGGGAAAGTACATCAGAGGTAAACAGGACATTAAAATCAATTTTTTTCAAGAAATTCCATGAAAATTAAGAGACTACGATTAGTCAAGGGAGATCATTGTGTTTTGGTACTAAGGGACCCTGATCCTCTGCGAACAATGGCGTGCTTATCGCGCTTGCACATGAGACAGGTGTGTGATGACTAAAAAAAACAAAACTCCCGGTTGGAAAGAAGCGGTTTTTAGAGCGCTTTGGAGTTTAGCATTGCTTCCCGCCTGCCCCTCTTGGATGTGCGTACCAACGCTTGTTTGCAGCGGATCCAGGCCGGTACTTAGCCATTTGTCTTCTGTATGCATGACAGGAATTACCATATGGAGCGCTCATAAGTTAACCATCCAGGTACTTAATCATTTGTCTTCTGTATGTATGACAGGAATTACCATATGGAGCCCCCATAAGTTAACCATCCAAGTTCCCAATCCAATTATATTAACAGGAACAAAAGGATCTGTAAAAGAAATGGCTGGCCAAAATGGTAAAGCACTGGGACAGAGGCTTCGCTAAAACACCTATAGCGGTGTGTTGAGCTTTACGGTATCTAAAAACATCCTTGCAGTAAACTAGACTTAACGTAAGCACTCTTTGAGGGAACCAACATGAGCAATCTATGGTGGACGAAAACAATTCAAAAAACATTATCAGTACCTTTCCCTTGCTTATAAACATTCCTGAGCTGGTACGGACTTCACTCAGCTTGCTTTTGCCCGACTTGCCATCTGCCACTGCAGATCGTTTGAGCTCTGACTTGGCCTACGCAGCACCCAAATTTCATCAATCCAAATTATTAAAGTTACAGTTAAGCTAGTCATAACTACATGATTTAATTACAAAATGGAAGAACTAGAGTTCTGATTTACTTTTAAAAGTCAACAAGGCTTACTCACAAGCGAAATTAAGTGATCGCATTCCTCGTCCGTGAGAAACTTTTTATAGACAAAAGCTCTGCGAAAATGGAATTCAGAAACACGCACTACCGATTAAACGAAGCAAATTAATTATGAAGGGAGAAGAAGGCGACCGACCTCGGTTTCCAGGAGATCTGCCGAGCTTTAGAAGCGGATACAATCGCACCAGGCGAACCGCCGTGAGAACACACAGATCCATGAAACAAAGATGCGATAGAAAGCAGAGCTGCAATTGCTAGAAGAGAAAACCTGGATGTAATTTGGATCATCTGGAAGGAGGCAAGCGATTGGCGAAGCTACAGCTTATTTTTGTTCTCTCGTATCTCCGTGTCGGAAGTCTGATCTGAACTGCACAACTGCCCCCCGTCAGACCCATTTCCATGTTCAACGGGCAGTTCATCAACGTTGTATTTTTTTTTTTTTTTTTAATTTATTTATTATTATTATTATTTTTTCTTTCACGCGTAGGCAGCTCTTCATCATTCATCATCAAGTCAAAATCGGAACGTCCTCTTTTTTTCCATTTTTCATTTTTTTGCTCGAATTATATGAGCTTGACACGATCCATCAGAAACTAGCAAATCGATCATTTAACGTTGTTAATTTTATTAAATTTTGAAGATGAAAATAAGGTAATGGTATTATTTTTGTATAATACATTAATTAGCATTCTTAAATAGAGAACTCAGATGACATCCACCATACTCAGTCAAGACTATTTAAACCTCGTTCAGGATACTGATTTCGAATCTTGCACATATACGGAAGGAAGAATTTCGATTTCTCTTTTTCTTCTGTTAAAGAGCACAACATGCTTAATACAGCATAGGAGTTAGCTACATGCCCAGACCCCCAGACAAACAAATAACCAGTGTAAAGACTAAAGAGATCAACCAATTTTCATTCCAATTGGATACGGCTGATCAACCTTGCGAACAGCCTGTTCCAGCTATAGTATTTCTGTACAGTCATCGGAGGTTCTTATGGAACCTCGGCTCTGGGTTAAGGGAGATATTTACCCAATTCCGTGCAGGCCAAGAGCAATAACCTTCCCAAGTTGAAATGCTATTTATACCCATGAATTGTGAATCCATCTACAACATGTACAAGAGGATAGAGAGAGTGGTAGTCCTTTCGGTGGTCATTTGCATCCCGACTTGCTCTTGTATCTGAGTCACTTTCCCATTACCCCCAAATGTAGGGCCTTCCGCACTCATCAAACTCAAGCGCTGCACTGAAGGGTTTCGACAAGCACACCCTTTGGACATTTATTGCAAAGTGAACATGATTATATGACAACCTTCCTTACAACAATTCCAAATGTACTGCAGCCATCCTCATGTTGGGCATGCAAGTGGTGCTTCAACCTGCTTTAGACAAATCATAAGATCAAATGAGAGTCTGAAGAGGATATAAATGAAAGATGCATGCAGGCAAGATGATTTTGGCACTGGTGCACACCAAATAAGAGACATGGATGAAGGCTGGAAAGACTATAGGAAAATCCAAGATCAACCAAATAATCAGAACCCAAGCCTCAACGGATCAACCAAATAGGATTCATGCAGCCAGAATACCATAAATGGAGAAGGTTCTGGTATTGATGAAGATCAACAAGTGAATATAGACAACTAAATATAGTAATTGGTTGCAAGCTAGAGAGTTACTGCATCTTCCAGAAAAGAATTTTAACTTATAGGAAATACAATAAATTTTTGGACAACGACATCCCTACAACCACCTGAGGTACTTAACCTTGAGCGGCACCCAAAAGTAAAAAAACCAGTAGGTGGAACAAACTTACCAACTTACAGACAGCAAAAGACATAATTACCTTCTTCAGAAAAGGCAAATACACCCCCCAACATGTCATCGTTGTCTCCATCTTCATCAGGTTTTTCTCTCTCACAGTGGCTGCTGCTGCTGTCCACATCTGTAACAACCTCAGGCAACTCATGGCAATCATCGAGCTCTGATATTTTACAGTAACCCTCATGAAAATATTGTGCAAAATCCAAAAGATTGTGCATTTCAGTGGCTCCACTTTTATCATCAGGAACCTCAGAGGCAGATTGGTTAGAATTAGAAAAATTTAAGATTTCGCCACTCAGTCCATTATCTGAAGAGAGAGGTGACTTGATAAAAGTCATCCCTGTCCCCATGTGATTTGAGTCATCTTGTAAAGAAGATAAGTTACTCGAGGCAGAACCCTCTTCCCCATTCAAAAGGAAAGTGTTAGAACCATTTAACTTGGCCACACTCGGTTCACCACCTATCGTGCTCACAAAATGTCCCAGTAGAACTGAACTTCGTGTGGGATCAGAAATGACACTAGTATGATCCAGCAAATTCATAGTTGCCGTTGATGTGCCTAAAAAAAAAATTAAGATCATAAGAATGTACAAGGTTTTCTTCTATTTATGTCCAGATAACTGTGTAGTAGACATGATCTTATTCAAAGATAAAGCTTACCAATATCCGAGCTTTCCACCGATCCAGAAGAAGATTCAGAGCAAGGAATGAGAGTCTCTTCAATGAATTTGTCTTTGGTTTGGCCAATCCCAGAAGAGGAAGAGCTTTGGTATCTTCCTCCAATGTATGCTCTGAACAAGACAGGAGTGAGCAATGCATTCTTACTTTTTACAACATAAATGAAAGAGAAAAAAATTTTAATTGCTTGAGAAAACAAAAAATTCCTAAGCAGTAAACAAGAAAACAAAAATATGCAGGGTAGCAAGAAGATGGAATCTTTCCTGATAAATTCTAAACCAGAGACACTTCAAAAAAAAAAAAAAAAAAAAAAGCTAATTTCACACGGGGTTTACATTCTTGAAAGGATTTGTGCATGTAGAAACCATACCTACTATAAGTTAACTGAGAGCACCGAAAATGCTCAAATACAGGCAATAAATCCTTCCGCTTTATTTCAACCTCGTGAACTGGGACTTTCTCAATTTCAATCTCCCCACCTGAATAGCCATCTGAAAGCATCCCTTCATTCACCTTCGCAGGCATCATCGTAAAGAAGGAAATCTAAACAGAATATGTGAAAAAAGAAAGAAAAGTTAAACACCCAAGATCACAAAATCAAACAAAAAAGAAAAATAAATCACGTGATCACAAAATCTATCTTTCCTGTAACAAAGACAAGCAATCTGCACCTTGGATTTTTGCCATATTGGCATTTGCCCAGAGCTTATCTGCACCTCGGCATTTGAGAGATACCAATGTGGTCTTTCATTGGCTTTCACAAAATCTTTCACAGAAGCAGTATCACTGAATGATCTAGGATATTTAGCATCATTATCTTCAGAATCAGAGATTTCCATCACAACATCCTCAGAATTTGATCTACCCAAAGAAAAACCAGAAAGGCCCGCATCCCTTTCAGGCCAATTTAATCTTCTGCAAACACTCCATGACTGGATTGGCTCAGCATTAACGCGCAACTCATCATCTTGCATGGGTCCAAGCACAGCTCTTGAACTGGTATCATACGATTCTAGCCCCAATGAGGGTAGCAGTTCATACTGTACCACATAACCAAAAGGAGAATACACCAACAGATGCTCCAATGAGTTGGTCTTAAAGTGAACCTGCTGGGGATTCTGATAAAATGAGTTGTGGAAAGTAGCTGCAAGAGCACCAGACGGAATGGGTACTTTTCCAGAGGCAGAAGCAGCAGCACTAGAAACTGTGTTCAGCCATCCAGTAGTGCTATTTTTTATTCTGCTTACAACTGAAAGAGAAACAGGTACTGGTGGTGGTGTAAATTTCTGGCTGATAGTGCAAGATGAAGTGGACCACCATGGCAATGATAGACTTGGAGAAAGAATGAAGCCCTCGGTTTGGAATCTTTGGGTTTGAAAACTAACATCCCCACCAAAAGGTGATAGTACAAATAAATGGCATGTACCTCTGGAAGAAACAATAGCTACCCACTGACTATAATGACTAAAACAAATGTCCTGTATGACCTGTTAAAAGAAAAGAGGAAAAAAAAAAAAAAAAAAACAGAAGATGAATATAAAAACCAAAATCTATCAAAGAGCTCCAGTATAAGTTCTCTGGATCATATAAAACATTTGACTAGCAAATAACTTAGAAAGTAGACAAACCTTACCGTGTTTCCACAAAATCATAAAGAAAAGTTCACTAGTAGTTTCACTCTTTTATTTTCACAATAAAGAGTCCAAACCATGTAATTTTAATAGGTTTTCGGAAATTTATCAAGCACATATGCACCCTAACTACCTTCCAGAAAATTACAAAACAAAGGTGTTTCCGTTTTTCAATAGTTTCATTTTTTATTATAAAGTAACAAGATTCAATAATATATCAAACCTACAAAAACATAAATATAGATAACTAAATTCTTAGTGCTCTTAAGTCCCTCAAATTGCCAAACCTTAGTACTGGACATAAATTACTTTGAATTTTTGTGCAAACTAAGCAAACTTAGGTAGGTGATGTCTAATTAGAAGGCCACTTTCAAAAAAAAATTAGAAGGCTACTTACAGCTGTTGTCAGACCACGATATAGCTTGTAAAGATGTACATGTGATGAATTCCAATCATAACGCATAGAGTTTCCACTTTGCATAGAGGATGGCATGATGCGAAACACATTAATATTGTTTCCATGAACAGAGGCTGTGACCAAGAGAGTTCCACTTGGATCAAAGCAAAGAGCAGATATTGGGCTGGTGTGCGCTCTGAACTGTGAAATAATAGCTTTTGTAACAAAATCTTTAATAACCACCTGTGTTTACCATTGCAGGAAATAAATTAAACAGAAAAAAAAGGATAAAAGAAAGTCAAAGACTAGATATTGTACTTTGTACTAACCATCCCGGCATGCTCGGAATCAATTGTATGTGCTGCAGCTGTGACCCTACCAACTTTCCAGCCAGAGTTTGTAGATACAGGGGAGCTAGAACCATCAGGTAAAAGCTCTTGGCAGTACTTGGACAAAGTTTTGTATCCCATGTCACCCAGATTGATAATTCCAGCAGCTAACTGTTTACTGGACTCCATTGCATAACGAGCCATCAAGCTCCCACTCCCAGGGGAAGTTGATGGGCTAACACCTGGGGAAGGTGTGAGATTCTGAGGGCTTAGTCGACCTGTATTTGGCATAAGAGTGTTGTTGGATGCATAAGCTAACCACCTGGGACCCACAGCCATTGGACCATAACCTATGTTAACTCCCATCCCTTGTCCTCCCTGAGGTAATGGATAAGTCAAGACGCTGAACTTGTTCTCTAGAGTAACAGCATCAAAGCAGTATACCTGGGATTTGTAAGAGTGAGATAGAAAGAGAATCAAGCAATCAGTAAACCTCAAAACACTAACTAATTTGTAATAAATGGAAGCAATAACTGCTTCTTACTTGCGATGCAAGAGCCACAGCTATGACTTGAGTACTACATCTGATTAGGTATACAGTAGACCGGAATCTCAGAACATGCACATAATTGTCAGACTGCAATGAATAGAATCGGACAACAGTTGGAGAGGCCCCACAGCTCCCTGGTTGTGAGTCAGTGATACCATCTCTTACATTCCCATTTGAATGGGGATTATGAACCACACCAGGATTACTAGTCTCATCTCCAGCCACAACTAAGAGCAGTGGATGTAATGCACTAAATCCCTGGTGGGCATCTGATTTTTCTGGAGTCGGCAGCATCTGTAAAAATGTAACAGGCCCATCACGTTTTGAAACCACTTCACAGACATTTGAGGCATCTTCCACATCAACCACTTGAAAACCATTTGAGTAACCAAGCAGAAGAACAAGTCTTGAAGTGGATGGGCCTAGTTCCAGCTTGTCAAAACCAGCCCATAACACCTGTTAGAGAAACATTATTAATTCCTGAAAACATATTGATTTGTATGATAAACAATGCAAATAGATGTGATATTGTCAACATGCCATCACTCAACCACTTAGAAAAAAGGCCACATACTTACAACAAAATCATTAGAGTGCATAAAAAGTGTGAATTTAAGGCACAAAAATAAGCCAAGGCACAAAAAAGAAGTGGCAAGTTGGATAATTAACATAATGTAAACCAACAAGCTGAATTTCTGAGAAGGATATCCCATACTCGATGGAGTCCACTTTAATAGAAGATGATCTTCACTCTCATTAAATATATGAGTTAATGCCATCTGAATATGTTTGGACATCAAAACAACACAATTCCAAAGTCAAAAGGCA
The DNA here is from genome assembly GCA_019845555.1 of Aristolochia fimbriata. NCBI lineage: Eukaryota > Viridiplantae > Streptophyta > Magnoliopsida > Piperales > Aristolochiaceae > Aristolochia > Aristolochia fimbriata. Next base: position 12,809,790 of record CM034078.1, on the reverse strand, counting down.
ACAGATGTAGAGATGATCTCATCAAATATTTTACCCCACAAAACTGGTTGATGCAAAAAGTCAGAGAAGACCTTTTACATAAGATGGAATACGAAGCCAAGCATGAAGAACATGATTGAAATGAGCAGATGACACATCAGACACTATGTACATTGATTTCTTAAAGGATTGTTTTATCTTGCAGTCATAGAAAAAAGTGTGAAATATCTTTAAATATTTTTCGTTATAGTTCCATCAACATTCCACCCTAACCCTTAAAATATTTGATATTTGAGTTAAAAAATAAATAAAAAATAAATAAAAATAAAAAATAAAAATAAAAAATAAAAAAAATCTCTGTACAACACATTAAAAAGACAGGACCAAGTAAGAAGCATTTGCAACTATCTGACCAGGATCTGCATTCAAAAAGTGCCACGTCAACTCTTCATATGAGGGGCAAGTGAATGGGATTCATACCATGTACAGACGAAGGAAGACTCAGTAGAAATTTCGCACTAGCAAGGAGCAAAAACTCCTCACCTAATACCATTCAGGAATATATGCCAGTTTGAACCATCAACCATGCACATGAGGAAAAGAAAGAAAGAGAGAGACTGTGTGATAGAGAGAGTGAGAGAGAGAGAGAGAGATTTATTTATATATTTATGAGTGAGAGAGAGAGATATAGAGAGAGAATAGAGAGATATATACAAAAGAGAGAGAGTGTGTGAAACGAGAAAGAGATATATAGAAAACGAAAGCATATATATTAAACGATGAGAGAGAGATAAATGTAATAAACGCGCGACATATATATTAGAAATATATATTATTAAAACCGATTATATATATATATATATATACGTTTATATATATACAAAATATATTATTAAATTATTATTATTATTATTAAAACGATAAATTATTATGCATATATATTATTATTGTTATATTAAATATATATTAAAAAATATGTATATTAAGCATATTAAATTATTATAAAAACGATAGAAAACGATAGAAATATCATAAAACCAAATATATAAAATCAAGTTATATATTATTATATAAAAAAAAGGGATAAAATATATATAAAAAAACGATCAATATATATAAATTAAAAAAAACGAGCAAAACGATAGTTGAGGTTAAAACGAGAAACATAAAAAATATATTTCAAAACGATATATAAACGATATATATCAAAAAACGATATATAAAACAAAACGATATATACAAAAGATATCAAAAAAACCAAATATTTCAAAACGATAAATAAAATATATAAATTATATATCAAAACCATAATCAAAACGATATATAAATAGATAAAAAAATGAGGGAATATTATTTCAAATATATATATATATGAGATTAAAACCTTTATATATATATAGAAATATATATAAATATATATTAAATCAAAACGATATATATATAAATATATACAAAAGAGAGATATATAAATGAGGAAAAACAAATGAGGGAGAGCAAAGAGGAGAGCAAACGAGAGCAAAAAAGGGAGAGCAAAATGAGGAGAGCAAAATGAGGGAGAGAGAGAGCAAATGAGAGAGAAAAAAGAGAGCAAATGAGAGAGAAAGAGAGAGCAAATGAGAGAGAGAGAGAGAGAGCAAATGAGAGAGAGAAAGAGAGCAAATGAAAGAGAGAGAGAGAGAGAGAGAGCAAATGAAAGAGTGAGAGAGAGAAAGAGAGAGCAAATGAAAGAGTGAGAGAGAGAGAAAGCAAATGAGAGAGTGGGAGAGAGAGCAAATGAGAGAGAGCAAATGAGAGAGAGAGAGAGAGAGAGAGAGAGTTTCCCTTCCCCCTCCCTCTCTCTCCAGGCTAGTGAGTTTTTGTTGTTCCCTTGCTTCAATAAATTAGGTTCAGAAGGATTCGTTCAAACTAATATGAAGACTTGCATCAACTAGAATCCTTGAAGAAAGCATGATATTGTGATGCAATCGTCATACAAACATGCTACTGTGTATGCATAGCTATCTTCTGACAAGTACAAATCGCTGCAAGAAATATCATCTGCTTAGGTCACAAGGACAAAGCTACAATCTACCCAACTGGTAAAGAATTGTTTCACAACTTAATTGCAAAAAGAATATAGATCTTCCCTATGTTAGCACTTATCTGGAATGCCAAGATTACGGATCCTCCCTTTAGTACCTCACAGTTACTGAATGTTAATAATAAAGATGCTTGTAGTTTAAAGATATAAAAAATATTCCAGAAAGAAATCTCCACGAACATACCGGGGTTGTACGAAATTATGAAGTCCGTACTGATCATTCTCCCTTGATTACAATGACTAAGGGTTCCTCGCATTCAGAACATAATTTTCTCGTTTGGACGAAGTGACTCTAGGCTGATACGAGAAAAACTTCCCTCTTCTAGCTGAAATAAATTCAACCATTTTCAACTAACACACATAAGCACGCCAACCAAGAAAAAATCTCAAGGTTGTTCTTGTTGTTGTTCATTTATTGTTTTGTCTATGCTTTTTTCTGGGTTTAAGAATAAACAGCAGGAAGCAGAAATCATCGTCAAAAACCATGATCGCATGACAGAAATTCGTCAAGTTGTCCTTTCATATAGCAGGAAAGCAAAGGTAAGAAAGCGAATAAGCAGTTGTTTTGTCCCGTCCCGGCAGCAGCGGGTCTACTTGGCTAACCAGGACCTAAACGAAAACGATCAATGGCGAAGTAGCCGGCGTGTTTGACTGTTCGTAAATCGATGAAATGAGGCATCCATGGTAAAAGCAGGGAAGGAATTAAGGAAAGGGCGGTAGGAGAGAGTAGAAAAAAAACCTGGTCTTTCTCATCTTCGGCGGCGACGGCAATGGAGGCGGCAACGGAGGCCCCAGCGGACCTGACAACGGTGGTCGCATTCGCAGAAACGGCCTTGAGACAAGAAGAAATGATTTTGAGGGAATTAGGCAACAATCCGTTCCTACCAAGCCCTCCCGCCTTCCCCTTTCTCATCCTCCCGACAAAGTCCCCCGGGCGCCTGCCGAGTCTCACCGCAATCCCCACCCAGTCCATCCACTCCCTCCCATCTCCAGCACCGGCCGCCAGCGATCGAAAATACCATCCGAATCAGCACCTACCGAGATCAGATTCCTCCTCCTCCTTCTCCTCCCCACTTCCTTAATATCCTTATGTTCCCCCCTCCGTCTTCCGTTCCTTCAGTTTGACTTCATGCCTCCGTAGTTGTCTCTTTAGACTCTCCTCCTCCGCTGCTGCTGTTTCTTTCCTCTTTCTTCTGTTCTCTTCTTGGTTTATCTTTCGTTCAAGTAAATAAAATCGGGTTTTAAAAAGCTTACACGCAATGATGGGGACACTGTTCCTTCTGAATTTCATACCCATCAGATATCCCCGTCAGACACTCCTCAGAGGCGCACCCGCTGCTCCCCTCTCCCCCCGCTGCAGCGTCTTACGGGGGCAGTTGGGTGTTTTGGTTGGAGCGTTTCGGAATCGTGGAGAGCAAGCCGAAGAGAGACGTCACGACTCTAACGTGCGCCCGGTGTTCGTTGGGCCCGAGACCGGCGCCGGGATGTCTTACATCTTGAATCTTAAACGACTCAAGACTCGTTTCCTTCCATCTCCGCTTGGTTATGCAGATTAAATTATACACGTAATTACGAGGGTGCTCCGGGAAGAAGCGTCCGCGAATCCGGCGGCCGGCCGGAAAAGCCGCAAGCCGCGATTGCGTGCGGGAAGAACAAAAAAAAAAAAAAAAAAAAAAAAAAAAGAAGAAGAATAGTAGACATTTCGTTTCGTCATTAATCTCCCACATTTTCAATGTACGAAGCAAGCAAAGACGTGAGAAGAGAAAGCGAATGCAGATTACGGATTTACGGTAGCGAAGTTCGCTTGGAATTCCTGAATTAATGGTATTAACGTCATTCCGTAAAGGACGGATTTTCTTACCCGTGATAAGTCGAGATGGGTGGATCCCGGCACGTTGCGTCCTACGTGGTTTAACGGTATATATATATATATACATAGATATAAATTCGTTGGGGGCGGTTGGTGGGGCTGCTGTGCTGACCATTTATGGCCGACCCGGTCCAAGCTTTTAGGAGGTTATCGTGGAAGACTGTCTTTGATGGAGGACTTCGGAGATGAACTTTTGAGTTATATTTCTAAATTCATCACTGGAGAGACACTATAAGCAACATATATATATATATATATATATATATATATATAAGCACAAGGTTTTCTTTCTTTCAGGGGAAATCTTTTTCGAGTTATTTGTACTAATCGCATTAATTTACAGCATTCTCTGTCCTTTCTTCTAACTCTGGCACCCAAGAGATGAAACAAGGAAGAAAAAACGAAATCGGAAACATCAATCAAACTGAAAGTTTGGAGAATAATTGAACGGAAATGGATCTGAAATCGAAATCAGAAATCATTTTCTTGTCCTTAATTACGGTCTCCGTTCATTATTATATATTCTTCACAGAGTGTAATTGATTAATCAGGCTACGTGCTCCTTCCCAGAAGAACGAGAAGGCGAGCCAGTCCTCAAAAAAGGAGAAGAAGAAAGAAAAAAGGAAATTAAATTTACATAATATTGCAATATAATCACTTTTGTTGTTGTCTTTTGCTCGAAAATTCCTCCGATGCACGATTAAAACTAGTACTGTTCCAGCTTCCGATCATAATAGTTACTGATACATACAGAGAGCAAGCGCAGTAGGAGTAGAGCAATCTGTTCTTTCTCCTTTCAAAACTCCAAAGCGAGCTGCCTGTGTCGATCGAGATCACTCAGGTACCTTGTGGAGTTGTACTCCTCTGCGTCCAGTAACTCCTCCGAGAAGGTCCTCAGAAGTACGGGCTGGCCAGGCATGGCGTCGACTTCACCCTTAAGAATCTGTAGAACCTGACTCATCTCAGGCCGGAAAAGTGAGGAATTCTCCACACATTTAGAAGCAGCCCTGACAACATAACTCATCTCTTCCCGGTCGTAGGCATCCACCAGAGAGGGATCAAGAAGCTGCTCTATGTTATTCTTCTCCAGCTTCGGCTTAGCCTGAAACAAGAAGAACACATAATTATATAGAACATATGCAAATGAAGCACAAGTGAACATACATATATATATATATATACATACCCACATAAGAAGGCTTTGATTTGAACCATCTAGACCTAGTCGTCCTGTGATTATCTCTAACAGCAGAACCCCAAACGCATACACGTCTGTTTTCTCATCAACAACCCCGTATAGGAGGTACTCTGGAGCTAGATACCTGCCAATCAATTAAGCCATATATACATACAATTCCTAGTGGTCAGTTTAGTTTACTTGTTTTTTCTTTTATGACTGTTAGAAATAAGGAAGAAATTAATTAATCACTGAGATATATATATATATATATATATACATATAGATATAGACATACTGACTGACCCAAATGTTCCTTCTATTTGGGAGATTGTATGATGGCTCCATTGTTCTGGGAGCCACTTTGCCAGCCCAAAATCACAAATCTGGAAAAGAGAGAAGAAGCTTCAGGACATGTCTTGGATTCATTGATTGGAGTACTACATCGATGAGATGAGAGGAGGTAGGTGAAGGTTTTAAAGTTTTTGTAGATACCTGAGGTTCAAAATCTTCTGTAAGTAAGACATTAGCAGACTTGATATCCCTGTGGATGATTCGTCTCTGGCAACCTTCATGAAAATAGCGAAGACCCTCTGCAACGCCCAGAGCAATTTTGTATCTGACGTTCCATGTCAACTTCTCTTTTGAACCTGAAAGACAATGCAATGCAATGCATGAAGCCAAAACACACAAGGAGAAAGAAGAATTAAGAGATGGAAAATTAATCAAATTAAAAACCATAATTCATGAACCCTATCCTGTCACAAGATTACCAGTAAGTAGACATGCTAAATTCCCATGTGGGGATAGCTGAAGGACGAGGAACATTCCTCCATCGACGCCAAACCCCACCAACTTTGCAGCATTTGGATGATTTATATGAACAATGATCCCAATCTCAGATAAAAAATCCCTGGTTCTCTCTTCCACCGTTCCTTCACTCAGCCGCTTAACTGCTACATACTGACCATCTGGTAATTGTCCCTTGTACACTTCACCGTACCCACCCCTCCCAATCTCATTCTCTGCAAATATATAACAACGCACAGATCACAGGGGCTTGATTTATTTATTTCGTTCGTTCGTATCGACTCTCTTCGTATCACAAAACAGAGAGTGAGGTCCAGAGATTAGTTACCCACCAGAGCTGAAATTGTTCGTTATTTCTTCGAGGTCGGCGAAGGAGAAGATCTTCCATGAGGGTCTGAAACGGATGCTTTCAGGGTCGATGGTGTGGATCATTTCTTTGCCTGTTAAGTTCTCTCTGATACTTCGGATCCTCTTTGGGATTTTGGGGACGGGAAGAGCAGGTAAGGCGCAGAGTCTTTTCAAGGATCTCTGTCTGAATATTTTGAGGAAGCCACGCCAATGCGTGGAGGTTCCTCGTGTAAGGAGAGTTTCGGAACTCGAAGTGCTGGCGTTTGGGGAGTTTGTGTCCGATTCCGAACTTCGCGTGCAATTCTCGAGAACTGCTCTTGGGGAGTCTTGATCGCCGAAATCCGGGTCATCTTTCCCCACATCTAAAGCTCTCAAGTCTGTGCAGATAAAACAAACGATAAGCTTCCGATGTTGAAGACGAAGGTGGAATCGATTCTCTTATATGATATGTGATGTGATGAGGCTTAGCGATGATTACCTTGAGCAGAAAGAGAGACCGATAACAGAAGTACTGGAGGCTCCTCTTCCATGGCAAACTTTTTTCTGGTTCCTGTCGCCTTGCCTGAATTGTCTGGACTTTCACTGGAAAAAGATTATAAGAAATTAAGAACAGAACATTGATGAGGAAATGCAGAAGGGATTCAGGAAACCAGTCTAGATTTCGTGACCAGATATATTGTGTTCTGAGGGATTAAGAAGCAATTCAGATATCAAGGTTGAAATAACAGATGAAGATATATAACGAGGTAATACAAATATGAACCATAAAAAGCTCCAGATATTGTTCTGAGGGATTAAGAAGCAATTAAGATATCGAACAGGAACAGAGTCACAGACTGTGAACCTATAGAAACAAACAGAGGGGCAGAAGAACATAATTCAAAAATCAGGAGAAAAATCAGGTTCATTAAGGAAATTATCTTTAAGAACGAGGCAGAAAATTATACGTTGCATGAACCCACGACAGATAATGTTTAAGAAATCAACCGAAACCATGAAACATAGATATATGTGTGTGTGTGTGTGTGTGTGCGTGTGTGTGTTTGTGTGTTTTGTGAAAAACAGAGGAAGAAAACCATGAAACATATATAATATACGTTGAGGAAAACAGAGGAAGAAGGGATACCATGAAGCAGAATCATCCTCCTTGGTGGGATCTGCGCCATGGATCTCCATACGAACTCAGACGAGGCGGAGCAGGGCACAAGGGGTTGGAAGCGAGGGAAGACAGCAATGCCAGCAGAAAAAAAAGAGGGGACGTAATTATTTATGAGCGGGCATGAGGGGATTCTGCATATACAGAACCCGGATTAGAAGGATAAGAAAAGGGCGACGTCTATTTTAAGCAGAGAAGGGCGATTGCCATGAGCGGCTGCAACTGAGGAGTGGCTGCCGCTGGACTTTTCGATTCTGGGGGAGCGCGGACGAAGCGGGGGACTGTCCAGATATAGGCAACGTGATTCCGATCCATCTCCACTGTTTTTCTCTTCTCAATTGCGTTTGTTTGTTCGTTAACAGTTGATGGCCGTTGCTTCTCTGCCCCGATTCCGGATTTCAATGGCTCTGGACACGACCCATCTCAATTCCCTTTCTTCTTCATAATATTATCTGTATGGGTTTCTTGATTATGGTGGGGAAACAGGTACTTGCGTGAGGTTAACAAGGGTCAACTCGACGGATTTCCCGCATCGAAATAAGACGAGACGCCTGTAATGGAGACAGAGAAAGGCAGAAGCTGTCGACCTCAGAGACGCCATGATTGAAAACAGTAAAACTGGTTAGAGAAAATTCTCTGTGAATTGAGACAAGCCCTTCGATCGCCGTCGGCGACTGAGGCTCAAAACCCCTAGTACAATTCAAACTTACTTGCCACCCTACCCAATCGATTCTCCTTTACAGCAACCCTTCTTTCAGAAGCAAGCTTGTGGAGTGTATACAGTGACAAATTTCCCATGAAATGAAGAAGGCGTAACAAGTACGTGGCCCTTTTCATAAAAAGGGTTTCTCGCCTTCTTCAAGCTGAAGAATCATGATACGGGAATGGAATCCCACCATTAATTAACTAATTCACAGCTAATTCATCGTTAATTTATCTTTTGCTTCATATCGTTCGGGAGGAGGGATGAAGGAAACAGTTGTGCTTCATTTTGATCACGACGCCAAAACGATTTTCAAGGAACATCGTCTGATTCGTCGGCATTAAACAATTACCTTCCTTCCATTGACGGGCAACTGTTACTTGTGTAGACTGTAGAGAAGCGTTGCCACCGAAATGCTCGACTTTAGTTCCATTAGAAGACGAATGGAGAGAGTGGCAGGGGAGTAAAGGGACAAAGATTGATAAGAAAGCAGAGAAAGGTCTGTGTAGTAGTCTCCTCAGAAGGGACATCGTCATTCAACACTAGAAGCATTTGACGTGATTGAACCGCGAGAGGGGTTTGTGGTTGTGAATTTGTGATGGTTGTTCGATCAGTGTGTGGGCTTTTCAGAAATTGAATGGCAGGGTGCCCTGTTTGTTGTTTGTTGAGAGGATGAAAAAAATAAGATCAAGGTTGGTATTATTATGAATCTCTCTCCATCAGCCTGGACAGACGAATAAAGGGCCTCCATTTGGTCCGACACCATCTGCCATTACTGTTTCTCGGTGATTGAAGTTTCCATTACTGATGAAGTGCCTGTACATATTATGAATCGGTGGATAGAGAAGTGGCCCAAGTGAGTGTTGTCAAGAAAAGGAAATGCCATAAAAACCTTGAGAAAAAACAGGTGTTGAGAGGAGAGGGAGGTACTGCTAAGAAAGGTCTCGACTACGATGATATTCAGGTATCAAAATGGGTTCCAAGTTTGATCCGTCGATTGAGCATCTAGCTAGTGAAATTCTAGAATTTAGTCACTCTTGAATCATAATTGATCAGCAATCCTTTTTGCATCTTATATTTCCAAGAAAGAAGTTCTCAAGATACAGCTAAAAGAATTGCAACTTTCACACACGTGTGGGGATGAACAGCAGCTGACACAGCTTCTCGTTTGCCATTACAGATAGACACCATTTATGGACAGCAGATTCATTTCTATACATATGAAAACTGAATAAAGAATCGAGTGTTCCAGCACAATGGGTATGCAAATTTTGATTACAGACACAAAACTACTCATGGTTACAGATAATCAAACACAAAATTACTCACGGTTACGGACAATCAGTCCCTCAAATACAGCATACAAGTCCTTGTTGTCGGGGCCAAATATCTCTTCCGACTTTTTTAATGTTTCCTGCAACAAGCACAACAAAATCTCCAGTTTAGAGGATAGATAACACGCGAAAAGATAAGAAAATTATCTTCCAGTCAACATACCTCTTTTGTTTGCTTACGCGAATTCAAGTCCTTAACATTGGACAAAAATGCACCGAATTGTTCGTAAGACAATCTACTCCTACATAGAATGAAGAAATTGGTTACTCTCAAAAGGATGAACTATAACGAGTTTTACCTTTTCTAAGAAGTATTGAAACTGCACAAGGTGTAGGAAACAGATGAGTGAGCCAAATATTCGCCAAAGAATTTCTTTTGCGGGAAGATTGCAGAATTTTATTTCAAATACAGACTGGAATGCAGGAATGACTTGAGGAAGAAATGGGTGAACAGTATCATTAGAAACCTGGCTTGGCGAAAGAATTCTTTGCCATCAACTCTGCTTCGTCCTGAACATGAATATGGAAAATTATTATGTCATTAGATGAATCCGAAACTCAGATTAACTCCACTGTTTTCAACCACTATTATGAAGAAACTTGAAACTAATTATTATGATGCCGTCAAAAGTACTATGAAGGCATGAAGTACACATTGATAATGTTCATATCTCCTCATTAAGAGTTTGGCGCATGTAAAGAATGCTTCAAACTTCGACCCCACAAACATAAAAAGCATGAGGCACTACCAACTATATGAATAATATAAAGCAAAATGATTCTCTTCGATAGCAACAAATCTAAATGTCCAGCTACCACATATATAATTCTTATTTTCTACATTATCAATTTGTTATAGGTTTTTAACAATAATACTATCCATCAGAAGTTCAGGGGCCAACCTGTTTGGGATCCCGTTTCCAGGGAACCTGACATTGAACTGTGTGTTGATGACACAGAAGAAAATATTGATGCTCTTTCATCAAAGTTCCTCGTAGATGAGAAGGAGATGGAATGCCGCCGCGGTGACACAGGCTTTGATCTCATGGGTGATACAGATGTGGAAAACCTAAGTGGGGAATCTGGAGGTGTAAGCCTTGGACTGCTACTCTGAGATGCTAGTATGAATCCTTGTGATGTGCCAGGTCTATACGCTGCCAGGAAAATGATATCAATCTAGACTGCGGTACTTTTTTGTAAGAGGAATTAACACTTGGAAGAAAAAATGGAACAAGATCTGTGTAAATCATATATGCCATAGTAATCTAAGCCTACTAACTCTTCACCATAAACACTCATAACCCAATCTATATACTTCAATAATAAATTCATATAGAAATTTGTAGAACCCATCACTAGTTTTTCAATGAAGGGATTCAACATACCATCCATCTCCACTGAACCTGCATCTTCGGAGGCATTTGTGGTTTCTGAGAACTGTCTTTGGGCCAAAGACGTCTTCACAGAAGGTAATGCTGCACCTTCTGAAGCACAAAATAAAATTTCTTCAACAGTGATAAAAATGATTGCAAGGCACAAGAAATTAATCTTTTGATACGCCAAGGTTTTAACATTACCTCCAAGCAGTGATCCAGATGAACTCGGTATTTGATCTGCAGCAGCAGGTGGATCACCTGCCTGCCATTAAAAAGAAAAAAATGTGCAAGTATTATTCAAGATTTCGTGCTCACTGGAATAGCAAACCAGTATCTAAAAAGCTCTGCTGAATCCTATCAAATCCTAATCCTAAACAGGGTTGTAATTGAAAAGCAGACACTTACAGAGCTCTCCTCTTCTTGAAGCGACTGCATGAGTGTTTTCTTGAAGATTTCCAACTGAAACAATCAGAGAATTACATCACATTAAAGAAATTGGAACATTGAAATCTCCAACAACAGTTTCTAGAGTCATATCATCTTCTTTCCATTTCCTTCAATTTCTTGGGAAGTATGTCATCTCATTGTACAAGTTCTTAAGAGTTAACAACTACGGGTGAACAAGCCAAACAGAAATCACAAGCACTAGGCGTTTCTTGAAAGATGACATGAAAGTTGGCTAGGACAACATTTGTTAAATGAAGATTTATTTATTTTTTTGAAACAGCGAGTACAAATTTCAAAGTACAAACTTTAATAAATTCAAATACTCCAATGCTGCAGCAGAGACCGAACCTAAGCCCTACCGCAGCAATAACTCTCATGGGACCACTGAGGTACTGCCCAAGATCCCGCATAAGAAATTTATACGCCAAAACTGGCTCAATCTCAAAAGGCTTTCATCATTAGAACTCACGTAAGAAGTGATTATTCTTGCCAGGGAAGCTCATTGTTATGGAAAAAGCCACAACCAAACTAGTTTGGCAGAGGAGCTAGCAATCTCAGAAGAGAAAGTTCAGAGGCAACTATGTGATGTGAGAAATTTTCCACTAGCGATATAACTATTGAAAGGTAAAGCTGATTCAAACATCGAAAATTGCATCCACAATCGTGCACCACAAAAATGTCACTCTCCGGAAACTTCATTCATTCTTCTGGTTATGATTTAGTTTTTAAGGGTCAATATCCGGTCCAATTTTGTAGTGAAAATGAAAGACAGACAGATTTGCACCTTGTGCTAGAAATGCACCAATCGAATTGTAATTGATTCAGAAAGAATTTTCAGCTTCTGAAATCAACAGAAAGTGATAAATTAAATCTTCCAAACAGGAAGAGGTAAATGCAGAAACCTTAGAAACATCGCGCTGGAGCTTTTTTACAGTACTGGACAAAGACGCGTTCTCCCTTAGTAAATTCTCCTGCACGAGCAATGTTAAGAGAAAAATCACAAAGTCAGAGAGAAATTAGAATCCAGCAAGCAGTCCAGAGCCGCGTAGAAACCTTTTCTTCGTCTAGTCTTGCTAATTTGTCGGAGGTCTCAGCAAGCGAGGAATCGAGAGCTTCAATGTCCTGCTGCAAATCGGCGATCACTCGGTCCTTCTCATGGAGTCGGTCGCGGAGCCGGGACGCCTCGGACTCGAGGTTGGAGACGCGTGTGGCGAGGGCTATGGAGGTGATTTTGCGGGCGACGTCGAGCTGCTGGTAGGGGTCTGTGGGAAGAACCGCCAGCAGCTCCTCGGGGAGATCGAAGTCCGGAGTGTGACTCGCCGTTTGTTTCGGCAGCATTTTGGGTTCCGATTTTTTTTTCGCTTTTTCTTCTCCCTTTTGTCATTCAAGCAGTAGAAAACTAGAAACGAAGAAATACGATAGACGAGATAGAGCGATGGGGAGAATTTGAGGAAGGCGGAAAGCTGTGGTGGGAAATGGATGATGGAATTGGATAGTTCATCTGAATCTTCTGATTCAGAGAATCAGAGTGGAGTATGACAAATCACGAATTCGCGACTCACCCGCCAAAGAAGAGGAAAATTGAGAAAGTTCTTGTTTTATTGGATGCGAAAGGGCAAAAGATTGAAGAAAGAAGCGACAATCTTGAAAAGGAAAGGAGAAAGATGAAGGCTTTCTTTTTTTTCTTTTTTGCAGCAACATTACAGAACATTTTCTTGTCATCTTGTAATGAAAGTTTAGATGATGATTGGTGTTTGATAGTTTCTTCTCTCGAGACTTCCATCTTGCATTTAGTAGTTTTAATGCCTTTTAAATTTACTACTGCTATTTAATTAACTACATAAATATATTTAAAGTTACACGTAGTATCCAATATTACAAAGTGCATATCCCTTGGAAAATTTTACATTTGATATTAATACGAAAAATACTAAAGAAATATAACTATAGAAAAAAAAATATATATTATATTAATTATTTATATTTACATATATTATAAATATTTATTAAAATAGATAAAATTGTATTTCAAACTTGGGGCAATCAATAATATGTATTATTGTCATTAAATTATCCAGTGGCTTCATCTACATCTAAGCAACATGTAAGCAACACGTAGATGACATGTAATATGCCACGTCAAATGACTCTTATCGTGATCATATGAGTTTTGGACCAAATCTCTTGACACGTGTTAAAATCAAGGGTTCTAAGTAATAACGCGGACCAGAATTTTTTACTCTACACTATAACAATCTCTATTTGTCGGTCAAAATAAGTGAGATCATATTCTAATACTTATATACTCAAATGTTCAAAAAATACTTTTAATATCTTATACTAGATCAATAGATTTAAATTAAAATAACTAAAATAATAATTTTTATTATTATTATTTTACATTAAAAAAATCCATCAATGTGTAATCACACTCACAGTTTTGAGACACATGGGTCAAACTAGGGCTGGCAATGAGCCGAGCCGAGTCGAACCTGTGATGGCTCAAGCTCGGCTCAACCCATAATGCATGAGCTCGAGTTCAAGCTCGATCCTTAATCAAGCCCGAGCTTGAGCCCAACTCGAGCTTCTGCCCATGCCCAGGTTGAGTCCAGGTTAAAGGTCCAGCGTGAGCTCTAGGCCATGCCCAACGGGTTTGCCAATTCAAGCTTTTTAATTATTTTAGTTAAATTTATCTACAATAATATATCTAAATTATTGATTATAAGCTTATTACATACCCAATTATGCTAAAACAAAAATTCACACCACTTCAAAATTTTTTAGTTAATTATTAATTTTAGTTAATAGAATCAATGATATAAATTTAAAAAGATACAATTTCTGAAAGAAATTGAGGTTCCACTTCTTCAAAAAACTAAAATATTATATTTAATTTTAAAAATATATAACACAAAATACAAACGAGCCGGCTCATCAAGTTTCGAGTTAAACTACTTGGCTCATTTAACTAAATGAGCCTTACTCAAACTCAAATTTGATTCGAGCAAGAAATAATTCGAGCCGAATCAAGCTTTTATCGAGTCGAGCTCGAACTTTTCACCCGTTGGCTTGGCTCCGTTAAGTGCCACCCTTTAAAAAAAAAAAAAAAAAAAAAAAAAAAAAAAAAAAGAAGTCAGTCATGGCCATGCTTAGTGAGAAGTCCATTGTCCACCACCAGCCTCGTGACTTAAAAAGGAGGCTCCAACCCTCTCAAATACTCATTTATTCAAGTCAAATTAGGGGGCTCCTTCATCTGCTATAGAGAGACGAAGGGAGCTCCTTTGCTTTTTACCTGCAGTTATTCTCAAAGATTATTTGGATGACGATGTACGAAAGAATACCTGTGTTTGGGGAACTGAATTAGGCACTTTGGTACACCATGCAGTTTTTCTTTTTAGAGGATATTTCTTCTTTCTTTAATTTCTCTTGAGCAGGCAAACCTTCTTGAACAGAACATAACATATCACTCTTAAGAACAACAGGACTCGATCTTTCGGAGACTCGGAGCAGTTGGGGAGAGAAGATATGGTGTTGGGATGCATGGGATTTCGGACTGTGTGTGGTGTGATTAGATTATACAAAAATGGGGAAGAAAGTCATGAAGAGACAAGAAGCCAACCAACTTATGGATTCTCTAATTCTGAAATGAGAATCATTTCACCAATCACTGTACGATTGTTTCGTTTCCTCTCCTACGATGGAACGGCTTGGTCAAGCCTGACTACTGAGACTGACTCCTCTTTCCGGATTACGTTTTCCAATCAGAATCGGTATTTTCAGAGAAAGATATTTAACTGTTTTGGAGGCGGGGGTTTGTTCATTTGCGTCTTCTCGTTTTCCTGGAACTTACCTTCCTCTCGTTCGTTGTTGGAATGAATGAATTAAGCGCAGGTCAAGTGGTCTTGGCCGCTGCTCTCCTCCAGCTTCGGAACATAAAATAGAGCAGGTTGGCTGCACTAGACAACGTTTCGTTATTCGTTTCTGCTTTTTTATTTCGGGAAAAGGGGAGAGAGGATGCGGAAGACGGTTCCTTTTGACGATTTGAACGAGAGAGAGAGAGAGATTTGCAGGAACCAAATCTACCCATTTCCCCACTTTTCTCTTTTCAATCTCTTCCGTGGTTGAGAGATCATTAAACCCGAGGGATTCGATTCTGTCTTGGGTTTTCAATGTTTTATCCACGACCTGTCTCTCTTTTCCCCCTTCGCTGCTACTTCTTCTTCTTCTTCTTCTTCTTCTTCTTTGCTTTCCTCCTACGTCCAGATTCGAGCTCTATTTTCGTTCAAGGCAGTCGGGTAGTTTTGGGTCGTCAGCTCGCCGGTTCCGCCTCAGCTTCTGACTGCCCTATCAGCTTCTCTGTTCTTCGAAAGTTCCTCGCTTCTGTTGATACAATACCCTCCAATGTTTCTTTGCAGTGCCAATACGCACTTCAGGGCTTGCACCTCGCGCAGGCCGAGTATCTCCGCACCGACGGCCTCTTTCTTCCGCCAGCGAAAGCCGCCAACTCTTGCTGGGATAACTATCAGCGATTGGTCTCCACCTACATCCCCAATGTCGACATTCGATCCCTCTGCGGCTTTCAGACCGACTGGATTTCCCAGGGTTGCATGAACATAACCACCAGAACCCAGTTCGAGAATTTAATCCCCGATTCCTCTCTCCAGGACGTCCGCCGCTCCTGTAACCAGTCGCTCCAGAACAACTCCCCCTGTGCCACTTGTACCACTAGCTTGACCCGCCTCCGGGCCTCCTACCTTACGGGATCACAAGTCGGGAACGTCACCGATTGCGCCGACTATCCCTTCATCTATGCCGCTGGATTGGTCAACCGCTTCGGTCCTGCCGACGAGGGCACCGCCCTCTGTTTGTTCCTCCTCCCAATCTCCTCGTCGCCAAAGAAGAGTCGGAAAGGTATGGTGGTTGGAATTTTAGCCGGTTCCATTGTTGGGTTGTTGGCTGCCAGTGCTGCTATTTGGTTTTGGTGGAGAAAATGGAAGAAAAGGAGAAGGCCAAAATTTGTTAAAATTACAGAAAGTTCAGTCTCTGGCTTGGACAAGATAGGAGCAAGCACGAATTTAGTCAAGTACACATTTGAGGAAATCAAAGAGGCGACCAGAAATTTCTCCAGGGACAACATAATTGGTAAGGGAGGTTACGGTAATGTTTACAGGGGTGTGCTGTTTGATGGTTCAGAAGTCGCACTGAAGAGATTCAAGAACTGCTCTGCTGCAGGGGATGCAAGCTTTAGTCACGAAGTAGAAGTTATAGCCAGTGTTAGGCATGTTAATCTTGTTGGTTTGAGAGGTTATTGTACCGCAGCCGCCTCCTTTGATGGCCACCAGAGAATAATAGTCTGTGATTTGGTTCCTAATGGAAGCTTGCACGATCACTTGTTTGGGAACATGGGAAAGAAGCTAAGCTGGCCTCTTCGGCAAAAAATTGCCATTGGGACAGCGAGGGGCTTGGCTTATCTACATTACGGTGCACAACCTGCTATTATTCACAGGGACATCAAAGCTAGCAACATTCTGTTAGATGAGAAATTTGAGCCCAAGGTGGCAGACTTTGGATTGGCAAAGTTCACTCCAGAAGGGATGACACATTTGAGTACCAGAGTTGCAGGGACCATGGGCTATGTTGCCCCTGAGTATGCTTTATATGGGCAGTTGACTGAAAGAAGTGATGTTTATAGTTTTGGGGTTGTGCTTCTTGAGCTTCTGAGTGGGAAGAAGGCTCTTACCTCAAGCAGCGATCGTCAGACATGGCTTGTCACTGATTGGGCATGGTCTCTAGTAAGGGAAGGGAAGGCATTAGATGTTATTGAGGAAGGCATGCCTGAGGCAGGACCGGAGGAAGTAATGGAGAAATATGTGTTGCTTGCGGTTCTTTGTTCTCATCCGCAATTGCATGCGAGGCTCACTATGGATAAAATTCTGAAGATAATGGAAACAGATGTTCAAGTCCCTTCAATTCCAGATCGGCCTATTCCACTTGTTTCTAGTATTGATGATATAGAGAAATCAATTAGTAGTAGTGGGTCAAGCCACTTTTCCAGTAGTGTTAGGTACCTGCCATTTTCCTTTGATGGCCGTCCAAGTTCAGATAATATCACTACAGCAGAAAAAACACCGGAGGAATTGAATGAGAGAAAATCTTGAGGCACAATTCATGCTAATTGTGGTATGAGTTACATTTGTTTTTTTTAAATGGATATGAGTTGCATTTGTAAATCACCCAATTCATAACACTGACTTTTTTTTTTTCATTCTTTGATATTGTAAACTCTATTTATTTGTCGCTTGTGGATAGCACTTTGGAATTGAATGCAAGAGTTCCATTTTTAGGTTCAGTTGTTGGTTGAATGTAGAAAAGGCTTCAGAGTTTGAAGAATTTGAAATGCTTCAACACTAGTAGCCATTGTAATTATCATGACACAATGTGCCTTGAGATCTCAAAAGAACGGAACGTTTTAAACCAAGCTGTTTGCATTTCTTTATGGCATATCAGTTACAAGTATTAGTTTTCATACTGTTCGAAAATTTGTTTGGCTTAATTATTGCTTCAGATGCATAAATTTTGCACAATTTACCATCCTCTAGTTTCCTTCAAATTTGACTGGTATCAATGTCATGTGCTTTTTTGTTGCAAGAGCGCATTATGCATACAAATGTCGCGATTCCTGTATAATTTTGCAAAATTCTAAAGTCTGGTAAGAGCTCAAATAGTTGATTAATGAATTTGTCACTTGTTGGATGGAATAGCATGTTAATCAAAATGTGTTTCTAATGGACTTCTTTTCAACAGTTTTTCATTTTTTGTTGTAGTGAATTGCTTTTCTCATTGATCATTCTTTCTTAACTAAATCCTCTGATAGAAGATATGATTCATGAGTGCAAAAGGCATCTTTGATTCGAAAGATGAAAGCCTCCATTTCTGAGATTGGACTAGACTGAATTCCCATGTTCAACTGCTTGGTGTTATATCATTAAACTGCAACATGATGTGTTCCTGTTAATCCCCAGCATCACATGAGACAGTGAACCAGACATTTGAGTTTTTGTATGTACTTTCCTTGGCTTGAATGGTAAGTGATTGATTCTTATGGACATTACAAAATGACCTACTCAGTGTCTTATCCTTCCTCTCTGGAAAATTGCAACTCTTATTTATGGATGTTTTTACAATCTACTTGCAGGATCTGTGGAATTTTAGATTCATTTTTTATGACCACCAGTTCATCTGTACTCCATGTACCTGAGTATAGCTTTGCATGGTAATCCTGAGCATTAGCTCAACCTTGACAGAGCTTGTGCTGACACGAGTTTCCTAGGGATGTTGGAGTTTTTCCTTCGGTTCAGATTGAATAGGAATTTTAACTATTTCATTTTGGTGTGGCCTATAGAGTAGTCCCAACCTCATCTGTTGCTTTTCTCTTTTGCTTTTCTAGCCTTCTTTCTGATATCCACACAAAAATTTACTTGCAGTATATAACATATGATATAGGTTTTAGTATTACAGAAAAAATATAATGATTATTTTGCTGTGCACTTTTGCCCTCTCGGCATTTATAAAGCGAAGGTCCTTTTTGACTTGATTTTGCTAACAATTTGCTTTATCACTCTATTCTATCCTTTTCATATAATTGTATGAGACTTGTAAAGTAAGATTGTCACAGTATCTTTACACTAGTATATGAGCAGTTTGAGCAGTTGCTCAATATCACATATATGGGGAATTTGTAGCATGCAGGCACACTTGTAAGATCAGATGGATCCCTTGTCTCTCATATGTGTGTATACGTAACATGAGGATCAGAAAAAAGCTTTTATTATAATTAACACTATTACAAAGGTATAAATAAGACCAAGCTGAGCTTGACCTGTATTTGTTGTTGAAGAAGAAAGAAAATCACTCGAAGACAGTAGCATGTCCCCGGCAGATTATTCACTCCCTCTGATCGAATCACATGGAGCCGTCACCCCCATGAGAGTTCCGATTTCTGTTCTTTTCAAATGCATTTCTTTTATGGCTCGACACGACGACACATCTTCGCAGTGCGAAAAGCCGATCGACCCACCAACCTGGATGGTTTTTTTGTTCTTTGTTTTGTAATGGTGACATGATCTATTCTGGTACAGAAGCGGGACCATTTTTGTACAGTCGTGGCTTCTGCTGCTGCTCCTAAAAGAGTTTCAATGATTTATGAAATGATGCATGGATCTGCGACGACAGCTCTACCGAGATACACTTATGAGGAGTCGTCTATGTATAATCCATTTACGACTTAAAAGAACTGCAAATGGGCATCTTCTTCACCAATTGGAAGGGAGTCCGAACCGAAGTCATCTGGAAACGATGTTACTAATCCGGTTTAAGATAAACGACGGCCGCCGACAGAGACGGAGAACAAAGCTTCCACGTCTGATTGTTTCAAATCCACGTCGGCTTCACGTTTTATAATTTTATCTAATATGTAGCAGCCAGCATTTAGTTGAAGCTGGTCAGCATCCGCCATTCCTATGACAGCTACGACTCCACATGATTTTTCACCTCTGATTCTCTGTCATTTTATTTCCTTTTGTAAGAAATGTGCACTGATTCTCTGCCTAAATCCATTCTTTCTGAGACTTCTCTAGCTATAAATGTGCTTGTAAGGAGAAGGATGCGAAGAGAGGAAGAGCGTCTTTCTCTTTCGTTTCCGCTTCTTGGCTTGTCCATGACTCCATGCTAGTGCTTTGGGTCTGATTGTTTCCCTCTCTTCTTCTCTTTATCGTTGCTAAATTTGATATATTGAAGCCTGAAGGAGGAGAAGAATAGAAATGGGTTTAGATGGGGACCTTGAGAATGGGAAATGCATCACTCAGACAGTACTGGAGGAGATAAAGAAGCCCCTCATCGATAAGAGTAACGAGAGTGTCACTGACCAAGATGGAGGATCCATTACCATGGTTCTGCTCAGCACCTTCGTGGCTGTCTGCGGCTCCTTCGAGTTCGGGACGTGTGTAAGTTACCTGGACTTCTTGTTTCTTATCAGAACTCTTCACTTGAGATTCGAAAGTAGCACCGCATCTGATTTTGGGCTCATGAGAGGAGAGAGAATTTAACTATCACAGATTCTTTCTCTCTCTCAAACGACTGTCAGGCCACAGGCACGCAGTAAGGGAACGCAGTTCCTTGACAGGCTGCATGGGAAGATAGAAACTCTTTTCAAGCAATTCCCGGGATTCAGCATTGCAGCTGCATATATACCTCATGGAATGATTTTTGTGTTTCAGTAAATGGCATCGTTCTTCTATTGAGAAAGCTCACTGGATTTTGCAGATGGGATATTCAGCACCAACTCAGGCTGGCATCAGAGAAGATCTTGGTCTATCTTTGGCTGAGGTTTGTACCCTGCTCAGCTTGTCCCACATTGTTTTCAATGTTAGAAACAGAATAAAAAAAATCTCTGAAAGAAATTTGCTCTTATACTTTGGTGACAATACTTAGTCTTAACTTACATTTTGCATAATCAATCAATTAATAGCTACCAATAAGCCAACATGAGCTGCAGAGAAAAAACAGAAAACCGAACTTGGGTTGACATTGATTTTTCTGTTTTCCAGTACTCTGTATTTGGATCTATAGTGACCATCGGAGCCATGATAGGAGCCATCACCAGTGGGCCTATTGCTGATATTTCTGGCCGAAAAGGGGTAAGGGAAATTAACTAAAAATGGTCTCTGTCGCTCTATTTCATCCCCTTTAACAGCTCCGCCCTTTTTATGCAGGCCATGAGAATGTCAGCTATTATCTGCCTTGTAGGATGGATTGCTGTTTACTTCGCTCAGGTTTGTCATTTACTCTCTAAACTTTTTTTTACCTGAGGCACTGTTGTAATGGAACTCACAGACAAACAAAACAAACACGTTAATCCTCTCAATTTTCTTTCATTAAGGGAGCCTTGTCTCTAGATATTGGAAGATTTTGCACGGGTTATGGTATCGGTGTTCTCTCTTATGTGGTAAGTTTACCAATTCTTCCATTCTTTCACTTCACACGTAGCTCTTAAATGCTTCAATGCTTTAAACTGTCTTCTCACTGAATCAACAGGTTCCAGTGTTCATAGCTGAAATAACTCCCAAGAATCTTCGTGGAGGACTAACAACTGTAAATCAGGTGATCTTTGGACTAGTTGCCTGGAACAAGTTTGTTTCATGCTTGATGAAATTTATAATCTCTTTTCTTTGTCTTGCAGCTGATGATCTGTACTGGTGTATCAGTAGCTTTCATCGTCGGGACGCTTATCAACTGGCGTTTGCTGGTTTTAACAGGTACCCCATAGCTCCGTACTGAAGCTTTTCTAAATTCAACAGCCCCCTTTGAAAATGTGTGGATTTCTAATATGGAGCTTATGGTGGATTTCTGTTTGCAGGACTAATTCCATGTGTTATTCTCCTAGTTGGGCTCTGTTTCATTCCAGAGTCCCCTAGATGGCTGGTAACTAAAATACTCACCGTAGTTAGCCATATCTCTTTTTCTTTTAAAGGGATATTAACCATCGTACATTCAAATTAAAAGAGAATAAAAGTTAGATTGCAAAAAATATAGGCAAAAGTTGGCCGTCAAAAAGATTTTGAGCTTGCCTTGAGGAGTCTCCGGGGAAAGGATGCAGATATCTCTAATGAAGCAGCAGAAATTGAAGTAAGGAAGAAATCTGTGAGCACCAGGCTGAATGATTACAAAGAGCTATGAATTGTGACTGATATCAGGAAATTGGAAACGCAGGAATATATAGGAACTCTTGAGAGTCTGCCAAAGGGCCAAATATTGGACTTGTTTAACAGGAGATATGTGCGATCAGTAATTGTGAGTAGGCAATTCTGCAAACAGTAAAAATATTTTCAATTTCTCTTGGGAAGATAGCAACTGAAGTATGTGTGTCTCAAACTTCAGGTAGGAGTAGGACTAATGGTGTTCCAGCAGTTTGGTGGGATTAATGGAATCCTCTTCTATGCTAGTGAGACTTTTGTTGCAGCAGGTTGTTCAAATCTTTGGCTTGCTGATTTTTTATATCTTTCATTTTAGTCCCACAAAAATGTTTCTAATAATTTTTATGAATATCAGGATTTTCTTCCGGCAAGCTTGGGACTGTCGCAATGGGTTGTGTTCAGGTAACCATCTTTTATCATGAACAAGGACTTCAACCATAATTTAGTTCAGATTTTTACAGTTTGCACTTGCGTTTCAGATTCCCATTACTGCCTTGGGTGCTATGTTGATGGACAAGTCTGGAAGAAGACCTCTCTTGATGGTAGGCTAATAACATAGAAACTGATAGCATCGGACGTAAAAATTCTTTTTTGGGTTAAAAAAGGGGTGAAAAGGTTAACATATGACTCTTTGTTTCAGTTCTCTTCCACTGGCACATGCCTGGGCTGCCTATTGACAGGGACTTCAATGTTCTTGAAGGTAATCCTTTACCTCCCACATCAAAATAAATATCTTTCACCTCAGATTATTTCACCTTCTCAACATGAAGGATACTAACAGTTTAGCATTTTTTGAGACAGACCCATGGTATGTTACCAGATTGGGTACCCATATTAGCTCTTTCTGGCATTCTGGTAAGCTCATCGGGAGCACAAAACTATGAATACATTTCACCTGGTTAGAAGTGAAAATGGCATTAATTTCACTAACATCGTGCATGAATCAGCTATTCTTGGGATCATTCTCACTAGGAATGGGCGCGGTTCCCTGGGTTATGATGTCCGAGGTAGGAGATTGGCATTGAAAGGAAATGAAAATCAAATGTCTATCTAAGTAGCTTTTAGTTAAAGGTTACCAAACTCCTAGACTACAAAAAGAAAAAAATGAATGAATTTGCTGTGCAGATCTTCCCAATAAACATAAAGGGCATGGCTGGGAGTTTAGTCACCTTAGTAAACTGGTTCGGGTCTTGGGCCGTTTCGTTCACTTTCAACTTTCTCATGAGCTGGAGCTCTTCCGGTGAGGAGACCTCGTCTTTCTCTTTTAACTCGTGACGCACCGCTTTGCTTGGTTGATCGATCGATCCATGGTTTTTTTTTGTGTGGATTCAGGTACCCTCTTCCTGTACGCCGGCGTCTGTGCATTGACGATTGTTTTCGTAGCCAAGGTAGTCCCGGAGACAAAGGGGCGGACCCTCGAAGAAATACAAGCAGACATGAACAACAACTCGTAAGGCAAGAGGCAGAGCAGCCCCGAAGAGGGTGATTTTGCAATTCAGCCATTTTTTTGGCCCTGTGATTCGAAATCATGCGTTGGTAATAGTCGTCACGACTGATAATCGTTGGATCTATCATCGTGTTCATGATGACTTCTTCCTTGTAAACTCTGCATTTATGATTCATTCGCGGAATATGGTAGAGGCCTATTGGGAGTTTCTTCTTGCAGGGCTTAAAAGGTGCTTTTTGGACCAAGGAAGGACTATTTTTTATAGAAGATTTGTTTGCTTCAGAATTGAGATGAGATAATTCAAGTCCAGTATTCCAATTTCCAAGATCATTCAACCTAACTTTTCTTCCGTTTTTTCTCTTAAAATATTTATTTACTAAGATTGATATGTGATGCGTATTTACTGTTTGAAGCAATGTTTTACAAACCGGACCCACCATTAAATCGGTATTATGTTATGTATTTAAGTAATAAGACAAAAGAATTGATTTAGTTTTGCCAATTATAGTGAACTGAACCTAGTATTGCTGCCTCCTATTCTAGTTCAACCAAATCAGGTTCGGTTTTTAAAACACTGGTTTATAGTATTAAGTTATTTTTTACTTTTTAATATTTTAAAAATTAAATACTGCAAAAAAAAAAATTGTTATTAAACAAAAATAAAATGTAAACTCTTGAATTAGTGAACTCAAATTCTGTGATAAAATTTTAAAAAATATATGATCAAAAACTATTTAAACATGCACTAAACAATCATCATATTGGTTGGAGCTTTACATTAGTAAAAAACTTTTTTTTTGGAACTTGTTTATCAAACCGGTCCTCATAGATAGCTTATGAAGATTGACTTTACCAATAGAGACTGACTTTTTAAACCAGTCCCCTTAGGCATACCTATATATATATTATATATATTTAACTAAAAATAAAAAAAGTAACAATATTTTTTATATGTAGTAAATACTAGTAGACACCAAAATTTGTGTGGCCCATCCATGACAAGCCCACCGGTGCATCAACTTGTCGTCCGCTCGCTGCTGGCTTACCAACGGCCTGTCCATCAATTCTTGGAGCCATCATTCACCAGCCCATTTTCAGGTCTAGTTCGTCGCCACATCGTCGTCGTCGTCACCACTAATGTGTTGCCTCCTCCTCGTCGTCGTCACCGCTAACGTGTTGCCTCGTCGTCGTCGTCACCGTTAACGTGTTGCCTCCTCGTCGTCGTCACCGCTAATGTGTTGCCTCGCCGTCGTTGTCACCACCAAATCAGCAGACCACCTATCTGCCACCAGGATGGACAAAGTCCTGGTCTGGTTCAACCACAGGAGCCAGAAAAGGAAAATCTCCTCCTTGATCCCTTTTCTGAGGATCGGTGGAGGAGAAACAGGAGGAAATCGCCAAGTCACCACTCCCTGTCCTGCCTGGGGAGCAGGATCTCCATCCTCATTCCAAGGATTGACTCCAGCTCTGGCTACAGAACACCTTCAAGCCAAGGGGGAGAAAATCGGAGGAGAAATTTAAGTGGGAAAAATTTATCTTCCCCTCAAGGTACCTGAAGATCCTCCCGGTTACACTTGACCTGTTGAGGAGCTCTACACGACTTCGGTAACATAAACAAGTAGAAACACACGAAACACAAATACTTTCGTCCAACCGACTAAATTCATCGCAACTCGTGTGCGCTCTTTCGAAGGTTTGTGATTTGACGAGGATCGCCAGAAAGCATTACCTTCTACCCAAAAAAGAAATTGGGTTTGAAAATCGTCGGTCAAAAATTTTTTATTAGAAGAAGAAGCCTTATCGCACTAGAAGTTCCAGTGACCTTCAGTTCGTCGAACTTTACATAGTTCGTCCGAAGAAGCTCTACACGTTCACCGGAGACGTCAACACGCCGAAAACACGAAAAAACAAATACTTCTGTCAGGCCAACTACATCCGTCGTTGTTCGTGCACACTTGATTGAAGGCTCTAAGTTCGTCGTCAACTCCAAGGAAGTAGCAGCTTCGTCAACCAGTCCACGGAGATCGAATTAGAGGAAAACTAGGAGAACGCACCCGCAAAATTTTCCAATTCACACCCAAATTGTAAATTATTTATAGTAATATCTAAATAAATACTTTAAATAATCATTTTTATATATGCATTTTGAGAAAATTTAATATCATTTTTTTTAGTGATTATATATAAATATAAAAATAAATTAATAATTTTAGGTAATTTATTTTATGTAAAGTAATTATATATTTAGGTAATTTATTTTGTCAATATTTTTTAACTTTTAAAAAAAAAATAAATATGGGTACCGATTACCAGTCATCTTAGAAGAAAATAGATTTGTATAAACATAAATATAAGTAATTAATTGATAATAATCATAAATTATTTTTTGCCTAGTTATAAATATTGTATTTATATTGTGTACATTTTTTTAGAGAAATGTTTAGAGAAAAATTACAAACAAAATTCTGAGACACCATATAAT
Source organism: Aristolochia fimbriata (assembly GCA_019845555.1). NCBI lineage: Eukaryota > Viridiplantae > Streptophyta > Magnoliopsida > Piperales > Aristolochiaceae > Aristolochia > Aristolochia fimbriata. Next base: position 12,783,830 of record CM034078.1, on the reverse strand, counting down.
AACTTTTTTTTTAAAGACATTAGTTAGGAAACTAAATAAATAACTTTTTGGTGATTTATTTTGTTGAAAGTAATTATTTGTATGATAAATGTTTTGAATATTTTCTAAAATATACCAATAATTATTTTTGACAAAAATTAATTTAACTTTTAAACAAGAACATGAGCAATTCATTATTTTATAAGAGATATAGGTAATTAATTTACCAACCTAGCTATATATATATACATATATATATATATATATATATATATATATATATAGTTCAATCATGTTTGATTCTTAATTTGAACCAAAATGTGTTACTACGTACCTTCAAGTCTCATTACATCAATGGATCGATTTCCTACAATTTAAGCTTTCACAAGTTATTTCAACAGTCCCAAGTTTGTCAGCCAAGACCCATTTCAATTCTAGATTAATGGGTTTGATCTGGCTAATTCCCACGACAAATCAGAATTCGTTAATAATAAAATTAATCTTAGTTTCAAAACGTTGGCGCTCCCTCCGGCTACTTGACACTAAAAAATTGATCTTCCACATCCCATCAACGAAGAAACCGGCGGCCGGGAATGGCCTAAAGGACCTAATCAGATCAGCAGTCGACGACGGCGACGGGATGAAAATTGAAAACATATCCGACAGCGGCATTTGATCGAACTTGGAAATTTGGATTGGATCGACTCGCTGCAAGTAGTTGTTTGTGTAAATCTTTAAATAATTAAGATAACCCAGATGCAGAAAAGCTGTATTATCACTTTCACCCGCCTTCAATTTTACAAGGACGTATGGTAGCTTCGAGGCCTACCCGTTTGTCTCCCACTTCCATATATCTCCCACAACGACGGAATCTGCTACAGATCAAACAAGCATATGTGGTGTCTTAATTTTCTACAGGAGAGAAAAGATTAAAGAAAGGCTCTATCCGGGTGTCTTACTCATTCACGGGGACCGAAAACAGTATTGAATCCAACTTGCCTGGTCAGGAATGAAGCAAAAACTTCAAAGTCTTGCAACTGGATTCGGGAAGAAAGGAAAAGCTTGAAAATATCTGGAGGGTGATGGGCGACGGAAGCATTCGTGAGGATGAGGTTTATTATTAAGTACGCGAAAAGGAAAGGCAAGCGAAAGACGATCGGTCGAGTATATTAAATAATCGAGTAAGGAAGGAGATTTTTTTCTTTTTTTTTTGTGTGTTTCTTATCGTTTCGAACTGGGTGTGTTTGAATCGCTTTCGTGGAAAAAAAATCTGAGACGATGCGTTTTCAGAAAAGAAAAAATCTCCAGACGCTATGATTCTTCTCTGGTGAGGAGGAGGAGGAG